>BMAU01014849.1:1135000-1800000 GCA_019973935.1 Trichonephila clavipes
TGTATTACATTAAAAAATTAAGAAGCTAATGCTCTTTTATATCTTGAACACAAATATATTTTTTCAATGATAATACCTTTTATGAATGAAACAAAGAAATTAAATGAAAAATCTGAACTTGAACTTTAAAATCTAATGAAAAACTTGAATTATGTAACTGAATCATGGAACTCTACATCATATTAAGTAATTAAGATTAAATAATATTGAAATTCCGGTACTAAATTCGAATTTTATTCATCATCCTTGAATATAGCATAAAATGGATAGAAATCAAACATAAATTTTCATTTAAAAATACTCCCGATATAAAATATTTTTATACAAATAATCGTCAAAGGAATATTTTCTTTCCTTTTCAATGTTTATTTGAAAAAATAAAATGAGTTAATCTAGATTTCGTATCATGACTTAACAGTTTAATATTTTTATGTTGATGAAAGCGTTTATGGATCAAAAACCAGAAAAAGTTGTTATATTCCATTTAGTAAAATCTAGCAGCACTGATATGCCATTCCGATGAACTTATTACGAAAAGGATTCAATGCTGACGAATCATTCAAATTGGTATTATGATTGACTATACTTAAATATGTTTCCTAAAGAATTTGAACAATATATTAAAATGTTTTTAAAATTTTCATAATAAAATCTAATTCAAAGTTTGACATCTTTACAGTAAAAATTTAAAATAAATTTGTATTTGTATTTCATTATGAAATATCATTGAAAAAGAGTGCATGAAAATAAGGCATGAGCACCGAGCATGTAAGAAAATATTTTGTGGATCCATTATTGATGGTTATAAATTCTGGATGAAATGTAAAACGTATTTTAGCATTATTGAGACATTTTAAATTTTAAGAAAGAAACTAAATATAGTTTGAATATAATTTTTTTACTTTGCATGTTAATTCATCATGCTGCAAAACCTAAAATGAATTCAAAGTTACTGAAATCTACTGGCTTCAATTACTGTCAAACCCACCCATTCCCTGTCATAAGTAAAGATCTGTGCTTATTTGAAAAAGATGAAACACTGGTCCTGACAAAATTGCTCGTTGATTTTCGGTGACTGGAAGTATGAGCCAAAGCAATATTGGAATTTGCTGCCAAAGCTTGTGTTCTGGCTTTCACTAAAGGTTGATTACTGCAAGGACGTAAAATACCAATAGATTTGTTCGTTTGGCCACTGTCAGATAAAGGCTTCAAAGATTCACTTGGTTTTCCAAAAAGACGAACTATAATACTCTAAAATAATAAAATAATGCATTTTGTTAATAAAACTAATAAAAAAAAATAACAAACAAATATATATTTCTTTCTGCATAACAAAGATTATATAATTTTAAGCAAAGCTCTAAAATAAGTAAAATATTCCTTTCTCATTATTACTACGAAGATAAAATTTAGTAGTCCAAACAAGTCTATTTATAATAATTAAGTCTATTTTCTAAGTAAAATTGTGTCACTTATAATGATGAAATCCATTTAATGGAGGTATATTTGATAAATAATGCAAACCTAATATCTGAGCAAAACAATAAATTTTCGCAAATACATAATTTACAGCAACTTATCTTAAATTAAAAACACACTTTTAATATAAAATGATAATTAAAAACTAGTTTTTTAACAAATCCTACTATTTACAATTTTGGGGATTCATAAAAATTCTTAGCCTCATTTCCCATGAAACAAGTAGCGTCGAAAATTATGAAAATAAGTTAGGAAACCCAAAAACTTTGCAATATTATTAAAAACTTAGAGAAATTATTAGAATTCCTTTTTTGGCACACCAATCAATCAAATTAATTGCAGAATTACTGTATGTAAAATTCAACATTAAAAATTTATGAAAGTGTCAAATATTAGACATCTAATCGTACTGAAAACGAAACGACACTTCAGCACAACAAAAGCACATTATTCACTTTTGCTGTGAACATAAATTGCTGATATAAATCAAAGTTAAAGTATAAAGATATAAGAAACAGTCTACAATTTTTTTAAATTTACGAAAAATACATATACCCTTGCTTTCAGAACTTTTTGCCATTATTTTTGGCAAACTTCAACATAGTACCTATGGATGGCGTTACATGTATCCATCATAAGAACAGTTATAAAAAAAGGAAGAGGAAAATAAAAAAAAATGCCTTTCGCAGTTATTGCCATAATTAACGAAAAAAGAATATTTTGTAAAACAAATAATGACTTTAAATGCTTCATAAGCATTAATTTTGCCTTTTTTCATGAAAAAAAAAACTGGATGTCGTAATATGAATAATAGAAACAACCCTATATTTACGTCACGAGACCAATGAATGAAGAATATATATGTTCCTTCAGTACATTTTTACATTTCGGTATTCCCTTACCTCGATTTCCAAAACACTCACATAATTCTTGATCAAAACTATAGTTATTGTTACAAAGATAGTTGTTACGAATATTTCTTATACTTCCCATCAGATTATCTAAAATCAGCTAAATTATATGCAATCCAAACAGGAATTTTTTGTTCTTGATTTAGGATAAAAATTGAGCCCTTATAAGAGTATTTTTAGAAAGTTAAAAATAAATAAATTTATGATACAAAACTTCATATTAAATGTTTAAATTTTAGGAAGTAACACTAATGATAGAATGAAAATTTAAAATTATTGGATTCAATATTATATTCTGAACTTCAGAATAGTACATAAAATTTAATTTTATCACAGCGACAGCTATTGATTTAATTTTTCTTCTATTTTTCTAATTTCTTCATCTAATTGTTTTTTAATGAAATATATCTGATACCTCAAACAAAAAAAGTTCATTTACCTTTTTAAATACGTAATTTGTTGAAAGTTATTATTTTATACGTTATAAATCTGTTATCTAAAATATTCAGATATGCAATCTTTATTTCTTCTATTTCTAAAATAATGTCCCTGCAGCAAATTTATTAAGCCAAGAAAAATATTTTACAAAAAGTATAGAGAATGTGAAGTGTCTGACTACTGTTTGGCGGTAGATTCTTTAAGAGTTGG
Source organism: Trichonephila clavipes (assembly GCA_019973935.1). Classification (NCBI taxonomy): domain Eukaryota; kingdom Metazoa; phylum Arthropoda; class Arachnida; order Araneae; family Nephilidae; genus Trichonephila; species Trichonephila clavipes. The sequence continues at coordinate 1,138,039 of BMAU01014849.1, forward strand.
CAATGTTCCCCCACTTGCAGGGGAAGGGTTACTGTGTTTAGAGGAGAGGGTTTTTTTTTAACCCAGAGATTACGGTGAGGGAAGAGAGAAAGTACCTTGTTTTTGGAAGCGGGAGGCGCTGAATTGTTTTGGGGCGAAGGAAATGGAATTCCTTCAGTGAGAGATCGATCATAGGGCGTGGTCTGGCGTAATAAGTAGAGATATAGTCTCTTGGGATTGTTTTAACATGGATGACTGTGTGTGGTTGATTGTAGTGATGATCAAGATAATTGTCTAGTAGTTGATTGTATTACAGTAGCAAGAAAGTAAATGAGAGACATTACATGTAGTGCTTATGAGATAATTATGTTTAATCAAGATAACTGTATTTAATCAAGATAAATTATGTGTAGTAGTTGTGATTATACAGAGAAGTATTTAAGAAAGTAATAAAGACTTTATACTTATATATAGAAAAATCATTTAGGAAATAAATGAGAAGTTATTACAGAATGTAAAATATTGGTATATACTTGCATATTCTTAAATGTAGTAATATGAAAAATCTGAAAATGAGAGTAATTTAAAAAAATATTTTTGTTATTCAGAAACTAAGATATTAATTCAGACTATAAGACAATTCTGTCTTAAAGCAATTTAAATAGAAGATCATTTTTTTAGCATAAACAATTTCAATAAAAAGGATTTACTAATAAAATATGTATTAATTTTTTCATTTAAATTTCTTATTCCTATTTGCATTCTTTACTTTAATCGAAATGACACCACAAAGAACTTCCTGAGCATCTATAAGTTGCACTGATTCATAAAAAGAAAACAATCAAGCTCAATATGGTTCGTTTTTACTTTCTTTTAAAGACTAGGTAAAAGAAGAAAAGATAAAAATATCTGAAGTTATAATACATTTCTTTCTGCTCATATATCTTCGATACGAATTGACCAACAATTTACTGTAGAAGAATACTTATCAAGAATATAATCGTTTAAGATTTGGGTCTTTAAAATAGAAAGTCAATTTTGCAAAGAAAATGATTGTTATTACTTCTGAAATTTATGGACATTATTTTAGAAACTAATTCACAGCCTTCAATTAAATGATTATATTTATCGAATTATCTCCCTAATTAACTTAATTTTGTTTCCTAAACTGAGAAAAACGGGGTACTCTCAACGCTTTCAGTATATTTGTTACTTAGGACTTGCGTTTGTTTTTCATGCTCAAAATTAGATAGCTCTAGATTGCTGGTCATCAGTGTAAGATGAGTGAGTGAGTGAGTGAATATTAACGTCGCACTGTTCAGCTACACGAGGGCTTTTGGCGACGGACCACGTAATTTTGAACCATGGTCAAGTGACGTGGACGACACCTGAGCTGGCACCCCCCTCTCCTAACTACCACACCACACCAACGGGAGGACGTTTCAGCTCTCGACAGATTTAACGTGCATCGCTGCCCTACACGGCGGGTCTTTTGTGGTACTGGGCTCGATCCCGTGACAAAGCAAGCCACTGTCCGATACCTATACCACTCGGCTACCGCGGCCGTCATCAGTGTAAGATAAAATTGTTCCATATTTGTAGTCGATTCTTTTATTTCTTTAGTGCCTTGAGTCACAAAGTTGAGCGATACTTAACTTCCACAGTGAAGCACTATGGCAATAGATAGAGGGGTATAAAACACTTTTGCTATTCTCTTTTCCATTTTCTCGATAAAATCATCATAAGGACCTGGATTTTCTGGATAAGGATAGGAAAAAATTTTCAACTATATAAATACATAAATATATTTACACTGTCTTGATAATCAAGCTAAGTCCATTGGGCTAGGAATGGAATGGAAACAGGTGGGAACTTTAGTTTTTTGACGAAACATTTGGGAGAGGGAGCTTCACAGTTGCGGTTTTCAAAAGTATTTCTCAATTTTGATTTTCGCGATGAGGGATTTTTTTTTTATCTTTTTATACTAGTAAATTTGATTTTAAGGCATATATTTTGCCTTTTTTCCATTCTTTTTGAATTTTGCTCAGAAAACAGTTGTGGACTGCTTTAAATCTGCTACCACTTTGATTTGAGTTGACTTTAATTTACGTCGAACTGTGAAGTAAAAAGGAGGCTATTGGTGATCGATCTTGTAATTTGAACCAAAGACAACACCTGCGGTGGCACTTCCCTCTCCAAACTTCCACAACTAGCCCATGGAAGGATTTTGAGTTTAACCCCAACACGACAAGTCTTCAGTGGCACTACCTTTCAAACCAGCGACTCGGCAACGTCGGTCACGAGTCCGTGATCCTGAACACTCGACCACGGCACCGGCTACTAGTTTGGTAACAACATTTGGAATTGAATACAGTATCAATGAGCAAACTCACGTTAGAAATAACAGGGTTTCCAGAGTTGGAGATGGAGAGCACGCATTAGAATTTATTCAGTCTGATAATGGAAAGGAATTGAGGGCTGGGGAGGGAAAGTTATCCAAGCTCATATAAAATATAATCAGATTGTGATCACTGGAAGGCTCAGGAAATAGTTTGGATATTATAAAGGTCTTTACAAAGGTGCATATGCAGTTTGTATTGATGCTGCAACTGAAGAAATGTGTTGGTTTCGTAGGATATTGAAAGGAAATGCAGCACAAAAGCTGATAATAGCTTTTTTTTGGCAATAATTTTCAGGGAAAGCTCCAGGAATTTTTTTGTTTTGTGTTTCAATCCTCAAGGACGAAGCAGTAACATATAGTCATAATTTTTCCCCTCTAAATTCAGGGTAATATGAAATAGCTCTAGGGTATGCGGGCTGATGACAGTAATTAGAGATTTATACATGTTTTCTTTCAATTGTAATAGTAGTGTTTTCAAAATTCGAAATATTGATAATTATTTGGCATTGTGGGATACTTCTTTTGATAATATGATGACAGTACATCCTCTTCTATGAAAGATGCTGTCAGTTCTGTAAATGTTATACACTGATGAAAAAAAGAAACAAAACACCAAGAAAAAATTATTGTAGATTAATGAAACTTCAGCAATACATTTGTCCGGTTAACATATTTGATTAAAGTTTAAAGATAACAGGTTAATATTAGCATAAGAAAAGCCATTTCAAATGTTAAATAATGGTTAATTAATAATTGATGTAACCACCAGAATTTTGACAGCAAGCATGCAAATGTGCATTCAATGTGTCGTACTGGTACTGGATATCAGCTTTTATGGAATGGAATTGCATGTCAGTGGCACTTTGTCATTTATTGCACGCGAGTTTAATTGTGCCTGTGGATGACGCTGTAGTTGCCCTCAAACGATGTTCCATTCGTGTTCAATTGGAAAAAGATCTTGTGAACTAGCAGGCTAAAGCAACACATCGATACTCCCTAGAGCATGTTGGGTTACAACAGCGGTATGAGGGTGCACGTTATCCTGTTGGAAAATACCTCCTTTTGAATAATATTCATAAATGGCAGCATAAGTGTTTGAATCACTAGACTGACGTATAAGTTTGTAGTCAGTATGCGTGGAATAACCACGAGAAAGTTCATGCTATCATAGAAAATCGATCCCCAGACTATAACTCCAGGTGCAGATCCAGAGTGTCCAGACCACGAAAAGATTGTTTGCAGGAGCTGACATGGCCTTTTGAGAATGAAGTATCTGATTTCCTGTAGACATAGTAATATTTAGTTAGATAAAAAAAAGATAGTTAATTAAGAAGAAATCTCACCATGCATATAACAAGGCAAAGACCAAGGATTACAGCAACCCACCAATGCATCAGAATCCATCTCTTCACAGATGCCATACTTTCATTAGATAAAAATAGTTTTCGAAGCGTTGCTAAAGGACCAGATGGATCGACCTGAAAATTCTACATTTGATTAGATATTTTGCTCCTCGCTATCTATTTTTACCAATATAGATTAAAAGAAAAAATTTTCTGCATACTTATATACTCTCGTATATATATACAAACATAAAAGCAAATCAAATAAAAAGTATGCAATCATACACGCATGCATATATACACTAATTTTTGCTACAATAATGGCTGTCTCAAAGTAAGGAGTGTAAGGTAGAGTGAATTTATTGATCAGAACATTACAAATATAGCTTATAGATTTAAAATGATTAGAAACTATCTTAAGAGTTATAATGTGTAAGGGTACAGGCCTTAGCTTAATTGCATTTAATAGTAATACATAATTAAACAACAGTTTAATATAGATTTAAGTAAGTTTATATATGTATAAAAAATTCTGTTAAAATAGATTACTTTTGGAGACTTTTGAAGGACATTAACTCAATAAGTTATAAATGTGATTTTATTAAATTCAATTATAAAACTTTAATTATGATGTCACCTAGAAAGGTACTAAAATATGATTAGATTTACTGTGAAATATTTCATTATTGTTTATATATGTAGGAAAAGTGCCTGGTAATTATGTAATTTTTAGTAAATATTATTCAACAACTTTATATCCTATAAACATTTTCAAAACAATAATTATTTTAATGAATCTGAGTTATGTAGAAATTAATAATCGCACATTTTGACTTCTTTTTATAAAAAATTAAGTATACGTCTACCAGAAGTTTCAATTTCATCATACATTTTTTTAACTAGAGAATATCCTAAAAATCCTAACAAGTTTTGGAATGTTACTAATGGTTCTAAAATTTACATTACTTCCGGCAAATTTTATTGCAATCTATAATACAAAATATTATCAAAGATAAAGCTTTATTAAAAATAGCATTCACTTATTTAAAAGACAAAACAATTTGCTTTGTTCATATTGTTATGAGTTTGAATATTTATTTAACTCAATAGATACTGATAATATAATAAAGTTTATTCTATAGAAAGTTTTAATAATTAAGGTCTGAATAAAAGTTATAAGGTTTCTCTCATTAATTTAATTTTTTAAAGAAAATCATACATTAATTATAATAGTACTATATGTATACACAAATAAAAGTCTAAACATAGATGGATCTGTATATATAATTTATATTAAAATCTTAATAAAAAAAATAATATATTATACAGACATATCGATAATGCAATTGTTTTTGTCAAAAATAGTGAGTTTATACATAAGATTACTTTTCATCCTAATTTCTTAAACCCTATTAAAACTAACTATAAACGTCTTACAACACAATATCTGGATACAAATTTACATATCATTTTCATAGTAATCAATGGTCTTTTAATGTAAACATTATTAAGATTTCATTTAGGTATAGTAATAACCACATATAAATATAGGAATATAATTATTAATTATTTGCAACATAACTTTTATTTAGTTAGCAAAGATAGTGACATAATTTATAATACTAAAAAAATCATAACACAAATTGGATAGATGAAATGTAGGAATGAACTAATATGTCAATTTTTATTATGTAAGCATAACACTTGATTCACATGACAATTGAGACTTACATTAATGAAGTATAACACATACATTGTACCATAATGAAATGAGCCTACATATCCTAAATATAATGATAGTTTATGTATAATAAAACATTAAATAATAATTTAAACAAAAACATTGAATAATTTCAGTTGCAAAATAATTAATGAAAGAAATATGAAAATATTTAACAGAGTACTGTAATCAAGAACATTTATAAATAAATGATTTCATAAAAAAGTAGCTATTTTACAAAATTATAATAAATTAAATGTCTCACTTCTCTGCATTTTTGAAAAACATCACAATATCCATTATAATTATCGCATGGTGTTCCGGGTTTGGCATAAAGATCAGGAACATCATATGGAGAAGAATTCCATTCAAATGATGATCTAAAATAGAGAGAAATATATTTTTGCACAAATCCTTTAAATGATTAATAATAATGCAGTTCTATTATTTTTTTATTTATAACAAAAATTTAGTAGCAAATTTCAATTGAACATTTCAAGAAATTATAAAAACACTCAGATTTTTATAATCATAAAGCAATTGATAATAATTTGGATAATAAGCAAATTCTTGTACAAGATATATCCTTAACAGGACCATTATTAATTACAAAATTTAAATGGTAGTCGTTAAACGTTTTTGTTATATTTTTACTATGATCATTGCTGTTATTAAGCACATACACATGCATTTTAATTGTAACGAGAGGTAATTTGAACTTCTGAGTAAAAAGTTTAAAAACTGTGTAATCTCTGTATATCAAATATAATTTCCCTTGGGGGAAAAATGATTTTTAAGATATCTTAGCCTATACAAAATACTAAAAAAATGATGCTTTCAATCCTCTCTCTCTCTCTCTCCATAACAAGTTATAGTAGGTTTTATTCAGTAACGATTTGAATAATGAAAAAATAAGCTTTATTTTTGAAGGGGAGAAAAAAAACAGTGAATTTTGAAATTAACGAAATATTATATGAATACCTAGTATATACATTTGTTTAAAGTAGTTTGTTTAGAATTCTGTAAGAGTATTGTTTAAATGTATATAATTTTAGAAATGTGCAATAAAGTTTTATAGTGAAAGAAAGGACATGTGGACTTTTTAACTAATTGACGAAATAAAAAGACTTCCATTCAAAGCTCATTTTTATAACTAATCCCTGCTTACATCCAAACGTTTTATATTTGTCGATATATATGCATTAGCTCAATTACAATATTTTTGTTTTTTAGTATTATTATTAAAATGCATTGTTTACTTTTATTGAATGCTAGTCTTTCTTAAAGAAAAAGTAACTATATGCACGTTCTTGGACGTTCCAGAAGCAGAAATGCACAAATAAAAAAACAGAGAGATAATCCAAATTCCACACTCAGAGGTGATTAAATGCTCTTTTCTGTTCATTTTATCTTAAAACATTGCATTTTAAATTATATCAGCTTGAAATACTGATTAAAAAAAATAAAATTCAGACAAAAACTTTGTGACGGATCTGTACGGCACTTTATCACTAATACTCTTGGACGTGTTTGGGGATTGTAAATTCGCGAATACTTCCAACCAGCTCTAAAAGAAGAAACCGGGATATGCAAATTAGTCAAAGTATTTAAGGAGAGTGTTGTAAGTTAGCAGAAGAGGTTATACGTCAAGAGGAAAGTTGATGGAGTTCTAAGAAGATTCAAGTTGATTGCGCGATTAGCGTCTCGCTCATTATTAGGCAGCGATCTACAATTGAAAAGTCTGATCCACCTGGAAAGTAAGGAAGTAAAAGGCAGGTGATATTTAAATTTAGATTATCGGATCATAAGAGTAAATATATGATAAAGTAAGAGGGAAGTTAATGAATGCTAGTAATTCAAATTGCGTGTATCTCTCGGTCCTCTTATTCCGGTAGTCCCGTTCGATATTAACTTTAATATTTGATAGGTATCATATTTCGTGATTTAATTTAATAGTAAGGGTCAATCACATTGACGTAGACATCTTGATAAATCTTTGTAATTAGATGGTTGATAATTGATTCAAGTGAATAAATATAATTTGTTATTGTAAAAATGTCGTCTGGTCGTTCTTTGCCTCAATCCAATCTTGGTATCTAGGGTGGAATCCAGGGGGATTCCCAAAACTTGATAATTTGCATAACATCACAGTACTATTCTAATTAAAGTATGATGTCTTTGATCATTCTTTAAATTGACAATAAAGACATTCAATTGCATTGGTAATAAAAAAAATATCTCTTAAAGATATATATAAAGAGAACACGATACATGCTCATGGAAAAAATTCTTACTTGCAACTATAATCATCTCCTGGGAGCTTACAACAAAGTTCACAAGCTTTGGTAGCAGGATCATTAGGGCCACGCCGACACTGACATGATTCTAAGCCATAAGCTACACAAATTGAGCCTGTACATTCCTAGAGAATGAAGATTATATGCAATTTAAAATTTATATAGAAATAATTCTGTTTTACCTTAAGATTTAAAAAATAAATAAATAAAAAACATATAACATGTTAGAACATATTTTCATATGCAATTATTAATAAATAGTAAGGGCCATGTACTTACTCCCATGTAGCAAACAAATTCTTCATTGCAAACTGTTTTATTTGGCTTATTAGTAGAAGGAGGACATTGCGGACCTTTACCAGTAAGCACAGTTAAAGATCATAAGAGCTTCATTTTAAACACAATATACAATATAAAATTTTGCATCCAAAAATTGTGTGTGAATGGTTAATTTTAGTAAAAGACATTGTAATGGTCTTACCCCTGAAGTCGCTTCCTCATTATCTTGTCTACCTAAAGCTGTGGGAGGGAACGATGCATGACCAAGACTCTCTATGATACATCTAATTTATTATTATCAATTATAATATCCTACAAAATGTAATCTATAAAAGGAAGCCCTATGAGTGATATAAAGAAAGCAATTACCGTAAGTGAATAAGCGCACTAAATCAGATTAGTTTAGCTTCACAATAAATCCTATCCTATTAATTCTTGATTCACTAATTTAGTCTAGTAGCCAAAATCCCTCCTTTGGTCAAGATGCGTAATTCTAATTCTTACCATATTAACACTGCATTCAGATGCTCCGCTCCTTCTGACCTACGATTATCAAGCTCTAACTTTATTTATACTAACTAATTTGTAACTCAGGGTTTCTCTCTCTTCATGAGAGGGATAGCTGTGAAATAAACGCGAATGCTAGCCCAAAGATTCCCCAAGAGGATTAATTGGTGAAGGTCGCGTTAAGACCCGTCACAACATAAAACTGTTGTGATTTTTTTCAAACTCATAGTTTCAAAAAAAAAAGAAAAGAAAAGAAAATACACACAATTTGAGAAGTGCAAGGTAAATTTCTTATAATAATCTGTTTTTTTAAGTAATAGAGAAATATTATTTAAGAATGCATGTTTAGTACTAAATATAAAAATAAACGGATGTCTGGTAGTTTTGTCTAATTAAAAGTTTACTAGTACGTATTACTAGTACGTACATATAATATGTAACGGTTATTCAAATGAAACCCGATCAATAGTGGAAAGTGACGGTAACGATTTTATTAACACAAAAATGTAATTATACACAGTACACATACTCACGAAAACTGTTGGCACATCTATCCTGCAGGAAAACAACGCCATTGGAGAACATGCCTGGGCGTTTTGACTTGATGGTTCGTCTAAGGTTGTGTAAAGTGGCTTGATAACGCTGGACATTGATGGAGGTTCCCCGTTCCAGAAACTCGATAAGCAGTGAGCCCTTGTGGTAAAAAAAAGGACATCGTGACCTTACCAGAACTGGTGTGCACGGACCAGTGGCGTAACGGAGAACATTTGGGCCCCCCTGCAAAGTCAGGTTTTGGGCCCCTTAGAACCCTGGGCCCCAGGTTCAAAATGGTGACCCCATGTTTCGTCACCAGTGACAATTTGCGACAGAAAGTCGTATTCCTCCTCATGATAACGTTGCAGATGGCTCAAAGACAGCGCCATTCGAGTATTGCGCTGTTCTGCTGTCAGTTGATTGGGAACCCATTGCGCACAAATTTTTCTAAAGTTCAAGTGTTGATGCATTATGGTGTGAGTGGTGCCGCCCACGCTAATACCCAGTAACCGATGGATCTCGCTCATGGTGATTCTGCGGTTGTCCAAGACTAAAAAGCTTTCGCTTCCGCAATCATTTCCAGTGTGATGACACGATGAGCCTGTCCAGGTCGAGCAAAGTTTTCCAGTAACTTGCGGCCCTTAAGGAATCTTTTGTGCGCCATTCTACAACACTTTAACGACACAGCCTTCATCCGTCGATGCATTTCATGGCCTCCAACTCCCTCCGGCGATAAAAATCGAACCACTCCTCCTGTTCCTTCTTACTCGCTTGCATGTTCAGTAGTGGACGATAGCTTGAGTGATCACCTTCTCTTCGGCATGAAACCACACAGTCCCTATGAAACGTCAAAAGTTGCGAACGCGTCAGTATCTTTATCGATAGATAGTGCCACCATACATGCAGTTACGTAGTGCCACCTTACATGTAATGCAAAGTAAGACGCTCTGACTGGGTTTCATTTGAATGAACCTAATAGTTGAAGTTATAAACTGTGTTATAGATACTTATATTTATATGTTAATTTAATAAGGATTTTCTTAAAATGTTAAAATTCCGATTTGTTGAATTTTAAAAAATTACATAAACAGTTCTGATAATGCGAAAAGGTAGATTATATATATATTGAATGTGTTTAAAACTTGTAATGAAAGTGTGTGTCCAATACAATCTCAGTCCCTTCTTCACATTTAGCAATTCTTTAAACAAAAAAATGTTAGGAACATAACATTTTACAAATAAATATGCAATCAAGAAAAATGTGATCTCTCTCGATCAAAGGAATAGTATTATTTTAAAATTACTTTGACACAAAAATAATTAAAGGATATTCACAATAGCTTGGACTTCTGCATCCATTATCACCTCGGCATTCTTCTCCAATTTTAAGGCTGCAATCATGAGAACAACAGGGACCTTGGCTAGGGCTAGGGAAAAGCAAATGTAATCATGGTTGCTCATTCCACATAATAAAAAACAAACAATATTTGAAGGAAATCGATACACTTCAAATTTTAAATGAAAAATTAACTATATATATTTATCACTTTAAGAGTACAAGATATTCACACAGTTAAATGAAATGTCTAGCAGATAAAAATATACAGCTACATGAAATGAAAAAAAGAATTACAAAAGATTTTCAGTAGTTTTGTTAAATATTTTTTCTAAAGATAACAATATTCTTAGATTAAATTTTTTGAAATGAGACCTGTTGGTGTAGCTATAAACTTTATGTCCGATAGCAATCCATTCATAAGAACATTTTGAAAATATAAAACTGTTTTCATTTTCACAAAATAAGATTCATATAAGAACACATAAATTTTACAAAAGTTTTAGAAAAATCTTAAAACATGCATGCAATAATGTCGATGCCGGCCGCGGTAGCCGAGTGGTATAGGTATCGGACTGTGGCTTGCTTTGTCACAGGTTCGAGCCCAGTACCACTAAAGACCCGCCGTGTAGGGCAGCGATGCACGTTAAATCTGTCGAGAGCTGAAACGTCCTCCCGTTGGTGTGGTGTGGTAGTTAGAGAGGGGGTGCCAGCTCAGGTGTCGTCCACGTCACTTGACCATGGTTCAAAATTACGTGGTCCGTCGCCAAAAGCCCTTGTGTAGCTGAACAGTGCGACGTTAATATTCAATCAATCAATCAGCAATAATGTCGATTTTCAAAATACTTCTCATTTGAATAAACTGATGCTCTCTGGTTTTTATTATCTGTGATTTTTATTTTATCTACATCACATGACTATCCCAATGGAAGGATTTCAATCTTGTGATAGTAATATAAATAAATATGCATTCCATCAACAACGTTTAACATGATACAAATCAAAAACTATTTATGGCATATGATCAGCAATATGGAAGAGTTGATATATATCTTGATGTATTTATATTGATGTTTTAGAGTCCTTAAGGAACCACATTTATAAACTAGTTGATAAAGCGATCAAGCTAAAATATATTTTGTACAATTCACTCTGAATAATAGACTTATATATGTATCACAAGCCCTTTTTTACAACATATCACACATAAAAAAAAAACTCAAGAACAAGGACTTAATGAGAAATATGATGGCCTTTCAAGCAGCCAGACGGTATAAAATCGAGTTGAATGTCATTTTTCAAAATAAATAATTAGTTTGTAGTCCACATCAATAGATCAGCATTCTCTTCTGCGATGAATAAAAACTCATTTCAAATTCTGTGATTGTCTAATCAACATTGCATAAGATCTAGATCCATTTTCACATTCATACAAGCTTAAATTACTTGTGCTCAAGGAAGTAAATAAGCGAAATAAAAGCATTGCATTTAATCAAAAATTCATATTTTTTTTATACATTTGTGAATGTAAATTGTTTGAAAAATGCTTTACATATAATACAACTGAAATGGGCCTTTTTCAAAAGATATGAAAACTGGTCTGAAGTAATTTAATTTAATGGCACGAGAAATTCATTTTCAGGATTTATTGTATTCCATCTTGATAGCTATCTAAAAAGGTAATAAAAATGTGCCACATTTTTACCTGCATATAACATTTGGCCTAAGCATACAAGGAGGCTCATCTCTAGGAGGATTAGTTCTCATAGGGAAACAGCAACTTTCTTCACAATCCTCCTCCCAGCCGCAGTCACATTGCTCGTTTTTTTCCACAACACCATTTCCACAAATGGAATCTTGTATTTCTGGAAAAAAAATCATTTATCTAAGAAAAAATCTACTGGCATTTTAAATTATAGACTATAATTTCCTAGAAAAATGTAACTAAACTAAAATTTTGAGCAAATTGTTATGAAATGCCACTTTATTTTAAAATGAACAATATGTTTATAACACACACACACACACACATTATTTCCAAGGGCGGGCTACAAGATAACTGTGAACAAAACAAGAAACAGAGAAGAGGGAGAAATAACACAAAAAACAAGTTCACACTATAGTCTATAGATTTTTGTGTCTAGTCTCCCAATATCTGCTCCATATGGATCGAGAGTTGAGTGTACGGCAGCGTGCCAAACGGATGATGTCCATATAAATAGCATATATATTTAGAACCAATATATGTAATTCTTATATTAGAAATCAATGTATATATATATACACTGGTGTACAAAAATTAAGGACGAGCCGGTTTTTTCAATATAACTTTGTACAAAAGCTTTCCAAATCAACACATTTAATACCGTAAGATCCCCAACACGTAAGGCCATGTGTAATATGTAAGCAACACTTACTAAAAGAGAAATCAGAGGGATAAAAAGAAGCTTGATTAAAAAAGTAGCATGGAGCGCAATGCGACTGAAGGCCGAAACATCCCTGTGATGGGTGTCCAGCAAGAAACATCCGGTCTTTAGTAGGGGATATGATCTCCCCTGACTGCTAGGCAGGTTTCACAGCGTCTGCGAATGCTGAGAATGAGGGTGTCAATGAGTTGTTGAGGCATTGCTGCCCATTCGTCTTGCAGCGCCAGTCTAAGCTCCCGAATCGTTACTGGTGGTAAGGTACGAGCTGCCAAGCGTCTGCCTAGAAAATCCCATACATGCTCCATGGGATTGAGATCCGGAGATCATGCCGGCCAATCCATACGTTCAATATCCTCACTCTCTAAGAGCTGTTCGGCAGCTACTGTGCGATGACAGGGTGCATTGTCGTCCATGAAAAGGAACTGCAGACCCATAGCGCCTCTAAAAAGACGCACATATGGAAGAAGAATCTCGTTACAATAACGGGTTCCGTTGACTGAACCTGCGTCGAAGATGTGAAGGTCTGTACGACTACCAAGCATGATGCCTCCCCAAACGAGATCACCGCGACCTCCATACCTGTCCCTTTCAATGATGTTCGATGGATGATTGCGGCTTCCCCGCTCTCTCCAGATGAGTATGCGATGAGAATCGCTACTCAAACTGAATCTGCTCTCATCTGTAAAGAGTACTCGTCTCCATTCATTGTCTCTCCAATTCCGGTGTTCCCGGCACCACAGAGAACGCCTTCTTCGATGGGCAGGCGTTAAAGGTACACACCGTACAGGGCGTCGTGCAAACAGACCACCACCGTGCAGTCTTCTGGCCACGGTAAAACGCGATATAGGTCGTCCAGTCGCCTGTGTCGTGTGTCTAGCGATTTCTCCCGCTGTCTGCCGCCTGTTTCTTCTGGCCTGTAAGACAATGTACCGGTCATCTGCGGGTGTGGTACCTCGTGGAAGACCACTACTGAACCCCCGGATAGCTGTTCCTGTAGTTTGAAATTGTCTCCAAAGTCGTGAAACGATGCTGTGAGCAATTCCAAACTCTGCAGCCACACTTGTCACACTGCGGCCTTCCTCCAACTTCCCAATGATTCGACCTCGGGTAAAAGCATCCAGATGTCGTCTAACAGATTGATTATTCGCCATTTCTCGCTGAGGCAGCAACTCGGTGTGATTTTAACTGCTATACGGCGTGCAATCTCTTTGCCAGAAATACTGATCTTACACCAACAACATGCTTTATACTACTCAGACACTCCCCCATTACGTCTACCTGCATATCTGCGCATGTGCTACCGTACATCACCTTACTTAATCTCCTGATTGGTCTTTCTGTCCGCTCTGCCTCTTCGTTCAGCTGATATGCTAATTTTTCGACTTCGTCCTTAATTTTTGCACACCAGTGTATATATATATTTAAATATATAAAAGCAATCACAATTATCAATTGAAAAATTGAAATATATGAATCCTATAATACCAAAACACTTCAGAATATCAATGGTGAATATAAAAGATAATATTCCATCGTTTTCAAACAAAATTAAAAAATTATAAAATAAAATAAAAAATTATAAAATATCCAAGTGCAATCTCGGACTTACGACCGATAAGTGGGGTTATATATATAAATGATTTCAAGTGTAAAATATGTGACTAATTAAACACAAATAATATTTATTCTTATGCCAAAACTAAGATTGCTTTAATTTCCTGGAAAAGACATAGAGAAAAATGATTGAATTAAAAACAGTAAGTGATTATATAAATCACACAATTTACAGATTAATAGACTTTTATTAACTTTTTACAAAATAAGGTGGTGTTATATAATAAAGTTATAGTACAATATTTTGTTTCTCTCTCTCTCAACACACACATACATATAACATTTTTTACTTTATTATTAACTACAATTCAATAAATTGAGACATATTTTAAGATGTTATTCAAAATATGCTCATTAATATCAATGTAAACATATAAAATTGAGCAACCAAGCTCTTCATATTAAATTATTTACCTGTAAAGCAACCTTTCAGACTTCTTGCTTTTGTGTTAAGGACAGCATTAATACTGCGGACACTACACGGCGAAAATTTATTATTGTTTCTTTTGTCACCTGATGTTGCGCGAGCAAACATTATATAATTTCCATTATCACCTCCAGGAGTGCAAACTATATCATCTTCAGGATCATGCTAAAAAAGGAATACAAATTGGAAGTCACTAAAAATACTCTCTCTCTCTTTGGTTTTATATCAGTTCTTTTTCAAGACCCTACTGCTTATTTTTTTTTCCTATTTGAAATGTAAATATTCCTTTCAAATGGCCTAACATAAATTCTTAACATTAATCTAATTTAGCATTTGGACAAAATTATTGCAAAGTTTCTCATTTATAGATCTATAAACGTAGGGAATCAAGAGACTAATTATTTTTTGTAATCAAATGCGTCGCTAGATGTAAACAAAATACAAAAGACTAAATCTTCATGCCACAAATGAATACCAAAATATTGTATAAAAATTACAATTCTTTATAGGCTTGAAAAAAGATGCATGCTATAAAAGGCACAAACGATTAGTAGCACCAGCGTAATAATATATTCTGTTGCAAACATTACGGTCGAGGCGGTTTTTCCAATGTAACGCTTGTGCAACAGTCGGGTAAGGTGACGAAAATGGCTTATTTTTTAATGAAATTTTTTACTCCAAACTTTAGGAATAACAATCTTAAAAAACATCACTTTGATTAAAAGAAATATCAGAAGACTGCTGCAACTATAATCCTCATGCAACAAATATTAAAAGATAAAAAAATCACCAAATTGTATATAAGTTCTACTTCTTTTCCAATTTTCCTCTATATATATTCTGTAGAATTTTAAAATTCATTAAGGCATTTGTTTGTGTTACAACATTTTTTAACACCATGAATATTAAATAATGAGAAACTTACTTTTTTAATACTTAAGATATGAAAAAAAATTGGCTTTCTAAATTCTAATAATAATGATGAAGAAACAATTTCTTCAAATGAATATGATACCAACTAATAGATAAAGGGGAAAAATAATAAACTGAGTTTATATATATATTTATATAATAGCATGAAACACTTACAGGGGATCCAAAGTTGTGCCCTATCTCATGAGCCAAAGTGACATGAGAAACAATGGGTGGAACATATTTCCCGTAGTTGAGAAGTGTTACTATACCAGTATTCAGACTTTTTAGACTGCCCCTATAATGCTAAAAGAAAATAAAGAAATTATATATATTTATATATATATATATATTTGAACACTAAAATATTCTTTTCAAAAAGTTTGGTAAACAATTAATATTAAAATACTAAACAGTAAATTGTAGTGATATACACCATGAGTAAAACATAAGTAACTTTTCTGATTTTGCCGTAATTCCACAAAAAATCAATCGAGAGACATGAAATTCATTCTACAGGGCCACAATGTAATTACTTAAAGGATAAAAAGAAAGCATAAGAAACAAAAATTTGTCTTTTCATATTCTATACCAGATTATCAAAAAGTTCTTGAGGTAAAACTTTTATCTGTGTCAGTTTCCCCGAGGAGAAAACGATCCTGCAACCAGGCGTTCCCCCCAAAGTATGCTAATATACTCAATGAGATTTAAAGCAGGAGCTGGCCAATCAATTCTATGAATATCTTCCCCTTGTAGAAGCACCTGGACAGCATAGAATCTGAGGCTGTGTGATATTGGGCATAAAAAACAAGAGTTTGGACAAAAGGTACCTCGAAACAAACGTACGCGGGAGAATACGTGTTCATCAGAGAGTAAAGATCTCCACTAAATGAAACCATTGAAAATGTGTAACTGCGTCCTCCCATTCAACGTAATGTTTCCCCACACAAACACACCAGGACCAGCCCGAAGGTGTATTTCCCTGATATAAGTGAGGTAAAAACATATTCCCCAACCTCTCTCCATATCATCTGGCACGATAATCATTTTTCAGACTGAAATGACTTTCCTAAGTAAAGAGGACGTGATCATATTAAAAAGATATCAAGTCATGAAATGACTTTCTTGCGGAAATTGATGAGATGTCCGAGACCCCATTGATGAGATGTCCGATCTTTGTGTTCATCACACCACTTTAAACAGTGTTGTCTATGGGCTGCTGCGGATAGTATGCAACATTCAGGAGGGAGGGTGCTTGAGCTATCTGTATGAAGGCGTCTAGTCAAGGTGAAACGGGACACCCGTCGTCTAGTTGTCATTTGTAGCTGCTGAGTAATAATAACCGCTGTGACGCGTTTGAGATAAATAAAGCCTGATATTTATTAATTTAAATGTTTAGTTTATTTACATCACGGCAATTAATTACAGTATATAAAATGAAGTTATCAAAAATATTGTTTAGGTTTTTAGAGTCCAAATTCGGTTGTTTGTGAGGGAGTAGGTATGTCTCGTCTCTATGAAAGTTTTCAACCGTCTCTCTCTCTCTCTCTCTGCCCTCTCTAGGGTCTTTTTAAATGGTAGCGGTCGGCACCTTTATCCTCGAGTTACATTCGGTTAATGGGCGGAGTAGGAGGTTCCTCTTGGTGTCAAAGGTTGCCGGGGCGATGTCCAAGACAAGACTGCGCAATATTTTAAGGGTGCAGGTGTTCATTGCACGTGGTGATCATATCCACAAAAGAAGCCGATTCACAGCTGTGTGCGGGAAGCGTTACACCCGTCGTCTGGTTTCGATTTTTTTCCCTACATGACAATATATCAGTTATCACTTGTGATTGTTTTCCTTGGTCAATTACCAACAACATTTCTTACAGTTACACACCCTTTGGACGGCTTTTCAAGCTCTAGATACAACTTTTGTCACTTTCACTGTCCTTTGTCACTTGAACACTTTTATCAATTCCACACTTTCAGGAAATATTCGTGAAACTACGCTCCTCTTTAAGTCTCTGATCATTTACCACAAGTAAATGTATCGCTACATCGCTCTTAGTAGCTATATTGTACATAACTTTCACTTGCAGTGAATGTCTGAAAACGCGACTTTCCTCTAACTTAGGTTGTCTTTTAACTGCACGGGCGCTGACTGCAGGCGTTTTGAGTGCCTTTACATCATCTCTGATGACACATTCTTGATATTTGTTTATGCATCACCTTTCTTCCCTTGCAAAAATACATTTTTCTACTATTTCGTGACTGTATGTTGAAAAATGTCTTTGTTGTTTAAGTGTTGCACATTAATGTATTACAAAATATATCTACTAATAAAGGATAAAAATTAAATCAGATAAAATTATTAAAATTGAAATTATTTTCCTTTATTACACTAAATATAATCATAAAACTTTAAAAGAAAGTGAAATATTATTTTATTCAATGCTTTTTTTGCTTTTTTTTTGCCTTTTTTACGCTATTTTTTTGTCACCAGAACTCAATTCTTCAGTATACTTTCAAGTATAAAAATCAGAAATTCTCATTTGATAATATATATATATATATTATCAAATGAGAATTTCTGATTTATATATATATATATACTACACTGGGTTCTATTCAAAACTTATCAAAACATCTTAAATTAAGAGTGTCAAAAAAGTGTAAAATTTTTGTAACATACCTAACAGATTTTGCGGTGTTAAAAAAAAGGTAGATATCCATTTCCTGTTAACACATTATTAATTTTTCCATCAATATGCGAGTCATAGGATGAATTTCCTTACATATGTTGCTACAACTAATTCAATGGAATTTTAATATATGGCGCATTTTAAACAACTTTTTTTGTATTTTTACAATGGCATATAATAATAATATTGAAGGAAATATATAATTTTGTCATATTATTAGGCAGTATATTAAAAGAAATCGATCCATAAGAATATATATATATATATATAAATGTATATACTTGCAATTAATTTCTGTTATACGCAAAAAATAACCCCAGATAACTAAATTTAAATTAGTGTTACTCTATAAATTATCGTTCGACTAGTAGACTACGAATTAAAAATAAGTATATTTTTCATATTTCCTTTATTTATTTTGAATAAATTACAGTATCTTAAGAAATTTGTTATAGTATTTCGATTAAAAAATAAAAAAGTGGTAAAAATTAGTGTTTGCAATCTTGGCAGATATTATAAGTGGGTTTTCCACAAGACACCTTGCAACAGTAGTTACATATGTACTTCGTCATTCTGCGTTTCTTAGATGGGCGGGAAAAAAATTCTTCTTCAACAGGGATGGATAATCGATTAGTCGAATGTTTAGTTATCAAAGATTAACAGACAGAGAAAGTGCGGTAAGATTAAAAAGTATTTTCTTGCAAGAGAATATTAACAAGTGTAAAATTAATTTACAGAATGAGAATTAAATATAAAATACACTTTAATAAATAATACTTGAAAAAAAATGCAAATGATCAAAATAAAAAGGTTTTTCTATCATAATTTCATAATTTTTTCATGCTGCTTTCAAAACAATTAAAAGGGATATAGGAATGACAGAGACATAGAATACTGATCGAAATAATCGTTGAATTTAGAAGATTTTCTTTTCAACCCTTTGAAGCTTCTCAATGTTTCACACAGATAGGATGAAATCCATCAAGTTTTTGTTACATATATGTTTTATTGAACTCAAAACAAATTATGTTGCTAATAACTTGAAACAAATTGTGGTTATACTTGTCTTAGGTCTCTCTCTCTCTCTCTCTATATATATATATGAAGGCCTGAATATATTTTGTTTTTTCAATATTAACAAGAGAGACAGAAATTATATATTTGAACACCAAAGATAAAAGGAACAAACAGGTATTGGAATTTAAAAATATGGATGCTGCAGTATTATAAACAATGCTGGCTTAGGACAGCTTTTAGTTATTTATATAAAAGTGAGGTTTAAGCAGTTTTGTGGCTAGCCAACCTCCCCCTCTATTTATAACACTGAGCGAAATCCTATTGAAAATAATGGATAGAAGTTCTAAATCCATTTCAAGAAAAAGGTAACTTACCTTAAGTTACATTAAAAAATACAACAACCACGATGAATCTTTGTACAATAAGCACATTATTGCCAGATTCTGGATCCAAATACAGATTCAAAGCTATAATATTACAGGCCGAAATGCAGCATAGTAATAAGTATAAAATTATTTGTACTAAAATAATTATAAAGTGTGTTTATTAAGTTAAATACTACATTTAACATGAGTAATACTAGAGATATATTTGTATTTTTCTTTAATATAATACCAAGGTTAAGAATAAAATTATAGGAATATATTATTGAATATTTCGGTTATTTTCTTGACACAAATAATTCAGAATTTATGGAGCCCCGGTAATTAATGGATAATGAAAACGACAATTTAAAGTTATGGTGCATCTGAAATGCGTAACACCTTTAAAATTTCATTGCAGAATTTTATTTTTAAAAAAATTAGAATTTACAGAATGAAACAATTTTTCTATAATATTAATATATATTGGAATATTAATATTTATTAATGGAAAAAGTTTAACAAGGATCAGAGTTGCCTTTCGCCTAGGATAAAAATTCGGCAGGTTAGGATCTGCTGAGTGAGAGAGCTTTGAACAAGATAAAAGTTGTCTCGCATATCATTGGACGAGACAGTTAAAGTCAATGACACTGACAACAAACCCAATACAAGAAAGAGATTAGACTGTACCGACATTTTTCACTTAAGAAGCAAGAAGGAATCTGAGCTACGCTCTGAGGAATAAAGTTAGATTTAAAGCGACACACAGTACCCTAAAAACGACAAAAAAAAAAATTCTTGCATTTCCCTGTGGTTTATATAATTAGGAAGCTTGCCAATAGTTAGTTGCTAAAATAATTAAGATTTTTGATTTAAGGTTTTAGTTTCAGTTTCATTTTAAAGCACTTTTCCATTCTTAAATTTAATTAGTTATAATATTTTTGAATATAATCAGTTGTTTCAGTGCAATGGTTATTAGTTAAAATTTTTACTGCTAAAATTATTTTTCTTTGCTCATGTTTTGAGTTATCATAACTACTTAATTAAGCTTGATTTCAAGACCAATATATTTGTTCTCGCACATCGTTTATACAACTTAGAAGTTGTTTAAAAAAAATTCTTTCATTAATGCCACTGCCAAAACATTCCCCAGTTGCTATGAGACACACTAATTGGAAGCGATGGAAAACTACTGAAAATGATAAATTTAAAAGCCAGCCTTCAGCTGATACAAGAATGAGACTTCAGAATATAAGTATTGCAGAAAAAATTGAATTCTTCCATGATGTACCAAACTACTTTATAGTATTGCAGTATAATATTTTGATATCACGCAACAAAAAATACAACTTGAAAGCTACCCCGATTTAAAGCTAAGAAAAAACTAGATGAGTACAAGCCTGGTGATTTCTAACTTTAGTTTGTATAAGTGTTTTGTATTTCAAAATATATGTGAAAATGTTATATTAAGGTTAAGCTAAGTAATTTGTTGTTGAAACGAATGCTGTATTGAACGAATGCTTATGCAAAAACATATGCATGTTAAAAAATATTTTCAATCATATTTAATTGAAATAATGTTTTAATGTATTACATAAATTGGAAAGTAATTAGAAATTTGAGAGATTTGCAGAGGTATTATTAGTTTTTGATTGAAGCATTTACACACTTTAAATGTGTTTTCCGCAGACTTTTAATTCTGAAGACGTAAGTGCTTTCTATTCCCTAAGGTTTTTATTGTCCAAGATAGTCTTAAAATTGTTGGTAGATACTTTCACATATATGCCCCATTAAAGTTAGTTTGGATTCAGGTATGAGATCTCTAGTTATTATCTTAAAAAATGTTAAGTTAGTATTTTAAAATATTTCGTATTTTTTCCAGGTTTAGCAATTAAAATAATTATTAAAACTCAAAAAAGATTCAGACTGTCAATGGCATGCTAACATTTGCTCTCAATAATCTGAGAGATAGAAATCACTTAAAATAACTAAACAAAGTTAAAAATTGAGCATTTTATAAAACTTTCAAAAAACTTAAAAGAATTTAGTTTTCTTAAAGTTTTAAAATAATAGCTTGTCAAAAACTGACTTTCAATTTTCTGAATCAATTTAATAATATAATCTGAAAATAAAACATTAATTACTTTTAATATTACTGCCTCCAAATTTTTTTTTTTAAAGTACTGTGTACCTTAAGACAAAATTAAAATAAAACACGTAAATTTAATTCCATAAATGAAGATACTGAATGAGTAAGACCATATCCGAATATTTTTTCTCGCAATTTAGTAGAAGAATGTTACTTTTTAGACCAGCATTTTTCAAACTGTGGGGCACCCCCTAGAGGGGCGTAATATCCTTATGTGGGGAGTGCGAGCACCTTGGAAAGTCGAAAAGAAAAGATTTAAAATAAGTATTAATTTACTGAAAGGAAGCAAATTAAAATACATTCAGGTAAAAAAAAAATAAATGCACATTTACAGTGATTAAATGTACTTATAAATGTATCAGTACTGACAATGCTTTTGATAGTTAATTTATCAATACATTAAAAACAAGTTTAATAATTAGTAGTGCCTTCCATGAGCTTGTCGTATATAAAATTTAATATTTATTTTGATAATTTTATGGTTTATAATTTTTATTACATTAATTTTCATTTAAGTAAATTTTTATTGCATTCAATACATTGCTATTGTAGAAAGGGGGTGGAGGTGCGATAAAAATTATGATTGAAAATTGGGTCATAGACATTGAAAGTTTGAGAAACACTGCTTTATACATTTAATGCGAAATGTATAGTTCAATTTTTCACTATTAGTTCCAGTTTTCCTCAAGAATGAAAAATATAAGTATCTTACCCCATTTTTTTCACAAACACCTCCAGCATTCTTTAAGTCCCCAGTCCATGCTAAACCTAGTGTACCTCCTTCAAAGTCACGATAAGTAAACATGTAGGCTAAACAGAATGCGTCATAATCTTCTTCAGAAAATAATTCCAAAAACTTCTCAACACCGTAGTTTGCTGGAAACCTATAGACAGGATCTTTCAAAGCATCTAATGTATGAACTTTGATTCGCTTGATGAGGAATGAAACATTGTCTGGACGTCCATCTTGATCAAAATCTATTAAATAGTGGAAAAAATTAACATTTTTCAGGAAAAGTACGTAAATATCAAATTAGAGTCAACTGCTTTTCTCAATGATTTTTTTTTAAGTTCGTGAATTTCACTATCCTCTTCTCCCTTAAATGACACCACATAACAAAAGTAACATTTTACTCTATGGACTATGGTAGTTATATATTATTTAAAATGTTAGGAATGTGTGAATTCCATCTTTTCTGTTCGATTTAATAAGAATTATGTTGGTAAAATCAAATAAGAATTTTTGCTTCCTTAATTTAACTTTTAGTAATTTTTTGAATTAATAATTTTTTATATTTTTTTAATTACATTGATTGTAAAAATTTTAAAAGTAAAAATTAGGTTTTAAACATTTAAAAATATTATAAGACTGACATATATTCCTTTTATTTTTACTTCCCTCTGACTTTCACGATATTCATTAATTTCTCCTTTGAAGATACTGTGTAGCTGATTTAATAAGATAGTTAGTATTATTTAATTTATCTATCTTATTTTTGCTCTGGAACGGTTAAATTATGATTTGAATTTATTTTACTACTACATCTTTGTTCAGAACACACTATAGGTTTTTTAAAATTTCATTTCATTTCAGTATGGATGCGCATATAAACTGATAAAAGAGAAACACCATTACTAATAAATTTCCCAGTTAGGTTATGGAACTTTTAAAATTAATAAATAAAAAAGAATAAGAGTCAAGTTCAAATTCCTGTATTCAAAACTTAATATATTTTAGTGGTTAAAAAAACTGTTAAATATATGTACTTGAAATTATGAAAAGTTTTCAGTTTTTATATAAAAAATAAAATTAGACCAAAAATTCCTGAGATTATACAATTTCTAAAGGGAACATTTTTTGCAACAGGATGAGCTACGGAACTTATGGAATAAACGAGTCAAAATTTCTAAATATTTACACACTTTTACAGAAGTTTGAGGATTTATATTGTTAACTAAGAAATTCCTGATTGAAATTTTTTATTTTCAGTCATACGGTATAATGAGCGACAACAGTGAATCTTAGCTATAAATACATATGCACGGTATTATTAAAAACTTCACGAGCAGGGTAAATACGGGAATCAGATAAATAACGAAAAAATGGAAGGAGGGAGGGTAAAATATCGATTAGAAAACTTTTCAAGATAAGGAAGAGTAAATGTACCGAATTATTTATTTGATTAGAAACACAGTAAAGTTTAACAAAAGAAAATGATAAATAGTAAGTGAATCACATGAATTACCACTAAATGAAGCTTACGTAATGTAAAAAAACTTACGTAATTCCAATATATTTAGCTTATTTAAGTCGATTGTAGTAAAATTTAATAATAATTCTAATAGTAATTCACTAATGAATTCAATTTTCACACACAAAAAAAGAATTTATTTAATTACTTATTGGGCTCGGCAATTCTAAAATTCCTTGATTTTTTATTCTCCAATGCAATAATTAAAAGAACATTGTTTTCAGAGAACAATTTTCATTATCTTATGTTCTTTTACATGTTCTTTGTTTTTAAAAGACTATTTATTTGTAAAATCACAGTTACAATCCCAATTATTATTTACAAAGCAAGCTAAAAGTGATTTTTTAAAATGATGCGTGTGTATGTAATTACAATTTTTCCAAACACAGATTTTAATAGGTGTTAGATTAATTTAATAAATTTATGTCAAGTTTTTGACTAAATTTTAGGCACATACTCTGATAAATTTTTTTTTATATTTGGTATCTGCTGTCCCTTTTGATATTATCTGCTTCGTGAAATTGTTATTGAATCTAGAATTTGTAAGAATCACTTAATAGAAAAAATGCTATTTAATAATGCAAGTTAATATAAGATGAAAAAAGAAAAGAAATGCAGTAATGTCTCGAGTCAGAGGACAAGATTTCCCAAAGCATAATAATAGACAGCGTTACATTACTAATACAATTAAAATTTAGAAAGCTAGTTTTCTTTCCAGCTTATATGTCAAAGCAATGCATAAAAAAAAAATTTTCCCCCTCATTTATACCTCAAATGATTTTATCTCAGAGCTAGTATCAATCTTATCAAGAAAAGTATGGATCTAAATTAAGGAGATTTAAAATGAGATTGAGGATAGAATTTGTTATAAGTATGCCACCTGAGAATTTCTCACGATGCTAAAAAATAAGATGACTTAATGACATATTAAAGAAACTGAAAATATCTGTTGCAACAAAAACTCATCTTAAAAGGAATTTTTATCTATAGCAGAAATCTTCATATAATTTTTAGATCAGTCTTTCGAACTTTAACTTAGAAGCTTGTATTTAACAGCAAGGTTTGGATCATGAAAAGAAAATCTTTCTCCAATCCCCGAGTGAGTGAATGAGTGAATATTAACATCGCCCGACACGAGGGCTTTTGGCGATTTCCCCATCCCCCCCAAAAAAAATTAATTGATAACGATATTTCATATTCTCCAGAGTGAATCAATATGATTCCCATTTTTTTTCAGAATTTTGCTATCTATCAAACGATCATCTTTTGTTTTCATTGTAATATTTATGTGTATTGTAAGCAAACAAAATATTGCTTGATGTTCTTGGAAGAGGTCAAGAACTCAGATTTTACAATCAAAAATGATTTCTTTTAATTGTGCTGTTTAAAAGAAAATAATTCCGTTGAAGTTCATTTTTTGTTACTGTGCAATTTAATGTTTTATTTTTCGATAAATAAATCAAGTGTATTTCAGATATAATTTTTCTGTCGATCCTCAATCCTCCTACGATTTTAAATTATTATTTTACCCGAATTATTATTGATTGACACAAAATAACTTAAAAGGTTTTAAATTAAACTTACTATTGATAAACACAGAAACATAAAATATACCTTTTGAGTTATTATACATGTAATCTGCATGTGGATGATGGTCAAGTTCTAAGTATCAGGCTCGATGATGAACTGTATAAAATATATTTCTGATAATAGAGAAATTATCATGAACTATGAACAGCCACGCAAGTTCCTTCAATGAAAACATAAAACCAAACAAAAACTAAACTGAAAAAAATACAACAAAAGAAAATTTCATTCAATAAAAAAAGCTAAAAAAATCAACAACAAATGATACTTAGATACAAAATTAATCAGTGCAAGAATTTTAATCGTTGGAATATTTTTTTGGTCAATAAAAAACAAAAAAACAAAACCATATATATATATAAACAATAAATTAACGTAGAAATACAGAAAACAATATTTCAATGAAACTAAGCATACAAAATATGAAAAGCATGCAAAGCAGAATATGTATCATGCTACTATTTGATGTTTAATAGTATTACGAAAAAGGTGCGTGAGTAAAAAATAAAAATTTTATCAATAGTTCCTTTTTTACACAGAAAGGAATTTGGATATTTTGAAGAATAAAAATAAAATATTTCAATAGAATCCAGAAAAAACACTTACAATTTAAGCAATTCATAATTACATTAATACGTTAATTGAATGATTGAGAAGGAACTTTTTGAATGAGATTTCTTTCTTTGAAATTTATACTGAGAGGGGTGTTGTTTATGATACTATTAACATTTTCAAGAGTTCTGTGTGTTTTGGGTCCAGCAATTAATACGTAAAGAGTTAACAGGCGACCAATGTAGCAAAATGGTTCATGGTCACTTGTGGCTGGTGGTTTTTCAGTCAAGTCGTGGATGATCCACAAAAGACCTATCACGTAGAGAAGCTGATACACATTAAATGGGCCAGGTCTCAAAGTATTCTAGTTAGCGTAGTACATAAGAAAGGAGAATAGGGTTTCAACTCAAGCACCTTTTTGTGAATTGATTGCGATTCAAAAATTTGAGCTTTTTCATCAATAGCTCACGTTTCTGTTGAGTGTGATGGTAATAAAAGATCAATCAATGATGTTCATCACTTTCTCAACTGGTAAAAGTACTTTTAAACTGTAACTTTAAAATAATGAGTTCGATTAACAGAATGTTTATATTACCGTCCCACTTAGAAGCTACATGAGGATTATTAATGATGGATTTAATAATGTTAAATTAGAGTCAAATAAATGATGAGACGACTACATCTGAACTGGTGCCCCAATGTCCAGACTTCCCAATCAGATCAACTTGAAAATCTTGGACCTCGATTAATTTGATGTGCATCAGCTCCTTTATACAACAACTCTTTAACGGCACAAGGACCCATGACCCGACAAAAACAATGCTGGTCACAAATTTGTGACCCCATAGCCGGTTACCAAGACTTTTTTTTTAAAGGATAGGGTCAGAATAACATAATGTTAAGACCAATACTATGTATTAATGTTTATTTCAAAAATAACGTGTATATATATATATATATATATATAAATAATGCCTTTCGAAATTAAAGTAATTATTACTTTAACTTTAATGTGTTATGCCACTCCAAACAATAAAAATGGTTCTCATAGCTTTTGGTTTATAGTTATAGGCCCTTTAATAAATGACATTGAAGATAACTGAATTATTTCGATCCTTCAGTTCCTGCCCACTATGATCATATAATAAACTCATGGCGGTAAAAAGCACGTCTATTTTTTTAGGTTTAACCCAAGTCAAAAACTGACATGGGATATTAATTCGGAATAAAAAGTTAGATTCTAAAAATGAATAAAAAAGCATACGTTATGTCTCACGAACATTACATCTCATAAAAAGTAAGTAACGTTAATTCCTTACAGTGCTGGGGGAAAAAACATTTCCAGGATCGAGGATACTTCAAATGAGGCAATGAATGCCTTTTAACAGCCGAAACTTCGATTGAAGTATTTATTTTAAAACACAAAAGCTTAATATTAAGTAATTTTAACCTATTAAAAATTTCTGAAACAAAAGAAAAGATTACTCTAATATTTCACATCGCAGAAATCTACGATTTTTGTAATAAATTATACCAACAAAAAGAATAATATAGTATGGTTTAAGAATGTAAACTTACAAATAACAAAAAATCTTGCATTAAGAAGACTTGGTACCCTAAAAATCACAAACCTATCGTTTTTTTATTTTCATTTAATCTTATTCTTTGCATTATTATCTTTCGATTGATATATCACTTGTGCATATCGGAAAGTTAGAAGTTGAATAAAACTTCATTTGAAAACAAATTAGGCAATTCAGCCACACCCCCTTTTTAGAAAAAAAAGCTAAAAAATGCGTTATGATAAAACAAATCTATTTTATAAATATAAATAATAACTATAAAAAAGAATGTGTAGTATTAAAAGCAGAATATTTCCGAAGCAATACAATAATGTAATTTTTCTTCCTTGTGAAATGTGTGCATGTAAAATTTTTAAATTAAGGCATTTTATATTAATAATTTTATAATTTCAGTTCTTATTCCTGATATATTTTTCATACAAATGTAATACTTTAATATTATAAGAAGAAAAACAGCTAAAATTTCTGTCGTGACAGAAACAATTTTTTTTAAAGTTTTTCTTGAGTTTTCTTGTGCAATTAGTACTCTCTAAAAGTTGATCATTTATAAAAATGTGTGGGTTGAAAACATGTGAAAATGCAATTATTTTAAAGAAAAACGTATAAGTAATATCTTAAAGTGGTATTTTAAGTTTAATTCAGCTTATAATAATTATTTTTTCAGAAAAGTGGTTTTTCTCAGTTTGTGTTTTTCGAAACCTTAGTGCATTCAAAATGCTACTCCTTCGACAATTATTTACCAATCACTTCAATTTTTTTCCTGCGTGTTAAAAATAAAGCATGTAATAAAATTAAGGATCCGTTTTGCTATAAACTGAATACTTTTTAAAAAAATAAAATGTAAGACATGTGGGCTTTTTCGTTGATTTTTAGCCTGTATATCAACATTTTTTTTTTTTCTCAAAAACGAATGAAGTTATTCTAAAATCGATCCCTAAAGTTGTTAAGAACATCCATAAGAATATTATAAAAAAATTTCAGGTCAAAAATATAATTTTTACAAAAGGAGTAGGATTTTAAAATTTTCCCAATTTTTTCAAAAAAAATTTAAATTTTTAAAATTGTGTGAATAATATATGAAAATTTTCATCTGGTAACATTTTCTTGAATAGAAACATTGTATAAAATGTTAAAATATAATTTTTAAATACGTAAATAAAGAAGTTTGCTCAAAGGGTGCCAAGTCCCCTTAAAAATAATATAAAACTTGCATTTGAGGTTAAAAAATATAGCCTTTGCCTTTTTGTTTTATACTAATACAACTTCATACTAATTGATTTCACTTAATAAAAATTGTATTCTAAAGTTCATTTTCTTAAATGGCGCAGGTTTATTATACTCAGATCTCAGTTACCTTAAATTATAAAATCGTTTTACACCATGCCTAATAATAAAACAGGAGAGCAAGTAAAAATCACAACTATTATTCTCCTTTTTGTTTTTACATTTTGAATAATTAAAAAAAACAATTATTTTAATACAAAAAATACTTTTGTTAAGTAAAAAATTAATTTCTTTTAAAAATATATACATTTGGATTATATATATAAAAAAAGGAAATTTTAACTGAAACGTGAAAAACAGTTTGTGCTAAATAAACTATATATCCTAATGTGTAAGTAAAAAAGGAAGGTCTTGAACCGTTCATGCATTATTCATTTATAAAATAAGTTTTAATCAGTTAACATATTTGCTTGACTTCTTCATTAATGAGCGTCATAAGTAGTTTAAGATTAAGAAGATACTCACCGGTATTTTTGTAAATACCGTTCACTTTTTGTACATGACGGGTCATAGTTTCTATGCAGGCTTCTTCACTCCCCATTTTCTGGTAAAACAAATGATCCGCCTGCAAGTAAAGCATACAGGTGCTTTTTTGGGGATCAATGGCTATGTGTCGATCCGTCTTATCCTCGGTCCAATGAGTTCGTTGATTGGATCGAACCCCATAACGTTCAGAATCACCATAACGCTCAACATTCCGATAATGTAATGAATCTCCATCTCTCCAATAGAGAACTTCTTCGGAGGAATCTTCAGATGAAAGAATGGACCTTGATTGACGACGGGCAGTTCGGATACGATGAGGTGAAGAATGACGTTTATTCCTGCGATGAAAATAACGCTTTACGAACCGTTTAAAAAATAATGAATACTCTGAGGAACTATGGTCCTTCAGGTGCAAATGTTTATGTACAGCCAAGTTGGGCTCATGAGTGGATTTCGAAGCATGCTCGTGTCGAGATGACTGATTTAAATGAGTTTTATTTACAGATGAAAGTGATTTGTGGGTAATGTTTCCGAGAGGAAAATGGACGTCTGATAACCGATAAATGACTGAATGAAAAAGTTGAGTTGATGCAGGAAAGTATCGTGATGAAGGCTCAATAAAATACTGTTCGGTCTTTGTTTTCACCACAGCATCTAATAATCCATTGGATGTTATAACACCTTCTACCGAAGCATCTTCGTCGTCTGTAAAAATAATGAATGGAACGCATAAAAATATATTCATATTTAATATTAATTATTAAATTGTACACATTCTTACAGATATTTTATTACTACGCTTAAAGCTACGCATAAAGTGGTGTGAATATAAATTTAGTTTTTAAACCAGTTCTTTTAAAACAGTTTGAATTTATTTTACATGAACTGTAATTGAGAAACAGTAACTGTGCTACTAATTGAACATGAGTATCGTTATTAGCTAATAGTTTATCCGAAAATAAACATATTGGGTAATTTTAAATGCATTAACAAGTTTCTGAACAGAGAATCTTTACCACATCTACAGAAAATTTTATTAAGCAGCTCCTAGTTACAGCTTGTTTTTAAATGTTGAATATTGTATTATTTAGGTCAAAAAGAAATTATATATGTTTCCTAAGACTTCTTTTTTTATGGGCAAAAAATTAAATTTCATTTTGTATAATTATTATGAAACGTGATTGGGCGATTTAGTAATTGTTAAGTAAAATAAGTTACTTACAATCCAGTACTTAAATTATTCCCCAGTTAGGAATATTCTACTTTAAGTGAATTTTAAGCTAAGCAAAACTATTTTAATATATCACTGGCAGATTGCAAATTTTATGGTCTAAAAAAGTTACCTTTTTTCTTTCAAAAGGGGCTGCAGATTGGTAATTACCATCGCAGACCTAGTACATTCCAAGAGAGCAGGTATCACTTTTAGGGTGGCACCATATAGGTGGATACCAATTGCTACAATGTAATTTCGAAGCCCAGTTTTCTCCTCAGAGGGCGACACTTGAGCTCTGACGATTCGAAACTAATTTTACCGAGAGCACACAAAAAAGTGTTTGGTGGAGGATTTATTTTTTTATGAAAGCAAAGATAAAACGAGCAAAAAACTCATCATCCTTTTTAATTTCTTTTTGAAACTAAAATTTGAAGTATTAAAAGACATCAGTGTACTTTCATTTAGAGCAACCGAAAATATAATTGTAAACTTAATATATGTTTTTGATATTTTTTTTTACAAAAATGCGCTTTTATGTAAATTTTTCGAGTTTGAAGACAAAAGTTTCACATTTATCATCTTCAATTAATCTATGTTTTTCATTATATTCTTTTATAGCTTTGTGAATGAATGCAACTATTATAATATTGAACAGCGTTTTTCAAATATATTTGCATATCAGGCACATGTGTGATTTAATACGTTTCAGAGAAAATTTTTTAAGAAGCATTATTCAATCAAACACATAAAGTGCAGAAATAAAACTATACGGCATGTTTCTTTCTACAATTACATGCCACACAAGGATTAATTTACTTTAAATATGGCAGCTACGTTAAAAATATCAAAGCAAATAGTTCTGAATAGAAATTAATGGAAATTACAGTTTCGAAAATATTGGAAACAGAAGCGGGGGAAGAAAACTTTAGAAATATTTTCTATATAGAATTCGTTAGAGATAACTTACCATCTAAATGGCCCTTTAACACTTTAGAGACATCATAATCAAATCTTCCTCTGCTCGAAGATTCAAATACTATATCAGGAGCAAACAACGATGTTTCAGATTTCATTCTAAGTTTAAAAACTCTGAAAAAAAGAAAAAAGGAGGTATCGTATATTCTGTATCACTGAACCACAATTGATTAAATAGAACAACAGATCAGATAAAGAAGGGGTTCACTTTAATTATTCAATTTCTTTCTCAGTATTCATGTTTTTTAGAATACCTTAGAAAATTTAAAATATGTTAGAAAACTGAATGTTTTACTTGATGTTTTTTTTATTAACCTTCAACAACAAAACTTATTTTAAATCTTTGTAAAAATTCATGTTTTAGATAATTCAATATGTCTAAAGAAGAAAGCAATCGAATAAATTGCATTATTAAATACGTTGTGATTCAGAATGAGCAATTTTTAAAAAGTATTTTTATTCTTTTACGTCAAATTAGTCTCTCAATATAACTTATTATATACATTTAAATATTATCTATAATGAGGTTAGTGAAAAAGGAAGAGAAGCGGCAGGCCCTTGACCCTTCCCCAGGTCTCCATCAAAATTGGGGTGGAACCTAGCTAAATTGTACTGTCACCTGTATGGTGCTCAAGGCTACGAACAACGACAGGGGTACATCTAGCCCCTTGCCATAATGAATTTCATGGGCCTGGATCTGACGCAGTATCAGGAATATCTTATCAGGTGACATAAGAAACAACAACAGCAACAACGAAACAAATATATTAACTGTTTAAAAATATTATTAATTATTTAATATAGTAAATGTATTTCATATAGGCATATGCTTTTCAAACTTTACAATGGATAAAAAGTTAGCAATTTACAAACAGACTTAAAATAATCCATGTGATAATAGTGAACCTTAAGCTAACCAAAAAAATAATTTAGAGTTTCAAAGTATTTTTTTAATTTTTTTATTTTTGAAAAAAAAATAATAATAATCAACAACAGCAGCACATCAAGCTTTCTTTTAAAAGATTTCTTATACTTGCGAGATCATATACAATGTTCTGTAAACGGTTTCCAAACTTCAAATGTGTAGAAAAGTAATATTTTAAAAAACGAATGCATGAAATAAAGAAAACGTTTGTATTCAGGAACTCTTTTTTTCAGAACAAGTTTTTCTTCTCTTTTTTCATCTTTGTCATATTTAATTTTCCTAAGATATGTCAAAAATTTTTTCGAGAAATTCATTTGATGGCAACAAATAAATGGTTGTATTTTTTTACAAACAATTTTTAAATTGCACCTGATCACCCTTTACTGTTTTCGTGCATACCACACACATCACGATACGCCATGAAACCACATTCCTTTACGCTATTCTAAAATGTTTCATTAAATTTTCTTCTATCATTTATATGTTAACGTATCAAAAGAAAAAGATATTAAATTTTGATTTTTCCCCTAGGAAAAAGAAGTATGTAATAGTTTATAAGAACAAGCTACTACTTTATGGAACTAAAATAAAATATTTAAAAAAAATTATTTATCTCCTTAGAGAAAATCGGTATTCTACTCACATGAAATACATTCACAAAATACAGAATGCACACAATTCTCCATTGTCACGAATCAAAATTTATAAGCGATTTCGCAACGAAGTCACATGACTAAATTAAAACTTAAACCACGCTCATTTAGAAGGAAATTCGATCTGTAGAAGTGTCTACACGCGAATTGTTTGATTGCAGAGAAAGAAACCATATTCCATCATTAATGAGAAACTATCGAGTTATAAGATGGATAAGAAATAAGACAAGGATGCATAAGAAAAGATCCGGGACTATCCAATTTAGCATTTACTGTTTAAAAATTAACAAATCATATTAAATTAAAGCGTATTTTAGAACTTTTAGTAAAAGCTATACTCAGCAGTTACACGAAAATAAGCATATATAAAATGTTTATTCACAAATAATGATTTTGAAGTTCTACAGTAACAAAATGATGGATTTTTAAAAAAATTGCTGCAAATAAAAAAAAAAAAAAAAAAATGGGAATATATCGGTTTTTTTTGCTTAAAATCAAAACTTGTTTATTTATTGATAGCATACAGGAACTTGTCTAAAGAAAACTGTCATATTTCTGTCATAAATACAATATATATGTATGTGTGTGTGTGCGTATGTCATCGTTGGCGAGTGGTTGGCTTTCTTTATTATTTTATTCCATTATGAGGTGATTGGTTTCACAGCTGTTGAACGGATGAGGCATCATTTGATATTTGGGTGCTTCACTTTTATTGACGATCACACACACATATAAAAAAATGGGATTACATTTAGAGTAGCGACATCACAAAAGCAAGTAGCGACGAGAGATGTGACGAATGACAAAAAGCAGGCCAATTTTCTTTGAAAACGAAAGCTCTTATATGAAGCGGCAATCGAATGTTCCAAAATCCACAAGACTTCCGTGGACGGAGCTTGTGATTGGTGGAAAGATATCGTACAATGAGGGGTGTTTTACTTTAAATACGCTAAGCTGTTAATTTTAAAGAGACACTAACGATTAAACCCCGTTAGGCGGGCAAGCCAGTTAATTATTTACGCGTGAGTCCTGAAGGCTTAAGATGAAATTTAAAGGAATTATAACACACATATATATGTGACGATTCGAAGTAAGCATACAGAACTTTTCAAGAAAAACAGTTTTCTATTCAGGCTGGCATCGAACATATCTTCGCAAGAAGACAAAACCAACACCAACTGTCCCGACTTTTAATTGGGTTGTATACTTATTTCCAGAACTGCTAAATCATCATTTTTTAGTTTAGGTTTAGATTGGAGAGTAAAGCGTAGGAACACATACAGGCAAAGATCATAAAAACTAATGAGCTAGGATTGGAATCGTATGTTTGGACTATCTTTTCTGAGAAATTATTAGCTATTTTAAGCTATTTAAGACTCGAATATGTAAAATGGAAAAATAAATGTTAGAAGGGAAATAGAAGTTTGCTTAGGTTATAAATTAACTATCCTTACATACATGTATATATATGTAGAGACAGGGAGAGAAAAAAATGTAATACACACATTTGTTATCCTTTGAAATTAGCTTTCAAAATTCGAAAAACTAAACATGCTCTTACAATATATATCTAAAAGAATTATTAACACACATAAAATAGTTGCAATAGTTGAATCAATTTTTCACAAAAAATAGTTGCTCTTTTTTATTTAATTAATATATTTAGGAAACTCTTTACTAATACATGAATAGTTTGTCAGAGATTGATTGATTAAATATTAACGTCGCACTGTTCAGCTACACGAGGGCTTCTGGCGACGGACCACGTAATTTTGAACCATGGTCAAGTGACGTGGACGACACCTGAGCTGGCACCCCCCTCTCCTAACTACCACACCACACCAACGGGAGGACGTTTCAGCTCTCGACAGATTTAACGTGCATCGCTGCCCTACACGGCGGGTCTTTAGTGGTACTGGGCTCGAACCCGTGACAAAGCAAGCCACGGTCCGATACCTATACCACTCGGCTACCGCGGCCACTTGTCAGAGATTGAAATAAACTACAATTAATCTTGAATCATTTTTTTAGGAGTCTTTTATGAACTTTTTGTGAGCTAAAATGTTTCAGAACATGTTTTTTTTAGCATTTTTATTCTTTACATCTTCATTTTTTACTTTTAGTCTCGTGTTTGAATACAGTTCAGTATCTTGGAATTAATTGTTTGTAGAGTTTCAATTACATCTTTTTATAACGGGAAAAGTATTGGTGAAAGTATTATTTTGTTATAGTCATAAATTCGATGAAAAAAATTGTGTATTTAGAAATGTTGACAATAAAAAAAATTAAGTTAAAATTATTTATTTTGCATTAGCGTCGCATATGACCCATTCTAGGTTTATAGCAAAATAATGTTTCTAATTTTGAATCTCGCGGAATTGATGAGATGACACGGAATTGGTACAGCACTTTACTTGAGCTCTACATCTTATGAGAACTTCGAAGTTAGTTCTATTAAATATTCAACAGCCTCTACTACTCTCCATCACGCGTCTTAGTGGCATCATGACTCGAAACATTAACTTGGCTTGAACACTGCTGGACACGACTTTCATGAACATGATCACTCAACTCACTAACAGGTTAGAATTTCAAAAGAAGAAAATGCATATATTTGAATGGAAAAATCTGTATACTCATTCAGTATCCCTGACTTTTTATACTCAATGAAGTACTAATTTTTATAGATCTTTATATTCTATTAGTTTCTTTACATTATTTGCTCATAAGATACGGGAAAGCCTCGCAAGATTCCTCGGAATTTCTTTTTCTTTACTAAAATCATCATAATTTATGCATAAATAGCAATACAAACACACACATGTAGACAAAAATGTTGGGAATTACTATCCTTCTCTCATTTCTTTAAAAATATATAGACCACAAAATAAAGGATAATATAGAACAGTGATTCCCAAAGTGGTCTATACCTACCCCCAGTGGTCTATGACAACTTACAAGGGGACCACGACAGAAAAAAAATAATTTGGGGGTCCAGGAAATGTAAATCGGAGCCTACGATAGACTAAACCATAGCGTGACTTTAATTTTAAAAGAAAATTTTATCAAGTGAAAATCATATTTACTAATTTAACAAATTTGTTTACTAAATTTAGGTTAGTTTACAGTTAAGGTATCCGACTACGTTCGGAACCGTGATTTTTCAAAGCGCATTAATGGATAATTTTCATGATATTTAGTGTCA
This sequence comes from Trichonephila clavipes, assembly GCA_019973935.1. Lineage (NCBI taxonomy): Eukaryota > Metazoa > Arthropoda > Arachnida > Araneae > Nephilidae > Trichonephila > Trichonephila clavipes. Next base: position 1,174,741 of record BMAU01014849.1, read on the forward strand.
CTTAGATTAAAATAGATGCATAAAATTGTTTTAAGGCCATTTTGACAAAAAAAATTTATTTAAATGTAATAATTTGGCAAAAAATTAACTTAGAATAATCTTTTTTCCAAATGTTCTCCTTTGTGAAAAATACTTCTATTAGAATAATATTTTACCTGTATATAGCTCAGATCTCTGTTCAGAGGCTCAACTAAAATTTTTGAAATATATAACTTAGAAGTGGGTTTATTCATATTTTACGACAACAGAGGGGAGCAATTTTAAGAAAAAAACGCGAATAATTATTTCAATTGGTGGTAACTCTGAAAATAATGTGAATTTTTTCAAAAATTCTAGTTGAGCTTCTGTAGAGGGGTCTGAGCTATACACAGGCAAAATATTATTATAATAGAAGCATTTTTCACAAAAGGAGAACATTTGGAAAAAAGATTATTCTAAGTTAATTATTTGCCATAATATTATATTTAAATAAATTTTTTTTGTAAAAATCTCCTTAAAACAATTTTATGCATGTATTCTAATCTGAGTGACACTAAATAGCATGAGAATTATCCATTTATGCGCTTTTTTAAAATCACGGTTCCAAACGCAGTCAGATACCTTAAAAGGAGACAGCACAAATTTTATTAAAACAAGAACCACATTTCAGTGTTTCTTGTGTCAGAGTAAAAGAGTATATTGTTGGACGTCGTAAACTTTACTAGTTTCTAATTTGCCACATACAATCTGCCAGGAAAATGACACTTTAATCTACGTCCAACTTTTAAATGCCCTTGATTCAAATTTTGAAACTAGGTTTGAGAATGTTTTGACCATGGTAACACCACAGTAGGCAATGAATTCATGTGGTCCCATTGAAAAGAAAAGAAATGTCAAATTACATGAACCTATTGGAAGATCTTAAAGTTTAGAAACGGATATCAGCAATTTTGGCTTTAAAATGATATAACTGTTATTTATACCGAATTATGGAGCATCTTGAGAAAGTTTTCGATAGCTTTTCCTAGAGAGAAGGAGCTTCGGTGAGGTTGCCAATCTACAAAACAAAGACAGAAAGAAAAAAAAGAAAAACTGGACTCTATTAACCAAGGAGATTTAGGGATAAATCTGGAAAGATAGATAGCAAATGTTGAAAAATTTGTTATTAAAACATCAGATTCATCCTACCCATTAAAAGAATTTGTTTGTTGTTGTTGTGTTTATTACTGAGATACATACAAAAGACGTGAGATAGATGAACAGAAACACTTTGTTTGTTACTTAGTTGTTTTATGTAGCAATTATTTCATGTAATAATTAAATTTTCTAATTTAGTTAAATAACATGTATTTCTTAAGTTTTAAACACTATATATACTCACTACAGTTAGAAACATAAAACTTTTAAAGTAGCGCTGTTTAAGCTGTCAAAAAGACATGTAAGTTGATAAATTTGCAAAAATTCAGTATTAGGTAAGCAGGGGCTTGAAACTGAAAAACGTAGTTAGGGGTCTATGAGGCAAAACAATTTGGGAAGCTCTGATATAGAAGTATGGATAGCATGGAATTTTTATCAGCATTTATTTCGTTCTTTGAAATATTAAAAGATTTGTATACACATTTAAGCCTTAAGTTAAAATTTTAAGATTGCTTTTTAAAAATTAAGTTCATTTACCCAATGAAAAATTTGTCATCCTTCGCGTGGTTCTACAATTATTGCACGATTTAATAAATTGTACTAATCGAGACAGAGTTCCAGAAATCATCAACTTTAATTAAATGATAATGGTTATAAATTTTTTGTCCAAGATTTCCGGCAAGTTCTTAAATGAGTGATCACATCATTAATAAGGCAGTTATCCTTCTGGAAACGGAATTTTCGGAGAATTATGAACGAAAGCCAATCCTGGTCACGTAATAAGCAAAAGGTAAAAGCATTGCAACTCGTTTAACTTCATAGTTTAAGAGAGTTTAGTTTCTTTTCTTTTATATATATATATATATATATATATATATATATATATATATATATATATAGTTATATATAACTTCATTATTTTAAACGAAGGCTTTTAACGTTTAATGAGAATTTCTCTAATAGTCAGTATTTCAGTAGAAAAAGCAGCAAGGGAAAAAAAAGGTAAACCACTAGACAAGAAATACCTGAAAGAGTCCCTTAAACTAATGATTCGTAAAACAAAACACTTACCTATTATGCGCAGTGAACTGTAACTTTATTTCCGACTTAGGAGATCGCTTAGTCCGGTAATTTTGATCACTCAGTGATTTTTGGCTGTAAAATAAAGGCTCGAAGTGCAAAATAAATGGATTTAATCCAAGCCCTGAAAGAAATGATAATTGGTCTTCAGAAGTCTTTTACGTAGTAACAGAAGTAGTGAATAAAGGGGGTAAAAACGGAAATAGCTTTTTTATATTTAAAAATTAAGATTTGCAAATAATAATAATAATTTTTATTTCCAACTAAATGACAAAATAACTTATTATAAAGTTTTACATAATAAAATTATTTAACACATGTTTCTCGCAAATATCTAATCGCAAAGTTTGATGCATGCACACATAAAATAACTCGGTAATTTCAAAATATTCTCGCTTTCTATTTTTACAAAGAAATGTTTACAAATTGTGGAATTTTTTTATCAAAAATAAGACTTCTGAAAGAAAAATTTAGCTAAAATTATTTACAATTCTATAAGATTAATTTATAGATAAAAATGGTTTTTGCATATAATTGCATAACCTTTGTTTTGCATAAGATTTACGTGTACCACAAAAACTATATATACAGAGCACATCATCTGTTTATTTCATTTTCATTACATATCCCGAAAACTTAAAACAATTTTAATAAACCAAACTCAAGAAGTAAGTAATGATTTGTAACTAAAATAAACTATAACTGAGCGCTAAAAGAATAAAGTACATGTTGTTGTGGTAACATCAAAAATGCCATCTTTTCTTCTCCGGATATAGAAAATAATGAAAAACAAACATATATATATATTCGATGGTTAATTGAAAATTCTATAATTAAGGTTTTATTACGTATAAGAGATGGAAGGAAGATAAGAATTATATCGACACATGCACAGAACAGTAATATCATTATAATAATTCGCTGCTTAATTTGGTTTTAGTTTAAATATATCGAGAAAAGAAATTCTGTCTGTAACGAATAAATAAAGCGTCATTATATATATATATATATATATATAAATGAATTTCATTAAATCCAACAAAGAGAAAAAGTTTATTGAAGCGAAAACTCCCAGTATAAGTAGCATAGTAAAATTTTTCTCGATAGATCTTTTCTCTAGAAATTAAAAGACTTTTTCAAACTAGGAAAATGATTTGATTTTCTATTTTTAGCCGATACGATAAAAACAAAGTTACTCTCTTCAAAAGTGAAATTTCTACACCATGAATAAATGCACCGAACTAAATGTAGATTACGGGGTAGATAGAAGTGAATAACATACACACACACACACACACACATACACACACACACACACACACACACACACACACACACACACACACACACACACACACACACACACACACACACAAATGTTGAATTTGCGTGTGTCTCTGATCAAATGATGCGTAGTTTCTAGTTATAAAAGACAGCCGATGACTACTCCGTATATGTTATCAGCGACGGATTACAGCATTGAAATGCTTGAAGGAGCGTAGGACATGCCTCAGAGACGCCATATATATATATATATATATATATATATATATATATATATATATATATATATATATATAGCAGATATAACCTACGGAATTAGACCGTACTTTGAAGTTATATGATCTTGGTTTGTCGATGCGCGAAATTGCCACTCTTGCTGCTTGGGAGGCGAATGCAATTCAGCGATGTATAAGAAAATGATCGCAAGATCACTTGAGAATACGTTGGAGAAGCAGTGGATCACACAGATGTACAACACATCATATTGGGAGACAGATTCACCGCATATTTCATCCAAACCTGTTTACTACCACATTTGACGTTCAAAGCCTCTTGCAGCATCTGATGGTGAATCTGTCAGCAGCCAAGGCAATTGCAACAGGAACCGCTGGAGCATTCAGCACTGGGCTGTGCGTTTGACAGAGTCAAAGTTATACCCACTGAACAAAACCTAATTTTGTATGTGGAGGAATTATAATCGTGAACGGGTGTGATGACTTCCTAGGGAACTTCCCTGCCTATATCGTTGAGATCACACTAGGCTGTACAGTTTGGGGGTGATATTATATTTGGACAAATGACATCCCTTGAGTACATTTCTGGCAGTTTAACACATCAGCCGGTATTTCACATAAGTTGTTTTACCTGTGGTTCGCACTGTATAAAATCAATATCTCCTTTCAGACCGGCAGTCTCATCCATTTCCCCAAACCGATTATGTGTTTGCCCTTATTGGAAGTATAGTACGTAGGGTACCATGGGTACAGGCCGTAGATGGACTGAGATCTACAGTGGACTCGGATTGGCAAGGGATATTTCACGATACCATTAATGGTCTAATAAGCTTAGTCGCTTAGAGACTTGCATAACTGTGCAGCACACATTAAATAATGAGTTAACAGTTTTCTAGCGCATATTTTTGCTTGTTACTTTAATTATTCGCCTATGAGTGTTACCCCTATACCGTTCATGTTATACTCACTAAACTAAGCTCATTAATTCATGATGTTGTAATTCCACTTTTGACTAATGCAGATTGTTAGAATCACATCTCAAGTACCGAAACTATGTAATAATAATAATAATAATAATAATAATAATAATAATAATAATATATATATATATATATATATATATATATATATATAACATTTATGAATGATGCCATCCCTATCTTTTTTCATATATTCATGCTTTAGTAGTTCAAATGGACTGAAATGCATAAGTTTCAATTATAAATAAAAGTGCTAACTAATATCACTTTATTTATTAGACAACCCCCTAGAATAGAACTAGACATAACTGTCTTTTTACTTTAAAAGAATTGAAAGGCGTCGTCTTTTAAAACGAATATTTATTTCTTAAACAAGAACAAAATACCCTTTCTGATTATTTACCGATACCTTCAGAAATGCTCTGTCTGCTTTTGTGTGTGTGTGTGTGTGTGGACTCGAAAACAAACTATCTGAATTCTTTCATAGTAGAGAGAATTGACTGATTTAAGATGGCGAAAAATAAAAAGGGGTAAAGAAAAAAAGAAAAAGAAGCTTTAATTTCGACCTTAGCACGAGCTCTTTGGGGACGAATCTTTCCATGAAAAGATCGATGCGCTTGTAGCCCTTGGGGCGCTGTCTTTGAAAAGCTTTTCCATTAAGTAAATGCTGTTCTTGTCAGAGCTATTTATTTATGCTTCTTTGGTCACTGATAGCCAAAGTCTAGAGCCAATTCAGAAGATAAATGATAAAGGGGCGGAATTAATGTTTGCAACCACGAAAGCCTTTACAGGAGTGAAGATTTACATGTTCAACTGTTGCTTCGCTAAGTAGAAAAGGCTACTTTTGTTGTAAAGAACGATTAACAAACAAAACAAAAAAATTCTAAGAGAACACTGAAATAAGTTTTAGTGCTGTACACAATACTTAAATTTATTTTTAAACTATTTCAGAGTAGGTTCTAACATCATTATGTATTTCATTAGAAGAGGCGATTAAATACTTACGGCGTTAGCTGTAATTATTTAATTACAGCTAACGCCGTATTATAAAATAGATAATGAAATTCAAAAAGTGATTGCAACAATACTTATAAACCCTTAATAAGGCAATAAAAGAGTTTAATTATGTCATATCGTGATAATCATCAAACATTTATTCATTAAGATTGAAAAAAACCCCGCTTTTTTTGTCATTGTAGTTATGCAAACCCACGACTTTTTTGGAATTCTCAGAAGAACACCAAAAGAAGAAATATGGCCCGTAGAAGTAGAAGTTAGGTGAAGCGTAATAAACCAAGTATAACAGAATCAATATACTCTTGAATTAGTGAGCGGGTGAATCAAAACGTCTCACTATTCAGCTACTCGAGGGGTTTTGGCGACGGACCTCGTCATTTTGAACCATGGTCAAGTGACGAGGACGACACCTGAGCTGGCACCCCAACCCCTCTCCTAACTTCCACATCAACGGGAGGATGTTTGAGCCTCGACATATTTAACGTGCATCGACCCCCTGCACGGCAGGGCTTCAGCGGTACTAGGCTCGAACTCATGATACGCTGGCCAAAAGTCCGTTACTTTGACCACTAGGTTACCGAGGCCTCCAATACGCTTTTGAACAGAAAAAAGTAAACGCTCTATAAAATTTCCTTAAAAAAAGAGAAAATAAAATCACAATGATACCAGAAACATCCTACACACAACTGATGAAAATACATATAAATCAGAAACTGCCAAATATTGCAATATAAGTATTCGCACGAGCAGAACAATATCTCAAAGAACTGTATAAATATTTATTTCTACACAATATAATACGATTGCACTCAAACAGAGTGTGGTTAACCCTTCGTCACAAGTCGTTCTCTCCCTTCCATACCATTCCCAATCCTTCCATCACCTTTTGGTCAATGACCTTGCATATCCTCTGGGTGGGGGGAATGCCCATTAGAGCAGAGCTTTGGGATGAGGAAAGAGTTAGAACTGAAAGTGTAAGCAACCACTTGTTATGACAACGTTTCTAAAAATAGCATACAGTGGATATATTTCTTTGAAGTCTATTTCATATATATTCGTTAATGATATACTAAACTGCTTTAAACTTAATTTAATGCTAGACAATATCTAGGAATATAGTAATGTAGTTCAGGACAAAGTAGAATATCCAGTAATACAAATGAAACTGTAAGATTAAATACTAAGAATGTAGGATTAAGCATTATTTTAATGCGCCAAACTTCTTTATTTGCTTATATAACTTGGCTGAAATAAGTATAAATAAACAAATAAAGTTAAAAAAAATTTTTGTAAAAACTAAAAATAGTCTCTAAAAATATAAAATCTCATAATACTACTACAGTATAAAACAGTAATTTACCTAGTTAAAAATCAGTAAGAAATTTTAAAATACCCAAATTAAATTGAAAAATATAACCGTTAATAACCTAAACTGCAACAATAGTAAATCAACTCACCAGTAAATAGAAATTAACAATGGTCACCGCAGGAAAGCATTTACGGATAAAACTGATCATAAAAATATTTCAAAAAAACCCGCTTTAAATTGAGCATAAAAAATGTAAAAACCTCATAAAATTTTAAAAAAATTATTTTTGAAAAAATAAATGAAATGTATACATTTTAAAAATAAGACCTTCTAATTTCGAAAAATACTGAACAATTGATTACACTATCTAATTTAGAGTGGAATAAAAACAGAAAAGAGGATGTAATTGAAGAAAAAACGTATCAAACCAATTACATAAAGATATATACACATATATCAAACCGATAACATTAAACTTATTATAAATGTATGCATAAAGAAAATTTATAGGATTGTCATGTTCCAAACAGAATCTTATAAAATTTTTAACATTATTAACTTTGACACTATCTTTATTAATTGAATAATTGTTACTTTGTAACTAATTAAGAATAATCTTACTATAAATATAGATATAAGAATATTGCTATTCCTGAAAGGAACTATAACATTATAAAACTAAAAGAATAGCAATTTTATCAAAAATATTACTATTTAATTTATTATCAATGATATGCAAGGGTGAATAAAGCTAATCTGTAGTTAATAAGTTATTGTTAGTTCTGATAAGGTTTAAGCATTTAATTTAAAAAAAAGCTTTACTATAACATCAATATATCGATATAAATAAAAATCATTATTAACAATATAATGTCTTATATAAATATGTAAACATAAATGAGTTAAATTAATGATAGTGTAGACCCAAATAAATAATCATTCACATTAATATAATATTTTCATTAAGAACTAATTTAATAAGAGTGCTACAGTTGTGGAACTTTATAACACTACTTAGATCAAAATTATTATAAAACGTTCTAAAAGAACCTTAATAATATCAATATCTATTATGTTAAGTAGATCCTCAAAATCAAAACTAGGTATAGAGCAAATAGTTTTGCCTTTTAATAATTAATAAGATCCTAACTATTTTTAATAATAGCTTTTTCTCACTGATATTATTCATAACATTGTGCAGAGAATATATTGTAATAATTTACCAGAAATTTTATTGTATGTTTTAAAATTATTAGTTCTTGTACGAAATTTAACTGGATTTTTTATGAAATTTAGGAGTTTAAATTATGTGAAAATTACACACACACACAAACACACATATATACAGAGTGTTTTTTTTTCAGGTATAGAAGTTTAAGTTGGCATTACTTTCCAAGATGGCGACCGATTTAACAGCTGTCAAGTGATTTATTCTCAGTTTGGTTTGGCAATTCATCATGAATAGACTCACGCCTGAACAACGCTTTCAAATTGTGCAATTTTATTTCGAAAATAATGGTCGATTTTCATAAGCGAATTTTGTTTAGCGATGAAGCGCACTTCTGGTTGAATGGCTACGTCAACAAACAAAACTGCCGCATTTGGAGTGAAGCTAATCCACAAGTGTATGTCGAAACACCGTAACATCCAGACAAACTGACTGTTTGGTGCGCGTTATGGGCTGGTGGAATCCTTCTTCAAAAACGATGAAGGCCACAACGTTACAGTCAATGGTGATCGGTATAGAGCCATGATTACTAACTTTTTCATTCCTGAATTGAACAATCATGATGTCCAGGAGCTGTGGTTCCAACAAGACGGCGCAACATGTCACACAGCTCGTGCCACAATCGATTTATTGAAAGACACGTTTGGTGACCGCCTAATTTCACGTTTTGGACCTGTGAATTGGCCTCCAAGATCTTGTGATTTAACACTGCTAGACTATTTTTTGTGGGGCTATGTAAAGTCATTGGTCTATGCGGATAAGCCACAAACGCTTGACCATTTGGAAGACAACATTCGCCGTGTTATTGCCGATATACGGCCACAAATGTTGGAAAAAGTCATCGAAAATTGGACGTCCAGATTGGACTACATCCGAGCCAGCCGTGGCAGTCCTATGCCAGAAATCATATTCAAAATGTAATGCCACAAGATTATCTTTCGAATAAAAAAAATTCATGTCAATCGAATAATACATCGTTGTTTTATTGCAATTTAAAGTTCTATACCTCTAAAAAACACCCTTTTATATATATATATATTATATATATATATATATATATATATATATATATATATATATATATATATATATATATGATTATTAATTTCTCTATTACACAGCTCTGAATTAAGAAAGCAATTATTGTTCTGAAAATGCTTATTAAAAATAAAGCTACCATAATATTTACAAATAAAGCATAATTGCTAGGCACCTAATGAATTTAAACTGTAACGAAATCTTTCAGTAAATCTTTAATAATCTCTTTATCAGAAACTTCATAATTAGTTTTAACGTTTAATTTTATACGATCATTTAAAATACAGTATTTAAATTGTTCAAAGGCTTCTAAAAGTAAATCATCTTCATTATCCCATTTCATAGTTTACAACCCACAATCCTGATTCTGGGTAATAAATTTATTCAAACCTTTACTTATTTGTTACTTTTAGCAGTGTTGTTTTTGTTATAAATAATTAATCTAAACACCCTCTCTGTAACTTTTTTGCATATTATATTATTTAAAACATTTTATAATAATTTTCAAATTACCGGTAACATGTTGGTGATCCTCGTAAATTAATTCATGGTGTTCCAAACATTTAAAAGTACGAGAGATTAATCGATTATTGTATTTAAAGACTAACCCACCTATTTGTTGTTATATTTGAAAACCCTTTTAATATTTTATATTTTACCAGGAAAAAATGATTATGCTTGGTAAAAATTTTAGTAAAACTAATATTGTTGAAAGATTTATTGTTTATATAAAATTAAAGTACAGCATTCAGTTCTAGAGGAATTAACATTATTGTAGCGTTTTTATTAAATTTATGAACTAAAAGTTTTTGTTAGTACCTTTGATAACACAAACAAAGCTTGACTATCCTTAAAATAATCAACGCTTAAAATATCATGAATGACAGCTATTTTCTTTTTGTTAAGACTAAACATGAAATATTTAATGTACTTAATATTAAAGGCGCTTTCAAACTTACTTTTAAAATATATAAATTTTATCTATTAACTCATCCTTGTGTCTCTACTTTTTCTCTTAGATCCTTCACACTTGGAGACCCTCTTAATTTTATTAATGTTATGTATATTTTTTATATTGAGTACCCCAAGCTTGCTTGGAAACAAAATACTGGAGGTTTTTTTTTTTTTTTTGCGTTAGAATGACCACCTGACCGGAACATCCACTAATGCACCTCAGTGCTTAAGATCATGAAAACTGAGATGGGTACAGCAAGCGTTGGTTCTCATGGGCTGTTGCACCACTGAGTTTATACATTAAAAAAATGTAGTTAATATAAAAATACTCACATGGTTATTTTGTGTTTTTACAATAGTACACATTATTTAGTCCAAATAGATATATAAATCATGTAAAAGTTTTGATGAAGTAATTTCCCGCCATAATCTGTTTCGTATTTGAAATAATCTTAATAATGAACAATTCAACCTTTTGAAAATCATGTAAATTAAAATGCTTTTATTCAATTTTATGTGAGTTATTAATATTATTGAAATTTTTGGCATCTTATCTATTATAATATTGATTCTAATATTAATATTATAATTACACTTTGACCAATATATTTATATCAAGTTTTAACTTTTCAAAAGGTAGATTCGTTTAAAACTTTTTGTGATGTCGCTAAAGACCCGCCGTGCTGAAGGATTGATGTACATTAAATCTATCAAAGCTCAAATGGCGTTGATGTGGTGTAAAAGTTTGGAGAAAACTGTGCTAGCTCTCAGACGACATCCTCATTGCCTGACAATGTTTCAAAATTACAAGGTCCGTCGCCAAAAAAAAGTTAATAAACAATTCCCTCTGCTCTGATCATTTAATTCCACTCCAAATGTATATTTTACACCTCTCTAAATTTTAATTTTACTAATTTTTTATTGAATTTCCAAGTAATTCTTTATAAAAAATAAATTCCTCCTATTTTAGATAATTTTTACTAACACTATCTCAGCCATCTTACTGTAAAGAAGGGAGATTAGAGTCCGACAGGGGGCTAAATGCTCCAGTAACACTCACATCCCCACGACTTTAATAAACAATAAATGAATCTGCCATTATTGAAACTTTTCTCTTTTGATGGCGTGCAGCTGATCCGTCGCATTCTATATGATGTCTTCTTTGGACAAAATCTAATCCTTCTGTTCATCGCAAAAATTTTTAAAAAAACTCAGTTCATTATAACTCAAGTTTTTCTGTCATTTTGTCAAAAGTGAAAATCTAGCCGCATTTAATTACACTTAGTCCCTCTTTGGAGGTCGGTTGGCGATTGAGAGCATATGCATGCAGAAAAAAAAAAATTGCCCGTGAACATTAGAATCACCAATATATGTGTACTCAGCTTAATTTTTTATGCGAGAAAAATTATGATTAGATATATTTTAACACACCTTGTGTACCATTACAATGACTGTAATTAAACTGAATCTAAACAAAATATTAAAACGAATACTTTAAATGTAAATTAATTTTTAAAAAGAAAAAATTTTAATTCCAAAAATTTTTAAATTGAGTTTAATTTTTATGAAAAATGAATTAAAAAATTGCTTGAAGTTCAATTCTTTGTGTTACATTCTCAACACTATTTCCTCTCTGAATCGGACATCATTTGTTATTGCTCTTATAATTCCATCCACAAATACTAGAAGCGAATCTTACTTTGTCGTCAGCTAAAACTTCCAACACAGAACCTTCCAGGTTGAATTAATTAACTAGTTGCGAGCAGGACTTTTAAAGTGTCGTTCTCAGATTTCCTTATTGATTGAGGATCCCCTCTCTCTTCCAGTGCTTGAGGAGATGAAGTGATCGCGTATAAATTGAATAGAGGTACCATTCATTGACTGCACGTTGCCATGGCAACCAAAAAGTGATGCGTTCTCTCTCCCCACCCTAGATAGGAGTACGATATTTTGTAACACATATGAAGAAAATCATCGCACGATTTCTTTTAGCTGTCTTTTTTTCACAATATAAAAAAAAATTCTTTGTGTATGAGAAAATACAGATGAAACTTAAAAGTATTACCTGTTTATGTGCCATTCTTTTTTCAAGGATACAAAAGTGCTTGTATTTAAAACTCTTGGATTCTGGGTCGTATCGGATTCTCTAAGGGGGGCGTAATATCCTATCCCCTTACTGTTATAGATTTTTTTGGCGGTCGACTACCTTCTGGAACTGATCTGACAAATGTTCAGATCTTTCGAGGATAAGCAACAACAACAACGACTCTTTTTTCGAGTGAAACGTGACACAATACTATATTTCTGTATAATTGTTTCACATTAGAAATAACGATTATCAGAATTTAAGTAACTTGGAAACTTTGAAAGCTAATATTATTGTACAGTGGCGTAACGGAGAATATTAGAACCCCCCTGTAAAGTCAAGATTTGGGCTCCAATTTAGATCTTACAAAGTACTGCAAAATCATGAGATAACATTGGTTTTGGGCCCCTTAGAATTCTGGGCCCCCCACGATGCGAGGGTGTGCGTTACGCCATTGCTGTTGTATCTACATAACTATGAATTTGAAATCCGTTATATCTTTTATTCAGAAAATTAAATAAAATATGTATTTTTCTTAGCACGTTAAACGCTTTGAATTTTAAATTTTCAACTAAGTTTTAATAATGCATAAATATATTTTTTAACGTTAGAGAGAGAAATATATTTTGACATGCATATAATGTTACAAAACAAATTTATATCAAGTAATTTTTTATTATCGTTAGCATCGTTTTATTATCGTTCCTGCATCGTTAGAATACTAATACAAGAACTGGTTTCATTTCTTGATTCTCTTCATTTCTTGGAGTTCCTTATTTCATTTACTGTAAGTTGTGTTTTATAAATACAAAAAAAGAAGAAAAAAAAAACCTTTAATCATGAGCACATTTTTTGCAGAATTTAACCAAACTCGCAACAATAGGCTGCGTTTAAAAAACGTTACCTATGCTGTAAAAAAATAATTTAAAAAATGGCTGTTCAAGACTAGGTAGATAGTAATGAATGATGGCAAACTCATAGGAACTTATATCTAGGAAGTTATAATCTCCAGTTAATTACTAACAATGTAGACTGAGATTTCAAGTAATGAAAATTTTAATGACGCATAAAAAATATTCAGTAAATGTCAAAATTGTATTATATAATTGCAAAATTGAAACTAAACATCAATCTAACTTCATATATTCCAAATGAAAGTCAGCGTAAGTAATAACAAAAAATGGAGAATTAGTTACACTGGCACGGGTGGGTTGAAACATAGAAAAACATAATGTTTAGTTGAAAACAATTTTAGGCAATTGCAAACAACACACTTTTAACTAAAAAAAAAAGAGAAAAAGAATAATTTATATTTTTAAGACGCCTTATATATTACAATTTTGCAATATTAAAACAATTGCTAGTGATATTAAAACAGTTTTGCAAAAAGTAATAAAACTTTTAAACATTAAGTAATATAAATTTCTTAAGGTATCCGACTACGTTCGGAACCGCGATTTTGAAACGTCTATAAATGGATAATATTTATATATATGATATTTCTGCTTATATTAGAAAATGTATATAAAATTGTTTTAAGAACAGTATTACAATAAAAAATTATTTAATTATAATAATTTGACAAAAAATGAACATAGAATGACCCATTTTCAAAATATTATCCTTTTGTAAATAATGCTTCTATTATAATAATATTTTGCCTGTATATAGCTCAGACCTTTGTACAGAGGCTCAGCTATGATTTTTAAAAAATTCACATTATTTTCAGAGTTACAACCCATTGAAATAATTATCGCCGTTTTTTTCTTAAAATTTCTCCCCTCTGTTGTCGTAAAACATAAATAAACCCAGTTCTAAGTTACATATTTAAAAAATTCTAGTTGAGCCTCTGTACAGATATCTGAGTTATATACAAGCAAAATATTATAATAACTAGCTGCATGGCCCGGCGTTGCACGGGCTTTCTCTACTTTTATAAATTTTCCCTTTCCTTCACAAAATCAGCACTTCTAATACCTTTTTCAAAATAACTCCTCCCCCCCTCCACCGCTTAGTCAGGCGTTGCTCGGGTTTTCTCATTTCCTCGTGACACCAGCATTTCTCTGTGTGTGTTTGTACGCGCACAATGTGAGTGATTTCTAAAATTATGTCAAAAAATTTGTTCCATTACACTTATTTTTGATTTAAGACAGGTTTCTTTCCCCTCTCTATAGCCCGAATACGGTTTTTTTTAGTGTAAAATTATTGTTCTATCTTCCCCTCCTTCTCACAGATAAGATATAGCTTCAAATTTCGAGAGATGTATGATTTATAAAAAAGTATTGCTTTAGAATTATTTTATATATATATATATATATATATATATATATATATATATATATTAAAATTTAATTTCTATAAATAATAAATAAAAGAAAAATTTACAGATAGCTATGAAACGATTGCTTTTTTCTGAACGTTTGAATGTTTGATTAAACATATAAATATATATAAGTTAGAAAAAAAACAGTATGGAGGACAGCTTATATGTTATATATATATATATATATATATATATATATATATATATATATATATATATATACATGTACTGAATAAAAAAAAACGATCTGATAAAAACATTTTGATATTTTAATTTTTAACTTTTTCATTCCACTGTGTTTAGTAAGTTATTCAAACACGTATCTGATTAAAATAAAGTATGTTATACAAAACTAACATATTCAATATTTTAACAATAATTTTATGTATTATTATAATAATTTATGTAATATCTTGTTTATAATGTATTGTATATCATTTTATAAAACTTTTTATAACTAATTTTTATATAAAATATTATTTAATGTTTTTTTTTCTTATAAAATTTACAAAAAGTGTTATTTATTAATAATTATATTTATGAAGTATAATATAAATATTTATATTATTACAGTAAATATTTTATTTTTTAAAATGCAAAGTAATTTTCTGAAATATGATTTAATAATCAATAAACCTTTTTAAAATTCATTTATTTACATGCAAAGTTTCTCTCTCTCTCTCGTCGTTTTGTAAAAAATAAAATAACATCATACAAAATTGTGACAAATTAAAAATGAAAAGTGTTTTTTTTTTCTGGCTTTATTTTTAAGTTAATGCCTTCGAACTTCATATATCTATTGAAAACAACGGTAATTTTTTAACAAAAAATGTAACAAAAATCATTTTAAAATATTTCTAGCAAAAAGGGGGAAAAAACGAAAAGCACAATTTTTTGTATAAAAGAAACGTAATTTTTTCAATCATTTTACAGATTAAAAATTACGGTTTTTTTTTTAAAAAATTGTGTTTTTCGTTTTCTTCCCTATTTGCGCGAAATATTTAAGTATTATTTTTGTTACATTTTTTTGCCTAAAAATTACTGTTGTTAAACGGTAATTTTTAAACAAAAAACTTTTTAAAAAAAGTAATGCTTACATATTTCTCGCAAAAGGGAAAAAATATCGAAAAACACATTTTTTTAAAAAAAAACAGTAATTTTTAAGATATTTTATCAATCTTAGTACAGATTACGTATAATCTTGTTCTACACACGGAAAAAAAGTTTCGTGAGATTATTTTTAAAAATAAAGAAGTTAGTAAGAATTTAAATAAAAGTTTGAGTATTTTTTGAAAAGTCGTAAAAAAAAACATTTTTGACATTAAATTGATTCTAAAAGAGAAAAGCATGAACTTTTTTAGTGTAAAATATTTTTTTCATTAGTGCGAAAGGAAATGCAAGCGGAACGATTTAGAAATCATATTCATAAAAACGAATCGATTTCGACTCATTTTAAAAAAATCGTAAAAATTACAAAATATACTTATTTTGTAAAATAAATTATACCATATAGTGGCGAAGTAAATGATCTTTCCGAATCCGTAATTATTTTTTGTCTGAGTCTCATGAAAAAAAATTAGATCGCGTTTTAAAAACGTCTGAAAAAAAATGTTCCGAACTTTCACCTGGCGGTGAAAAATGGTACTAATTATGCGTTTTAAGGTTTTTAAATAATATCTTTTTAACTAATTGGAATATCGGAATATAAATGGTCAAAACGGATTCCTCGGATCTTTCCCGAAAGTTTGGTACCTTCGGAGAGCTGCTGCGTCGTGTGGTTCGTGAGAAGACAGGGCATCATAGATTCAAAGATAGATAGATACGTTTGTTTACCTTTGGATTTTAATAGTGTAGATAGAAGGATTTTTCAGAAAAGGAGAATATTTTGAAAATGGGTCATTCTATGCTCATTTTTTGTCAAAATATTGTACTTAAATAATTTGTTATTGTAATACTATTCTTAAAACAATTTTATATACATTTTCTAATCTAAGTGACACTAAATATCATAAATATTATCAATTTATACGCTTTTGCAAAATCACGGTTCCGAACGTAGTCGGATACCTTAAAATTAAAATACACTGCTCAAAACAATTAGGGGAGCACATGATTTTAACAAAATTAAGCAAAGATGTATACCGATAAGTAACATAAAATGAATCATCCGTAATGTAAAGACTACCAGGAAACGGAAAAGAAAAACTTTATATGCAAATCAAAGTTCATGACGTCAAAAACGAGAAAAAAGGAGATAAGGGCAGAAATCGGGATGTTGCAAAAACGTCTGTTTTATTGCCGTAACTGAGAAATTCGATTGCGCAGTTTTTTTTTGACTCAAGGTTACTTGAGAATGTCTGAACAACGTGATTTACCGGAATCCATGGCATGGCGTGTTATAGGCAGACTGGAATCCGGGCAAACACAACGTAGTGTCGCGGACACTGTTGGAGTCGCCAGAAGTGTTGTTGCAAGGATGTGGAATCGATTCAAAGAAACAGGAAATGTTAGACGTCGACCAGGGGCAGGTCGGCCACGTGCCACTACGTCAAGTTATGACCGGTATATACAGTTAACAGCCCGTCGAAACAGAACAGAGAATGCTACGCAGCTGCAAAGACAGTTGCTCTTGGCAACAGGACGAAGGGTGTCGAGCCAAACAGCACGTAATCGGCTTCATGAGGGAGGGCTCTATGCACGTAGGCCAATGGTCTGCATTCCGTTGACCCCACACCACCGTGCGGCCCGAAGAAGATGGGCTGCTGAACATCGAGATTGGGAGCAACATGATTGGAGCCAAGTGCTGTTTACAGACGAGTCCCAATTCAGTCTAGAGAGTGACACCCGACGTGTTCTTGTATGGAGGGACAGGGGCACTCGAAATAACCCCGCATTCGTTCGTGAAAGATCACAATACAGAAGAGCTGGTTGGATGGTATGGGGTGGAATCAGCATAGGCGGACGTACGGACCTGCATATCATTCGGAATGGCACTTTGACGGGCCGAAGGTATGCAGACGAGATACTTCGACCTTATGTCATCCCTTATGCTGTAGCCATTGGAGATTCCTTTGTTTTCCAGGATGATAATGCCCGACCGCATAGAGCTCGTCTGGTGGAGAACATGCTTGAAGCTGAAACAATATAGCGTATGTAATGGTCAGCGTGCTCTCCTGACCTGAATCCAATCGAGCATGTTTGGGACATGCTCGGACGACGCATTGCTGCGCGACCAAGGCCGCCTGCTACTGTTCGAGTCTTGGAGATTGCACTTCTTGAGGAGTGGAACAGTATTCCCCAAAGTCTGATCGATAACCTCATCGCATCCATGGCAAACAGGTGTGCAGCAGTCTTAGCTGTTCGAGGAGACCACACGCCCTATTAAAACTCATGCATCATGTCTAAACAGTACCTTTTTTTTATCGTTTACATGTAACCAAATTGTTGCCCTAAATCATCTTTTCATGTTTTTTTCCATATTTTCAAAGAATTAAAGCTTAATTCCAAATTTTTTTACACCTTTTTTCTGTATTGCGCATTGATACGCGTGTACTATGCATTGTATGCCAATACGTGGCTGTCTCACACGGTTTTCTTCACTTTTTTGCTTGCTCCCCTAATTGTTTTGAGCAGTGTAGAAAACTATCTGTTACTCATAAAATTTTGAATGAAATATTATTTTTATTTTTTAAAAAATAAAATATAAAAGACATAATTATTGACAATTCTTCCCGAAATATAAGTAACAATATGAAAATTTTCAATTTGTCTTTGTATGTTATAAATTTCTTGTTTCAAATTACTCAGATAAAAAATATTTACCTGACGGTTTTATACAGCAATGATGCTTGACGACATATTTTCTGCCTGAATTTGTTTCGTAAATTAAATCTTTTAAACCAGCAGTTCTTAAATTTTGGTTCACGAGCCCCCGGGGTTCCCCATTGCCTTTCTAGGAGGTCCGCGAAAGTCTCTTTTAATGTTAAAATTCCCCTTTTTACTGATTCTGGAAGGCCTCGTAGAAAAATGGAAAGGTGTGCCAAGACTAGACCACTAAATTGATGCCAATGAAAAAACTTTTTCTAGAATATGTATTTAGATCAAGAATATTAATTTAGGGAGCGGAGTTCAAAATCTTAGGGAGGCGCGATGTCAGGCTAATACAAAAAGGCCACGGCGATGAAAAATTTAAGAACCGTGGTTTTTTAAACCTTAGAGATTGGCCATGTTAATTAGCAACTTGACTGTTTTCATTAATTCGATAGCATTTATCATTCTATTAAACAGCGTATATTTTGAATGCATTATGTATTTGTGCTATATTTTATTCAGAAATACGCATAGATACATATTAGATATATGGAAAAATACATTGTCCTATACGCATCGTATTTATTATATCCTGTATATAGAACGTATTACTAGTAAAAAACTTAAATAATTAGAATTGGATACTCTTATCATTCAGTTATTAAAGCAAATTGTACCAGTTACATACCTCAGAATTAAAACAATCAAATAAATGCATATATATCATAATATGTATTTAAATACTACTTTTTTTAAAAAAAATATTATCTGCAAACGCCATTTAAACAGAAAGAAGGGTGAATGCTGTAACTCGTACATCATATATTTAACAAAATGCTAGATTACATTTCATTACACGTAAGAATTATGAACAGAATATATGTAGAACTGTGAAAAAATAAATGAAAATATTTATGAGTGTAGGGTTTGGTTGTTTAAACTGTCTAAATTATTCTTACGAATTGTTAGAATCAATTACAAGGAATCACTTTTGAGCTCTAGCATTAAATATGAAGAAGTATTAATTAAAACGTACCAAAAGGATCCCTAAATACATTACAGATTTTATACAGCAGACATTTAAAGCAAAAGTATCGTTTATTCTAACAATACATTTTAATTAACGAGTAGAGAGTTAAAATAACCTTAATATCATTCGGTACCATAGGTTTAAAAAGCTCTGTATAATTACTGGATAATTTTAATTCCCTCGTGAATTTTGAATACAAAATAATGAAAAATAAGAGCAAATTATGACTTCGCGAAAAAAGGAAGGGAAAAAATGTAATTATTTGTACTTGGCAAGTCATTAAAAGCGCACATAAAAGGAGCAGCAATTGGCGGCTATTACGAAAGAAATATTTTTTAAAAAATTCGTGAAAACTCTCCAGCAGGAAAATGCGTTTTTGCTCCATTATTCACCAGTGTGGTAATAAAATGTTTTAAAACTTTCTTGAGAAAAAGAAGAAGAAAGAATATATATAACACATTAATGAACGAAAACAGGTCTGAAGGGGGTTACCTTTACATTTATAAAAGAAAGAATGTTAAGAAAATATTTAAAGCTGTCTCTTACGGCCTTTATTCTGATACATAGTAATTAAAAGAGCTTGCGCTCAAAAAGAAATTGAAGGTACTTTACGCATATGTAAAAGGTGTAATAAAAATACGTTTAATTACGTCTGCCATAAAATTAGAAGCAATAAAAAGTACAGGACGCACAAACATCATATGTATCTCAGATAAAGAACTGCTTGTATCAGAAAAATATTTTGCATTACTAAATAAATGGAAATGAATAGCAATGTTTCTTTATATATAATCGTTACGTCTAATGGACTTTGAAATTTTTTAAAAAGGATGCCAGAAGTGGCGCACACAAGGGGGGGCAAGTCCGGACCCCCATAGCCCTTGAATTTTTTCTCGATTGATTATAATCCTTTGTGTATAAATTAATTTTATTAATTAATGCTAATTATTTATTCAATAATTAATTTTTTATTGTTTTTGTTTCCAAAAATCGATAAAAATTAAAAGAATATGTTGGGCGACGCAATGAGAACGGTGGACTTTCGACCCCAGCCACCCCCCTTGAAAAATTCCTGTGTGCGCCACTAAATGCCGGTATAGTATAATTGAAAACAACGTTTAAATTAATTGAAATAGTAGCTATAAAAATCCCAATCACACAAGCTCTTATGTTATTTTTGTAAACGTTTTCTTTTTGTTTTGTTTTGTTTATGTATTATATTTTACCTTGAGAAAAAATTTTACCTCGCTAAAGTAAAATTTTCTCTTTTTAAGAAAGTGCATAGATGTGCTTATTTTTCGCATAAAAATAGTTTTCGAGATCCTTTCATATCTCAAAGATATAGTTGTTTTTAATAATTGTTTCCTTTTAATTAAATATAAGATAAAATTTAATTAAATATAATAAGAAATATAATAAGGTGGACTTCTCTCCTTTCAAGCTACTCAATTTTAGGAATATTCACAGGAAGACACAAGACTCAATTTCACAGAATATTGACACCGTTTTGCATTCTACCATTGACTAAACGCAGGAAGTATACGGATACACTTTAAGCCTCGTTCTATGCAATCGATAACAACCGCAGAAGCGTTTTATTAATTTGTGCATATCCAACCCAGTGAATCGGTTGGTTAATAAGAACCCCTCAACCATAAGCGCTCTTTCACATTCGTTCAATTCATTCTTAGACAGCTGGAGTCAATAGTCTCCCCCGCAAAAAGTCATTCATTAAAAAATCCGCAATCGCTATATCTCCCCGAAATTGAAGTTTATTTCAAACGGGGAGGAAAAAGGGAGGTTCTAGTAAAAACTAGATTTACACGCAAAAAAAAACAGAACACAGATGGAACAGAACGCAGGGTCATTTTCTCCATTCGCTCGTATCGGATATTGACAATGACTGCAGACAAACATTCATTACGTCATATAAAACACAAAGCGGGAGGGTAAATCTTCCAGCACACGATTTCACTGTGCTCAACCCATTGATTTATCGATGTTGAGAGAAAAGAAAAAGTACTTTGGCAAATTACGTCGTTTAAACTGAAATAATAGATTTCCCTATTCACACAATAAAAATAATATAAAGAACAAAGGAAAGGGCAGGCGAACACACAAGTAAGAGATAAAATATCAAACGGAAATCTTGTCATTAACTGAAAATGTTCTGCCTCTTAAGTGAAAAATGAGTCTAGATAAGTAAATTTCAATTGATATTTTGTTGAATATATATATATATATATACTAATAGATACAAAACAACTTTTCTGATTTTCAAAATACTGAAAGGTAATAAAATGAATTGTAAGTTAAATACGAAGATGTAGTAAGTGGTATTACTTATTACTTGCTATACACAAAGTTAAAAATAATATTTGATGATAAGGATTATTTACAAATTGAAACTTTATATGTAATATATATGCGTGAGCTGTTTTAAATTACTTAAGTGTTGAAAAAACAATAACAAATAAACAAAGCAATAAAAACGAAGTATCTGCTTTCACTGAAATCGAACATGTGCTCGTAGCATGCATTCATAGATAGTAAAAGACCTTCAGTTACAATAATATGCATCATAGGTTAAAGTTTGAGTACTAAATGCTACAAATTAAATAGCGATGAAATCTTCTGTGTCTGTAATGAAAAAAAAAATGTGCATATTATCACGGCTGGACTGGCATACGTGAAATAATAAAAAAATGTGGCACAGAGTTCTAGTATCTTCCGGTAATTGATTTCCACACGTTCATCAACTGTCGTTCTAAATATTCGATATTTTGGCGGTTTCCACATCTGGAAGCTACGTCACGTTCCATATATATCCAACTGATGAAAGTATTAAATGACGCTTCAGCACTGGCGTAGCTGGTCCTGAGTGGGGCCCGGTATCTAAATGCTTTGAAGGGCCATCTTTTGTAGTCTCTTAACATTTAACCTTCTTTTGATTACACATTTTAGAGCCTCTAAGGATTGGGGGCCCTGTATCATTGATACGGCTGATACGGCGGTAGGCACGCCCTGCGCTTTAGTAGTTTCTCCAGAACTGTGAAGGCAAAGAGGAAAATTACTTGAATCCGCTATTATAAGGTAGTTATGCGAAACCAGTTGCTTAGAAAACGAAATTTACACCTAAGAAAAATGCATCAGAAATTTCGAAAGGATATTATAGAGAACAAAGAATTATACTTTTAAACATTTTACATAGCAAAGAATGGACAGGAAGAATGTACGTAAGTGAATTAAATTAGAATAAAGCCTTACTAAGGTTAGTTAAATTGTTCATTTCTTTTGTATAATGTAATCCACCGTACAGAGGGTCTGATGCACCTTAAATCTGCCGTAGCTCGAAGCCCTCCCGCTAGCGTGGTGTGGAAGTTTGCTCAAAAGGATGCTAGCTCGGGAGACGTCCTCAAACCTTGAGGGCTGTTGGTAACGAGGTCTGTCACCCTCACGTTGCTTTAGAGTACGACATTAATAAAAAAAAAATTTAAAACTACTTTATAATGTTGGATAATTCAGAAACTTGTTTAATTATAACGCGTCTTATATTAATCAATGTCCAACTGTACCTCTTTGAAAATCTTCTTTTGCATTTACGCTTGTAGAAATATTTATTTAATTTTTTCAAATTCAAATTGACTGAAGAATGTATAATATGTGCCTCCTCCGTAAGATTTAGAATTACTTCTACACTTGACACACTCAAGAGAAAACGAGCTCCTTCAACAAGAGGTGGAAACTATTGGGATGGTCACCGGAAAACTCCCAAATTTACTTAAAATCAGGAAATGCTAGTTCATACTGCTATATGTTAAAAGAAGACAAATACATATACGCACGCGCACACACATAAATATGAAACAATCTAGTTTAATATGAATTTAAATTGTAATCTTACATATTTTTTTGCGTATCTTAATTACGAATATAATTTTTCCAAGTCTCAATCTTGTTCCATTTTTCACGTTAAAAGAATTAAATTCTGTGTTTTTTTTTTTCTTTTTCTTATATTTATAGAAAGATTTTTAACAAAATAGCTTACGCATGCATTTTACCAGCAAAGTGCAGGGATCAAATTTTCCCCTAAAATAATTTACATAATTTATAAAAATAAGAGCTAATTCTCTCCCTTTAAATACATGTGATCGCCGTAGCCGAATGATTATGGCAGCGAACTCGTGGACAGGTTAATAGAGTCACGAGTTTCGAGTCTTAATGTCATGGAAGACTTGCCGTGTAGTGGGTTTGATGTACATTAAGTAGGTCAAGGATAAAAGTCCTCCCACTAGCGTGGTGAGGAAGTTTGGAGAGGGGTGCTAGCTCAGGTGTCGTTTTGCCAGGGGTTCAATAACCCTTGTTTTGTTTCAGAAGTACAAGACGTAAATTAAAGTCAAATCAAATCACCTAAATACGTGATTATATTATGCTTATCATGTCTCCTTATCTGAGAGTATGTGAGGATACCTCTATCTTAGTTCTCCATCGGTACGTGTAGCGAAGGGTCGCGTATAAAAACATTCCACTTGGAATCAATGAGGCATAACCTCGGTTAGGCGACGAGGACTTCATTTAATATGGCACCCCACTCTTCATATTTTCGCACTTTGAGCTTCGACGGATTTAATATGCAAGAACTTCTCTACACGGTGGGCCTTTAAAGTCACTTTCGGGTTAGAGTTAAAGACACGGAAGAAACAATACCAGCAGAGTTTGCAGTCATCACTGCTCAACCATCAAGACCACACACATTCCTAAAAAAGCCTGTCTGTGACTATCTTAACTTGATTATTTTTTCATAAGAGAGAGCAAATTATTTAATGCAGTACATAATAAGCATTTTCGACACACACACACACAAAAAAACTTTTCAGAAAAGCTATTTTTACACCATTTCTGGAGAAAAAAACTGAATTTTTATTTAATGTAATAAAACTTTAAGAGATCTTTGTCATATTTTTGTACGAGTTCTGTAGGGTCAAAATAGATGTTTTATTTAACAGCTTGGATTACATACGTTTTCAAGTTTAATGAAATACTGGCAACATTTTGCGTTGGTTTTTCTACAGACAAATATAAATATTTAACAAGCAACTCTACTTTTTTGCAATTACTAGAGTTTTAATTTAACAGAGTAGTATAGGGCAGGGGTGGCGAACCTTTTTAGATCAACGTGCCATTTTTTTTCTAAAAAAGGGTTTAATGAGGTATAGACGTGCCGTCAAACAATTTTGAGTTGGGATTCTTGCGAGAATAATAAAACAAAATACTCTATCAACTCAAAACTCTTTATTTACTACGAAAAAATACCTTTTGCACTGTATAGTTGCAAATGTTTTAGTAATACGTGCAATTCAAATTAAAGTAACATTAGTGTGACTTCTGTTGTTGCAGATTGGATGACAAATAACTTACATTAGGATTGTAAGATGTTACTTTTAGTATAATACATGCTGAATTGCAGTTACCAAATGGTCTCTAAGCAATTAATTATTTTTGCTGTGGTTTACTATTTTGTCAAGAAGATTTGGGATTTGCTTCAAAATGCCATTTTACAGACGATGTTCTGCATACCATTGTTCCAGAAGATTAACCACACACCGTCTTGTCGCTTTTATTACTAAAAAATGCCATATTTCTAGATTTGCAAAGTTTGAAATTCTCTGTTACGCTTACTGTCTTGCACTTTTTGTTCTTTTGCTGAACTAGTCATGTTAATTAAAGAGTTAAAATTCGTAAATAAACTTTAAAATACAGTTATGTCGACGAAATTGACTATACTATGCGTACACAAATTTTGCATCATAAGCAACTGTAGTTCACGACGTAACTAAGGCAAGAAAATAACAAACGAGTGTCTTCCCCGCGTCTCCGCGACCGATCATTCGCGTTTACTTGTAATACTTCATAGTGAACTTAGTTATTTTGAAATAAAAAATGCAAACCAATTCGATCACTGGCATGCCTAAAATATTGTGTCGCGTGCCATCTTCGCCATCCCTGGTATAGGGCATTCAGTGTAAACTAACTTATGCACGAGTTCAATGTACTGCATTTAAAAATAGATAAATTTGTCTGGAGTACGAATGGTTTTTATCGTTTTTACCGCGCGCATCAATTAGAAAGAGCATAACCATCTAAAATCACGAAAATTCAACTTGAAAAGTTAATTTTAATAAAGCTGTTATTTTAATAAATAAAATGATGTGTAAAACAAGTATGATTATTATTTCCTTTTATAATAATGAAAAATTACGTAAATTACCTAATGGTTAACAATAAAGCAATTTTGAAAGTACAAAAATAATTTTTCTAGAGCGTTTTATAACAAAGAATTTTGATCAAAGTATTTGTATTATTAAAAATGTGTATTAGTATCTTCAAAACTATACGCAATTATGAGGTAATTCAACCCTAAAATACAAATATTGTGTTAGCGTAAGTTTATATAGTTTATTTACAAATTAATTCGTTTTGAAACAATTTTGTTAATGGCTGGAAAATGATAGAAAGATCGTAATCAAATTTCCATCTAGATATCTAGTATATTATAAATGCGAAAGTTTGTGAGGATGTTTGGGCGTCTTTCACGTAAAAACAACTGAATGGATTTTAATGAAACTTTACAGTAATATAGCTTATACATCAGAATAACACATAGGCTATGATTTACAGCATAGGCTATAATTTATATATTGTGAGAAGTGTCCAAAATATAACGATATTTGTCAAGTAAGTAGGAAAAAATTCTGCCATCTGCAAGCAATTCTGGCGTGCGCTGCAAAAAAGCCCACGTCAGCATATATCTATCTTTTGTTTGTGAAAGAATTCTTTTTGTTTTGGCTACGCAAGGAGCTTGCTTCTAATTAATTCCTGAAAACAGCATAATCCCTAATTTTTTTTAATTTCAGAATAAAACTAAGTTTTGAAGGGAGAGGTTGTTATAAATCTCTCTTTATTTGAATGTTTTTTTAATGATTTTATTATGCACATTTGGTAGTAAGAAATTGATCTTTTTTCAAAATAAATACTTTTATTGCTTCTGGTACTTACAGTAGATAAACTTTGTCTTTCACACTACATCATTTGGACATATTTGCATAGTTTGTTTGTGGTTAGTAGTTAATTATAACGCTATAATTTTAATTGAATAGGTGGATATTGCATTTTTAAGTATAAAAATAATTATAACTACTGTACTGTATTTTTTGGAGAGAGTGAATATTAACGTCGCCCTGTTCAGCTACACGAGGGCTTTGGCAACGGACCACGTAAATTTGAACCATGGTCAAGTGACGTGGACGACACCTGAGCTGGCACCCCCTTCTCCTAACTACCACACCACACCAACTTAGAAGAAATATTCTACCAATACTTAGCAGGAATATTCTTTGCAATCCACTCTTCCAAGATATATGGCAGCACGGGCTCTATAATGAGTATTTTAGCGGGGAGGGCGAACAGTTTTGCAGCAGATATGCGTTTTCAGCTGACGGCGTTTTCAGCGGATTGCAAAGATTATTATTTTTGTCCCGAAAAAATAGTTTATGTCAAAATTTAAGTGTCTTATGTTTTTGTATGTTAATGAAGACCTTAGGAAACGATATGACTATTTATTTTAAGTGAACGGTGTATATAATTAATTTTACAGTGGAATATTTTTAATTAATTTATTATATCTATAATGGATTAAATTTCCCAAAGTGGAGTATTTCGTTTATGTATATCCCTTAATTTTCAATGTAGTGATCCAAAAAAAATATTGCATGAAAAAAACTGCAGTATATCATAATGTGGTAGATAAAGCATTAACGTGCATTGCTCCCCTACACGGCGGGTCTTACAAAGCTTTAATAAAGCTCGAGCTGTGAAAGTAGCTAGACATTTGCCAACTTGACTCTATCGTTATCATTTCGCTGTGTGCTTCATTGAATCGCCATTACAGCCATTATAATTTAAGAAACGGCATTGCTTGCGAATATTACAATTTTAACATAAAATAAATACAACAGAAAGTAATATTAATGTATCACACTTTCAGATATAAATTATTTACATTATTTTAAGCGTTCATTACGCAGAACTTTTAACAATGATTTACTTTTGCTGAGCAGAGATCAGCTTAGGGAGGTATTTTCAAAAACCAACCCTCTAGAGTGTTACGGGGAATTATAAATAAATAAAAAATCTTTTTATCAGCTATT
The DNA here is from genome assembly GCA_019973935.1 of Trichonephila clavipes. Classification (NCBI taxonomy): domain Eukaryota; kingdom Metazoa; phylum Arthropoda; class Arachnida; order Araneae; family Nephilidae; genus Trichonephila; species Trichonephila clavipes. Next base: position 1,202,436 of record BMAU01014849.1, read on the forward strand.
AGATCTACATACTTAAAATTTAACAAAAGTGTTTTTTTTCTTTCTTTCTTTTTTTTTTTTTTTTTTTTGTTTAGCTGAAAAGCTTTTTTTGTTTAATTTGCAATTCACGTAAAATTAACTCATTAAAAGCTTCTTTGTGTTGTTTAATTTTTCAGTTCCCCCGTGCGAAGAACGGGTATATACCAGCTAGTTCTTTATAATAATGACTGCAAGATAGATGTAGAAAATATGACGTAAGAATTAATTTGATTTTCCTCATTTCAGATGAGTCGTGAAAGAGAGACGAAAAATAAACTTATATTATTATAATGAATTCAAATTTAATAAAACTTCTTTGATTTTTCAAGTGTTTTAATTCCGTTGTGAAATTTTTCATCTTACAAACTGTTTTCAAATCATACAATGAGCGTAAAACAGAGAAAAGTAACTTTAACTTTGAACATATAAATTTTTCCAAAGGTTTATTTTCTGTAATGTTTCAGTGATCTCATTTGGTGAGCCGATATTTGAAGGCAAATTTCCTATTATATTTGGGACAGCATCAAACTAAATGGAGTGAGTTAGTGAATATTAACGGCGCACTGTTCAGCTACACGAGGGCTTTTGGCGACGGACCTAGTAATTTTGAACCACGGTCAAGTGACGAGGACGACACCTGAACTGGCATCCCCTCTCCTAACTACCACACCACACCAACGGGAGGACGTTTGAGCTCTCGACAGATTTAACGTGCATTGCCCCCCCTACACGGCGGGTCTTTAGTGGTACTGGGATCAAACTCATGACATACCTGCCATGATCCGATACCTTAACCACTGGGCTACCACAACCCCTAAACTAAATGGAAGAGAGCGTTTAATTAGTTTTTTTATTGGAAATACAATAGCATATTGAACAAAAATTTACAATTTTAGGCTTATGAAACATGTATTTATTACTTGAGTTAAAATTTTATGCTAAATAAAATCGTAATTGTGTGTAATGAGTAAAATATAACATAACACTATTAAATTATACATTAGTAAGCATTAATACTGAAAAGTAAACACATCAAGTTCATCATCTATCATAATTGAGTTCAACATATCAAAAATTTGAGACGTTTTGAAGAATCTATTTATAGAACAGACAAGCACTACTTTTCAGCAAGTCCCAGAAAAAAAGACTATAAAACAGTATTCAAAGACGAGAGAGATTAATGCCAATAATACTTAAGGAAATTTTAAACTGTAATTTACCTTTTAACAGAGAGACTATTATATCAAAACATATAATAAAACATATAAATTTGTCTTCGTATATGAGGACTAAAATTGTGTAATTAGATTTTTTAAAAAACGTAGTAAGTTTACCTGTATAATATCATCATTGATTAGGATTGGTATTTCCCTGCTATTGAATTCTACACAAAATTTTTTCCATATTTTTAAACACATTTTAGTATACCAAATTTCAGAATATTTATTAATGTAAAAGCAATATTTTCCTTAACTAGATCTTAAGAAGCGGGAAAACTCAACAAAAGAAACACAGCAGTACGTTCTAAGTCAAAACTCTCAAGATTGAAAAATATAGAGGTGCATGTTAAACATAAAATAAATGTAGAAAAACGGAGGGGGTGGGGTCATAAAATTTTCTTTCTAGAAGTCGCATTGCCTAAATTATTAACCCAAGTGTTCTCATCTATGTCATATTTCAGATACTTTTTATTCCTCGCTTCTAAAAATTTTCATAATATTCAATCACACACAACGGTACCTATTTATTAATGCATCTCTTGTTATCTTTGCAGATGTTGTAGGCCTCAGATACATTTCATGATGATACCATGCGTAAGCACCAATATTCTCTGAAGAAATCAATTTTTAGGAAATGAAAACAGTTGAAAGATCGCATTTTATTTCTTGAAAGTTTCCTTGGAGTAGTTCGAAAGGATAATAAGTATCTTCGTCTACTCTGTAAGTAATCGTAATTTTCTTTGTTACTGAGGTTACTGAGGTCTTGCTTTAAAAGAATAAAGAACAATATTGAGAAGAAGAAAATAATTTTCTGCGTTAAGACATTTTACTCTAAAAGCAAGATAAAGCGAATGTAAAATTAACAAATGCTAAGAAAAAAGATAAAATCTCATTTTCGAAATAATTTTTTTTCAAACTGAATAAGCAAAGGTGTATGCTAAAAGTTGGAAACTGAAAAAATAAAATTATTTGAGTATATGTGTGTATGCGTGTGTGTAATGATTCATTATTTCAATTTCCTTCGAAGTGCTTTTCTTTAGTTCCTTTTAGTCCTAAATATGTTCCAATGCGCGCGCGGCTTACACAAACAATAAATCGTATAATTGCAAAAAATTCAGAAAGTTTCTTCAGACTTAAATCAGATTAGAGCTTTTGGATTAAGGACCAGAATGTTTTTGACCGTCCCAAGCTTCCCTTGTCCACCTTCGATTATATATATATATATATACAATATGTATATACAGGGTGTTTCAGCTAAGATGTTACAAACTTCTAGGAGAGGTAGGGGACAACAAGACGACTCGAAGTATATAGGCAATGCTGGGTCGGAAATGCTTTCCTAAGGCTCCACGCGCCGACAAAATTTAGGGTGCAAAACTTCAACTGGTCTTAAAAACGGGGGAAATTGTCGAAACGCTTTGGGGTTTGGTCAAAATTATTGTTATTATTTATTATTTCATTAAAAAAATTCTGAGCAATATTGCTGCTAAAACATCGCTAGAGGGCGCCTTAGACTTTGGAACGCTAGGGAAAAAAAAACTTTCAATATTTTTTTAAGTTTTTTGATGGCTTTCATAAGTTGAAACTTTAACTTGAATTTTGATACCAGATTTGGTATCCTCCGGGGAAAATTGATGTAAAAAATCGAACATTGTTCAGGGCACTTAAAGCACAAACGGTGCTAAAAAACGAGCAAAATGTTGGATTTCGGTGCGGTTTGCGCGAAAAGCATTCCGTTACTGACTAATTTGTTCAAAATAAGTTTTGACTTGGTAGCCATTAATTAAAACCAGAGGGCGCTTTCAGACATTGCAACTTGGAAACTCATTTGGATAATTTTGTGGTTGGGTGTAAGCCGAATAATTACTAGCAATTTTTCCTCCTAAATGAGATTCATGTGTTGCAAAAAAGTAATTTTATAGCAAAAAATTTTAGTAAAAGAGGGTAAAAAACACAAGTACCAAATCACAAGAAGTAAAACACAAGGAAAGACTCAAAATGGGAGGAAAAAAGCTGTTTACTAACTGCTATGCATAATCATAAAAGAAAAAGTAAAGAAAAGAAGGAAAAACTGCTGTCAAAGGAGGTGTTCGAACTGACGCTCGCCGCATGTGATGCAGGCTTCACATCTTCGCTTCATGGAGCGTCGAACATTCGATAACATTTCTGGAGTGTTTCGTATTTCCCCGGCTGCTGCACTGATGCGTACTACAAGTTCCTCGGTGCTGTTTACGGGTGTTTCGAACACCAAGGATTTCATTTGCCCCCAGAAGAAATAATCCAGACAGGAATGGTCTGGCGATCGGGGAGGCCAATGCACTGGACCTCCACGGCCAATCTATCGTTCACCACATGTTGCATCCAAGTGATTCCGAACAGAAATACTGAAATGTGCGGGGGCTCCATCTTGCTGGAACCACATGGAAGTACGAGTCGCAGCGGTAACGTGTGCGCTGTCCAATAACTATGGCAAAACTTGTTCCAAGAATATCAGGTAGCGTGGACCAGTCAGGCGATCAGGCAGAATGTAGGGTCCTATTAGATGATCCCCTAGAATGCCCGCCCATACATTAACCAGGAAACGATCCTGTGCAGCCCGAGTACGTGTTACATGTGGGTTCGCTGCTGCCCACGAGTGGCTGTTATGGGTGTTGAAAATACCCTCTCTCGAAAAAGACGCCTCATCTGTGAACAACACGGAGGCTGCAAAAAAGGGATTTGCAATTCGTTGCTGCAAGTACCACTGTGAAAAGGCCTGACGAGGTGCAAAGTCACATTCTTTTAGTGACTGGACACGCTGGTAGTGAAATGGATGCAGGGCACTATCATCGAGAATCCTCCAAACGCTACTGTATGAAATCCCGATTTCATTAGCGATACCTCGTGTACTTAAACTGGGAGTGGTCTCTACCATATCTAGTACAATTTCCTCATTCAATTCGGTACGTGCCGTCCGATCTCGATTACGTGCTGCCTTCTGGAATGAACCGGTTTCACATAATTGCTGGTGTAGGCGAGCAAACATGGTATGAGCAGGAGTCCGCCTGACAGGATGCCTTTCGGCGTACAACCTCTGAGCGGCTCGACCATTGCAATCTGTGGCCCCGTACGCCAGAATCATATCTACTTTCTCTGCGTTCGTGTACTCTGCCATCGTACAGCCAGTCTGTGTGCGATGGAAATAAAGCTTCCTTCCAGCGGACTCCTACTTATCGTTCTCTCCCTCTGGCGGCTAATTCACCTCTCGAGGGTGAAATTTGCATATTCTGCCTTTAACACTCTCTCGCTAAAATTTTCGCCGAGAACCCTGCTCGCTTTATTCACTGCCACGACGCTTGCAATTCCTGGGCTACGTATCAGGCTTTCGATGGTCTTACTGCTTCAGGAAGGCATTTCGGACCACCTTTCTTATGTTATTCCGAGTCGTCTAGGTGTACTCTACCTCGTTGGTGGAAGAGTACACCTAGATAACTCGGAATCACATAGGAAAGGTCGGTCGGAAATGCCTCTTTACTTGTCAGAAGCACCTTTGGTTTTAAATTTGACAACAATGTCAAAATTTGTTTTGAACAAATTAGTCAGCAAGGGAATGCTTTTCGCGCAAACCGCACCGAAATCCAACATTTTGCTCGTTTTTAGCACCGTTTGTGCTTTAAGTGCCCTGAACAATGTTCGATTTTTTACATCAATTTTCCCCGGAGGATACCAAATCTGGTATCAAAATTCAAGTTAAAGTTTCAACTTATGAAAGCCATCAAAAAACTTAAAAAAATATTGAAAAATTTTTTTCCCAGCGTTCCAAAGTCTAAGGCGCCCTCTAGCGATGTTTTAGCAGCAATATTGCTCAGAATTTTTTTAATGAAATAATAAATAATAACAATAATTTTGACCAAAACCCAAAGCGTTTCGACAATTTCCCCAGTTTTTAAGACCAGTTGAAGTTTTGCACCCTAAATTTTGTCGGCGCGTGGAGCCTTAGGAAAGCATTTCCGACCCAGCATTGCCTATATACTTCGAGTCGTCTTGTTGTCCCCTACCTCTCCTAGAAGTTTGTAACATCTTAGCTGAAACACCCTGTATATATAAATATATAGTCACATTTTTTTTCCGTGCTACTGAAAATTCGGATGCGACTAAGAATTGAAAGCGGAGAGAAACGTTGGATGGGGGAAATTGAACATGGTAATGACGATTAGAAGAATTACGGGTTCACGCATGTATTTAGAAATGTTTAATACAGGTAAAATTAATTAATTATTCAATTCTTATTTGTGTTCTCATTAATTTTTCTAAAAAATTTCTTCATTATCAGGAATTGATATACTATTTCACACCATTCTTTTCTTTATTTTTCACAAAAACGTAATAAGAATTTGGGGTGCAGCTTAGAATCGATGGCAGCTTAGATTAGAATAAATACGGTACATATACAAATACGACAAAGACAATTTTAATTTATCGTATCATAATCAAATTATTTAAAAAATTGAAATGTCCCCCCCGCATAAAATTAGTACGGTTGCTTATTGCTTTTATATAGAGCTAGACACGAATATAGGATTTCAATTTTACTTTAACATTTTCTTTCCGATTTGCAAAATAATCATACAAAGGAAAACATTTCATATAAAAAGCACAAAATATTTGATTTTTAATCATTTGTGAAAAAGTTGCTAAAATGAGCTTTATTTTCTCAAATAATAAGTACAGTTAATATCTGAAATAAAAAATAATAATAAAAAAAAAAAACTTGACCACACATACAAAACGAAAAGTTTTACTAATATTCAACTGATTTAGTATGTCTCGTAACTTTTTTTCGTTAACATGATATCTATTCTATATATACAGAGAGTTTTTTTTCCAGGTATAGAAGTTTAAGTTGGCATTACTTTCCAAGATGGCGACCGATTTAACAGCTGTCAAGTGATTTATTCTCAGTTTGGTTTGGCAATTCATCATGAATATACTCACACCTGAACAATGCTTTCAAATTGTGCAATTTTATTTCGAAAATAATGGTCGATTTTCATAAGCGAATTTTGTTTAGCGATGAAGCGCACTTCTGGTTGAATGGCTACGTCAACAAACAAAACTGCCGCATTTGGAGTGAAGCTAATCCACAAGCGTATGTCGAAACACAGTTACATCCAGAAAAACTGACTGTTTGGTGCGCTTTATGGGCTGGTGGAATCCTTCTTCAAAAACGATGAAGGCCACAACGTTACAGTCAATGGTGATCGGTATAGAGCCATGATTACTAACTTTTTCATTCCTGAATTGAACAATCATGATGTCCAGGAGCTGTGGTTCCAACAAGACGGCGTAACATGTCACACAGCTCGTGCCACAATCGATTTATTGAAAGACACGTTTGGTGACCGCCTAATTTCACGTTTTGGACCTAAAATTGGCCTCCAAGATCTTGTGATTTAACACCGCTAGACTATTTTCTGTGGGGCTATGTAGAGTCATTGGTCTATGTGGATAAGCCACAAACGCTTGACCATTTGGAAGACAACATTCGCCGTGTTATTGCTGATATACGGCCACAAATGTTGGAAAAAGTTATCGAAAATTGGACGTCCAGATTGGACTACATCCGAGCCAGCCGTGGCAGTCTTATGCCAGAAATCATATTTAAAATGTAATGCCACAAGATTATCTTTCGAATAAAAAAAATTCATGTCAATCGAATAATACATCGTTGTTTTATTGCAATTTAAAGTTCTATACCTCTCAAAAAAACACCTTTTATAAACCTACTTTTTTCTTTCAAATTCTAAGAAAACACAAAAATCTACTCATGAATTTGAGAGAAAAGCAGATGAATAAAAAAGGTGTTTAGTGTAATACAAATATATTAAACTGAAATGTTATTAAAAAGATAATAAAATTTGAAAAAGTAGAATATAGCACTGATATTTTATTAAGTTTTATCTCATTCTTAAATTTAAAAAAAAAATGCTATTTCAAACTCTCAATAACTTTGTCAAAATTGAATGATGCTTGTTGTTCTTTTGGGATTTTGAAGAAAACGTAAACATTATTGAAATAAATAGGGAAATATATACTAAAGGGTAAATAAAAATGCAAAAACGAGACACAATCATAAAAAATAGTTATAACAAATCCTTATCCTTAGTCCTAATCCTACAAAATTTTAATTAATTGCAACACAAAGATAGAGCTTTGATTTCAAGCTCATGAGTTTATGACTATGTTAACTAATAAATTTTTTAAAAAAAACATTAACATACAAATTTTTGTTCTGAAAAGATAAAATCATATGAACATTGCGAAAACTTAAATACACTAATTATTTATCATAATGAAAAATCAAACAGATATAACAAAATGTCCATTGAAAACAATCAATTGTATGATCTTCATCGATTATCAAATTTTACAAAAACTATCTTTCAAGACTATAAATACATAGGACTTCCAAATTTAGAGGGATTTATAAAAGTGAGAGACTTTTTTTTTACGATCTAAAAGTAAAATCCTACTAAATGAGCCGTGTTCTATTCGGTAGTTGCATAGTAATTAAAAACACATAAAAGGGTTTTTAATTATTATTTTAGTTAAGCGTAATATATGTTCACAAGAAACTTCATAAATACCAATTACAGCAAAAGTAATTGTTTTTGAATAAGTTGTTATGAATATAATTAAAACTTTAATGCTTAAGAAAGTTTTTCTTTAGCTGTGTACAAAATGTGTGAAAAATAAAATCCAAATAGAAAAATAAAAAAAAATATAAAAAAAATCGTGAAATTAAAAAAATACATAAAATTTATTATTTAGTTTAATTTTTAAAAGACATTTTTTTTAAATTTTAGACTTTAAAACTAAACTACTGTTTTAAATTAATAAACTACAAATTCAAAAATTTCAAAGCAATAAAACAAACGAAACCAGTGAAGTCATAAAGTTTTTCAGCGTTCTTTGAACTTTCTTCTTCAACGTATATTTATCCTTTCCTGCTTCTGTTAAATTTAAATGTGTATAGAATTTTAACACAAATAAATTTACATGTGATCAGTTATGAATGTGCAAACTTACACTAATACTTGGTTACAAGCATCCTCTTAGACAAAAAAAAAGTAAGAAGAAAGAACTTTTTTTTTAATGAAAAAAATTAATTTCTTTCCACCATCTTTTTACAGCCTCATATTCAATGCATTACGACAAAACTATTTCATTCCTCTGATTCTGTCTCCTCGGCGATTAATTTTATTCTCACATAAGTGGATTCTTAACTCTCCTATTAAATCTCTGTGCACTGATTGTTCATTGGGCAGTAATCGATCAATTTCTGACATTAAGCTCCTCCTTCCCTATTTCAGTACACTATCAATGATTTATTCTTTATCCTCATCTATTATACAACGAAGTTGAAGATTTTTCATACTATGTATTCCAATCAATTTCACAAAAGGTTTTATAATTTTCTGACGACTTATTCATCTTTGGTGCAGTTGGATACAAATCTCTATCGAAAGATAGGTATGTAATAAAAAATAAGCAAACCATTTTATTCAGTCGCAAACTCTAATAAGAATAGTATTTGATGCAAATTAGTCTAATTATGAATATTATTGATAAAATAAGAAACAGTAACCATTTTTCGGTTCGTATGTGTACTTCATGTTTTTTTTTTAAAACAGCAACGAACCAAAAACTGACAAATTTATTTTGTCTACAGAGCTACTGATGTAACAAAACTTAAGTTAAACATAATTTTTAACTACTTGAATTACTATATCGAAGTATTTGAAAGCCTTAAGGTATCCGACTACCCTAAAATCGAGAATTTTTTCCAAAAAAATGACAATTTTTTGTATGTATGATTTTATTTTATAGACCATCTTATTAGCTTTCTAAAAATACCAAGTTTTTTATTTTCCATTCACTAAAACAAAACCTACAAGTATTTTAGTAAAAGCGGATGACATAACTTTAAACAAGATGTCAAACTTTAAATTGCATTTTACTCGATATGTGTTTCTTTTTTTGAAAAATTCAGACGGTGGCAGCGATTGATCAAAAAGTTTTGAAAATAATTCACTGAAATTTTTTGTGTATGTTCTGTGTATTAGTAGAAGTATTTTAACCCTCATAATTATCAATCACTGTTTTATTACAAAATTTACAGTCCCTCATGTGAATATAATCACTGTTTTTTTTAAAGCAAATTCAAATAATAACTAAGATAAAGTGCTCTAGTTTTTATAAAAATTAAAATATCTCTTTTCCTGGAGTTCATTTCAAAAATGAATACCAAAGTAACACATCAAAATTGAAAATTTGTTCAGACACTTTTTGTGCGGAGTGGGCCACTTTTTTAGTAATTTTTTGTAAATCTTTACCAATTTTTTTCCCATTTTAGTTATAATAATTTATTTTTCTTAATTTTAACATATTTTCTTAAATTGTACTAAATAAATCTAAAATCCACAATAAAATTTCCATATCTCCATTTTTTTTAAAAAAAAGTTGTCGCAAATAGTCGGACACCTTAAATATTTTTCAATCTCAAGTGTTGTAAATATTGCTTCTTACTATTATACAATACTTAACACTTTATAAAAGACCTAAAGCTATTCTTTTTACTAAAGCATTTAACACGCCCATTCCAATGTTAAATAATTATATTTACCATTAATAAACACCAAGAAATTTTTGAAATTTTTTTAATGCTTTGTATTTATGATTAAGTGTAAAGGGCATTGTACTTTGCAAAAATAATTTTGAAGTTTCACATATATCTAAGGGTGCAGAAAACTGTAGAATTTCTATTTTATATTAAATTTATCTAGAAGCAAAATTTGACAGTATTTTATTCAGTAAAATCCGAAAGCAAACAAAATGCGATATTGTACAAGTTAAATAATAAAAATAAAAACAAAATAATCATTTTGATGAAACGAAAATTAATTTTAAACCCAAATCATTCAGTTAAGAATTAAAAAGCTTTTGTATATTTAGATAATGTGAAATAAATAAACAATATCGCGCAGCAGATGTTACATTTTTCCATTTTTTCCTTGCGAAACATTAACATTTCAACAAAGTGTACCTCCTTTTGAGAAATACGAAAGTAGAAACCTCAATCAATATATCTTTGTGTTTTGTTGGTGTGTGTGGCATTGAACACTGATTTACATTTTACTCACGATTTTCGTTACAAAAGATAATGCTAAAAATGAACAATCACAAAGAGACAAAAATGAAATTTACATTTCGAAAATAAATACTGTCATTTAAAAGTTTTTGAGATAAGAATTATTTCATACGCTTATTTAGCAGTAATCCTAAGAACTGATTTAACATATCATTTATCACACATACCAGTACATTTTTCGACACCACAAAAATGCTGAATATGCACAGTTATAATGCATCACTAAAATATATTTGTAGTGTTTTTTTTCCAACCTTTGTAAAAGAGTGCATTGAAACTAATCAACAGCAAAAAAAAATCATTTTTTTTGTACATATTATAAAGCGTTTGCAATCCCAAGAGTCTAGCGGTTAAGAATGTATAATAGTTTAGTATCCCGTTATATTTTGGAGTATTATTTTTTTAATAAGGGCATAACTATATATATATATAGAGAGAGAGAGAGGAGATTTAATAATTCTTATTTTTGAATTAATCTTATACAAGCTCATGTTTCTCATAAATGGAACATCATTTAAGAAATCTGAAATACGCAGTGTTTTATCCTTACTGCTCTATAAAAAGTATTACCTAGAAAACAAATACGATTAATTTTTTAGTATCAAGAAAATGTTGAAATAAAAAATATCTCATATCTTCATTTTTAAACTGACAAAGAAATCTGAATAATTCATACAAAACTCAAAATTTAACAAACATTTTAATAATTCAATAAGAGTAATAAAAAGGATAATTCTATTGATAGACTATAAGTTATTTTAAAAAGGATAATTATTTTTTTAACTAGTAGGTAAGAAAAATAGATATTCCATAAAAAGAACATAGGCATATAAAGCTATTATTTTTAAGGGGATGTTTTTACTGATTATAGTACACACACAGAAAAATGGAGAAAATGTTCTGAATGCTAAGATTTCTAGTGAGCGACGAAAAAAATGTTTACGACTCTTGATATATATCTCAGTTTCCCTATATATATATATATATATATATATATATATATATATATATATATATATGCACTTCTCCTCTCCTCTTTTATACATTCTCGATGAATCTGAAGTTGATTACTCATAGTTGCCGCAGAAAGGCATGTGAGTTTCTTGATACTGGAAAGCTAAGTATTACTAAGACGTTGCTTATAACTCACTTGGAAAGTCACTTTTATTGTAGAATCCATGATAAAGGGAGGGGGTCTTCTTTTCTTTTCCTGGTCTTTACATGTTTCTTCAGTCAGTGAAGATATATAAGGCTGATCAGATATCTCATTCAAAACCATTTAAGACGGTAGAAAAATTACTGGCTTCTTTTATACATTATCAGAAAATGAAAAATGCATTGATATTTATCAAATGACTCCAAAAGAATGTAGATTGATGAAAAAGATGTAAATGAAGATATTATTGAATGTGCCCTGGCAGTAGTTGCGCTTGTGGTAAAAAAAAAAGAAATTTCTAGAAACATGGATGATGAGAAAGTATCTCATGAATCCGCATTTGAAAAAAACAGGCAAGTGTTAATTTGTCGTTGGAAAAACAGTGCTGTGGGAACTATAGCATCCAATTTCTCAACATATGATCCTGTCACTTTGAATAGATTCTCCCGAGTAGAAAAAAAAGAAAAAGAAATTGATATTTTTCGTAGCCAAATCTTACAAAAATGTTCAATGTGAGAATGGGAGGACAGGATCATATCGACTTCTGTTTAAAAGTAAAAGTCTATTTAGAAATGCACTATATATGGCTGTTCTTGATGGATGGATTTTATATTTAAATTTGCACAAACAGCCGCGTACAATTTCCGTGAAAAAGTAACAGTGTTTGCATTGCAGAAAACCGAATATCCATTATAGTCAAAGACCTCTCGCAAAACGCTCTGAAAAAGTTCTCCCCCCAAAACTCCATACAAAAAAAAACGTGGCCAGACGCTCTTGTAACTGAGAAAATACTCAACAAAATGTAGTAGAATAAGTAATAATAAGTTGTGAAAAAATACTAAAGTGTGTTATTCTTATTTCAAACAGATAAAAGGAAAAGAAAAGTATTTAAGAATAAAATAAACAGTAATTCTCTCTCTCTCTCCTTATTTGGAATTTATGAAACAACATGAGATCGCTAAAATATGAAACAAACATCCGCAATATTACACAATCCACAACGGACAACATATTTTGTTTCAGCTTCATTATTTCTGGTATCTGGGTAAGTATCTCAGACCGATGTGAACGTACGGACTGCATATAAGAACCCGAAAATAGAGCAATATAATTAAAAAACTTATAATAAAAATTTATTCAGCTATAAGATTTTACAAAGACTTATTAATATATGAAGACATACTTGATTATGAAAATAGTTTCGGTAATATTAAAATAGTAGTTTCAGAGAAATACTTGATATCGAAATGTCCTTTAAAATATTTCCAATTATATAATTGTCCTTTAAAATATTCTGAGGGTGGGACACGTTGATTGTTTATATTTTAGATTGTTTTGATTTAGCAATTTTAATTTAGTTACATTTAAATATGCCTTCGGAATAAAATATAGTTACACCAAAAATGAATAAAAGTGATTTAACGTGGAATATAAAGTGATTTCCGTGGAAAGTTGCGCAAATCCGAGCGAAATGCACCACTTAAAATAAAATGGCAATAGTTTAATGCTCTTTAGGCGGCACGGCACCATTTGATCCATGGACCAGTACCGGTCCGCGGACTGGGAGTTGCGGATCACTGGTCTAGGGCAGTATTCCCCAACCTTTTTATCGCCGCGGACCGGTCAACGTTTGTTAATTTTACCGCGGTCCGCTGAGGGGGAGGACGTTGATTGTTTATATTTTAGACTGTTTTGATTTGATAATTTTAATTTAATTGTATTTAATCGTGACTTCTGAATAAAATATAGCTGCACCAAAAATGAATATAAAGTGATTTAACAAGGAATATAAAGTGATTCTCATAAAAAGTAGCCCCAACCCAAGAAAAATATACCACAGAAAATAAAAGAGAAATAATTTAATGTTTCTTGTGCGGACCGGTAGTATGTGATCCATTGACCGGTACCAGTCCACGCACCGGGGGTTGGAGACCACTGTTCTAGGGGACATAGACCCAAGAAAATGACAAGACGTGATGAGAAGAAACTGAAGAATGGTGAAACAAAATGGGAAAGCAGATGATTGTGACAATTCTACAAATTACAAATGAGTTCAATTTAAACTCGAAAACAAAGATCTCTCACAGAGCAATATGAAGAGAACTTAAATTTCTTAGGCTTGAAAGTCGACGACCAACACAAAAACCCTATTTGTCAGCTTTAAATCGGAAAAATTCATTATGCTTGGGCTAATGAATACAAAATTTAGGACGTAAAAATGTGAGAAAATGTTGCATGGACCAATGAGAGTCGTTTTACACTTTTTACTAATGATGGCAGACAAAGAATTCGTCTGGAACAACATGAAGCTCTTCCTCTAGATTGCATATAATCATTCGTGCAGGCTGGAGGTAAAGAATTAATGAGCTGGGGAGCATTTGATTGGAATGGAATCTGTTCCCTTAGCTCTATAAAGGGTATCAGAACTGTAAATGAGTACTTATATCTCATCTAGAAAATGTTATCAACCCATTAATGGAAGATTAGCTTCCAGATGATGGCGGAATATATCACGACGACAATGCTACTACCCATCGCGCTAAAACTGCAAAGACTTGATTGAACCAAAACCGTGTTGTATTTCATCATCTGAGTTGGCCTTTAAAAAGTGTAGTTAAAAATCTGTGGGATGAACTGGAAAGGCCTTTAAGAGAGTTAAAATAACCTTCCAACAAATCTCAAAGAACTAGAAATATCACTTCATAAAGCACGGTCTGAAATCACTACAGAGACATGTCAGAAGCTTATTACATCAGTAACACGACGAGTTAATGCTTTATACAAAGCAAAAGGCAGAAACATCAAATATTAGATGAAGTGACAAGTCATCTGGCCAATATGTTTAGTATTTCATATGATCTTAGTATCTGGCACTTCTAACGAAATAATCAATCTCCCAACTATGTATAAATTCTTCGTCGCACTCCGTTAAGTAATTAAATATGTCAAAAAAGTAATTTCAATCAATCTGAAGTTACATCATAAAGTAGTACGAAATGATTGACTGAATACCAATTTTTATTTTGCTTAAAATTAAATTTACATCTTGAAAGAAACTATATGTGTCTAATTACTTAATGCCCTTAAAGTATCTAGTAATGGAAGCTCTACAGATCACAAAAGAAAGCGAAGCCTCCTCATCATATCATTTCTCAGCACACCAGATAACTCAAGATCATTAGACAGAGATCCAATAGAGATAAAGGCTATTGCGAATGTCACGAAGGCGAACAATCAACAAGTGTGGTAGAACTTCGATCAATCGATATAAAGGATTAACAGATCACATAATCATCATTCATTCTCCTCTCTCTCTCGTTCAATGCATCTATCTTTTCTTTCATAACTTATCTAAACAATGTACAAAACAAAGTTGATGTAGAAAATACACCTTAGTTTCGAAAGCTTAAACATTATGATATGCTAGATTATCATATTGTACGCTATGTAATTTAATTTGCATATACATCTAGATTATTGAAAATTTCCGAAAAAAATTAGCACCTAATATAATAATAAATATTCGTTGAATGTCGATATAAATTGAATTCCAGTTATAATTAATAATCTTCCTAACTATCATATCTAAGCGCTTTAAACAAGGATATTAACACTAATCATGCTACACAATTAAAATTTTAAAAATTTTCTTTTTCGTCTTAAGAGCTCGCCATATTTTTTAAAATAATGCTGCAAATGTAAACCTTTCTTGCGATAAGAAACTAAGAAAACTAATGTAATTTGATAACAACTAGGATAATTTAGATATAAAAGAACTAATAGATAAAATTATGTAATTTATATCAACAAAAATTAAACCATGCCGTTGTTAATGTCAGATTAGATTAGCACTAATGAACGCATTGAGATAAGGAACTTAATTTACATTGTAAAAGTAAATTTTAAGCTTTTACAAAACCTTTTATCTATATTTATATTTTTTATAAAGAAGAAGTAACAAAAAAACTATGAGAAAGAGGATATATATATATATATATATATATGTGTGTGTGTGTGTGTGTGCGTGTGCGTGTGCGTGTGCGTGTGCGTGTGTGTGTGTGTGTGTGTGTGTGTGTGTGTGTGTGTGTGTGTGTGTGTAAATGTATACAACAGAATAGGTTAAACAACAACAAAGCGGCCTGCAATTTCTGTAAGAAACAACTGTTTCAGAAGTCTTAAAATGATAAATCTGCATGTGAATGCTTTGTATAAGATAATTTACTTTAATAATCGCTTTTCAGATTAAAAAAATCCTCGTCTTGGTGTTGACAATAAAGAAGTATTCTAATATGTTATTTCATTTATTCACTAATGTACCAAATTAAACAACGCAAACATATATCAGCAAATGACCTCAGAGTGAAAATTGACATCATTCATGTTAAATTCATTCAAGGTAATAGATTAATTTGTTAGTGGAAATAATAAGGTTCCTATTATTTATATTAAAGCATTGGGGGTATGAGCTGCAGATTTTTCTTTCTCCTTTCTCTTTGAAAATTAACTAGATACAAGCATATTTACAATGAGAAAAAATTATATATAGTTTCTAAATACTTTTTAAATAAGCATTTGGAATTATATATTTCCGTATAATTTTTTTTCAAAAATATGTCCATCTTATATAAGAGTACATCAAACTATCTGATATTTAATATGTACAACACGTCTCCACGAGAAGAATATATTACTGGAGATGAAAAAAAAAATGGGAGAACGAATTCCAAATGCATGTGCAAAATTATGCAGATATTTTGTAAGAGTAATCACAGTCAGAACAAAAATGTCAAAATATGAGGAAAATATTTTTTAAAAAAATTAAAGAATCTTTCAGATTAAAAATTATGCAGGCAAATAAAATTTTACAATTATCGGTACATCAATAATTATACTACTTTTGAAATAACATAACATTTATACTTCTAAAAATCAACTCCGTTTGATTGTTCTATGAAATATATAAGTATCTTTAAGATCAAAGAATATTTTTTAGAAAAGAGGGAAAAAATGAATTCAATTTTTTAGTGGATATAGCTTTGAATTTTTTCTTTTCTTTCCGAAGACCCAAATAGCCCATGAAGTACAAAAACCCAATGATAAAGAATTCATTTATTTAAATATAAATAAATCTGTGGATAGTACTTAGAATATGATTTAAAAATTATTGCACAAAGCATCATGAGTCACTGTATTTTATTAGATTACATTCTTCATAATTTCTTAAATTATTCATTTTTTCTTTGTTCTGATATATCTTGCTCAGTTTATTCGCAATAAGCTCACGCAATTATGTGCTCTCCTTTCTTTTTTCTCTTAAAATGTTGCAATGTTGTTGTTTTTTAATTTCAAAATACTTTGTTTTCAAATCTCATTTTATTTATTCTTTTCAACTGAAGCTAAATCCTAATTAAGAAACCACAAGAAGACAAGAAAAGGTTTTCCCAATGATGAACTGTTAATTTTCGTCGAACCTAAACTTGCTTCTCTTTTTCAAAGCATAAAAATATCTGATCGACAGTTTATCAACATTTTCAGAGGCAACACGAGGGTTATTGGCGACGGATCATGTAATCTTCATTCACTGCCAAGAGATGAGGATGGGGCAACTAAATAGCACCCCATTCAACAAATCTCTGTATCAACATGAGGAAGCGTTGACGGATCTTAATGCCACTGAAGATCCACCATGTAAAGGGGATTAATTAATTAATTGAATATTAACGTCGCACTGTTCAGCTACTCGAGGGCTTTTGGCGACGGTCCACGTAATTTTGAACCATGGTCAAGTGACGTGGACGACACCTGAGCTGGCACCCCCCTCTCCTAACTACCACACCACACCAACGGGAGGACGTTTCAGCTCTCGACAGATTTAACGTGCATCGCTGCCCTACACGGCGGGTCTTTAGTGGTACTGGGCTCGAACCCATGACAAAGCAAGCCACGTTCCGATACCAATACCACTCGGCTACCGCGGCCACCCATGTAAAGGGGAAGATGCACGTTTGATATGTTGTAGCTTAAAGTCCTCACGTGGCGAGGTGTGGAAATTAGGAAGACGGGGTGTCGGCTCTGGTGTCGTCCTCATCACTTGACCACAGTTCAGAATTACGAGGTCCGTCGCCAATTGCCCACGTGTTGTTTTAAGTGCGATTAGAAAAAAACACATTCACCGACAGAGAGACTTTAAGCTCTTCGACATGTTTAACATAAATCAGCCCTTTTCCACACAACGTGTCATTTGTGGCAACAGGTATCCAACCCAAAACACTACAGAAAGAACACCACGACGAGTTCGCGAACATGATCCTTCGGTTGTCACACGATCATTATCGATTTTTATACTTATACAAAGCTAAATTCCACGAAAATCCTTTTTTTGTGTGTGTGGGAGGGGGTCCTTTTTTCAATGATTGGATTTCCCACAATCATTCCTTCCATGTCTCAAAGAAACCATGCTATTAGTAGAATCCATTTAACGAAATTCCTTGTTTGAAGAAAAACAAATTGCGAATTCTTTTCTCTTGAAGAACTCTTTTAAAGAAGACAGATCGCTTTCAAAAACCAGTTGGAAACTGTTTCTCCTAACTTAATTCCGAACTCTTTCGCACTGAACAAAGTCGTCTGCAGTGCGAATCCACAACACATTTTTTTGGAAAAAAGAAGTGGAACGAAACAAAGATTAATACTCCCACTATCGACCGAAACAACGTATTTCGTTCTCATGCCCTTTTTATATGTCTATTGCGCTGAAAATATCTATAAATATCTTCGAAACATAGGCGAATAGAGATATTCTTCGACTCTTTAACTGTTAAAATCAATCAAAATGTAATTAGTATCACTTGCTTCGATGAAGTGAAATATTTCCGACAAAAAATGCTATATTTTGATATTATTTAAAAATATTGTTAATTTACAACAAAAATATTATTAGGTACTATTAATTGAAAATATTGTAATTGCATTTTTAACCTAGTAGATATTTTATATGAAACTTATTCTTAATCTCAAAATAAAAGAATAAATTAAATGCATAAAAGCATAAAAACATCGATTCATTAAACAAAAATAAACTTAAGATTTTATCGCATCTCTGATTACAAGGAAATAGAAGTATTTATAAATGAGTATTGAATAGTAATTATAAAAAATTATGACGAGAAGTCCTACTGAAAATCAGCTGATTAATACCAAAAACGATTATTTGAAAAAATTGTGAAGTAAGAATGTGTATAGAGAGAAAAATTACAACGTATGTGCTAACTTTATAATCACGACCAAAGAAGAGAGAGTTCCATTTACATCGCACTATAAAGCTGAACGAGGGCTATTGGACTACACGAATATAATGAGGAAGAGGGAGAATTAATTACAGAAGAATAGTCATTAACAGAGGAAAATTCCTTCACAACGACTATATAACTAATTATTACCAAGAAAATTATGTAGTATAAATACTATCTTTCTGTGAAATAATATTTTTAAATGTTTCGTTGGAAAAATTACAAAAACTTTATTGAAATAATTCAAGAGGAATTTTTTATAGGTAAAAAAATGAAGTACTAATGTTTTCAAGTAAGTTATTTTATATAAATCTTTTAAAAAACAAGCTAAATCTCTTTATTAATCCAAAATATGTGTTCTCTCTAAAACATTTTTCATTACCTTATTTTAAAACTAAACAGTGGTATTTATAAATTTTCAAATTACCTGGAAAATTTAGATGTACTAATTAATCTGTGTTGAACTTGATTTTAGCATGATGGCTAAAGCTAGAAATGTTGAAAAATATTCAACTCACAACTAAATAAAAAAACCCAACAAACTACAACTAAGTCGAAACAGTGATTACAACCGATGCATCAACTACAGATGATGAGTCGCCTCAAGCGAGGAGCCAAGATGAGTTTTTCCTCGCGTGGGAGAAAGTTTTTACCTTTAATGATGATAACCCCAGAATATGTTTGGTGGTACAGATAACTCTCGCTTTCATCTAGGCTTCAAAAGGAAGGAAAGCATTCCAAAATATATTCATTTTATACAGCATAAAGTATTTCTTTCATTTTCAGTCCTTCTAGGAGAATGCTCTATTTCTTTAACACAATTTTCCTCCTAATAATTTTCAGCACCAATTTTAAACAGGTTTTGGAAATGATAATCATTTAGGCATATTTTTGTTTGAACAACTTAATCCATTCACTAATTATACACTTTTTGAAAAGTTTATTTTATATAAACTATATGTCCACCCAGTGATTAGCTTTTAATACACACACACTCACTTTCTGTCCATAATTAATATCTCAAATATTAAATTGAAATAATTATGTTTATATACAGTCAACTCTCGCTAATTCAAACCTTCGATAATACGAACCTCTCACTAATTCGAAGTATATATGCTCAGCCCCTAGATAAACCCTTGATATTTTGAATTATGGTATCCGACTACGTTCGGAACCGTGATTTTCAAAAGCGCATAAATGGATAATTTTCATGATATTTAGTGTCACTTAGATTAGAATATATGCATAAAATTGTTTTAAGGACATTTTCACAATTTTTTTTTTATTTAAATACAATATTTTGGCAAAAAATTAACTTAGAATAATCTTTTTTTCCAAATGACCTCCTTTTATGAAAAATGTTTCTATTAGAATATTTTGCCTGTATATAGCTCAGACCTCTGGTCAGAGGCTTAACTAGAATTTTTGAAATATTTAACTTAGAAGTGGGTTTATTCATATTTTACGACAACAGAGGGGAGCAATTTTAAGAAAAAAACGCGAATAATTATTTCAATTGGTGGTAACTCTGAAAAAATAATGTGAATTTTTCAAAAATTCTAGTTGAGCCTCTGTAGAGAGGTCTGAGCTATATTCAGGTAAAATATAAATATAATAGAAACTTTTTTCACAAAAGGAGAACATTTGGAAAAAGGATTTTATTCTAAGTTAATTTTTTGCCAAAATATTATATTTAAATAAATTTTTTTTGTCAAAATGCCCTTAAAACAATTTTATGCATGTATTCTAATCTGAGTGACACTAAATATCATGAAAATTATCCATTTATGCCCTTTTTTAAAATCACGGTTCCGAACGTAGTCGGATACCTTAAAACAATACGTTTTGGTACACTCAATATTTCAAAGTAAAATCTGTAGCTGGCCAGAATACAACACGCGAGAATTCGAAGAGATCTAACAAAACTCTTGATAGTTCAAACACTCAATATTATGTAGTCCTGTAGCAAACAGGTTGGAGCATACATGTTTTGTGTTGTTTCTGCTTGTCTCCTCTGTAATGTAGCCCCTTTGATGACCATCAGAGTTGACTCCGATAATTCAGATAGAAGCTAAAATGTCACTAAAAAAACAAACTACGCAACTTTTCCCTTCAAAATCATGTTGACGCGGACGTTTTTCAAGCTTTATTTATTCTAGAAAAAAAAAACTATTGACAAAGTTAGATTGAATGCCATAAAAAAAAAAAGACAACACATTTTTTCGTAAAAAAATTAATGCATAGTATGTATTCTTTTAATAGTTGTTTTTAATGCATAAATGTATTCCTTTAATACAGGTCTTTTAACTTCTGTATAATATTTATACTGTAAAATATTTATACTATATAATATGTACTTTTTTTAAAAATACTTTAAAATAATTTTATATATGTGTACAATTGTTGCTTTATATATATATTACATAGTTTCAAATTTAAATGTGTTAGAAAAAAATGTTTCTACGTGTATTTTTTTTTTTTTGGGGGAGGTATTTTTTACCGTCTTGATAAATCGAAGTTTTTCGTTGGTCCCTTCCACTTTGAATTATCGAGAGTCAACTGTATAAGGCTTAACACGAATTATTTTCTATGCAATAATTATAAATGAAAACATTAATTTCGAGCATATATAATCAGTGATCATTGAATTACTAGAAACAATTGTAGAATAAAAGCACCTAAAACTATCTTCCCCTCAAAGATAATTGTTAGAAGAATCTAATTTTTTTCTTCAAATAATTTTGCGACTGTTCTAACATAACACTTTGCGAAATTAATCATTTGGCTGCGGTAGCTTAGTGGTTATGGATACAAATTTGTGGTCAGCATGTCGCAGGTACGAATCCTGGTGTCACTGAAGAAATGCCGTTTAGAGGGTTCACTGTACGTTAAATCTAGCTAGTCTGAAAGTTCTCCCGTTGTTTGATAATATAGAGAAGGGTGTCAGCTCCGATGTCGTTCTCGTCACTTGACCGAGGCTCAAAATCACGGGTCCGTCACCAGTAGTCCTCGTGCTGATTTATAGAGTGAAGTTAAGAAACTCGAAATCATACGAATTTAAAATTATTATATTTCCGAAAGATTTTATAACAGGAATTGTATAAGAATATTTACGGTACTAAAGCTAAAATTAAACGCACTGAAAAATATATAGAAATATAACCTAATAGTTTAATTAATTAATCGATACAAGAGGGCAGTAACATCGCTACAAAACAAATCATATTCGTCAGCTGATTCTTATCTAATTTGATGTAACAAAATATAAGATAAAAATCAATTTATTTTGGTTGCCATTAATTTAAACAGAAAGTAATCATTAATTATACTTGTGAGAAGATGATAATAAACGATTAAAGATACAAAGCTATACCGTCATTTGAGTTTTAATGAGGGGCGTAGCGACCACCGTATCAGCGGTATCAATGGTACGGGGCCCCCACTCTTCAAGGGCCCCCAAATGTATAAGCAAGTCATCAGAAAATGCTAAGAAGACTCAGAAAAGAGTCTCCAATGAATTTTGATCCAGAGCCCACTCAGGACATGCTACTCATTGGTTTTAATCTATAACTTTCCCTTAAAGAGACATTTTAAGAACCTGTTGGTGGAATCTCTTAGAATAAATGTCAATACATATATTATAGAAGCGTGCTTTTTATGTATAAATATGCTCGTGAACAATTATTAAGTATAAAATGCGCAGAGAAAATATTAAAATCGAGTATAAAGGTATTAATTAAAAAATCAAGTTTATTTATTATGCCTTAGGCCAGTGGCTCTTAAATTTCGACCACCCCGGTCCCCCTTCATGTATTAGGGTAACATCGCGGACTCTCAAGATTTTGAACATCTCTCCCTGAATTAATATTCTGGATCGAAATGCGTGTTCTAGCAGTTTATAATTATTATTATTATTATTGGCGGCAATTTAATGATCTAGTTTAGGATGGCACATATTTCAATTTTTCTACGAGGGCTTTCAGAGTGTGTGAGAAGGGAATCTTTTCATTAAAAGACACCCCTTCGCGGACCCCCTGGAAAAATTGTGATTCGCGGACCCCCAGCTTAAGAACCATGTTAAGACCACAGTTCGAGTTCAGTTAAGAACCTAGGTATATTTGAACTAATTCAGTTTAAAATATCTCAACTTTCTAAATCTTTTGGTGATTTTTTTTCACAGTTTAATTTCCAGTTCCCATTTTTTTCAGATATTTTCGCAATTTAGATCCCTCCTCTTTAATTAATTTTAAGTAAAAGGTTTGTAGCTTTTCCCATTGTTATTAAGTCCGAAAAGTTTCATATTTAATACACTAATGTTTCACTTAAATTATTCTAATTTCGGATTGTGTTCTTAGATAAAAATAATACGGGATATCACACAACACCATTTCCGTTTCCTGTGAAATCGAGTCTAATTGAAGTTTTAAATTATGAACTCACATCGACAGCGGAAGAAAAAGATAACATTTATGGAGTAACAAAATGTAACATAATTAAACACTCATTTATATGATTTACATTATTGTTTGCCTCCTTTGTTTTGATAGCCACCTCTTTCTCTTTAGAGACTTCAAATTTTATGATTACAAAATAACACTTCCGATTATGAAGAATATACAATAGTTAATTTTGCCTCAGTGTATTTCCGCGTCAATAAATTTAAGGCAGTTAGGTTATTGAATATTTTCTGAGCTTCAAAAATAGTTTATTTCTGAAATACAGAAATATTATCATACCAAACAATCGTGTATATTGAAAATTATTGTACAGGGAGCTTCGTATTTGATAATGATTTTACAATACTTTTCCATCACATTTTTCCTGATGTTTGAAAATGATAGAGGAAAAATATCAGAAAATGAGAAACAATAAATAAACAATGCCAGAACTTTATACTTAAAAGCCATTAAATTTGCTTGACTCAAAGAAATAAAGGCATTTTCTCAAGCGCAAGAATACATTTATAAAAAATTACATAAATTAATTCAGAATCACACAAATGTAAAAAATTTCAAAAAAATTTTAACTCTAAATTTTTTAAATAAGATTTCTTAATGTTCGCGTTAATTAAAATGCTTGCACGAATCTCTCTTTCGAAAAGTATACACTATTTTTAAGTACTTTTACATTAAGTATTACAACAGAATTTTATAAATCGTGAAAGAAGCAAGTATTAAATGAATACTCAAAGAACAATAATATTTGTGATTTCTCTCTCTCTGACACACACAAAATATTATTACAAACCAAAAATCACAATTTAATAGTTTTCATACCATTATTTTCCAATCCACAATCTATATGCTTCTAAACTAAAATATTTTTATAATATACTGGAGATTGTAACTACTGTAAGATTGTAAGGGATTTATTTAGATTAAAAAAAAAAACGAAATCAAATTGAATCATGTATCTATATAGTTTTAGATGAATAAAATAAAATTGTGCAGTGAAATTGAAATAATTTTTTTTCCATCAATCATACGATGTCTACTTACCCTTTCCAAGATTGAGATATTAAAATTATATCTGAATATAATTTCATTTCTCTCTCTGAACATTTTATTTTAATGGTAAATCTTCTCATAAGAATATAAAAAACTTATTACACATAAGCTATATCAATGTAGAATGATTATTCTGGTCTCCAGAAAGTGATTTTGAAAATGAGGTATTTTTATATAAAAATAACAATCCGAGTAAAATACTCTGTGATTCGTCTTATATATAGTCTTTTATTATAGTCTTATTTATATATGTCTTATTTATTGCATAACATAGAAATTGTATTTTCTCATATATACAGCTTAAATTCTTATCATTTTTAAAATACCTTATGTTATTCTTCCTATTTTTTCGTTCTGGTTACCTTATTTCTTTAATTTGAAATGATTATATATTTTCCAAAAATTCTTAAAAATATATCTTTTTTTTTTAAAAAAAAAGTGAGGTTAAAATTAATTTAAGAAGAAAATTTTCATTAATTTTAACAAATCCTGTTCTACAACTTTCAAAGTTATTAAAAATAATATTGCTTTAATGCACTCTCTCTCTCTCTTCAAAATAAAAATTTCTATTTAAATATTTATTTTCAGTCATCTTTTTAGTTCATTGATACTCAAACTGTGTAATAGATTAGTATAAAATAGCTTTTTTTATAAAAATGTAATTTCATTCAAAAAAAAATAATAACAAGTAAAATCTAAAACACACTAATTTTTTAAATGAAAAATATATTTGTACTTATTTTGATTAGAATCAGTTTAAAATGAAAACTAAAAATAATCATATATTTTTTTTTTTTAACATTTCATATTATTTTGATAATAAATGATAATATAAATAAAATAATAACCCAAAAAGAATCTTTGAATATGACCACAATTTAGTTCGAAATGACATTTTTCAGAGCATTTATAAACATAGTATAGCCAATTTTTTTTTTAATCTAGCAAAACTTTAATTAAATGTGATGTAATTGATTTAATATAAATTTAATCAAAACTAATTTTATATGAGTAATTTTTATTAAACATTTATAAAATCATTATAAGATTTAATTTAAATAAAGTTTAATGAGCATCAGGGTTCAGAAAGAAAATTTTAATTAAAAATAACACTTCAAGAAGACATTTTCAAGAAATAAGAAAAATACAAATGAAAAATAAAATTTCTACCTGGATTAACGCCTTGACATATTGTAACGAATATGGTTAGAAGCATAACAGGAAAGTAGAGCCAAGGCTCCGTGCTCAACATTGTTCTTTCTCAGCTGTTCAGATGTCAACACTACAGCTGAGGCGTTACTACCGTCACAGCTGTCATCGGCCAACTAGTCATAGCAAACTTTTCATGGATAATAGAGATGAAGGAAAGCAAGCTCAAACATCCCAAATCAACTCCCGAAGCCCGTTTTATAGTCACAGCTCACTAACAAATGAGCCGTGAACGAAAATGTACACAAACACAGTCAGCTGGGTAAGAGATTCCAGGAAGTATGTAATCATGCCTCGCTTCCTAGCTGTAAATAAGCCAATCGAATTGAATCGATTGAACTCAGAGAATTTCAGCCACAAACGATTTTTTTAAAGTAAAAGATACTTTAAAAAAATGACAGTTATCTCACTACTTCTAAACTAATTACTTCGAGTCCAGTTCTCAGGAAAAAATCATTTCCGTGTTTTAGTTGTCACCATACCTTTGCGACGAAGGGAGATACATAGGTTTTGATGACAAATGATGAAGAATGAAAACAAGCGCGAAAATACCTGGAAGGTGAAGAGAAACATTGGTCACGAGGAATTCTGATTCATTCCTTTCCGGGAAATCACTGTTTTCATTCATTTCCCCGAAACGGTGTTTCCCTAGCGGCTGCTTTCACCGCTAGCTGTATTTCACAGAAAGCAAAGATCGCAACATCAGTCGATGAATGAACATCCCCTTTCCCTGAAACAAATGGGCTCGCCTATTCACCAGAAACGGAACTTTTTCGTGAATCGTGTTTTCGGAAATCAACTATTCAAGGAAATCTTTGATTGATTTATGATCTTCGACTCGAGACCTTCGTTTCGTGGAATGGTAGCGACGTAATGGCTCATGATGTGATCCAACACGGGAGGGGGGCTTCGCAATTGTAATAACAGCGAGCTCTGGAATTGGGTTGGTGGAACAGCGACAAGTTCATGGTCATCTTGTTTGTTTACCATTAAGATAATATGATAATGGTTGTTCAAAATTTTAAATTTAAAAACGCAGCTTAGTATGTTTGACTGTACAAAACTCTTAGTAGCAGCGATCTTTTAAGTTATAAATTTAGTTCTTATTTCAACTAGTTTGAGAAATCAAGCTTGTATGATACGTTATTATTTTTTTAAAAAAATTATTTCCAGTTGCGTCGAATTTTTTATAAAAATTAAGTTAAATATATATATTTGCATGTGAAGCTATTTTAGAACAGAATTTATAACTATGTTGCATTGTTATTTACATATAATTTTTGCAGTAAATACTTATAATACTTATACAATAAATATTTTACTGCTTAAGGTTCTGCTCCGTGGCGCCATCTGTTGGAATATGTTTTAAATTTCTGAGAAAATATTTATTTTTATTTTCTTTCGCTT
Organism: Trichonephila clavipes; assembly: GCA_019973935.1. Classification (NCBI taxonomy): domain Eukaryota; kingdom Metazoa; phylum Arthropoda; class Arachnida; order Araneae; family Nephilidae; genus Trichonephila; species Trichonephila clavipes. The sequence continues at coordinate 1,229,432 of BMAU01014849.1, forward strand.
ATCACCCTCAATCTGTGAGAGGGTACGTAGGGACTGGCATTGGCTTAGTAACACCTGTTGTTAAGGCGACGTTTTATCGATTTTAAATTATAGTTTCCAAGATAAATCCGTTATGGTGGCGAGCCTGTCATCACTGCGTAACTGAGACGGCTAGGTGTAGGAAAGGGGGAGGAGAAATAGTAATGGAAAAAGTATAGTATAAGCCATATCGTTATTTACTTTAATCCGTTTTCTTTTAAAATGTTCTTAGAAAAAACATTTAACATTGCACATATCTAATCTTGACGTACAGAAAGATAATTATAAACATGTATTCTTTACGGAAAGTAGATTTATGCTTAGCAAACCAAAAAAGAAAAATGCTTGTCAAATGATGTTACAGAAACATATATTTAATAAACAATTATGGAATGTTCTTAAAAATTTAAACTTTTAATTATTCGATTTACATGTGAAAATTTTTATTTTAAAAATTACCCACTTACAGCCACATATTTAAATATTGATTAAATATGTGAAAAGTATAATCGAGATTTCTACTGGATCTTTTGCTGTTGCAATGCTATATCGAAACTTAGCAAATGCAGCTGAAATCTAAAGAAAATAAGTTATGTATGTAAATTGATTTTCATTATAGAATCGGAATTATACTAAACATTAAAAGCTATTATTCATATAATTCGCATACAAGTTTCGAAGAGACCAAATATCTTAAAACCTTTATAAGCATTGTACTTCCATAAAGTAATGTTGCCGTTGTAGCTTAGTGGTCAAGGTAATGGGCTCGAGACTGGCGTGTCACGAGTTCGACCCATAACATCGCCGTGCAGAAAGGGCCGATGCACGTTTAATCTACCCAGGTTTGAACGTTCTCCCGTAGGTGAGGTAGTCAGGAAAGCCCCAGCTCATCACTTGACCATTGGTCAAATTTAGGGAACTGTATATGTGTGCGCCGTTAAAATAATTTTCACTCACTCAGCAAAGAAAAAAAATTTCAGATAAATAATCAAATTGAATTTTTATTTTATCTTTATTTAAAAAAAAGATGAATTAAAAATGTTTCTCAAAATTTGTTGTGTGTTCTTTTCGAAAAATTATTTGAACTGTTGAATATTTTAATTATTTAATTTCTGAAGTTACAGTTTTAATTAATTAAAAGTATTTAATTTATAATTTAAAGAAAGGGAAGAAATCGTAGATTCATCTAAGATTGTTTTGCAAAATCAAGTTACCTTTCTCAATATAAAAAAAAGTAACGTCTCTGTTTGTTTTGGGAGGGATTTCTTTAATTATAGGATAAACACAGAAAAGTTAGCTGTGAATTTAAGTTCAGTTTACAAACAAGACATAAAAAAAAAACACTGGATGCAATATCAATTTTCTTTAATTCATTGATGCACGCTTTCAAATTTGAATGAATTGTTCTGTCATTCATGAAAACGTTTACTGAAAACACTGTATTTGATGTTTCACCAAGTAGTGCCTTAATTTGTGTTTCCGGGAATTCTTTTAATTATTAAATAAACGTAACTGAGTTATATCTGTGAATTTAAATTCAATTTGCACTGAGTTAAGACACTAAAACAACGCTGAATGTAACATTAATTTTCTCCAATTCATTGATCCGTTGTGGTTCATTGATTCATTCATTAATTCATTGATTCATTGTTGAGAGTTTCAATGAATTGTTTTGTCATTCATGAAAAACGTTTGACCCAAAACATTGTATTCAATATTTGATATTCTTATGAAAGAAAAGCAAGACACAATTTTTAAACGAATCTAAAAACTGAAATTTTTTCCACTGCTAGAGGAATTTACAATTTTCTAAAAAAAAGTTACAACTATCGATATTACTTGATCGTACAATAATTAGATCTAGTTTAGTGTGATGGATTTTTTACTAGACAAAAACCTTCTTGCCATAGTTAAAAAATGAATGTCGATCATAAAAAATCAATCAGAAAATGTGGAAATAGTATTCTCTTTTTTCTCCCCTTTTGTCATCTTTTATTTTTTTGTGGTTGCCCAGCGACTTTTGTGTTTTTGACACATTACTGAATGAACGGTGACGTGTTTCTTAAACGGGGAGCAACAAGCATTTAGCTACTGACAGCTAGTAAAATAGTCTCTTTGGCAGTTTATTTATAATACTCGAATCTTTTCGAGAAAAGTTTAGTTCTGGAAAATGCTTTTTAAAGAGTATATCTTCATTTGAAATTTGAGAAGTTGATGTAAACTTATTTTTTTTTCATCGTCTCATGGGTGTTAATTTTGTCTCGAGGTCTGAAAATATAAACAAATTTCAAATGGATATAATTCTTTGAAATTAAATATAAATAATTCCAATCTCTTAATCCTTTTTTTATAAAAGAATAAGGTTTCAAAAAAAATACAAAATGTTTAAAATATAATTATAATTTTAAAAATTATAAGCATATGAAAATAAGAAACATTTCTGTAATAAATATTAAGTAATCTTTACGTTGCGCATTCTATTTTCGAAAATAGTTGTCTTAGATGCATACAACTTTTTTAAAATTATGAAATGTATCATACTCTAAACCCTACCTAATTTTAGTATTTCATATATTTTGTATATTTCTAATTATCTGTTAAATATTGAATTTTTTTTAAAAAATATATAATTTATATAAAAATAGCTACAGTGTAATAAGGATACATTTAACTTTAAAATCAACTTAATGCTAGTAATTAGAGCTACTGTTTTACAAAATATCATGCGCAACGTAAAACTTAATTAATATATTTCTTTCAGAAATATTTCTTATTTTCATACGCCTATAATTTTTAAAATTATGATTATATTTTAAACTTTTTGCACTTTTTTGAAGCCTCAATCCTTTATAAATAATGTGTAAAAGATTCGAATTATTTAATATTAATTTCAAAAATATTTATCTATTTGAAAATTGTTTATATTTTCAGCCCTCGAGACAAAGTTAACACCCCTGAGACCTTTAAATTAAAAATTAAAATCATCAAAATGAAGAGGTCCTGGGTACATATATTTTGTATTAATTCGTATTTAGCTTTATGTTTCATTATCGCATTATTTTATCAATTATTAATTAAATTTTGTATGTTTCCCTTACCTTTCAATCCAGGATAGAATGAATTCATGAAATCAATAAACAGGCAGCGAAATCATGAAATGTGCCATTTCTTAAACCTTTGAGTATTTATTATTGCTGAGAATAAAATAATTTATCATCTACTGCAATTTAAATTGGGTTCGTTTTATTATTTACTTATGCATTCAAGAACAGTCTTAAGTCTTGTGATTAAATATTCACTGTTTTATAAATTTCTCTTAATTACATTAAAGCATCTAATATTTCTTTATAGGAACATGCATATATGAACTCAATTTTTGTACTTTGCTTTTTGTATGTTTGGTTTTGTTTTAAGGTATCCGACTACGTTCGGAATCGTGACTTTAAAAAAAAGTGCATAAATGGGTAATTTACATGATATTTAGTGTAACTTAGATTAGAATACATGTTTAAAATTGTTTTAAGGATATTTTGGAAAAATAAATTTATTTAAATACAATATTTTGGCAAAAAATTAACTTAAAATAACCTTTTTTCAAAATGTTCTCCTTTTATAAAAAATGGTTCTAAAACAATAATATTTTGCTTATATAAAGTAAAGCCTTCTCCAGAGAGTCTGAACTATTTTTTTTTTTTTTTTTTTTGAAAAATTTACATTCTTTTCAGAGTTACAAACAATTGAAATAATTATCGGCGTTTTTTTCTTCAAATTTCTTCCCTCTGTTGTCGTAAAACACACATGGATAAACCCACTTCTAAGCTATATATTTCAAAAATTCTAGTTGAGCCTCTGTACAGAGGTCTGAGCTATATACAGGCAAAATATTATTATAATAGAAGCGTTTTTCACAAAAGGAGAATATTTTGAAAATTGGTCATTCTATGGTCATTTTTTGTCAAAATATTGTACTTAAATAATTTTTTGTTGCAATAATACTCTTAAAACAATTTTATGTACATTTTCTAATCTAAGTGATGCTATAAATCATAAATATTATCCATTTATACGCTTTTGCAAAATCACGGTTCCGAACGTACTCGGATACCTTAACACATGTACATTATTATCAATTTATCATCCTGCCTATTCTTTATAACTTTACTACCTGGTATACCCGTTCTTTGCACGGGTGAACTGAAAAATTAAACAATAGAGATTGAAGGATAAAGAAGTTTTTAATGAGTTAATTTTACACGAATTGCAAATTAAACAAAAAAAGCTTTTCGCATATCTCAGCTAAACAAAACAAAGAAAGGAAAAACACCTTTGTTAAATTTTGAGTATGTAGATCTAATAGCTGATAAAAAGTATTTTCTTTTTGTTTATAATTCCCCGTAACACTCTTGAGGGTCGATTTATGAAAATAACTCCCTAAGCTGATCTCTGCTCAGCAAAAGTCACAAATTGTTAAAAGTGTTGCGAAATGAAAGCTTAAAATAGAGTAAATAATTTATATCTGAAAGTGTAATACATTAATATTACTTTCTGTTGTATTTATATTATGTTAAAATTGTAATATTCGCAAGCAACGACGTTTCTTAAGCTATAATGGCTATAATGGAGATTCAAAGAAAAACACAGCGAAATGATAACAATAGTCAAATTGGCAAATATCTAGCTACTCTCATAGCTCGAGTTTTATTAGAGCTTTGTAAGACCCGTGTGTAGGGGAACGATGCACGTTAAGGCTTTAATTACCGCATTATGATTTACTGCAGTTTTTTTCATGCAATATTTTTTTGGATCACTACATTGAAAATTAAGGGATATACATAAACAAAATACTCCACTTTGGGAAATTTAATCCGTTAGAGATAATAAATTAATTAAAGATATTTAACTGTAAAATTATTTATATACACCGTTCACTTAAAATAAATAGTCAAATCGTTTTCTAAAGTCTTCATTAACATACAAAAACATAGGACACTTAAATTTTGATATAAACTATTTTTCGGGGCAAAAATAATAATCTTTGCAATCCGCTGAAAACGCATATCTGCTGCAAAACTGTTCGCCTTCCCCGCTAAAATACTCATTATAGAGTCCGTGCTGCCATATATCTTGGAAGAGTGGATTACAAAGAATATTCCTGCTAAGTATTGGTAGAATATTCCTTCTAAGTTGGTATGGTGTGGTAGTTAGGAGAAGGGGGTGCCAGCTCAGGTGTTGTCCACGTCACTTGACCATGGTTCAAATTTACGTGGTCCGTTGCCAAAAGCCCTCGTGTAGCTGAACAGTGCAACGTTAATATTCACTCACTCCAAAAAATACAGTACAGTAGTTATAATTATTTTTATACTTAAAAATGCAATATCCACCTATTCAATTAAAATTATAGCGTTATAATTAACTACTAACCACAAACAAACTATGCAAATATGTCCAAATGATGTAGTGTGAAAGACAAAGTTTATCTACTGTAAGTACCAGAAGCAATAAAAGTAATTATTTTGAAAAAAGATCAATTTCTTACTACCAAATGTGCATAATAAAATCATCAAAAAACATTCAAATAAAGAGAGATTTATAACAATCTCTCCCTTCAAAACTTTGTTTTATTCTGAAATAAAATAAATTAGGGATTATGCTGCTTACAGGAATTAATTAGAAGCGAGCGCCTTGCGTAGCCAAAACAAAAAGAGTTCTTTCACAAACAAAAGATAGATATATGCTGACGTTGGCTCTTTTGCAGCGCACGTCAGAATTGCTTACAGATGGCAGAATTTTTTCCTACTTACTTGACAAATATCGTTATATTTTGGACACTTCCCACAATACCTTTATAAATTATAGCATATGCTATAAATTATAGCCTATGTGTTATTCTGATGTATAAGCTATATTACTGTAAAGTTTCATTAAAATCCATTCAGTTGTTTTTGCGTGAAAGACGCCCAAACATCCTCACAAACTTTCGCATTTATAATATATATCGAGATTTCATATAAATAGAATTAATTTAAAAGCATTTACCCCTATATCTCTTCTAGAACGAGAAACTATTTGTATATATAATTTGATTAACACAAATTAGCACAAATTTTTTAATTTAATGAAAAAATTTCATTAATTAAAATTTTTTTCATCTGCTTCTTTTTTAGTTTGATCCTTCTTCTACCTATCATTTTCTTTCCTTTTATTAACTTTTTTTGAAATTTACTTATTTTATAGCATCTATTACTTGATTTTAATTAATTTACCCCTTGTTTTAAATAATTTGCTGATGAAATTTATTAGAATATTTTCGTTAGTTTCGATATTATTTCGGTTTGGCGTTGACATGAGAAATTTTTGAAAATATGAGTTCTTAATTTAAATTTTCTATAAATTTATTTCACACATTTCTATTTGGCTTATACTATTTAATTTTTAGTAGCGTTTATTTGAATTATAAAAATACTTTTTTTCATTTAAGAGTAGTGAACTTTTGATAACGTAATCGATTTGTTATATATTCTTTTATATGTTGCAAAGGCGAAATGTTTTCAAGAAAAAAATTTTAAAAAATACTCCTTTTGAAATATTATTAAAAGAAAAATGTCGCATGTTTCGTCACTCGGTATCACATGACATTGAATGAATCTTTATTTCACATCCCAAAATCTAGATTTTGCCGAAAGGAAGTGTGTGTATATAGATTTGTGTGTGTATTGTAAATACAGAATCTTATTTTACTAGACAGTTTGAACTGAAAAGAAAGTAAATCAAAAGGAGTAAAACTAGCAGAACCAATTGGCTGGAAACTTACAAAATAAAATGGTAGAGTCAAAAGGATTTATAAAAATCCTCTTCTCTTAAGAAAATAAAAAATTTTAACTAAAATGAGTTTTTTTTTATAAAAATAATATGCTGAAAAAAATATTTTTGTGAAACTTGATGAACTTTGATATTTGTTTTAATAACAGAATTCTTGAATTATTTTAAAAATTAAAAAAAAAAAGGCAGTACAACACAAAGATTGCCGAATGTTTTGTCAGTGTATTATTCATACCAAATTTAGTTTAGGCTCACTTAATAAATGTATCGTTTCAATCTACGTATTACAGTAGAGCGTCGTTTATCCGAACGTTTATTATCCGGATCGTCAAATATCCGGACCATTTTTTTTATCAACTACATGTACTGTATATGAATATGTATTCGAACAGTGCTCAACAGTTGTTTCGTATGAGGTTAACAGTGACTTTTGGCAGAAAACGACAAAGTAAATGTTGCTACTTTTGCTGAAAAGCTCAATATGAAGGACGCCTGCTACATGTTAGCCGTAGCGTGGGACTCGTTCAAAAGACAGAGCCTGAAAAATGCATGGAATAAGTTGTGCCAAGATTTAGAAGGCGAAAAAGACTTCAATGACGACCACAGGGAGTCCAATAGATCCCAGGATTTCAAGAATGCGAGCGATGAAGATGTGGAAACCTGAATGGCATACGATGCAGAAAACTATGGATTTCAAATGCTAAATGATCATGAGATTATGACTTCCGTGCAAGAAGAATCCGACCCTGTTGTCGATGAAACGGAAGAAGACGAGGACAACAACAACGAAAGTAGCAAGAGTCTACAAATGCTGACGCGTTTTCTGCGTTTGAGACAGCTATGACAGCAACAATCAGAGTGCTGTCCTCAACTATTGCTGCTCAAGAGAATCAGAGACCATGCAGCGAAAAACAGAAGGTGTACAATGATACAGCGAAAAATAAGTGATTATTTTCTACAGTAAAGGTAAAATTGCGACATTTTGCACCTATTTTGCTTTTTCTTCAAGCACATTTTCCACATGTGATGATATTCAATATTCGTATTGTGTCCGGTTTAATATACTGCATGGATCACATTCGGTTTTCGGTTATTCTAACAGTGTCCAGTTCCAATTGATTCGGATAAACGATGTTCTACTGTATGCTCAAATTAAGCAGAAGTATGGATAGTTTTTTAGAACATAACTATACTTCTATTTTTCATTGGTTTTCAATGACCATTTTCAATCTAATACATTTAATTCAGATTGTTTTTGCTATCAAAAATGAAATATTCTATTTCATTGCATTAAAAAAAACAGGATTTTTTTATTTCTTGCTATTTCCAAAATTTAATCACTCATTGAATAGCATTTTAGTATTTACAATATGCATAAAACATATTTCAATAATTTCTATTACATTGGTAAATAAAAAACTTTTTCTTGCAAAATTTAATAAATTTAAGTAACCACATTTCTTTGGGAATTTATAAAAATATTCATAAAAAAGTGAAGTTAGTTCTCTTATCTGAGTGAGCGAATATTAACGTCGCACTGTTCAGCTACTCCAGGGCTTTTGGCGACGGACCTCGTAATTTTCAACCATGGTCAAGTGACGAGGATGACACCTGAGCTGGCACTATCATCTCCTAACTTCCCCACCACACCAACGGGAGGACGTTTGAACCTCGATGGATTTAACATGCATAACCTGTGTTTTAATTGTTAAGATTATTTGATAGTTCACATTTTTAAAATTATAAAATTCAATTAATGATTTTAAACAGGAATAATTTACACAGAAACATAATACAGTAAAATATGTACCATTAAGAAACCTGAATGATCCATTGCAATGTCCAATAACATTAAAAAATTTTGTGTCTGGTATGCATCTGTAAAATAATATAGCTTTTATTAAAATTTTTGTCCTGATTTCAAAATGTTTCCCCCTCCCCCCGTACCACGTAATTATTGTAAGAGTCAAAATTATTCTCTTTAAATTATCGCTAAGAAATTTGTTTCTTTCGTAAATTTCACGTATCATAAACCACTGAATTCATCAATAAAATACAACTAGTTATTGAATGATATAAAAATTGAAATTAGTTTTTGAATGATACAAAAATTATAATAATCAAAGGAACTTCCATTTTATCACTAAATATACATTGCTAAAAATAATGTTTTTACAAATATAGTATTGTTACAGAATTAAAAGAAACGCGCTATCGAATAATCTGTTGGCTACTCAAAATTCAATACCATAAAAGAAGAATATATGTAGAAGCCTATTTTTAATGATCAAATGGTATTAAACACAAGGGTAAAATGATTGAACCAACAACCTTGTTCCTCGAGGAGATTACAGAGAAATCGATATTTTGTGTAGGTTGCCTTTTGGCTAGCAGTAACTATAGAAAGATAATTTGATTTTAAAAGAAAGAGGCTTTGAAATATTCCGGGTGAAGGGGGCTATGTCAGTTCATGCTACTTTCATACTTTGTCAATTTTCATTTGGCGTAGTAACCGGGGGTGCATGCTGGCCAGTCGCTTCCGAATCATTGACCATATCTGTTCGATGAACGACAAATCTTTAGAATGGGATGGCTAAAGTGCAGTGCAGTCTGATAAGCACTGAAAAATAATTAATCGTCATGTCACAAGTGAGGATTCCTACCGAAACTTGACAACAGATAAGACTTGAAGGTAAGGGACAAAATACAGGCTTCGATTTTAGAAACTCAACCGTGAATGTTGAGTGCACTAACATGTATATTTAAGAGGGTGCGGGAGTAAAATTCAATGGCACATAAATTACAACACCAGGTGAAGAACCGGTGTGATGTTGCATACTGAAAGTATCAGGCAATGTTTCTCAGTGGAGTCACCAGACTCCGATACGACCATTATGATGTTGTAAGCTGAATTGTTAAAAATGTCCTGCCATTCATTAGTTTATGCCTCGTACGACTGTGGCGTAAAGGCAAAGGTAATAGCAACAATGGTTGACTTGTTGAAATTCCCTCAGCTTCGAAGGTGTGGGATAACCCAGATTGTTGTGCAACAGATCCTTATTTTTACCCTACAGTTGCAGACCTATCCGTCAATGCTATGTGCACAATATACTTACAATCAAACTCGGTAGTTGGACAAATTTGGTTCAATCATTCCTATCGCTCGATCTGTCTCTCCAACACTCAATGATTTCCTTTTCTAAAATATGTAGTTTTGTTTCTTTCAGCATGAGTTCCAACTTCTCGGAATGATAATCCGCAATCCCTATAAGCCACAATTCTTCTAATATCAAAAACGAGCTCGAATAACTTCTGCATTCTTCTACCAGGTATGCTAAAACTTCTCATTTAAAACATACGCTTAGGGAATGCAATTTTAGTAAAAATAGCCTTCTTATTTTACATAGCTCCGGCAGGTGGGCTATACTAACCTGAAAGGTAATATGATGTCATGATATGCGTTTGCACTGCAATGCTAATTATCTGTATGCCTTATAGAGGTCTAGGTATTAGGTAAATTTCACTCTTATTGAATGCTTGCTTCGTGATGTTGTATTTGAGATGGTCAACAGTACATTTTATATTCCTATCCTTAAGAAAAACATGTATGTGATGCGAAAAAATGGATATCATTGCTGAATTTAGCGTGTGTTCCCATTTCACTAAATATCACCATGAATTCTGCAGAAACCAGTAGTGGGGTATTGTGTTGAATAGTATTATTAAGAAGCAGAGAAAATATATCATTTTGTCATTTCATTCATATAAATATAATTTTTTGAATATGACTAAATAATTTATTTCTATTCTGGAATATAGAGTACATTCTTTACTCTTATTCTACTATCACTAGCTTTTAACATTTCAACATGCCACTCGTCAGTTTCTCTTATGACCATCGATAAAACACCGTGAACGTGCTGAACATCAATAATTTAACATCGCGCGCAATAGTAACTATTTCAGCCCAATAAATTCTCCATAAACTGATACGAGTTTTTGAATTGCGAGTTCATTTCTAGACTAATAGGTAATACTCACTAAACAGGTAACACCGTTTCCTATTCGCTAAAACTGTGACAAAAGACGGTGAGAGCGTGCTTGTTGGCTGGAAAGTGAACTAAAAAACAAATTGTATAGCATTCACCGCTGTGATCAGTTAAGTGTTAAAGGCCAAACATTCGCGTATCGTATTCACTCGGACATATTTACCTCTCTCATTAAAACTTACCTCGCGTATGTTTAATACAGAATTCAAGCGCGCAAAGGAGTTTTTCTCATACTGATATTTTTCCAGACTCTTCGTTAAAGGTAAGAGTTTTCATAAATACTTTAAAAATATAATATTTTGTAATTTTTTCTCTTAAATACGTTTCTGACAGCATTTTATTATACTATTAATACTAAAAAGAAATCATTTAAAAAATATAAATAACTTTACCCATGCTTCCAATATTAGGATGAAGTTTTTAAATGTATATAAACCCCTTGCATTGTATTAAAAAAAGCAAAATTTTCTTATATATTCTTGGGAAAATAAAAGGACATTGGTAAAGTGGGATCTTTTGTAACAGAAATTATTTTTAATGGCACTTACTTTTATACAATGCTTTCATATATATATATATATATATATATATATATATATATATATATATGTAGCCAAATTTTTCTAATAGGTTCCAGAATTTTTCCAGTATTTGCTTTATCTTGAGACAGAGAAGAATCTTCTATTATACTTATTTCTCAAATTTTCGGATAATTTGTAATCGATATCGTTTAATCACTAAAAATTCACTTATGTTGCCATTAATCTTAACTTTTATGATTGATTTTGATTTTTTTTATACTTCTTTCATATGAGTTCAATTGTTAGTTCTGGTACATTAATAACAATATTAAATGTAACTTATTTCATTTTAAAATGCATATCTTGAGAATTTCCATGTAACAAAAAGATGACCACTCATTATATTGTGTATTGCTAATTTAAGTAGAAAGTGTGATATATTCATAAATCCTTCATTCATTGTGTTAACCATTTCAACATACTTAGACATGTTTGATGGATATTCCCTTTGAAACTTAAAAAGTATTAAATATCATTGCTATAAGAATCATCACAAATCAAAACACATGTTTAAAATTCAAACTTGTTGTAATTCTAGAGTAACTGTTAATTGAATTTTGTTTAACCGGTTGAATGAAGTTGTATAAGTTAGAAGTTAGGCATCAATTCTAGGCTGTGTATCTGAAAATTTGGTAACCCTGTTGTTGAATTTAAAAACACAACAGTAGATGGTATAAAATTTAATATTTGAAGTCTGTTTCGAAAGCTATTTTAATTTATTTTTCACTGTAGCCAGATACTCATTCTTAACACTTGTCATCCGACTATTTCTCACAGACTTTTCATATAAATCAAATTCTGAACATAAATTGGAATTTAAAGAATAAAAAAGAATTAAATTTCTCGTTTGCTGAAGAAAACGTGTGTGTGTGTGTTAAGCAATTTTATATTTCTTAAAACACGAGAAACTTTTTTTCTTACATATACAACTTCAGGAGATTTTTCAGATACGATTATTAAATTATTATTAAATACGATTTATTAAATTACTTAGTTTATTTATAAGGCTTTTCGCCACACTTCTGCAATGGAGGTTTATTTTTAAATTATTTCGTTCCTAAGTCCTTTGTGCTTGTTTTGTTCATCTGTATTTGATCCTCAATTTATTTCAAACCGTTAGAGAGATATCGTATATTTTCTCTTTTATTTCCGCTTTAACAATTTTAAAACCTCTAAAACTGGCCCTTCAATTTCAATTTCTTGCTTAAAGTTTATTTACAGCAATGCTTTTAAAGTAGCTATCATTAAATGAAATTTTGTTTACATATTTGACTTTTCATAATGCCGATACGTGAATACTGGTAGATTCGATACATTTAATGGTCGCTTACATACAATCTTTGCATGTGAAGATTTAGCACTTATCATGCTAATCCCAGATTTTCTAGCCGCTCAAAGAAATATGAAATTCCTTACCTAGTTTCTCTCGATTTTACTGCCAATCTGTAATCAAAAATCAAAGGCAATTCAAAATTCGTTTTTAAAATGTAAGGATTTTTTGTAAAATATTTTTAAGTAATTTTTTATATTTTAATTATTTTGAATTTTATTTTTTAAACAGTAATTTTATATAGTTTGATTATTATTGTAATTTTATTCTGATGTGTTCAAATCCCTTTTCAGTATTAATAAAATTAGTTTTGAATAACAATTAAAAGGTTTACATTGACAAATTTTTTATACATAATAAATTCAAGTTTATAATCTGTCATAAGCAAACCCCTCCTTTTTTTATTTATTCTACAGTAATAATTAAAGATTATAAAAAACAGAAGGATTAGAAATTTGAAAAAAAAAAAAAAAAAACTACGCACAAATTTTTTTTCTGAAGAATGTATTAAGTTATATATAAATACATTAGATAAAATTAAGTATTATTTAAAAAAATTTCAATCTGAAAATATTTACCGGGTTGAATTTTAATATTAGGTAAAGACAGGCATAATGTAGAATATGGTACATAACTATTTCTTTTTAATACCTTTTTTTGTAATCAGTTTTTTTAAAAAAATTTGTCAACAAATATTTTCACCGGACTCATATTAGTCCAGTAATCTTGCCTTACGGATTTTGAATATGTTGTTCGGCAAATGTGTTAGTCATAAAAAAAAGTATTTTTCGTTAAAGTTTGATTATTTATCACAGGCTTTTGGGATCCATTTTCACGGCACAAATACAGATCTTTTGTGAAAATATAAATGATAAAGTTTAGAAAAGAATTTTAAAATATTGGAATTTTTTTTTGTAATCATATATGTAACGTAAAAAGTCTGTAAAAATCTTAGTGGTGATATTTTGTGATCAATACTCACATTTTTAAGTTTTGAGTAATTCATTTCTGTACCTTAGTATAAAGTTTTAGATGTCAAAAAAACACACACACACACAAGCATTTTTTCCAAATATTTTCATATCGAGCTAAAGAAACGATTAAATGTAACACAATATAGCATGGACTATAAAAAATAAAACCAGCGAGATTGATTCAAGAGAGAAAAAAGCATAGTATTTGTAATGATTAACTCTTATTACACACGAATGATGATGCAGTGAAAAATGGATGCAAGAGATTTTTTTTAAAATCGTAATGTTTTTATTTAAATCAAAATGACATTTATTATGTGAATTTTTTAGCAATATTTATAGAAAATCATTATTTTTTTATTTTTAACGTATTTTAAAGCACAAAAGTAGCCACCATTTATTACTTTGAGCTTTTCTCTATTAATATTGATTTATCTGTAAAAACTAATTTAATTTAGATGTCACACAACTTTGAATTAGACATCATAATTAACGTTGTAAAGTTCATTTGCTATCATTTTTTTCTATACAATAAAAGAAAACTCAATTTAAAGTTTAAAAGATGTATCTGTGTATATTATTTACTAAGTGGAAAACGAGCATTAGTTTTTTGGTAATTTAGTATGTAACTTTTTATACGTCGCCTTTACAGAAATGTATATTAGAAAATTTTCATATGAAGAAGGATATTCTGATAAAACAAGAGGAGATATGTTCATTATATAATGTCATATGAATCTGATATGCTGTAGATTTAATTAATATGAAATTTGTCAATAAGTCACTATATGAAAAAAGGTGTTCCTATCATCAATAAAGAAATAAAAAGAAAAATATATTATTCTATCTAAGATTTTATAAGAAATAAAACTGATATTTGTTGAACACATTCTGAAAATCAAGATTTCTCTCAGTAAGTTGGGTCAATAGTTAATGAAATAATTTCAGAGGATAGGATAATTTCCCCATTCCTATTAATATGGATTCAAAAAATAACCTGGAGAAGCAGGTTTGAAATAGGAAGCTGGAGTTTCTTTTCCTATTTCAATCTCGGTGATGTCTTAAACAAGTTTCTTACTTTCTTACGCATTATTTATTTTAGGATATGAATGTATTTTAATAGCAGAGAATGACATATTGTGTTGCTTTCTGTATTGTCGTTATAACCAGTAATAAATTCTGCTTTTCTTTACCATAGAAAATTTCTTAAGAAGCCTCACTCTTTATGTATTTATGTTGCTGGAATTGCTATAATAGAAATAATAAAAACCGGTGAAGTTGACAATTTTTCAAAAACAGAAAGTGATGAAAACTCTTGTCTTTTTTATTTTCACTAAATTTAAGCTGATAAGGGATAAGTGAAGAGTTGAATCATGATTTAGAATCACGGTCAAGTTAAAAGGGTTTTTTACTTTACATGTGTACTGAATTTGTGTGATACATTTATAATTGGTCGAGGTGACTGCCAATCGGGATAGCATGACCTTCTATAATAGCTTAAAAGAGAATTCCACTAAATTTTTGTAGGAATACATTAGCAATTATATCGATGCGTATTTTAAGTTTTTTAAAAAGCAAGGTTCGACAAAATATTTTGCAAAATAAGTGCGCTATGATCTTATTCTTTGTATATGTGTGTGTGGGGGGTGCTCACCAAAAAACACAAATCACATAATGGAAGCAAATCAAAAATTGCAGCAGAAAATGACTCAGGAAAGGATTTTATGTATAATAACATCTTTTTTAGAAATTTTCTACAGGAAGGGGACTCACACACGCACACATTACATGTAATTAAAGAAAGCTTATCAAATATAATGAAAATAAAAGGAAAAATGAATCTCTCTTTCTCTTATGTTGTTTATAACGCTTCCCTAAAAGGAAATATGGTAAAGTATAAAAGTTATTGAAAGTATAAATATAATGTGGAGGAAACAATTTGCAGTAAATAAATTGAAAGATTTGATAGAAAATAATTTTTTGACAACTAATTTAATATTCTGTCTAGAAAATCGTAACATACTTCTTGCATTTATATAAACTACAACTTCTAAAAAGTACGTTTGAAGAGAGAAATTTTAATGCTGATCCTAGAAATGCTAAGAATGTTAAGTATGAGCCTAAAAAAATTAAAAACTGGCAATTAAATATTAAAGTTCAGGAGAAATGTAAATTTTTAGAATTTTTCAAGTCGGTTTTTAAAGAGAGATTTGAATCATGTGTAAAAATTTAATGTATGTTCAAATCTTGTACAAATATTATATTCAAGTAATTACAAATGTAACTATTTTTACTTTTAATAAATTTTCTGTTCAAAAAATGCATTCTGATAATACATTTCAGTTGGCAAACATGAAATTGAGTAATTTTAAAAAAAAACTTGTTTCCTTACCTTCAGTTATCAATCTCTTTTACACATTTAATTAGACATTTATTACATGAATATTTATAGTTAAATACATTTCTAGGTTTAATATTCAATTTTAGTTGATTTGTCCTCAATTTCCAATTTCTGGGAAATAGAAAAAAAGGAAGAATATTTATTACTGAAAGCATACATGAGAGACAATCTCAAAAAAGTCTTGATTTTGAATTGTTCTATGTTTGTATAAATTTAAATAAACAAAAGTAGTTTCTACCATGAATAATTCGGCCTTTGTTTATTAAACGCTTGAGGTCATAAAAAACATGTGGTAAAAAATATTTAGAT
This sequence comes from Trichonephila clavipes, assembly GCA_019973935.1. Classification (NCBI taxonomy): domain Eukaryota; kingdom Metazoa; phylum Arthropoda; class Arachnida; order Araneae; family Nephilidae; genus Trichonephila; species Trichonephila clavipes. The sequence goes on from BMAU01014849.1 coordinate 1,245,913, forward strand.
GTATTTTTTCCATACTTTGATCAACACTTCACTTATAGAAACAAAATTATATTGTTGGACATTAAATAGGCTACACCAAGAAGGAAAGCAAATAAGAAAAATTTACTTTTTGTACGTATACAGCATAATAAGAAAAAAAAATGATTACATTTGGTGGCTTCTTAGGGGTATACAGGATCCGAAATTAGTACATACAGCTGCCACCTCTGACAGCTAGAATGGCTCAAACTCAGTTAAATATCCAGTCGAACTGGACTTGGATGACACAGATACGGGCAAAAACATTCCACGATGCTTTCAGTATGTGTTGTACTTGATCAGAGCGGTGGTTCTCCAATCTCTCTGCAACTCAAAGCCATATGTTTTCAATTGGTGAGGGATATGGAGATCGTGCCGGCCTAAGCAACAGTCGAACTCACCTCTGATGCGAAGTAGGTCAGGACACAAATAGCAATATGTAGTCTTTCGTTATTCAGTTGAAAGACATCGTATCCGAGACTTCGAAGATATATAATAGCCACTAGCCTCAAAATGTTGAATAATGAAACTTTGGGTGTACATATTACCTACGACGCAAACAAGAGGTCTTCGTGTCATGTACACAACGGTTTACCATACCATCACACCAGATGCAAGGAATGTATAACGATACCGAATGCAAGCAATTCAAGTTTGATTTCTTCTGTACATCATGATGGGTATACGCCTGTGGTGGTGTGATATCCATATAAACTAGTGCCAAACATCTCGCGATGAAGATCGTTTTGGCGTGGTCGATAAAGTACTTGCGTTCAGAACGGAAGATACTCAGATAGAATCTTCCTTTCTTCTACACGCCCATCAAGATTCAGTGAGCAGAACTGAAACTCTTGTCTGAAAAGACTACGTAGTGCCACTCTTGTATCTAGTTTTGTAGTAAGGCGCACCACTGTCACCTCTCGTCTCTCAAAAGCAGTGATTCCCAAAGCGGTCTATATAGACCCCCAGGGGTCTAAGACGACCAGCAAGGGGTCCCCGCCAGCGAAAAAGTAATTTGGGGGTCCATGAGGTGTAAATGGGGTCTGTAATAGCGGCTCTCATTAAACCAGATCTTGACTAAAATATTTAAAAAAATACTGGTCAGATTTTACCAATTTAACAGATTTATTTATTAAATTTAGTGAGGTCAATTTGTGATTACTGGGTGACAGCATAAATTTTATTAAGACAAGAACCATTTCGGCATTTGTTTCCAGAATTAAATTAAAGAAATATAATATTGGACGTCACACACGAATTTTCTCCTTTTGTCATAGACAATCTGTCAGGACATTTTAGCCTATATACGTTCAACATTTAAATGCCTTTTACTCAGATTTTGAAACTAGGTTTGAGATCGCTTTTCTTATAGTAATACCACAGTAGACAATGAGAATTCATATACACTCATTGAAAAAAAAATGTTATATTACATTAGGAACTGATCAGAATAGGCCCTAAAGAACATAAAATAAAGTTTAGAAACGAATGTAAGCAATTTTTGCTTTAAAAAGACATACCTGTTATTTGTCGCGAATTATGGAATATCGTGAGAAAATTTGTAATTGCTTTTCCTAGTGAGAGGGAGTTTCAGTAAGTTGTCAATCTCAAAAACAGAAAAAAGAAGGGAGGGGAGGGGACTAGACACTTACTAACAAAGAAGATTTAGGTTTAAACCTGACTTGACTAATATTAATTATCAAAAATTTGTTATTGAAGCACCAGATTCATCCCTCTAATTAGAAACATTTGTTTGTTGTTCAGTTATTTCTTGTAACAGTTGTGTTAATTTAATTCATTAAAACATGTGCTTCTTATGTTTTAAACACTATACTTCACTACAGTTAAAAATTTAATTCTTTTAAAGTAAATAGTAGTACCAGCTGTCAAAAAGGCATTTAAGTTGATAAATTTGCAAAAATGCAATATTAGGTAAGCAAGGGTCTACCCGAATCCGAAAAATAAGGCAAGGGGCCTATGAGACAAAAATATTTGGGAAGCTCTGATTCAGAAGTATGGATAGCATGGAATTTTTATCAGCATTTATTTCATTCTTTGAAACATTAAAAAATTTGTATACACATTTAAGCCTTAAGCAATGTCAAGGAAAGCCGAAGTGACACTCGCCTTGCAGACAATCCGGGCTTCTTCAGACGTTGTGGCATTGTCTGTGTAAATATTTGCCGTTCTGCAAAACACAAGGTCCGTTATTTGACTGGGCGATCCATCAAGGTTGATTTGATTGCACGTCTGTCCCCCTAAACATTAGAGACCTTTGAGATCCTACATAGCGTTCAATATGACCCTCCGTAATTCATTGATTGCAAATTTTTTCTCATGGCAGTCTTCAGATTCAGACCAAAGCGAGTAGCAATATCGTGGAATGATAAACTGCACTGTGTATAGGCTACGATCACGCCTCTATCAAATTCTTACACGGGCAGAAGGCTATTTCTACTTCTTATATGAGGCACTACGTGATCTTTTTTCAGGAACAATTAGCAATCATTTGCGATTTCTGATTTAGACACCGGCTGCATAGCTTACCTTTTATACTGAGTTTGAGGTGCTGTTTTTCCCTCTTGCGTCTTACGAATGCGCTTAAATACTAATCATTTGCATATCCCGCATATGATCCCCCTTTTCCCGCATATCCCGCATATGATCCCCCCTTTCCCAGCATATCTCGCATATGATCCCTGCAGATCATCCCCTTAAAGCGAATCCGTCGTTTGTGTCATCCCCTCTTCATAGTGTTGCAATTTTAATGGCAATCAGCTTATTTTATTTGCAATGTATTAAATTAAATGTTATTTTTTAAAGCTTAGTTCAGTGAGAGGACAATACATTTGAATTTACAAGCAAAATTTTCCTAGCTTTAACTCCAATCTCTTTTTAAATTTATGAGTTTAACATATATAAATTTTAAAATTTTATATACACGCACAAACATATATATATATATATATATATATACATATATATTCAATTTTCTTCAACTCATGTGTATTTTTATTTGCCATAAAACTGATTGAAAACGGTATATTAGGTGCATTGTTTGAGGACAGAATTGAAATAATACCGTGTTAGCATAACAGTGATTTGATGTTCTATATTGGTATTCTCTTCCGCCCCACCCGTTACGCAATCTTAATTAGAGATGTTTGCAATTAACCGGTCAGTTTTCAGTCGGATGTCGGCAATTAAGCAAGGTGACCAAGTTCTATTATTTTTTTGTTGGAACCTTCTACCGTTTCCTTTGGGTTCAACGGGCTTCTGCGGATTTCCATAGCTGTGGCATAATGCAATGTCCGATTACAATGTAGTATCAATCGGTGAACCAAGAGCACGCGTGACACTATTACTAGAACATTGACCTATATCTGTATTGTTATCAATTTTCATCGACATTCGGTTATAATTTCAGAATTCATTTCTAAGAGCGAAACACAGAATTCTTGTTCGTATCTTGGCGAAAAATTTTCTTGTTAAGTCGGTAGTTGAAATTTCTTAAGTGAAGAATTTGATATTTGTAGCGTTTATAGTATTATTCGTGTTATTCCTAATCCTTTAGCTCTTGTTTCTAAAGCATTTTGTAAAGGAATTTAAAAATGCACATTCCATAAATAAAGGGTGTTTTTTTAGAGGTATAGAACTTTAAATTGCAATAAAACAACGATGTATTATTCGATTGACATGAATTTTTTTTTATTCGAAAGATAATCTTGTGGCATTACATTTTAAATATGATTTCTGGCATATGACTGCCACGGCTGGCTCGGATGTAGTCCAATCTGGACGTTCATTTTTCGATGACTTTTTCCAACATTTGTGGCCGTATATCGGCAATAACACGGTGAATGTTGTCTTCCAAATGGTCAAGCGTTTGTGGCTTATCCGCATAGACCAATGACTTTACATAGCCCTACAGAAAATAGTCTAGCGGTGTTAAATCACAAGATCTTAGAGGCCAATTCACAGGTGAAATTAGGCGGTCACCAAATGTGTCTTTCAATAAATAGATTGTGGCACGAGCTGTGTGACATGTTGCGCCATCTTGTTGGAACCACAGCTCCTGGACATCATGATTGTTCAATTCATGAATGAAAAAGTTAGTAATCATGGCTCTATACCGATCACCATTGACTGTAACGTTGTGGCCTTCATCGTTTTTGAAGAAGGATTCCACCAGCCCATAAAGCGCACCAAACAGTCAGTTTTTCTGGATGTAACTGTGTTTCGACATACGCTTGTGGATTAGCTTCACTCCAAATACGGCAGTTTTGTTTGTTGACGTAGCCATTCAACCAGAAGTGCGCTTCATCGCTAAACAAAATTTGCTTATGAAAATCGGGAACAACGGCAATCTCGTTTTGGGCCCATTCGACGAATCTACGCCTTGCTTGCTGATCGTTTTGATGAATTGCCAAACCAAACTGAGAATAAATCACTTGACAGCTGTTAAATCGGTCGCAATCTTGGAAAGTAATGCCAACTTAAACTTCTATACCTGGAAAAAAAACACTCTTTACAATATAAACATTTGTACTCTTGATCTCAGTTCAGTATATATGAATGAGAATTAATTTCCATTGAAGAAGTTCCGAATGTTGACACAACGCTTCGATTTGTTGCAACAACTCAAAGTTGTGGAAAAAAAAGTGTAATAGTGTGCTTTTTTCAAAAGTAATATACAATGAAATTCAAAATGTCATCACAGCAATCCTTGCTCTAATAAATAATGAAAAGTACAATAAAAGTATGTCATAAAATTTAAATTTATATTCTTTTACATTTTTGTTTGAAAAAGTTTACACGATGTTTTTATGAAGCCACAGTTTTTCTTCCCAGCATGTATTATTTTATATTATATTTAAATACAACTATTTTTCCGACATAATCTTTTTTCCCTTTCTGTTTAACTAATTATTGCAATCTGAGTAATAATAAATTATATATATATATATATATATATATATATATATATATATATATATATATATATATATATATCATCTGCTTTTCCTTATTATTTATCAATTAAACATTTTCAATAGGAACAAAATGCATTTTTTGAGAGATTTTAGTTATTTATGATCAATTTATTTATAAAACAACTTTGAAATTGTTTATTTTTCGCTTTAACGGTTTATCATTGATTATTTCATTTATAATAACTAGGAAAAGTATGAAAGTTTTCGTCTATTATGTACTTTAGCTGTCTTGTCTAGTTATTTCATGAAATGCCTAGTTATTCTATGAAATAACTGAATCATGAACTTTAACGCTAAAATATAACAATAAGAAATAAACGAGTTATTAGCTTCTAAGTAAATAAAAAAAGGAGATCATATTTTTTACCTCTGGTATAAATGTTTATTTTTGAAAATTATTTATTTTGCAAAAAATAATGTAGTAAGAATACAAAGCAATGCTCACGGACTGAACTTTGTAGGTAGCTTAATCCTAAGGTACATTTATGTGTTGTGATTAATGACTTTTACTCTGGATTTGAGAAAATAAATTACGATATTTGTAACTGTCGATGTACAGGTTTGCTTTTTTCCTTAAGGGGAAAGAAAGCCTTTCTAGTACCTAATCGTCACGTATCGCATGAAATAAATTTGCAATCCTTTCTCAGAAATATTGTTTAGATTTAAGGCACTCTATTTCGTAATCTGAAAATTTTTGACTCTCTCCCTCTCATCACGATTCATGTCATATATTCTACTTATAGATTAGCGTAGAGTATATGTTCGGATTTCTCTCATTTTTCCGTCACTTTTTCAACTTTAGTAATTTTATATGAATGTTTTTAAAAACACAACACATAGATTTAAAAATAACACAGTGTAGGTTTTCGTATACACTGCTCTTTACTATTAGTACCGATTTCCATTACATGTGATTGTATAAATTTAATTAAAATGAAATTATATCAAATCATATTTTAAGAAGAAAAGTAACTTAAATAAATCTAAAATATCTTAATCTATGAATTCTTTCTTCAGTTATTCTAACAATGGATATGTATAGAGGATATTTTAATAAAGAAAAAAAATTAAAAACCCTCCACTGTAACTTTGAAAAATATTGACTACATAAATAGAGCTAACTTGCATAAAAACGAAAAATAATCGCATTTACCTTTTACTAATCAGTGTTAGTTAACAAGAAGTTTTTCTCATTCACGAATAAGGCATGAGTTCATTTCTTAGGACATTTTTCTTTTTCAAAACCAAATAAGAAATGTGAACATCACAATTATTGTATTAAAAAAATTCTTTGCCTTTTGTTCGACTGTAATAAAAATTCAAGTATGTGAAAAGAACGTTCTATTTAAATATCTTACCTCTGAGAAAAAATTTTAAAAAGATATTTGTAAAAAAATTTTCTATATTAATGGTATTATATATCACGTCAACGGTATCAATAATGGAATGTTCGTTAAATATTTACTGATTTAAAGTTGTAGGAATTAGGAATTATATTTGAAATTACTTTATTCTCATTATCCCAATAAACATTTTCAATAATTTTTTTTTCAAAACTTGGGGCATTTTTTCTTTCTTGAAAGTCAAAGCGCAATTTCAAATAGATACTTTATTATTAAGATCATTTCTGCCAAAATATTCGTTAAAACAAGAAAGAAAGAAATAAATTAAAAGTAATTTTTTTTAAAAAAAAACAAGCTTTTATTTAAATGCTCTAAAAAGAATAAAATAAACTTTTCTTTTAAAACTTTTTTTGCTATCAGCTTATAGCGTCATTACACAATTTATGATATAAAAGCTTGTCGCGAGATTTAAGTACTCGTATTTACTTAGTTTGAAAATTTTAAACATTAAAATCAATCAGTTCAAGTTATTTATTTTGCTTGTTTATCTACGCAAGTAAATCTCGCGACAAGCTTTTATATCATAAATTGTGTAATGACGTTATAAGCTGATAGCAAAATAGGTTTAAAAGAAAAGTTTATTTTATTCTTTTTAGAGCATTTAATTATTAAAGCTTGTTTTTAAAAAAGTTTTTTGCTTTTAATTTATTTTTTACTTTTTAGTTATCGCTGGACAAGTTTCTCACTCTGTTCATCTCATTCAACACATCATTGTTGTAAGGTCGTTTGCCGTTTAATTTTGAGCAGACTCAGGGTGTACGTAAACGTTTTTCCCGCCATATGATACATACTATTTCACTCGGGCCGCAACAAGAGGATAATGGGGGGTAATGAGAACTGTAAGACCCAAACAACATTGAACAAAGCAAAATTAATCAAAATATTAAAATTCATTTTTTTTGCTTTAACTATTATATTATATTAAAAAATTTTGAAATTCGTATTTTTAATCCAATTTTGTTTCAATCTTTCTGCAGAATTTGGATAATACTATTCTACAAACGAAAAAAAAGTTTCGTGCGATTATGTTTAAAAATAAAGGAGTTTTAAAATATTTTATTAAAAATCTGAGTATTTTTCGAAAAATCGTAAAAGAAAAAAAGCTTTTGGCATTTTATTTTTTAAATAACTAATTTTAAAAGAGAAAAGCCAGAACTTTCTTAGTGAAGAATATCGATTATTTAACACGAAAAAAAAACTAAAACAAAATTCATACGGAACGATTTAGAAATCATGATCATGAAAACGCATTGATTTTGTCTCATTTTAGAAAAAATCGTGAACAATATCATTATTTTTATATCATTATTTTTTAAAAAGGATTATACCGTATTGTGTCGAAATAAATGATCGTTCTGATTATGTAATTATTTTGTGAGGTCGAAAATTTGGAACTTCTTTGGGCTCAATCCGATAAGCTGCTTGGCGGAATAAAAAGTTAACAGGGATAAAAGGTTTTTAATTAATATCTTTTGAACTAATTGCGATATCGGAATATAAATAATCAAAACATGCATTGTCATCCAAACTAAACGTGTATACAAAATTTCAGCTCAATCGGTTGAAGACATCAGCTCTTCAAAATTGAGCTGCAAGATTCCATCCGAACAATTTACATTGCAATTCAAATAAAAGCTTGTAAAAAACAGGACAGATCGTGGAAATTTAAATTTGATAAAGAGAAGTAATTTTCGAAGGAAAATTTTAAAGTGATTTAAAGTAAATTTAAAAACTGCGAACTCGTGGGAATTGAACCCGGGGAATTTATTTGAAAACAGCTTCTCTAACCACTAGGTCTTGAGGGCTCGCGGAAATAGGTAAAGTAAGCTTCTAACATGGCTAAGAAGAAAAGCTAACAGGGTAAAAAGTTTTTAATTAATATCTTTTAAACTAATCGCGATATCGGAATGTAAAGGGTTCGAACATTCATTACCATCCAAACTAAACGAGTATACCAAATTTCAGTTCAATCGGTTGAAGACATCAGCTTCAAAATTGAGTTGCAAGATTCCACCCGAACATTTTACATTGCAAGTTAAATAAAAGCTTGTGTAAAAATAGGAGTTACACACACATATACACATACTTTCAAATTGTATATTGCTTCTTTGACAGCAGAAACATTTTTTATATATTTACTAAGCTATTTCAATTGAGGATTATATTCAACGTTAATCTTCTTTAAGGTATCCGACTACGTTCGGGGACTTATATGTTTAATTTTCTAAAGATCCCTAAAATTTTTACATTTTTAATTTCATTTTTATGCACTATAATAAAAAATTCAGTTAGAAATAATATACATACATAACAATTTACAAAAATTTTAATTTTTAAAGAAATTTTAATTAAATTTTGAAATTTTTTCAAAAAATGCTCAATTTTTAAAAATAATTTATATTTTACGAAAAAAAAAATTGCTGCAGAACATTTTTTAAACATATGTCTAGAGGCTGGACTACAAGTTTTAAATTATTTCTTTTGAATCAAAAGTTATAGCTAATCAAAGCTACGAACTATAAATTCCATTTATATTTTGGATACTTTTATAAGGAAATCAACCATAAAATCTCTAAAAATTGTTCAATTTTTTAGCTTGTAGCCCAGCCTCTAGCTTATACTATTAATAACTTTTGTTTAAAATTTCATACAAGTATCTCTAATGGTTATTTAGTTATCACATTTGAAATACCAAGAAATTTACAAAAACATAGTTTTGAGAAAAATGAATTTAAACTTTATAAATGCAATTTTAAAATAAACTACTGCTAGAACATACTTAAAACTCTCCTGATTTATGTAACACACCTTCATACTTTGATATTTTATTAATTTTTGCTTTCTTTGGGCCCTTTTTTTTTCTGGCTGATTTCGAACGAGGTAAAGAATGTTCTTTTGAGTCACTGACTCGAATGATGTCGAAAGATTTGTAGTCACGTAAGGTATAGTAACCTGCATTTATGCCAAGAGCATTCAATACCTTCAACAAATCATTGAAACCTTTATTAAAAATAATAACGGCAATATAAGCACCCAAAGAGAATGTTTTCAGCTCAATAAAAGTTTCCTTTGGAACAATTTGCCACAAACAGCCATTGAACGACTCATTTGCATTTTGGGTTTTACCGTGGAGACACTTCTGTAACAACTGTTTATCACACAATTTCATGTACTCGGATTTAACAACATTTAAAATTTTTGCAGAAAGGCCTGCACTTTTTTCTAAAAATTGTTTGCCGGTTGCTTTTGAGAGCTGGTATGCACACCAACTATCAGCTCCGATTGGACACTGTCCATGCATGGGTTTTTCACGGCTTGAGCAACAGTGAAAAAATGCCGCTATGGTAGCACTTTGCATTGCCTCGATGTTATGAGTATTACTTCTAATGGCAATGTCATATTAGTTTTGGATTTTATCAATCATAACATTGGTGAGTTTTCCTTTCCCACCGAGGCTTTTCCGAGTTTCTTTTAAGCTTTCTTAGCCGGCTACCTACTATTTTTTGGATGTGTCCTATACACTCGTATTTGGTGACACTGTTGATACCGTACATATCTGTCACTGCAAGGTATCCTTGGGAGTCACCATCATCATAAAAATGGACATATTTCAGATTTCTTGTGGTGCAAGAACGCTCGAAGATTCTGTACCCACCGACTGATTCCATGCTTGAAGCAGATCCAAGATGATTGCAAGAACATGTATGTCCAACTGGACTTTTAGAGTTCTTCAATGTATTGCAAATTCTGAAAAATTTTGACATGATCTCCAAATCTAAAAGCTTCCCAGTGTCAATGGATAATGCTGCAACACAACCATTCAGGGATGAAGGACCACGTCTTTGCCAAGTACCATCAACAGATACTCCGCATTCTGCAACTGCCATGTTGGAACATTTTTTGAAGTTTCTCCCTTCTAAAGCAGCGTCATTCATGGCATCTTTAGCTGTTGATGTAACTGCATCCAAGAGCTTTTTTTCACATAGTCTGTATGCCCCTTTTGTCACACAAGGCATATTCAACGTAGCACACAGTTTTTTAGCAGATAAATATACTCTTCCAATTACTCGCATTCCACAAACAAATTGCAAATTTATGGCACTTTGCTTGTTTAACTTCTCAGTAGATGAAAAAAGGGAGTATGAAATCGCGTTTGGAGTATTTTACTGCTATATTGGAAGCCAATCCAAACACAGAATCTTCATACATATGCATATTATTTTCGAAACATTTTGGGCAACACAAACTGGAAAATACATTTGCCAAAATATTTAAGTCAAATATTCTGTTACCTTTTAATGTTCCATTTAAACATTCCTTGTTCTGAGAAGAGTCTTTGAAATAATTCAGTTTCAGTTCACTACAAGTCTGAACATTTTCATTTTGCTTTGGGTTAGTAAATCTGTTACCAGCAAATTTTCTTTTTCGAGAAACTGACTTAATTCGTTGGTTACGATTATAAGAAGGCAAAACAAAAGCGGAATATCACGGAACAATAAAAAATCTATACAATTAAAGCGAAAAAGTTAAGTTTTTAAGAAGAAATCTAAGAATAAATTTCTAAGATGCAAACCACAAAGTAAAAACAGGTGAGGTCATAAGAAACAGATGTTGCCAATCGCATAAGTCAAAATAAAAGATTGGAATTGTTGCCAATCAATAAAATAGCTTTAAAAATTCTTAGATATTATTCTTAAATTTATAATGTGATGAAACTGCGAAAACTAGCGGTAACAAGAATGTTTAGAAGTCAACTTCCGGTTTCGATTTCACTGCTTCCGGTTTCTTTTGATAGCGGTAATAATATTTTAAACACCTGTAACTTTCTTTTTAGCTATTGCACAGACAAAACAAAGACAGATTTAGAAAGATAATTGATTGAATTTTCAAATAATGAAATAAAAAAAAAGAGAGAAAATGTGATTTTCGACCGAAAAGGACGTTTTCAACGTACTCGGATACCTAAGATTTGATATCAAGACAAAGAATAAATGTACTTATTCTTCTTAATGACTGTCAACAGATTTGTTGACGAATATTTGTTTTAGATTTATTGGATTTTGGGATTTGTACGTGAGTTAATTTTGCTGCAGATTATTTCAAATTTTTTTTTTTTGTGGTGGGATATTATTCCAAACGTCAAAAGTATGTGTGCTTATTCTGGATGAAGATTCATAGTTTGGACAATATATACATAAATGATAAACTTAACTCTGTGGCGCGACAGCCCATGAGGGACAAGGCCTACTATGCCCAACTCAGTATATGTGACTTTGGGCCCTGAGGTGCGTGAGCGGATTTTCCGATCAGGTGGTCAGTCTGACGCGAAATCCTCAGTGTTAAGTTCCCAAGCAAGCTCGGTACTCATTTATTGACTCACTGAAGGGATGAAAGGTTGAATCAACCTTGCCCATCCCGGGATTTGAACCATGGACCTGTTGCGGGGAAGCGCGATGCACTAACCGCGCAGCCACTGGGCATTATAAATTATTAATACTCGCAATAAATTTATATTCTCTTAGGTTTCCTTTAAGAAAGTAACTCATTGATTTTCTGGTTATTGTAATTTTTTTTTCAAAAATCTGTTAAAATCCAGAGAATTTGAAAAATAGGTATTTCAATATTATACTTAGAACATTTATGCTTGTGGTTGTACTCGTGCTTTGTTGAATGTATAAGGAACTTATTTTACGTAACTTATCATTAAGTTTAATTTGTAATTGAAACCACTGAAAATGTTCTTCATATAAAAACATCATATATATATATATATATATATATATATATATATATATATATATATAAATGTATATAGGCACAATATGCTTTAAATATTTCTTTATTAGTTTCAATAGATTATTAAATGATTCTAAATATATCTTTATGCATGTTATTTCATGAGCCTGCCCAATTCATGCTCCCACGTCATCCGAAATTAGGAATAACATGAAAAGTATGCGCAGCTATTTAGACGCACATTCCAATGGTGAAATGAGTATACAAATTGGACAACATCTATACATGATACTGAAAAAGACAATTGAACGAAAAATATCAGATTATTTTCCAAAAACTCAATAACTGTTTTGTTTTTCAAAAGGCTTGAAAATTTTGTATTAAATTTATTTAAGCTCTTGTGAATGATTTTGTTTCTTTAATTTTTATTAAATACATGTATCTATACATATTTATGTAAATAAAATAAACCCTAGTATATTTAATTTGGTTGAATTTTTTTGCAATATCCTTTAATACGAAATTCTTTTAACACGAAAAAATTCTTCACTCCCCCCAGTTTCGTGATAAGCTATTTTTACTGTAATTCAGAATTAAAGAATAAACTAATGAAATATATCATTTATTTGACTATATATATAAACTATTCCTTATCCCTCTGAATTGTTAAGCGTGCATAAATATTATAACACTTTGTCACTATTAATTTCCTCTTTTATATCAAACTGTAAATTTCATAATAATAATTATTACTTTTAATCTAATATATATATAAGTGCTTTATTGTCATAGATAGATTTATCCCTATAGCATTTAATTGAACATTCATTACTTCCAATAAATGTTGAGTAGAATGTATAGTGTATCAAAATTTTCAAAATTTATATTTGTAGTGCATTATTATTTTTAATCCTGTGGATACTTGTCACACAATAAGCTTTAAGAATAACTTAAATTAGAGTTTTACATTATTGGTTTTTCTGTTTCAATCTCTTAAATGTTGCATTACATAATACATCACTGATAAATCATCACAAATTCATCAGCTACATTGTTATACAAGACTTTGAATTAGAAATAATATTTTCTATTTGAACAGTATAAAATCTCAAATAAATGTAAGCACAAATTTAATTCATTTTCTACGAAGAAAATGAAATCGTGAATCCGTAAGCTACTTTCAAAATTTGTGAAATCTAGTAAGGCGAAAATATTTTCCTCATCTTATGAAGAATTCTGCTATAGTTTATTTTAGAAACCTGTATTTGAAATAAAACTATTCTGACCAAGGTTCAAATTATTTAATTTTTCACGAAACAAATTCATCGCAATGAATAAGAAAAAAAACTATATTTATTTCTATACAAAACTTATTTCTAAAATGTTTCAAAACAATAAGTAGCTAAATAAAATAACTATTAAAATAAAAAAGAAAAATGCAAAAAGAATATTAAGTCATCAAACAGCATATGACAAGATTATGGACAATGATGTCAACTTGGATTATTTATCTAAAAACTAGATTTTATCTTCTTTTGTTGCTTGGGAAAGTGAGAAACTGATTTCGTTTCAACTTCTAGAAATATTGATTTCAGCTTCCGTAGTTGTGTTAATGTTCCATCTGTCCTCGCTTTCCAGCCGCTCTCTCTCTCTGTTTTCTAAAGCTGTATCATCATCTATCCTTTGACGCTGAAATCGATTTTGAAAAATGCCAAGATTTTACGAAATAAATGTAACTCCCTTGTAAAGAGGGGGCAGAGGATCTAAAAAAAGCATGGGGAGTGTAGGTCAAAACTTAAAATATCTTTATTTCATTATTTAATTTTATGCAAGTATACTAGTGATAATAAAAAAATAACAAGCTTTTTATAAAAAGTTCAGTATATTTTCCTTTTTTAAGAAATTTAAAGTCAAAAATGTTTTTCATCATTATGAATCATCATTAATTAAGGTATCCAACTGGGTTCGGAGACAATTTTCTAAAATATGAATTAAATAATTATTTTAATTGTTATTTTTTAGTAAGTATATATGTTTCAAAACTATAAAAATACAGCAAAAAGAAATTTTTGGAAATTTATTTTCAAAATATTGAGAAATCTGAATCAAAATATTACAAAAATTTGCTCTTTTGCTAACAGTTCTAAAATATATACATACATATACATTTCAAATAAATAAATAAATAAAAATTTGCAAGAATACAATTCTTTAATGTTTAATACGCTGTATACTAAAAGAAACTCAAGTTTTACAATGAAATTATGAAATACAGGTGTCCAACATGAAAAAATCCAGAATTTTCTTTAAAAAAAAAACTTTTTTTCATATAAAACTACATTAAAAAAATAACTTAATTGAAAAATTACCCTTAGCTTTTAGCACAAAGCATTAATTATAATACAAAAAAACAAAGTCAAAATAGTTCAATGGCTTTAAGAGATATTACTGTTACTACGAACCATTATGTACAAAAATAACATTCTTCAGGAAATGCAAAATAAATTGTTTTTGGCATGGCAACTTTAGTTTAATACAAAAAAAATAATTATAACTCTATATAAAAGTACTAATAAAATAGATATAAATAGCTTTAATTTTGAACGCAAATGAGATAAAAAGATATTAATTCTCTCGTTTATATATATATATATATATATATATATATATATATATATATATAAATCAAAACAAACATTGCAATCAGTTAACTGTTCCGTATTTGAAAGTGAAATATATCTATTAAAACATTTATAGAGTGAAATAAAGTTTACTAAACATGAAAATAATTCATTAAAATATTTTAAATGAATAAAAATCGTGTTTTGCGGATGGAAGTCAACCGAAAAATCACACTTCCAGTTTCGGATTTAAATTTCTGGTTTCGATTTGGGCTTGCTACCCAAAATAAAAACAGCTGTAACTTTTTTTTTAATTGACTTAGAGTTAAAGTAAGATATTTTTAGAAAGCTTATTAAACAGGCAATAAAAATAGACTATAAAGAATTTCGATTTTTTTGATGAAAAGGATTATTTAAAACACACCAGTCGGATACCTTAAAGAGGAGAGCTATTGTAATATATTTCTCGCAGATGTAAATTGATGAAGTGAATTTAAGTAAGAAGTCGACAAACTTTCGGAGAGAAGAGTCAAATTGTAAGTAAAACGAGATAATTAAGATATCAAAGAGCCATTTATATGTATACGCATGCGCTGGATGTGAAGGGGGCTTCCTGTAACAGTCACGATCAAGACTATCGTTCTTTAGTTAATATTTTTTATAATATTTAAATAAAGTTCTAAATGAAGTAACATTATCCATTCCTTCAAAAACTAAGAATTATATATAGATTTTAGAAGATATTTTAATTTCTGTAGCTCAATACAGAAACGACATTGTGATGTTCCTTCCCTTGGAAGTACATCTCTCGATGTATCAGCATGAGCTAGAGGTGTAGGATTAGCGAAAGAACTAGGATCAAACATTATCTTAATATGACTTTATTAAGATATTCAACTTAAACCTTTAACAAATTTAATTATAATAATTAATATGAGAGAATCCACGATGACGAAATACGCAACACACAATACATATATTTATAATAAGACCTAATCCAATTCAGACCAATATCAATAAGCGAACCGCCTAATCCTCGATTCTAATATTAAGTAATCAATCCTACCTTATCACAGCTTGTAGTAACGATCAAACTTGTCTTTATATGCAATGGGATGCAACTTTGCGGGTTCCTTCTAATCGAGTACTAATATATGTATCCACGTCACGCAGAACTCATACAAACTTGAAACACGAATTGTAATAACCATCAACTGCCACAAACCAACATCAATTATCTAACATTCCTTTACATTGCCATCTCGCTTACTCTAAGATCCTATATTTAAAAGTGCGCTTATTTGCATCTCTTATTCACATTTCATTTCTTGGATTTGGTTGGAAAAGAGTTGCCATTAATTCTGGCCCAAAGAACCCAAAGGACTTGTTAATGAAAAGACGCGTGAGATGTCACAACATTTGTCAAAATAATATATTGTTGGGAATTAAGTTTTCAAGCGTCTTGAAAAAGGATCCTACCAATAGTATCGTAAGTGTTCGCTTTGGAATTTCATGTTTACACAAATAATTAAATTTTATTTAGATTGTCCCTGGATATGAAAACATTTTGACACTCTTTTATTAACTCTTAAGCAAGTCACAAAATACGAATGTGTATCTGTTACATTTGTTGGGGGTTTATGTGTATTTCTTCTCCTCATTCAAGATTACCCCTAACTCATGTATGCAAATAAGAAAATGTTTCTGAAAATCACTTAGAAGCGTGCTTTCCCATGGTGACATTTTTAAAAATAAATTATACCTTTACTGCATTAGAACTAGATTAAATATTTTCATTGATTCACTTTGTTAATGAAAGATAATTTAATACAGAAATCTTAAGCCAGTTAAATGTTTAAATGTATACATAAATAAGGTAAATCTTTTCAATGGATAATTATAATGAAGGAAGAGGAAGAAAAACGATAATTTTTAGGAAATATAGTAATTTTTTTTAAACAATTGATATTGCTATAAATTTGAAGAGCCTCAACTGCCTATACCAGGGGTGGCCAACCCAAATGACCTTGAGGGCCACTTTGGCAAAACATGATAATCCCGCGGGCCACATGTAAAAATATATATCTTTATATTATATTTGGATCCATTACAAACATTTGTTGGAGTGAAAATTTAAAACGGAATGAATTATTATTATTATTTTCATTATTTTTCATTTATACAAACATGGATAATTTAATAATAATAATGCAATTATCAAATATGCCTAGCTCTAGCAATAGGTAGCGCGAAAAAGTTATAGGAATCAAGCATGATGCTGCGGAGGGTTGCTACAAAATATTCTGTATGAAAACTGATGCAACGTAATAAAATAGAAACAGTTATGGGATATATTTGTTACAAAACACTGCAATTAAAACAAAAATATTGCACAAAATAATCGTATTTTGTAAAGTTGTAATGAATTTTGCCGGCCGCAAAATTATTCAAGGTGGGCTGCTTATTTTGATTTAAAAAATATTTTAAGGGGAAAAAATACATTCTCCATTTCTTAAGCAAATTAAAACCATTGGAAAAGCTCCGTAGATATTGAATGAACTGGTTTGTACAAAAGGAACTGCAATAAATTGTTTCTTTGATTTTTAATGTTTTTTCATTGTTTCAATAGTTTCATATTCAGATTTCACACTATTCTGCTTAAAATATTTTGTTTTGATATATTTTGGAGCATTTTTTACAAATTATTTAAATATTCAAAGTATAAAATATTGTTAAATGAAGAACATATCTATGTGAAATTTTACAATAATTATGAAAAAAAAAATATTAAAAATAAACAAAGATTTAATATTTTACTCTGAGCTTAAATTTTACGAAACACACGAGACAAACTAACTTTTCTTTTGTTTGTGTTCGTAGCTAGCATTGATGTGCTCTCATTTTGATCAAATAAGTTGGAAAATTTTACCTGACTTTTGTTCTTAATTAGATGACGAAGGCAAAATTTAAATTTCTCGTCCACTTACTCCAAGGATTTTAAGAGAAATCGTTTCTAAGTGAGTTGTTTACAGGTTGAATTCAATCCTTTTATAAAATGGTATATTAAACGTCTACTTATTTTCATAAGTAATTTTTGAATAAATTTTGTATTTGTATGCAACGGTATTATCTCCGTGTAAATATAAATCTCAATTTTAAACTTAATTTTATTAGGTAAAAAGAAAAATATATGTATCTATTACAAAATCAAATGATTTCTCCCAGATTTCCTAATGGATTCCAAATTTTGATGCTTTCAAGGTATTTACAATTTGAAGTAGCTATTTTTAGATAAATATTTTATGTATTTGATATAAGATGAATCATTTACATAGATAAAAATTTAGCTATTATATTATTAATACGTAGTTCATGATTCGTAATTATTTTAAAAAGAGGAAATCGCACAGTAAATATACGTATAGATTTCTTTCAATGTTTCATGCATTTTTTGAGACCTTCCTCGTTTTACTAGGCGCTATTAATACCAGAAACACACTTCTCTGACACGATTTGGTATTTTTATGGCTTAACGTCACGATACTTGGTTTGCACGTCTCTGCGACGCTCTGTTTTTAATGTCAGACATATAAAATATGTAATTTCTGAAAAGCGTAATCGGTCAAATTTTCACATTAGTTCCACTCATTGTCTCTAAAAAATGAATACGTTGATTGTCAAAAATGTTCCAATTCTGAACCTACAAAATCTCTGTATTTCTTTAAAAAAGTGAAATGGAACGAGGTTTCATTCGTGCTTCTCGCGATGGCTTCGCGTGCATCCGAAGGAAAAGCTTTCACTGAAAATAAATTGCTCATTCGAAAAGTGGAACAAATATGAGAAATAAAAGGATGTCATTCGCGCCCTGCATTTATTTGCATCCAAGGCTGCACTTGACAGTGAAGAATTAAGTATTCTAATTCAGAATTCTAGAGCTATTTCTAAAATGCATCCAAATTATGATGGAAAATAAATATTTGACTTAACATAAACCAGATTAATGCATAGAGGCAAGAAACATACACATGCGCAAATAGTTACCATAATCGCTGACGCTAGCAGAAGTTCGAATGCTTTTAAAACTGAAATTGTTGATTCACAGCAAAAAGTATCACTGGCTCTTCCGAAAATAATATTTTAACTTAACTAAAATGTATTCCAATAATCATAAAAAAGCTGAAAAATTATCTTTATCTAAGTTTTCTTATTTTTTACGCTTAAATTCTACATTGTTTTTCCTTATAAAGCAACTTTCTCTAATACAAAATGGCTTCCTCTATATTTTTTCTTTGGGAATGGTATCAGATTATTACCTTTTATTCAATAAGCTGTTCTACAATGTTAATGAAAATAAAATTGTACCCCCCCAATCCCAATCTTTCTACATTCTAAAGGCAAATGCTAGCTATTTTTAAGAGGTGTAGAGGGATTTTCATTCCAATAATATGAAGTTTATAAATATAATAGAAACTATCTTTCACATAAATACGAGAGAAACGACGTCGCGCAATTCCATTAATTCTGGAGAATTAACGTAATTTTCTTTCTCGTATCGTACATCAGAGCAAAGTTCGAAGGATAGTTCACATAAATAAAACCATTTATCAATATTTATGCATAGTTTACCCAAAGAGAACGATAAGGAATTATAACAGTGATGAGTGTGTGCCACACAGTATTACTGCATAGAAAAATGCGTGACAATCTCTTAAAATTGTAAACATGAGCTATATTGGCTGACATTAAAGTCTGAATTGTAGAATCACATGTATGTGAGTGTTAGTGAAATATTCAATTGGACAGCATTTCTTTGAAATTTAGGGTTTCTATGCGGAGTTAATTCTTACTAAAAGTTTTTTTCCCCGTTACCTTTGAAAGCACAAGATGTAATCTGTGTGTTTTGACCGAAAGAAATTATATAAATCAAGTTTTCTTTTTTTTCAGTTGGGATTTGTAAAAATACCTTGTCTCTATGCAAAAAATGTTTACCAATAAAGATTTATTTAATGTACATAAACGATTGATAATATGATAATGTAAGACTGTACATTGTTTTTACAGTGAGGTGATACAGAAATAGTATGCATTCATAAATACTTAATATCAAAGCAGAATTTTTAAGAGAAAAAAATCATTATATGTCTTGTAATATATAAACTTTTGGAATTCCTATGAAAATTCTTATATGCATTGGGATGAATGGAAAAAAATATGATTACCAACGTTAATCATTAAGAATCATAAATCATCTAATTATCCTAGCGTTAATTCTGAAAGAATATGCGTATTATGTAATATAATACATGAAAAGGCAGTCGAACCTGTTTTTGTGCGGTCTTTTTTATGCGATTTCCTTTTTGTGCGACTTTTTATATGCGATATTTTTCTATGCGGTGTATGAATTTCAATGGCTTTAGCGCCACTGAAATGTTTTCTATCTATTTACTAGTGGCGTAACGGAGAATGTTAGGATCCCCCCTCCTGAAAGTCAGGTTTCGCTTTTAATATTTTATAAATTGTGTAAATACGCATTTAGCGTAAGTCACATCTGCGGCCCCTAGAGGCCTGCCCCCCCCGTGATGCGGGGTTGTACGTTACGCCACTGAAATGTAGACTCCTCAAGACGCTCTGTTCATTTGTTATAAACAGTTTTTAGACAATGCGCATTCAGTTGCTTTCTCTCAACGCTCCAGCAGTCCGTGCTTGATTGAAGACGAAACTTTCAATGACAGTGACATTATCATTAATTTGATAAATTATAAAGACGGACAAGAATTCAGATTCTTTGAGAGCGGATAAAAACATGCAAAGATCTAGCTTTCCAACAAATTGGAAAAGCATTTTATTAAAATAGATACCAGTTAAGAAAGGAGTATAAAATTCCAAAATGGGCTTCAATCATGTATAACAGTTTATCATGACATTTACAAGCAACTGACCACCCGTCCTTCGTCACAAAAAAACTTATCTCTTACTTTATGTTGCCAAAAAATAAATCAGTTGAAATTGCGCCTTCAAGTGACGAAAGCGATTTTGAACTTATTCATTACAGGACTTTGATTACGATGAGTAGCGATGAATTATGTATGTGCATTTTAAGGACTTATCCGTATATACAATGAGAAACTATATGTTTTTAAAATGTTTCCATATAAAATATTTAATTATTTATTTTGTTATATGGAAGTACTCTTACACATAAATTTCGTAAATAATTGGTATATTTTATATATGCGACTTTTTTATCCTATCCACCGCATAAAAAAAGTTTTTTGTAGTATTTCCACGAATTTGTTTGTTATATGTAAGAATTTATGAAATTTTTGAATATTTCTTGTGCGATTTTTTTATGCGGTTCCTATTTACCATACAAAACAGGTTCAACTGTATTATGATGTAATTTTTTCTCTTTTTGCATAATACAAATAATATTTGAATCATTCCTCTTTGATTTCGTTTTATAATTATGTGTTATTTTGAATGAACTCCTTTTAATATAAAACTCTTATTTCTTATTCATATTTAGAATATGGGTACATTCTGTATCATTTTTGTACATACAGCAATCGTTTTTGCATCATACTTATACCATTCACTTGCTATCGAATTGACTGGACCAAATATCTGTAGTAAGGAAGAAAAGTAAGTAAAAATAAAAAATTGATATCTTTCACAATTCTCTCTCTCTCTCTTATAAATCTGTATACTTTTATATAAATTATTTTATATATAAGCTGCCCAAAGTCAGCAATGTTTATAATACTGCAGCATCCATTTTTAAATTTCGATTGCTCATATGTCCGTCAATGTGTGATTTTCTTACTGTCTCTGTGTTTTCCGGTTTTGATTGATGGATCTTCATCTCTTGTTTGTAGAGAATTAGACTACACACACACACACACACACACGCACACACACACACACACACACACACATATATATATATATATATATATATAATTATATTCGCATTTTGAGACCTTTATTTTTTATAATTTGTTCGTATAAAAATTGTGTTTTTGACTATAATAAAATGGTTCGTAATGTATGGCATTTCTTTCCTTTAAGATATCCGACTACGTTCGGAACCGTGATTTTAAAAAAGCGCATAAATGGATGATTTTCAGGATATTTAGTGCCACTCAGATTAGAATACATGCATAAAATTGTTTTAAGGACATTTTGACAAAAATATTTATTTAAGTATGATATTTTGGCAAAAAATTAACTTAGGATAATCTTTTTTCCAAATGTACTCCTTTTGTGAAAAATGGTTCTATTATAATAATATTTTACCTGTATATAGCTCAGACCTCTCTACAGAAGCTCAACTAGAATTTTTGAAAAATTCACATTATTTTCTGAGTTACCACCAATTGAAATAATTATTCGCATTTTTTTCTTAAAATTGCTCCCCTCTGTTGTCGTAAAATATGAATAAACCCACTTCTAAGTTATATATTTCAAAAATTCTAATTGAACCTCTGAACAGAGGTCTGAGCTATATACAGGCAAAATATTTTTCTAATAGAAGCATTTTTCACAAAAGGAGAACATTTTGAAAAAAGATTATTCTAAATTAATTTTTTGCCAAAATATTGTATTTAAATAAATTTTTTTTGTCAAAATGTCCTTAAAACTATTTTATGCATATATTCTAATCTAACTGACACTAAATATCATGAAAATTATCCATTTATGCGCTTTTGAAAATCATTGTTCCGAACGTAGTCGGATACCTTAAGGTGAATAGTTTTCAAAATCAAAAATACTAAAATCAACTATGTTTTATAAATTTTTACACTTAAAAAAGCGTTTATTTTTTTAAATTTCATTCAAAAATTTTCACTAAGCCAATATTTGAACTTTCATCCTTACTCATTGCTATGAAATAGGTGTTTAAGCTTAAATATATATTTTTTCAGATCTAACCTCACTCTTTGGACCTCTTATTCTCGTCCATATCAAATACGAACAACAACTTGGTGTTTCCATGTTCCTCCAAGATGTTCCACATATAGGTAAAATACATTTACTTATAAAAATAATTCGGTATAAAATATATTAAAATTGATAATTTAGCTTTCAAAAATATGTTTAAATAAAAAATTATTTAATTTTCTCTTTCAATTTATTTCTCCTTTAAAATTCGTTAAAATGTAACAATTACCTCTTTAGTGTGTGGTGAAATTCTGCTTTTATCAACAAATTATTCAAAACATAGATGCTAAAATAGATATTCAAGTCATGTATTCTACTACATTTAGCACATATTAACTTTCCTTATATCAGATTAATGCTTCATAATCCGTAAAACTGAAAGTTTTAAGAGGGATTAAAATCATATCTAAGAGACTTTCATAAATTTCAGAACTTCATTATATTTCTCGTATAAAAAAGTAAAACCATTGGAAATTCCAATTTTGATCATTTTAAATATAAAAAATAGCAATCGAAATCGAGTTTAAGTTTTATTTTCTATTATATGAATGTTATTCCTGACTCTCTCACACAAAATTGACGACAGAAAAAAAAACAAAAATAGATGTATTGAAATATTATGAAACATAAAATTCAGAGAGAAATATGAAGTATTGATTATTGATTATGAAATAATCATATTTTTAATGCAAAAAATCCTTTTAGAAATTATAAGCTATTAAAAAGTCATCTAAGGACTTTTTTCCGTGAGCACATATAATTACTGCTTTAAGTTGAATACACTCTGTCGCAAAAAAATATATGCACCCAGAAGAAATCAAGCTACAATCACGAAACTCGGCAAGAATGTAGTCTGGTAAGAGATATGCAAATGATTAAAATTTCGAAGCCAATGAGACAAGGCTAAGTGTGCTATGCGCATATTATTTGCGCAACTGGGAGAGTTTAAAAGCATGAGTACGAGCGCCGTACGGCTATCCAAACGAATCTGATGACTTTGATAGACGATATTGAGACTTAGGATGCCTCTAAGACGTAACCGGCGGCAGTACGAGTAGCTGACGGACTTTGATAGGGGCCGTATAATAGGCCTCAGAGAAGCAGGTTGGTCGAATAGACGTATCGGCCGCCACCTCGGTCGGAGCGATATGGTAGTTGCTCGGTGTTGGCAACAGTGGATCACAGAAGGTAGAGTGTACCGTCGCGGAGGGTCAGGACGTCCCAGGAACACAAATGATCGCGAGGATCGTGCAATCAGAAGAGTGGTCACTTCGGCACCAACAACGTCGCTAGCATCGATTCAACGCCACTTACCTCCTTCCAGACATCCAGTGCCATCAAAGAAACCATAAGGAGACGACTGACCGAAGTTGGCTTGAGGAGCCGACGTCCGCTAAGACGCTTACCACTGACCCCACATCATAGGCAGTGTCGACTGGATTTTGCCGACCTCGGGCAACTTGGAGTGTGACAGACTGGGGACGTGTCATCTTCAGTGATGAATCCCGATTCAGTCTCAGTGCTGATGACCACCGCACACGTGTCTGGAGGCGCACCGGCCAGCGGTCCGATCCGGCATTTATTGTCGAGCGGCATACAGCAATTTCACAAGGTGTGACAGTGTGGGGAGCAATTTCTTGGGACACACGATCATCTTTAGTGGTCCTTCAAGGCACTTTGACAGCTCGCAGATACGTGGACGATATTTTAACGCCGATTTGTGCTACCCATGCTATCAAGTCGCCCAGGTGCCATTTATCAACAGGATAATGCTCGTCCACATACTGCGCGACTCTCCCAACAATGTCTTCAAGGATATGACGTCCTACCATGGCCTGCCAGGTCACCAGATCTTTCGCCAATAGAGCATGTCTGGGAAGGCAACTGCAGCCGTCCCGAGATACAGGAGAATTAACTGCGCAGATGCAAAGACTATGGCAGGATCTTCCACAGGGGTCATAAGTGATCTAATTGAATCGATGCCACGCCGAATTTCGGCTTGTATAGCTGCCAGAGGTGGCTTTACTACTTACTGATTTTTAACCTTTTGCAAGCTGTAACCGCTTAATAAAATGATATTTTGTTCTGAATTTTTAATCATTTGTTTATTTTCATATACACTGGCCTCAAAAGTTAAGGTACAACCGGGTTTTTGTGTCTAATTTTACAAATGAATGAATGCAGAAACAAAAAAAATTGGAGGATATGTGCATTAAATAGTCTTTTATTGAATGCGTCATAGAAATTTGTATAAGTGTATTGCAAAAACGATTTATAACAAAAAAGCAATCTCTGCGGAAAAGTCCATTCTTGGAGAAAACAGCACATCACAGTGTTATGTGGTAAAATGGCATAAAAACAATACAAAAATGGGTTCTAATAAGGGAATGTGTCCACCCCTAACTTGAATGCATTGGCGGCATCGATTTCCCATGCTGTTTATTAAGTTGTCGGACACCGGAATAGGAAGCGAAGACCCAGACACAGGTAAGCCTTGTTTCAGCTCATGTAACGACCTTGGAGGAGGGATTTAAAAGCAGCAACCTCTCTGCCAAGATAATCCCAAAGATGTTCTATCGGATTCAGGTCTGGAGATTGAGCTGGCCATTCCATTCGTTCCAAACCGTGATCCTCCAGATACTCCTCAACAATCCGAGCTCGGTGAGGTCGTGCATTATCATCCATCAGAATGAAGTCGTTACCAATAGCAGCAGCATATGGGCGGACATATGGATCAAGGATCTCATCCAGATATCTAAGACCAGTTACGGTTCCTCCATGGAACACATGCAGGTCAGTGGGGCCACCGAGCGAGATCCCTGCCCAAACCAGGATTCCACCACCTCTATAACTGTGTCTTTCAACAGTGTTGGATTGATGGTATCTAGTGCGCTGTTCCCTCCAGATCAGTAGACGCCCTGAATCACTCTCCATTGTAAATCTGGACTCGTCTGTGAACAGCACAGAAGCCCATTGTTGCTGCGTCCAAGAAACATGTTCTCTTGCCCAGCATAAGCGGTTCCTTTGCTGTCGTCCGTTGGGGAACGCACACAACTGGTCTTCTTGCATACAGACCTGCATTGTGAAGACGATTTCGCACCGTAGTAGCGGAGATTCTTCTTCCTGATGCTTGAAAGTGGTCTGAAACGAGCTGCGGCACAGTAGTGGTTCTTCTCCTTCGTGCCGAAAGAGCTAGAAAACGGTCTTCTGCAGGTGTTGTAGCTCGTGGTCGGCCTGGAACAGGTCTTCTGGACACAGAATCTTCGGATTGGTATTGATCCCAAAGTCGCTGAACAACACTACGAGACACATTGAGACGTCTAGCAGCATCAGCCTGCGACAATCCCATTCCATCCATCCAACTGCCCGCCACCTTAACGAATTGGGTAAACGACGTCTAAACTCTCTTGACTATTGTCACCGAAACTGCCAACAACTGTTGAAAATCAACACAACTTACACACAAAAGTACGAAAGCTTGATATTTGCATGTTTTTCTCTCACTCATAAATATACGTTCTTTTCTATAAAATAAAAGTGGTAGCAATCGTTTTTGCATTAATGTTTTTAAAGTTCGTTATTATCATTCATGTAAACTATGCATTTTATTGTTACTGCCATTTTTATGGTGAGCTTCGAAAAAACATGTTGTACCTATAACTTTTTGAGGCCAGTGTACACTACATGCATACCAAATTTCGTGAATGTAGCTCAATTTCTTCTGGGTGCATATATTTTTTGCGACAGAGTGTATAAATTCAAAATTGGCCATTATGTAATATTTCAGTTTGTTTACACTTCAAGTTAAGACATTTAATTCCTTCTTTCAACTTAATTATTACTACGTATTCAAACTAAAAAATCAATGTTTGATATAATATTTGCTTTCCTATGCTGTACCAATATTTTTTATTTCAAGCTTTATTATTAATGTTAATACATAGAAATTGCCTTCATTTCTGTCATCTTGTGATATTTTATTTATTGGCAGGGAAAAATTCCAACACCAAGAAAGAGTTGTGTTCAATAAACGAAATTTGAGATGCATGTTTGTACACACACATATGGAAGATGAGATTTGTGTTTAGAATTCAAATTAAACATGTACGAACGAGGAACGAGTAGAGCCACAATGAGCGTGCAAATTACATTTGCTTTAAATACGCAGTACGATGCTTGTAAGCAAAACTTATCTTCTTAATTGGGTGCTGAGATCTTGATTTTAATCAAGAAGGCCTTAAAGGATTCGAAAAAGGGCAGTATCAATAACTTTCATGGTTTGAACGAGGCCGTGCTAGGGGATGCTTGACAGTAGATTTTCTTTTACCGCTAACGTAAAAAAACTTGATAGGGATTAATCCATTTAGCAGAATTGTTTGCAACAAAAATTACGGGAAGGTATTGTCTCAAGAAAATCGGGCTCAGGTGCATACCAACCATTATTAAGAGAGAAGATCACCGTATTCACTTCATGGGCGTGACTTAACGCATTGCATCTGAAGCAGGAATTAGAACTTATGTCGGCGTGGAAATGACACTGAGAAATGCAGGAAATCAATAACTGAGATATATCTCTCAGTCTAATGCCCTATAGCAATCACTCCACAAACTCTAAACCCTTACCATCAGTTATTTCAGTTGTATCTAAATAGAGCTAATTGTCTGGCGGGTCATTTTTGGCTTCTCGCTAGTGAGGATCATATATTGGTTAGAAGACTAAGTGTGTGTGTGTGAGAGAGAGAAAGTGCTTGAAACCAAACTGCCTGCACTTTATCACACTAGACCAAGGATGTCAAAGTCAAAGACTAACTTGGGGTAAGCAAACAAAGTTTAACTTTCGGTGTGGGCTGCAAAAATAAATCAATATTCATAGAAACGTAAGTTTTTTTTCGAATAATTTATTATAATAAACATACATAAAAGAACAACAAAAGTTAAATGATTACGTCCTGACACTTGACATCTCTTCTCTACTATTATCTTTCTTAAATCGGGAGAATATACTGACCGGGCCGCAAGAATTTTAGCTGTGGGCCACGTATGGCCCGCGGGCTGCGAGTTCGACACCCCTGCACTAGACCTACACTTGTAATTACGGTAAGGGGAGTAATTTTTCCTAACAGCAAGAGAACTTTCATCATTATCTCATGCTTTTTTAGAGCAAATTGATACATCAGACTGGTGAATGAATCTGTTGTGTTGCCATTCTTGATAGCTGTTCTAGGTAAAATTTTCCAGCATGGTAACGTTCGTCCCCAAACCACAGTTGTTACACAGCTTGTTTCTTCCAATATTGATATATTGCTACCTGAGAGATGAATATATATTTTCTCCATTGATCACGTATGTGATACTACTTAACAAACTCAGCTTCTTCAAAAACCAACATGGACCCTTGTCGATTTAACTGACCAAACTTGGTCAAATCAGTTAAGCTAATCTTGACAGACATCAAATTCTATCCCACAAAATGACATGCAGCCTCTGTAAGAAACAATGCATGCTCATTTGCATGCTTGAACTTCAAATCGTGGTGAATACATCAACTGTTAATGCAATGCCCTTTCGCATTTGAAATGCTCGCGTGTAAAAAAACAGTTCTTTACAAAAAAGAGGTTTTGGCCCTAAATATGGTTTATTAATTATGGATAAAATATTGATTTTAATATTTTTAAGAAAAATGATTCAAAGTTAAAAATACACGGAAATAATTCTTTGCTTGAATCGAAATGTGATTGGAAATTAGCAGTTTAAATCTGTTTGACTTCTAATCATGTCAATATTGTTAAAAATTGCCGTATGTGTGATCTCTATTTTCAGAACAATGTATGGCTTAGCATATAAACAAGAAACTCGAGAGCAAATTAAAAATGTAAAACATTGCTGCAATGGATTTGAAGAAAAGGAGGGGAAATGCGTTCGTAAGTTTTTCACACAAATTTCTTGTTGATTATTTTAAAATTATTTAGTATTGCTTACTTATATTGTGTTTAAGAGAGCTTTCAGTTTATATATATATATTTCTATGATTAAAAACCATTTTGTTGCAGAAGTCTGTATAAGAATTGCAAATTGAGACGTTTTTTTCGAATGATTTACAGTTTAGGTGTTTGATTGGTGTTATGCATTGGGTCACACACAGTGACAAAAGTAACACTTTCAAAACTAGAAAAACATTTATGAAAAAGCACTCAGTTAAATTCCTACTTAAACGCAAGATATAAAAAGAAAAAGTCGCAACAAGAGAGAGAACTGACAAAAGCAGTATCACCAATTTATAACATCACAAACACATGTGCAATATATAGTATCTATCAACAGTTATGATCAACAAGTCAGTTATGATTAACTCAACATCTCGATTCATAACATTTGGAAGTTTAGAGTTTGGGCTACATTTAACAGAGACGCGCCAGATATTTGTTAACTTTCGAAAGAAAAAAAAAGGCATGTGTGTCATCAAGTCAAAAATCTGTTAATATAAGAAAGGAATGCTGATTTTGTGTTATTAACGTCACACTTGTAGCAACAATGATCAAGTGACGAGGTCAACACCTTGGCCGCCACACAAATTTCCTGCCTTCCACTCCATGCTAACGTGAGGTCTTTGATACTTAACAGATTTCATGTGAATCAAACCATCTGCGCAATTAGTGGAACTAACTGACAATACTGGTCACACGATCGTTAATTATGACCACTTGGCTAACTCTGCCAAAGCGGAAGGAAGGAAGAAAAAGGGCAATAATTCGTTAATCTCTGGTTATGAATGAGAATTTTTTCTATTTTATTTTCGCATGTCACAAAAGGCGTGTTTAATTTCTTGAAATGCTCTATGTGCAGACGTCCTTGTGTCTCATTCATTTGCCTTTTGGAAATGATCCCATTGCAGATCTATAACAAAAAAAATCAATAAGTAAATGCTTATAAATGTTACATTATTCTAGATACTTCGATTCAGAGCTCGAGAGAAGACTTAAGTATTTATAAAATTGATATTTCTACTGAATTGAAAGAACAAAACGGTTTCATATTCTTTTTTTTACATAAATACATAACTAGAATTGTGTATATTTGCCTCTTTAAAAATCTTAGGAAGTTGAACATATAAACCTAACAAAAGAGAAATTTTGTTGATTGAATTTAGTAACGTAAAATGGCAATACATTTGTTTAAGTACACTTTTGTTTTTAATGGTTAGCATCCGTATATTAATTCAACAGACACAAATATATCGTAATACAGAGAATCTAGTACTAATACTTGAATTTTCCTTGAAAGTATTTTCTATCAACTTAAAATTTTAAACTAAACTTAAGAATAAGGAAGAGGAAGTATATATATATATAACACTTCAAAACAAAGAAGTGTAAAATATTAAGTTATTTGAAGTTCATCTTGGAAATATAGGAATGTAGAGTCCTCTTGATTACAATTATGGATTTATTTAAGATTCTTCGCAATACATCACACATTTTAGCGTTGCATAAAAGCAGCAACAAAACACACGCTTGCAGTTTACAGTAGACAAAAGCGTTCTTCTTTATCATTCCAGAGATCTCAGCTTATGTATTTCTCTTACCGGCTTATATACTCCCTGGGGAGTCTTCTTTACTCATATGATTTAGGTGTTTTAATACGCTTTTTGGTTAAATTCGGTGACGGGTGCATTGCATGATCCCTCCACGAAGTGTACGGACGCGGCACTTTTTTAGGAGATAAAGCTGAAATTGTATTCTCCATTAAGCTGGTAAAAGAAAAGAATTAGATATCACGCAATATCTTGGAGGGTACAAAACCGCCACGAATGGAAGAAAATCCCTTTCAAGAAAATTTGAAGCATATAATTATTATACACAGAGATACATATGTATATATATGGTGTTTCCTAACACATTATTTATATTATCAAATGATTCTGGAAAAAGATAAATCTAATAAGAAATTCTTACCAAATTATTACTTTATTTATTCCAGAAAGTATCAAATGCGAAAATAATGGGACATTTTTAAACAATGGAACTTGTGATTGTCCTCCAGGTAAGATTTAATTACTTTTTGTTCTTCTCTTCCTCTTTTTTACTCTTGTTATAGTTTTTGTTCATCAGATCAGTGATTTCTGTAAAATGTTATTGATATATTGTTATAAAAATCTCTGAAAATTAGAATTTTTACCTTTATTTTAGTAATATATATTCCATTTCCTTTAAAAAAACAAAATTATTTGATTTTATTCATTACCTGTCATATTTAGTTTAATCTTTGTTAAAAGTATAAAGTAGAAAATGTACAACTCTTTTCTATGTTCTTAAATATATTTTTAAGAGCATTTTGTATTCATACTTCTGATGGATTCCAGTGACTATTTTTAAATATTCGTCAGAAATTATTTTTTTAATACCTTCGTTTTGTTGCTTCTTAAAATGACAATTATTTCTCAAAACTGTTTAAAAAATAGAATAAATATCATCATCTTTTTCATTAAATACATCCGTGAAGTTTGCAGAATATATCTCAAACTGCAAGTGCTCATCCATTTATGTAATACATGATATATTATTTTTGCATTTTGATACTCAGTCGAGATTCTCATACACTGGTGGATAAAACTGAGAACAAATATCTGTGCATCGTAGCAGTTAGAAATCGATGAATGTCAAACTTTTTATGTGATATTGCCAGAATTTTGAAAAATGCGTTAAAAATTTATGTTGAAACTAAGTACTGAAAATGCTTTGTTAATGGAGCAGGTACATGCTGACTCTAACACATGATGATTCAAATCAAGAAACATACTATAGACATTTATAATAGCTATAGTAATTATGTTGCTTCAGAGTTCGACATTAATAAACAATCAATCAATCAACAGGCACACTTGGAAACATTTGGGATGGGATATATCCACCAGGAAATATGATGCAACGAGGATCCAAAGTCCAAAGCACTTTGGGTATGCTGTTATCTACATCATTCAGGATTAGTTGAGCTGAGCATTTCCATTCCTCTTTTAGAGTACACAGATGAGGAGGCCTTTGTTGGAGACTGGTGTCCAGCAGAAAGGCGTCGTCATAAGGCATCCGAAACCATCAAATGGAAGTCAGCAAATGTAATACTTAATATCTTCGCTGCATGGCACAGTCATGCATAGCATTTTTGCCATGACACGTCCCATTGTTATCCATATAACGAAATGCATCACTGAAAATAGCTGGAAACAAGCAAACACGAGGCAACAAAACTAAATAATGTATCGATCAGTGTTCAAAGTTCCAGAGGACATCACCTGTAGTGACCATTCACTTTGATTCCAGCATGTACCTTTTCGTTGATACAGGTCTCTCGTGGATATTTCGGGATTTGTGCAATATTGCTCTTTCTTAAATTAGATCAGCTGACGTCTGCGATCATATAAAAAACTTAATCATTTTAATCTGAGAAGAGCACATATGCTCAACGGTCTTCAACCTAATTTTGACGCTATTGACTCCATTTTAAATGGGCTCTAAGAAGCTTTTTTGTTATTAGAAGGCACACGCAATAAATCTCCCTTAGCGTATTATCCTGTTTGCTACAAGAGTTTGAAAGTGTTTGTCTATGATATCTCGTTACCTATGACAGTACCAAGTTCATTTGTCACTTGATCAGATGTGGCACAACGGCTCCTTTTTGCTAGTTAGATCGATATACTTGTCGTTCATGGTCATTTCAGTGAAGGATGACCTCTCTTAGCTGGCATCTGCTACACATCCCACTTATTTTAAATGAAGCCCCAAAAAACATTCGGGGATTCTGAATGTCGACATAATTCATTATTTGCTGTCCTTCTTCCAGCTTTCTTATAATTCTTCTACATATAAAGTAATTCAAATCAGCGGATGCTAACCTTTAGAACTCCATGGACCACTAAACGTATAATTTTATATTTAGTGGACCACTAATATGAAATGAGGGGGAGGGGAGGGGAAGGTGGCTAGTTTTGATCTTCATAAAATATATTATACTATAATTATATTGTTCCTTTTATTTACATTTCTATTTATATTTCCATGTCACTGAAAAGGAATATCTTGAAAAGCAAGAGAAAAACGGCAGCACAAAGCAATATCAACAAATTAGAATGTTATACCACCAATTTATCATAGTTTCTAACTCTCATTTTCAAATGTCTCTAGATAAAGCTACAAAAGTATTTAAAAAGTCGTTTAACTCAGATGGAATTTCACTAAAAGTCGTAGCTAAAATTTTAAAAATAATAATATAATCCATATTTCATAATAGAATTTGTTACTCGTCATTTTTGTGAAACTGAATCTTCATAAAAATTTAAATATCTCAGTTTTCTGAGGACCATAAAAAACTTTCACGGTCAAGTGGTTCACGAATCACCGGTTGGTGACCACTGATTTAAATGATATCTTCTGGACACATCCAAAATTTGACATTCATTAATTTATTCCTGCGCATTCAGATTTCACTACAATCAACGCTACTTAGTCGCCTCGATAGCCTTCAATCCTTTTTTATCCCTTTCACATGAATCACGTCCATATACAACAAAAATTTACATCCACACCATATTTCTCCCTGCATCATGCATTTGATCTAATTTATTCATGTTAAAATGCTCGATTTTGTTGCTACACCAATGAATATATATCCATTTTAGGTTTTGTTCACCAGTGTATTTTAAGAAAACTTTTCATTGCAACATATGAAATTTAAAAAATATACATTGTTTTACACAGAAAGAAGATCTTATATGCATTTTAATGTATTTTTGCAGGTTACGTAGGTCAATACTGTGAAAAGAAATGTGCTATTGGATTTTACGGATTAAAATGCGCAAAAAAATGTCATTGCATTCATGGCACATGCAACGCCGTTACAGGAATATGTGAATGTTTTGCTGGTTTTACGGGGAAAAATTGTGACGATGAATGCCCTGCTAATACTTTTGGAGTAGACTGCCAGTACAATTGCAATTGCAGCAATAGAGCCAAATGCGATCCAACTGATGGCTCTTGTCTGTGCCCACCTGGATACATGGGTGAAAAGTTTGTAACATTATTCTCTCTGTTAGTCAAAACAACTAATAACTTTTGAATTGTCCCTATAATAATTTTTCAGAAGGTAGTTTAAAAAAATTTTAAATCCTTCAGAAAAAAGTGTAAAGCTTAAATTAAAATGCTATTAATATTGAGGGTTTTGCTTCACATCCATATTTTACGTTATGTGTCCTCAAATCTTAAATTGAAGTATATGAAGGATATTCAAAGTATATACTGAAGTGATTTTTTAAATCCTTTTTTTTTTAAAACTTCTCTTCAAAAAGTATAACGAATGTGCTATAAAATGCTAATTAATCCCTAAGGCAGTCAATAACTATCAGTTCCATTTTAGTTGAGCATGCGAAATTATTAAATCGCGATCTCTATAAAAGACATAATCAGTTGTTTTCGAGTTTTAATGTTATGAAATGCAAGAAATTTAGACACACACACACAAAAAAAAGGCTGAAAACAAATTGTTTTCTTTCTTGACCCGTATTTAAACAGAAAAGATACTTTATGTTTTTGTTTGTATGAAAAATAATCAGATTCACTAATGGCTGTGAGTTTACTTTTTGCTTTCTTTTATTATTCAGAAAGGTATTCGTAGGAAATCTTATGCCAAACTAATACTACAATGAAATATTTACAGAGTGAAAATAAGTAGCTTGCTCATGTGGAAATATTTTATATGATGCATTCAACAAAAATATAAAGTTAAGCAAAACGTATATTACTTAGCGTATGAGATTTAAACTTTATAGCTTCGAGGGCAATGTTTGACTAGAAATGATACAGTTCAAGCACAGCTGTTATAAAAAGCTTGTAACATAAGACACATTCTCAAAGTTATTTTAAAAATGAAACACATACAGTAGACTTACGATGGCAATCCTCATAGTTTATTTTTTACATTCAACCTTTCTGATTTTATACCTGACCACGTTCCATTGTAAATCATTTTTTGAATGAAAGAAATGTACTAAAATGCATGTACATTTAAGAGCCGAGCCCTTCGTGAGCCGCTCCAAACCCGTCCGTCAAAATTATTTTTACAGCGAGAACTTCCAGTTATCCATAGGAAAGGAACAAATCAACCCTAAACCACCACCAGTCATACGTCATTCATTAGTGCGTGCTAGAGGCTGGGGAGTATAAAAAACAACAAACCACACACGACGCTGAACCAACCTGAACTGTGAACTGTTTTATGTTCATCAAAAAATACCGACTGAAGGTTATTCCAGTGCTTCTCAAACTTTCAATACTGGCGCCCCCCTTTTCAATCACAATTTTTATCGCGCCCCCTCCCCTTATACATTAATAATGCACTTTGACGCTAAAGCTACAATACGAGATCTTAATTATAAACTATACAAATTAATAACATAAGTATTAAATTTTGAATACTACTTTTAAGCAAAAAAATAAATTAATTAAGTAATAGGATAATTATTATGTTATTTTTCCTTTCTCTAATTTTTAAATTGAACATATTGCAAAATGCGGTTACTGCTTAGAAGACAAAATATGAATATCTGCTAAATATAGAAAAATAACTCAGAGGGTCAATTTCTAATCATAAGCACATTCCTTATAAAAACTTTGCTTTGCAAGACTAGCCCATGGAAGTCGTTAATACTTATTAAACGTGTTCTTAATTTAGTATTAATTAATTAGTTATAAAATACTCTGTGCAGCACTGATACATTAAATGTATACCGGCCGAAGTACTCGCTCTTTGCAGGAGTTCATTTATAAGAAAATAAAACATTCTTGATATAATAGCTGTATTGTAAGGAGAGTAAAGCCAAGTGCGCGACAATGTTTACAAAAATGTAAAATGTTTTTTTTAAATGATTGCTCAAATTATAATTAGTTTTAAGCGAATTTTAATTTTAAGCCTCACAGATTAGCATTTATAATTGATGTTAAATAATGAACAATAATATAAAATTCCGATGAAGAATAATTCTATTATTTTTAATATTTAAAGCAAAAAGACTTCAACATGTTTTAATCTGGGAGCAGGCGTGCACTCGATACGGTCGAGCGGGGTTATTGAGACCCCCCCAATCCTTTTTTTAATAATTATTTTATTGTACACGATACAAATCGTTATTCCAATAAATAATTTAATTAAGAGAAAATTTACTTACCTACTTTCAAGGACTTTTCAATTTTTCTTTGGTAACAAATAAACAGTTTTGCCAGAATTAACAATTTCGTGATCTGTGTGTCCCGCGCGACCACTTCCGGGTAAAAAGTGTATTCATTATGATAATATGTATGTTACTGCTAAAAACAATTGTTATGCTTTATATGTTTGAAAATACTCATCTTGGTCAAAGTCTTCGCATAGTAATCCATCAAAGTGTGCTCTCCGTGGTTTTCCAAATATCATAAAACTGTTTTGCATGGAAAAAAGCGCAACAGAGAAATACATTACTTACAGCTTCCTTAAATGAGAAATAAA
This sequence comes from Trichonephila clavipes, assembly GCA_019973935.1. Classification (NCBI taxonomy): domain Eukaryota; kingdom Metazoa; phylum Arthropoda; class Arachnida; order Araneae; family Nephilidae; genus Trichonephila; species Trichonephila clavipes. The sequence goes on from BMAU01014849.1 coordinate 1,282,153, forward strand.
CACATAAGAGAGGGGTCATAACTAACTGCACCAATAACTTAGAAGGTCAAACAAATTACAGCTATAATGTGCAGTATTTCAAAAATAATGACAGTGATGAATTTTTTATGTTCCTAAATTTTTTCGATTCTGGATCTGGGATCTGTTTTTTCTCTGAAAGAGTAGAATGTTAGTTTTAAAAAAGAAAACGTAATAAAAACTCTCTTATCATGAGATTACAGCAAATTAAATAAAATATTTTTTATTTGGTTATAGGATCAAAGATAGCTAATTAAGTATTGAAGAAGTTTTTTTTTTTGATGACTAAATATCGCATATAACTTATATCAGACTAAAAGTGCATTTTTTATTATGTCTGAAAGTATTTTGTTTTAATTCCTTCCAGTAAATTAATTATTTTTTAAATCTTTTATTTTCGATATGCTCGCGCCCCCCAGGGGGGCACGCCCCACAGTTTGAGAAACACTGGGTTATTCTCTTCGAGCAGCTCATAGGGATTCCTTTGGTGCTTAAAAGTTGGTAAATAATATTGGACGGTTCGCGAACCGTTCGACTCGCAGATGTATAAATAACTTTACTGAATAGATTTCGACATTGCACTCGATTTGATGATTTCATTTGACAGGAATAAAATGTAGGAATAAATTTTGAGTATTTTCTTTTTAATGCAAAATAAAAGTAAATCAAATAAAAGTTTCTCATAGCTATTCCTAAAGTAAATGAAACTACCCAATTAAAAAATATAAACGACAAAATTTTACTTAAGCGAATTATTTTCTATGCTGCCTATCTGCAATATAGTTGTTAGCGATTCTGACTGTTGTGCCATAGGACCTGAGTTCAAGTCCCGGTGAAGGCATGGATACTTGTAAATGTATAGTGCCTGAGATTCGCCAGTCTTTGGGATTTTCGCATGAGCATCCCATGCGTAAGATGTAGTACATCCGCTTCAAAGATGACCTTGCATTAGCAGACGGTATGTTCCCAACAAGTCGAAACGTCTATGTTACCGATGAAGTGCGGACTTAGATCACATCCAAGATCGTTGTCGTATGACAGTCCACGAACTTGTAAACGAGACAGATATAAGCATTGGAACACTACATTCGATTATTATTAAGGTTTATGAATGAAAAGAGCGTCCTCAAAATTTTTGTACCACAGCTACTAACGAGCAACCACCCGTTCTTTACATCTGATTTAAGTTTCTTGGCCGAACACAGCATTCCCGTGATTTATCAAGCTCCCTACTCTTTTAACATGGATCCATGAGATTTTGGTTATTCTAAAGTTGAAAATGCCACTGAAAAGAGCTTGATTTGAATCTAGAGAAGAGATTATGCCGATTTCGATGATCCACCTGAGCAGTCTTCCAAATAATTGTTTCCAACTATGGTGATATAATTTGGAGAAGTGTGCGCATCTCCAAGGGGAGATGTGCACATATTGGAAGATATTTGAGTAGGATACAGTCTGTATAAGTTATTATGTTTTTATCAGCCAAATGATTAATACTTTTTGACTCACCTTGCATATTTGAATTAAAAATATGCTTTATAGGACATAAAAAGAGACGCGCCAAGATGGCTCTATTTGAAAGGGACGAATTGTGTATGTTCATACCTTGCGATAAAATGCGCAATTGATTAACTTGTAACTAATGACTAACTGAAGCTCTAGCATATTGCAATGGAACAATAGGATGATGTACAAAACAGAGGATATTCTAATGCTAAGGCCTAACCCTTTCGCTGGCAGTGGCAGATAGGTCTAGCCACATAACAAAAAAATTTTCCACAAGCAGGCGGTAGATATTTAGTTTATCCACATGTGTTAATTGAAGGTAAAACGCATAAAAACCAATACGGATGGCAGCACGATAACTGTTTTTGCATTTCATGTCATCTGATGGGTAGTTAGAAACAGTTTTTCTCGGTGTAAATCTACAAATTGTATTTTGATTACTATGAATAAAACTTCTGATTTGTGAAAAAAATTTCGAGAAGTCTTAAGTATACTTTCTCTCATCTGAATGAATTAAACAAATGTGCAATTAAAAGAAAAAGGCTTTATTTAGGTTTTTGGACAGCTTTTATATGTGGATAGAGGATCTATCCACTGCCCATATAGAACAGAAAAATTACCTTGAAATTTTCTCTCTTCCTCCACTCGAGAGAGAACACTTAGAATCACGGGAGAATGTTGGGGGTGAGAAATATAAACAAGCTTTCTTTACAATATGTGGGAAGAGATTCTTGGGTTCGAAAATCTTTCATTATAGCTTTTCTGTGCGTACCACTGTGCCTTCAAGCAAATGTTCCTACTTGGTTTGAAAAGTTTCACAGTAAATAGCAGATCAAATTTGTGAAATAATTAATTTAAATCCTCAAAAATATTACTTTATTTCTCTAACTTTTTATACTAAAATTAAATAAAATATAAAATGTGGATATATACCAATTTCAGTGTGTATTTTAGTAAGTATTTTATGTTGTACAATTATTCTATTATTATTTTATTACGCTTGTACTTTGTATTTAATTGTTATTGAAATAGTTATTAGCGAAAATGCTAATTTTTTATAAAAAGTGTATTGTAATGTGATTCATTATTTCTGTACTGAAAAGCAAGTTAAATGTCTTAAGTGTGCAGTAGCTATAACGTCTAGCCACCACCCAGAAACAAAACCCCTGATCAGATAATTTTTTTGTGACAAAAAAATGTTTATAGAGGATGAGAACATTACATTTATCAATTACTTTATCACAGAAAAGTGTATTTTGGCTCTATGCCCGTGAAAGGGTTAACTTAAGGTAAATGTGGTTCGGTTGACTCACGTTGACGATACTAATGCCTTTCAGACGAATTCAAGAACAACATGAAAGATATCCCCATTTGAGACAGAACTGATTATCGGACTAAAGGATGACTCGACATTTGGGTCTGAGCTATGCTATCATTCGAGGAAGTTGACAGGAATGGTAGTGCCATGGCCGTACAGGGAGCCAAAAAGATAGCGTTAGACCGAGAGCGACGACAGAACGCGAGAATAGAGTATTCGTTTGATTAGAGTTCACAGGTCCTCATGCACCCTTAAAAGCGATCTAACATGTAACTAGGACACAGATGACCATCATTAGGTGATTCATCGAACAGAGACTGAGGCCTGGTTTTGACGACTGCTCTTTATCATTCCACCACACTACCAGCCACATTTGCAGTGGTGTCCGGCTCATTAGATCTAAACTCTCACGGACTGGAGTAGAAATGTTTTTAGCTAAAAATCTGTTTCGAATTGAGCCCCTATGATAAGAGAAGAGGTGTTTGGATGCTCCCTTGACTTTTGTCCACCACAAACCCTTTATTACTAGAAGTCAGTGGCGCACACAAGGAGGGGGGCCTGGGGGTTCCGGATCCCCCCAAAGCCCTTGATTTTTTTCCCGATTGATTATAATTCTAAGTATATAGTACATAAAATTTAATTAATTACTTGCTATTAATGATTAATTTTATTCATTAATGCTAATTATTTATTCAAAAACTAGTTTTTTATTGTGTCTTGTTCCCGAAAATCGACAAAATCAAAGGGAGCATGATACAAGAATGGTAAAGTTTTGACACCGGACCCCCTCCTTGAAAAATTCCTGTATGCGCCCATGCTAGAAGTTATGGTATAAAGTGTCATTTTATTTGATACCTTTTTCTTATCGATGACACCTTACAGCACGACAGTAAGTCGATAAGATTCTACACCTCTTTGTTTTGCCCTTCGTTTCTCGAACTCCTGGCCTTACATTTGATAGAGAGAAGGTGGCACACATTATTTTTACAGCTTGTCTTCGTGCTTCTTCAGTACTTTTCATGCCATTTCCAACCCCGAACCTCTCCCCAATACAGCACTTTGAACTTTGATGAGCAGAGGTGCTCGACAGCCACTGAGTCACTCCAATCTAACTCTCCAATTGGAATATGTATAGCAAACAACCCTGCAGAAAAGTATGTGCCTACTTTATGAAACAATGACAAGCTGCATTAAATTCCAAAATGAGCCGACATGTTTTATTATTATTATTTTATTTATTTATTTTTACTTTTGCAGCTTTATTCCCCCTCCCTGAATGAAATATTCAATTTCTATTATACTTATGATACCAATAGGGTTTCATTTTTAATACAGACACATCATACCAATCCGATAGCTCTCTTTTTATATTAAGAATGTATGATAAGATTTTATTACGATCAAAAATAGAATTATACCTAGAACAAATATTTATAATACATAATTCAAAGCATGGAGTATTTCCGATGTCGTTCTTTACCTAATATGGTTAATATTCAATACTAAAATATAGACTATTTGTTTATTTTTTTTATTCAATACGCTGAAAATTTAAATGTCTAGAATAGGGGTTGGGAACCTATGGTACGCGTGCCACATGTGGCACGTGGTACAATTTTCAGTGGCACTCTGCACTACTCTACATATTTGTTGATTTTTGAGTGGATGGAACTTGATAAATTTGTAATGGACAGTATTCGACTAACATCTTCAGAATTATGGACATTTGCAGGATTACGAAAAAACCTGAAAGATAACTCTAAAGGTAGATTTACAGCTATTTTGTAAATTATTGAATGTCATTTCTGGAGAGATTTGATTGTTTGAAGAGAGAAAATTACATGTACTCTGCTTTCCACTTTTGGTTCTACATAGCTAAGTAAGAAATCTCTCCTCATATGAAAAATATTTCGAGTCAGCAAAGAAATTGCTTAAGAACTGAATGCTCGGAATCATGTCAAATTGAAAGTCACAAATTATACTCCTGATTTTGCGATATGAAATAGAGTGGCAAAAGCACTAGGTTCACTCATTAAAATTTTTATTTGCCCTTTTATTTAACTCTAATGAAGGGAAATACTTATATTTTACACTGCTGGCCACCGTAAATGCAACACCCTGAAGGAAGCAGGCACATAACATGAAATTTACAACATGCATTAGGGGAGGTGAGATATGCAAATGATTAGAATTTCAGCGCAGACACACATCACTCGCGATCAGTTATGTCTCGTAGAAAACAGCGATCAACTTTTGATCAAGAATCCGAGTTCGACAGAGGAAGGATAGTGGCCTACCGAGATTGTGGATTATCTTTCAGGCAAATAGGTAGTCGTGTTGGTCGAAATCAAACAACTGTAATGCGGATATGGGACAGTTGGATGCAGGAGGGTACGACGGACCAATGTGGTCGATCGCATCCACCTCAGTGCACCACTTCACGTGAGGACAGGCAAATTGTGCGCATGGCAGTTATGGATCGCTCAGTCACATCACGAACTGTAGCACAGTACATTGAGTCTGTAACGCATCATTAAGTGTCTGCGCGTACCATTCGACGCCGTTTACAGCAGAGTGGTCTGTCCGCAAGACGTCCATTGTTTGGTCTACCCTTGACGCAGAACCACAGACGTCTCCGCCGCCAATGGTGCGATGAAAAAAGGATGTGGGTGGCAGAATGGAATGAAGTTGTCTTTACTGACGAGTCACGCATCTGTCTGCAACACCACGATGGTCGGATTCGAGTCTGGAGATACCGTGGAGAGAGGATGCTGAACAGCTGCGTTATGCACCGCCACACTGGTCCTGCACCGAATATTATGGTATGGGGCGGTATTGGATATCACTCGCACTCCTCTAGTACGCATTGCCGGTACTTTAAACAGCTAGCGCTACATCTCCAAGGTGTTGGAGCCAGTTGTCCTTCCTTACCTTCAGGGCTTGGCCACAGCCATATTTTTAAAAGATAATGCGTGACCACACGTGGCACGCATTGTTCAAAGGTTCTTCGTCAATCACTAGATTGAGTTGCTTCCCTGGCTGGCTCGCTTTCCGGATCTTTCACCGATAGAAAACATGTGGCCCATGGTTGCTCAACGATTGACCCAGATTACACCCCCAGCTGCCACACCAGATCAACTTTGGCAACGTGTGGAAGCTGCTTGGTCTGCTGTACCCCAAGAACACATCCAAAGTCTCTTTGAATCAATGCTGAGGCGTATTGCAGCGGTGATCTCCAACAATGGCTGCTGCTTTGGCTACTGATTCTGGCAGGAATCACACTTCACAGAAGTCTATAAATTTAATCATTTGAAACTTGGTCAACATGTTATCTACAAAATAAATTTTGTTGTGCTATCTCTTGTCTTTCTGGGTGTTGCATTTACGGTGGCCAGCAGTGTATATTTTCTGTTTCTCATTTTAATAAATATGTTTAAAAATACATAATAAATGTACAATTTTATTATTTTTAAAAATTTTGTTGAAGAAATACTAGTTATATATATTTTGTGCTGCTTATTTGTATGTTAAGAAATATCTTTAAATGATGCAAAAATTATAAATAAAATAACTGTAAATCTCTCTATATTATTGACCTTTCTTCTCTAACTCTGCATGCATTATCAAGGGAATGGAATTGTTTCAAAAATGTCATACTATGTGGCATGCTGAATCATATTGATAGAGTGGTTTGGTTCGCCGCAGCCAAAATGACGCCGCCCCCAGGCCTAGAAGATAATGTGTAAAAGCTTTTTAGAAAATGTTTAATTTGTAAAAATAAATGAACACGTGTACTTTTCTTTCAATTAAATGATGCAGGAAGTTATTTCTATTTATAATCTAACTACTAAACTTAGTGTGATAATTCTGTACTTTATACGCGAGTATATAAATTAATATTTCTTTTGAATGTTTTTAAATACAAAAAACGTCTTATTTTAGGCTCTCAATGAACTCATTAAATTGAATTTACGAGTTGAATTCTAACAAATGATTAAAATCGAATATTTAAATCTAGACATTAGTTATTACTGATATAGTAAACTTCCTTAAAAAGTTTCATTTGTTAAAATTGCTGAAAATTTCAAGTTAGTTGACCATATGAACTAATGGAATGTTTGTAAGACCAAATTTTACTAGATATGAAAATATATATCAAAACTGGACTACTCCTTTTCAGTGACAAAATGCATAGATCCTTACAACAAAAAAGAAAATTTTATTCTTATATATTAAAGATTTCATGTAATGTATATTATATTTGAGTATATTCTGGTACTTTAATTTTTCAAAAATAATTATGAAAGAAAAAGATTTGAGGTACCCATATATTAGTCCATTTGCACTATTTATTTTATATTCATTTTAATGAAAAATTCTTCTTATCAAACCTGTATACAAAGAAACTACACAGACTTTTAAAAACATACACAATGGACAATATTGATTAATAAATATTTAATATTAATAAGAAATAAACTTTGATCTTATATGTTTTACTTTTTCATCTTTTATAAAATTTAAAAAAAAAGAATTATATAGTTCTCTTAATTTTTTTCAAATGTACCTATATACTATACTATACTATATATACCGATATACTATACTGCATATATATATATATATATATATATATATATATATATATATATATATATATATATATAAATAAATAAATTTTGAAATTCCATTTCTCGTATCCATTAGTTGGATCTGCAATATTGAAATTTTTCATATAAAACCATAATCATATTTATAGGTACCTGCTGATAAACTTCCATTATCATCAATCAATTCTGCGTACAAGGGTCAGTTAATATGTAGATTCATGACTGTATGTCTCGAGCGTCTTTAACACTTGAAATATTTCAAACTATCATTTTTATTTGTTAGATGTAGTGACATTTGCCCTCATGGAAGATATGGTCTGCGTTGTTCCAATCCTTGTATTTGTCAAAATGGAGCTACTTGTTTGCCAGACACTGGAGCATGCATGTGCCCTCCAGGTATGTGCCCCTTTCAACAATTGCAGGCTCTCTAGTAAGTAAGAAGTAAAATATTCGAAAGAGTATATCATATCAACAAATTCTCAGTTTCAATTCAAACTTCCAAGAACAAAGAGAATTAGAACTACCGCATTTACTCGAATCTAAGGCACATTTGATTCTAAGCCGCACCCCCAATTTTCTACTCGTTTTTGAGAAACAATAAAAAATCGTGTAAAAGGTTCATTGATATCCGATACTTAGGGAATTTAAAAAAAATGTAATGAAATTAGGAAGAAGTTAATAGTTAATTTATTTGACTAGTATTATAAACTTTTAAATACATACATGAACCTATAATTACTCTAGGTGTCAGTATCCTGTTTCGAAAATGATTCGTCTCTCCCATTTTTTAAAAATAATGTTTAATTGAAGAATATAAAAGAATTATTAAAGACTATAGAAGATTTACAAGCAAAATTACATAATTCTTTTGGGCCATCGAAGTATCCTTGTCAAATTTTCAGTAACCGCTATACTCTCCATTTTTTTCTTCACATAAAATCGCCTCCCTTTTCATACTTGAGTCATAGGGAACTCACTTTAATGCAATTACAGATATCTTTGACGTTTAGGTGATTAAGAAAAGCGTGCACAAATTTTCTAAATACGAGCAGACAACGATGTCTTAGATAGAGTGAATTATATACTGGAGATAAATTAAGGAATAGGATAAGTCATCAATGCAAGTGGCCAAAATGGACGGTTGCATTTTTTCTTTTGTAAGGTGTTGAAACTCAATTTCCCCCTTCGAACAAATGTTTTGCCTTCGATTCTAAGCCACACCCGATTTTCAGTAACATTAACACTGGAAAAATGGCCCAGCTTAGAATCAAATAAATACGGTATTTAAGAATAAATGACTTAGTACAAGGTAATTCATTTATTTGAAAATAATGTAAGTAAATAAAATTAAATAAAAGCATTTGAAACTATACATCCGGCACATAACTTTAAGCCTTAAAGTCCACAGCATGGAAAATTATACTTAATTTTATGTCTTCAGGCTATGCGGGTGAATTCTGTGAAGAGCTATGTCCTTCAGACTTCTATGGTGCCAACTGCAGTAACAGATGTGACTGCCACGAAATATCTACCTGTAATCCTTTCACTGGAGAATGTGAATGCCCTCCTGGGTACACAGGGATACATTGTGAATACCAATGCTCTAAACTTACTTACGGGCGAGACTGTAAACAGAAGTGTAACTGCAGTAATGATGCTTCGTGTGATCCTGTTAATGGCACGTGTATTTGCGGACCTGGATATATTGGTGAAATGTAAGAGAAATTGTACTATATTTATTAATTAAAAATTACATATTTATTTAAATGATATTTGATTACTATTGTTGCCTTAATACTTTTCAAGTTTGCAAGCGAAATATGATGAATTAAAAAAAATCAAAATTTTGTTTCTAACTATACAAATCAGAAACAAAATTTTAAAAAACAAAACACAGAATCATAACTTTATTTTTAGAAATTATGCATTAAACTCAACTTGCATTTTTAAGATGAAATAGGATTATTAACTAAGAGATTTTACAACTATTACTTTAAAAAAAAAACTCATTTTTAATGTTTGTAGATCCTTACAGTTGCTTTGTCTTCAATTTTGAGCTCATATGTAGTAACCAAATTTTTATTCTTCGTTCATAATTACATGGTATTTCTTACCATTATCAAAGAAATGTCAGCACATTAACTTAGAATTGATGAACATTTTCAGAAGTAAATACGACAAATAAAAATTTGGGGTGTATAAACCTTGCGCGTGTAACCAATGTTAATTGTGTTTACATCATTGAATTATAGCAGGTATTAGTAAATTAAATTGTATTTTAGTGATTATCTTGATGATGTATTGTTCATGATGAACTAGATTGTGCCATGGGCATGGATGACAGCACTTACCAGATCTTCTTTGCTGTCTTCGTAGAGATTTATGTCCTTGGCTAAGAACACTCCGATGTCATAATTACACGATAACTATAAGATTTAACCCCTTTCAGGCTCATTTTATTTGTGGTTAATGAAACAAGAAATGCCATGCTTTTAAAGTTATTTTCAAACACACATATATTTTTAAACATGATAGCACCATTCGCATACAAAATTTCCTAAAAATTAATTTAAGAGACATCTATTTAAATAAATGAGTAATTTACCTGTAAAGTTGGTTTTCTATACGGCAGAAATCATTAGACTTTGGAGTCAATACACACTAACTATAAATATAAAGCTTAGAATACCTAGCTTTTATCATGAATTACAAATTGTGTATTGACATCTTTTACATTTACGTAAATGATTATGAAATTATTAATCAACATTTGATCGTTATGATAAATTCGAAAACACGATACTACGCATCGCAATCTGGACAGCAGAATCTTGTTTCCTTTTTTATCTTCTTCCCTTTGCTGTTTCTCTTTGAGTAGCAAATAATACACTGTCGTGTTGGATTAGTTTTCTTCTTTGTTGGAGGAATGTAGTCAACACAAAGTGACTTTCAGACAAGTGCTAAGAAAGTGCTCAGCAGTAGGATGTCCCCTTTTTGCGGAAAATTCAATTGAATTTTTCTCATAAATAATTCAAAACCATTAAAAGCCCATGTGAAGTAATTCGGGAAAGACCGATTGCACTGTGTAAATTTTCACAGTGCCCGAGTTACACTCGGGATGAGCCAGAATGGCACGTTTGACCTACCGAGCTCAGCTCGGGAAAAGCTGGGAAGGGGTTATTAGCCCTGCTTTATTCCTTAAATGCTAATTTAGAGGGTATAATTATGTGTGTTTTGCGTGAAAATTGTTTATAAGTAATAGTGATTTATAATGAGTGAATGTAACTTACGATTCATGTTATGTCATAGTGAATTTTATTTCCTTTTTTTTAACATTATTTTGATCCTCATGGCAGATGTGATCAGATCTGTCCACCTGGAACGTATGGAGAAGATTGTATGAACCAGTGCTCTTGTCTTAACAATGCTGATTGCGTTCATACAACTGGAAAGTGTATTTGTGTACCAGGTAAGATAACCAATTTGCAAAAAAGAAAATTTTTTGACTTCCATAAACTTGTTTCTCGCATAACTAAGAGTCAAACAGTCGTTTTAGGTAACCCGAATGCAATAACTGTTTCATGTACTGAACAGAAAATAAATATTTCTCTCTATGTGTATGAAATGCTCTATGATAATTCCAGGGAATGACAGCAAAATACCTCCTTAAAAATATTTTGCCATCAACAAATCTCGTTTTAACTTGTGAGAAATAGAACAAAACTTTCTCATAGTTGAGACTGAATATGAGCGATATATTATACAAAGGGTTTTATAAAGAAAGTGAGAAAATAGAGTCAAAGACAGATGAAAAATCATAAAGCATATCAATTACAAAATATAATTAAAAATAGAATAAAAGTTTAAAAACTGAGAATTTTTTGTTTTTTTAAAGAAAAATTAATGTTTATTTTAGTTGATATTCTATACATCTTAAATTTAAAGGTTTTTGAAAAAAATTGTCTACCTCTCATAAACAGAAGTTCGTTCCCACTTTATGGAAACGATTTTTTTATTTATTTTCGCGTTTGCATTTTGAGATAAAATTTTGACAATTTCAGAATAATCATCTGCTAATGTTTTGTTTTGATTGGAAAGTAAAATAAAAGATTTATTTTGTAAATGACTCCTAAAACTGGTAGATGGCTCGAAGGTACGTAAATGCGCTTTCTGAGGAAAAATATTAGTATCAACAAATAATAAAGCGGTTATTTCATTTTTAAAAAAAGGATTTATAATATATTAAATCTGAAATGAAAAAAACGTCTTGCTGAAAGTAAAAAGGAAAACATGACCATGAAACCTCATCTTAAGACTGTTCGTACGCTGGCAACTATCAAGAAAGTGAAGTCTCTGATCCTAAAAGAAAATACACTGACTCAAAGATTCATCGCATCGAAATTAAGAATGTCTTCCGGCATTGTAAGTAAATTCATTTATTAAAATTTTAGTCAAAAATGATGTTTAAACCTAAAGTTTATCTGCTTTTGCCAAAACATATTGTTGAAAGAAAAACAAAGAGTAGAAAATTATACCAAAAATAACTAACTGTTGAAAAATGGAAATTTGTGGTAACTCTCGATGATGCATGGGTATATTTAAGTGACTGTAATAAAAAAGAGATCAATTTTCTGTTTCTCAACTGACAGAAATGACGGTTCGAAATGGCTTCGTCAGTGTACAGAAAAGTTCCCAAAAGGATTCATGATAGTTGAAGGATTTTTTTTACAACAGCAAATTAAAAATTAAAAAAGAGTCTCAAGTAAAGCCAAAATTAATTCACTCTACTATCCGCAGAATATTTTAGAACCAATTTTTGATGAAAAAAATCCTGTCTGATATGGAAACGACGTTGATGAAGTTGAGCTTCATATGGACAAAGCCTCTAATCACATGCCTAAGTCAACGGTTGCTTATTTAGCAAGAAAAGAATCAGAAACACAGGAATAAAGTTTATCCCATTTGATGAAATACCCGTAAAATCACCTGACGCTTCTCCAATGGACTTTCGTGTTGGGAGTTCATTAAAATGAGACTTAGAAAAATGGCACCCAAGAAAACTGAACGGACTTTTTAAAATGAATAGAGTAAAATTCAAGAGGAATAGAGTAAAATTGGCATGGCAATTCTAAGAAAAATTTACTTTCATAGAAAATTCGAGCTATAGCTATTGTCAAAAACAATGGTTACAATATGGAAGCAAATCACCCCCAAAAATACGGCATTTATAGATAAAAATTAACTATAAAAATCGTTTCCATAAAGGGAGAACGACCATCTGCATTTAAAAAACATTTTCCCAAACTATTTGTAGCAGCATAGACTTTAACGAGATTTTAAAGCTTATCTTATAGGAAACATCATGTCTTTATTATTTATTAATTAAATGTTTATTAATATCTTACTTTGAAAATATACAAGGACTATTGGTTGCGAGCCCCGTAATTTTGTACCATGGTCATGCGACAAGGACGACGTCTGAGCTGACACCCCACACTTTGGAGTACTTTGATCTTAGACGGATTTAACATGAATCAGCCTCTTTACGCAGTGAGTCTTCAGAGAGTACTGAAACTCATGATTCGACGAAAAACACGCCAGACGAGAATACATGACCATAACCACTCGATTACTGTGGCCACAAATGAATATTACATCATTATAACAAAAGTACATCACTAAATGCAAATATTTCACGTTTCATTATACTCTGTTAAATTTCTGTTATCACGAAAAAGTTAATTGCTCACAATCATGCATTGCAAAGGTAGTGTATTAGCAGCATACTTAACGAATGATTCCGTACAGAAAATGTTTAAATAGTTTTAGAAATTGCATCCCCCAACGGTCTCTAAAGGGTTGGTCGATTGACATGTGAACGACATGCTACAGCCCTTGTGTCGGATGTTTCGTCCATATGATCCAGGATGACTTCTTTGGGGTGTGGTTGTCTTACAGTCCTCGATCAACCCTTTTCATCATTAAATAATTTTCACACAGCTGTCGATGTAGTCGATGAAACATTTTGAGGTTAGGCAGTCATCTACTTAGAAAGCTTTCCTGGTACAGTCGTGGTGCTGCTCTGCTGTTACCATTAACAGCATCGTACATTAGATGCATAACTGCCTTTTCGCTATTAGTAAAACCACCTAAAACGACCCGAAATGCTCAAATGCCAATTTTGGTGGTGCAGCAGATCATTGGCACACCGCTTTGCTGCCTTCAAGTATCGCCAATATTGCCACACAAACACGCCGTGAAGATCGCCAAGCATGTATGACGGTTAACATTTTCTCTACGAAATTAATCGTTAAGTCTGCTTCAAATTAATATTTTAGGTTTCCGTTAATGTATTATTTTTTCTGTTTGTGCCTCACACACAACTCAGCACTTCCACTCATATATACCAATACAAAAATTGTTTGTTTTAGGGAGCTCTACCACCCCTCAAAGTTTATCCCATGATTTTAGAATCACTCTGTATTTTAGTATACTTTATTTCTCTTTTCTTATAGGTTATTCAGGTCAGCATTGTGAAGAAACGTGTCCGTTTGGCACTTATGGATTCAATTGTACCCATCAATGCGATTGCAAAAATGGTGCAAACTGTAACCCCTTTACAGGCGAATGTGAGTGTGCCGCAGGATTTACTGGTTCTACATGCGAGAAACAATGTCCAATCTCCTCATTTGGCCCAAACTGTCAACATAAATGCAATTGCAGCAATGAAGCAGATTGTGAACCTGTTAATGGAACTTGTATTTGTAAACCTAGTTATTATGGAGCGCAGTAAGTGATCAAATTTCGAGTATGTTTCTTTTCGGGGTGGAATATTTTGAACTTATAGATTTAATTTTCTAACTAAAACGTAGAGGAATAAGAAAATAATCAATTAAAAATTAAATATATGTTAGATAGCGAAAAAAAAAGTGTTGAACAATGTAGAGTGTTTGAGTTTTGAAAAAATCGAATAAGATTAGTTTTTTTTTACTGAAATAACTGTTTTGTCTTTGACTTTAAGAAAAAACAGCATAAAGAATTCTTAAAATTAAAATTTATTTCAAACTTAAAATAATTGTTTTTGTTAACCACAGAAAAAAATCCGTTTTTCAATTGCTACTATTAGTTTACACTTTCCCTATATTTTTTTTATATATTTTGTTCAAATTTTCAATCGTTAATAAAATACTTTTTATTCATCCACTTAAGTTCAAATGCATTTTTTAAACTTGTAGTGGATGATACTTGATTTTAATACAATTTTTTCAAATATATTAATTCATTATTTAAATTTAATTAATTCATTATATCTTAAGAGAGATATTTTAGTCGATAATATTCCTCTAGATGGCAGCACCATTGCATAAAATAACTTTTGTTTAGTTTGATGAAGATTTAACTTAACCTAAATAATCATTTGCTACTTAGTTGTCAGAATTCCTTTTGCACTGGTTTTAAGATAAATTCTTACCTGTTATATTCAACTTTTATTTAAAAAATATAATGACGAATTTAATGTTGTTAAAAAGTTTTTAATGTTAAATGAAAAGGTGTTTTGTCTCTTAATAGTGTGATTTTGTCATATGTATATATGTATTTATATTAATTGTAATTATTTAATAAAAAGTAACTAGAATAAACAATTTTCTTCGTTGACCTAAAAGGAATTGATTCAAAAAAAAAATTTTTTTAATTATATTTGTTTTTCGAAAAAACGTGGAGCAGAAATTATTTTAAAACGTGTAATAAAGCAAAATATAATTATGTATTACATACTAACCAAATCTCTTAAGCATATCAATAGCTTTCACGAATATTTCATGAATATACGTTGGAAATAATAATTTTCATTATTTTATAATCTTGCATTATTTATTGAACATGTATATTATTGTTTAATTCAATTCACTTGCATCAGAACCGGTTAACGATAATAAAATAATAAGTATTCAAGCCCATACAGAAATCTAGTTTATCTTTCTTGGAATAATGACTATATGTGTGTAACAACAGAAACCAAACTATTATTCTCTCAACTCAGTGGCGCAGCAACCCATTGAGGGCCTAAGCTACTGTACCCATCTCAGTTTTCATGACCTTGGGCACTGAGGTGCATGAGCAGATGTACTGGTTAGGCAGTCAGTCTGATGCGAAACGCCCAGTTTTTAGTTCCCAAGCAAGCTTGGTACTCATTTATCCACCCGCTGAAGGGATAAAAGGCTAAGTCGACCTTGCCCAACCCCAGACCTGTGGTGTGGAAGCGCGATACATTAGGCTTCTAAATTATTATTATTGGGATGAGATGTAATTAAATACTTTAAGAAACATACATAAAATGTTGTCCTTTCATAATCTTAATTGCAGTTTGGGTCTTGAATAGTATTAAGCGTCCACAGAAAATTTTGAATAGTTTTATCTAAAATGTAACTTACAAATATATATATATATATATATATATATATATATATATATATATATATATATATATATATATATATAGATCAGACTCATAAATCCAATCTGAGAAATGAAATTTATCTGTCAAGCAAATTTGAAAATGGATTTATTTATTAAATTTTATTTGCTGAAATAGTTCAAATATATAAGGTGGCTTTTCCAACTATTAATTGGTTTTACTGGCGCAGTGGCCACATTGATGAAAAAATAATTCTCTGTGATCTGGTTTTAATTCAATAAATGTAAAAAAAAAGTGGGAAATGGAATGACAAGATAAATCGCGAAAACAGAGATAGGTCTGAAAGGCATATTAAAATCGCATCACCTGCGTTTTATGTTTGGGAGCAAATCTTACGGTTGAAAGAAAAATCACTGCAGCATTCTCGGGGGTGTAAATCTTGTACCGAAAGAAAAGCCAAGCCTCTGAGGGATCTTTTCAAGAAACTACCTGACGACAGAAGCAAACTCAAATTATTAAAAAAACTAACCTCAGCAAACAAACATCATGCCAAACATAACCATAGCAATGAGTAGTTCTTTATTATTCAAATATATCATTGGCTAATAATCAAGACCATAAAAACAAAAGTAAACAAAATTTTCTATAAAAGTTAACTTTCACAATTACCTGTATAAAATATAAAGATTGAAAAGAAATAGTGTGCGTATGTGTGTGTGTTGAAACTGATGTCACCGATTGTCTTTTTATTTAGATGCAATGAGCTATGCAATCCAGGCTATTATGGACGAAATTGTGCCTCTAAATGTCAATGTTTGAATAATGCTGAATGTTTGCCGACGACAGGAATATGCATTTGCCCACCAGGTAAAGTAACAAACTTTCTTTTGTTGGTATGATATAAATAACCTTTAATTAAGTTAATTTCTTAACTTATGTCACTCAGTAAAAAAATGTATAATTGAAAATGACCGAAATAAATGATTGAAATAGTGAAGATAAAACTTTAAAGAGTTTTCTGAGAACTCAATAAATGCATATTTGAAGCAATCTTGGAAAATTTCAAAAGTTTTACCAGGGGAATTATCCCTAAAATATAAACTAATTTTTCAGCTAAAGTGATTGTAAAAATACTGTAGATCAGTGGTTCTCAAACTTTAACTACTGGCGACCCAATTTTCAATCATAATTTTTATCGCGCCCCCCTAAAAATAATAATGTATTGAATGCGATAATAATACACTTTTTGGCGCTAAAGCTACAATATGATCATAATTATAAACCGTACAAATTAACAAGATAAGTATTAAATTTTGTATATGTGTTACTTTTAAGTATATATATTTTTATTTTTTTTTGTTTTACTTTTTAGTTCAATTCACTATGAAAGCGTGTTTTTTTAGTTTGTTTTTAAACTATAACTTGTTTTATAATTATTTTTACTATACACGATAACAATTACAATTCCAGTGAATAATATAATTAAGAGAAAATATACTTACCTACTCTCAAGGACTTTTTAATTTTTCTTTGATGATTTGAGAAAAAATCCAATAAAACTAAAGAAAATGTTCCAAATGTGCGTGTCCTTAATAAAGGACATAAATCGCAGTCACTTTTCGCTAATACAGAAACGTTATTTTCCAGTAAAACTGTCATATTTTGTTCACGTTTTGCTGTCGTTTGATGATCTACAAATAAGCATTTTGAACTTTTTCTTCCTTGCGTCTTTTTGACAAGGCGAAGTGCCACATTTGTGGCTTCATAGTTTTCTTGATAGAGTTCTTTAGGCAGCATTCGAAAATTTCAATTCAACTCAAACGTTTCATGTCTATCACTTTTCTCATATTTACTTTCGCTCTCACGATTAATATGCATTATTTCATCAGGTTCTTCAATTGCTTGATTAGTTTCATCTTCCTTCAATAAAGAGATCACAAATGCCCATTTTTTATATTCTGCTCATTTACATTTATAAACCATAATAAGTCGTACAACACAGCAATCAAAACCACAAAGTTAATCATAGGGGAAAGTATAGCATATTCATAGAAAATATTTTTGAACAAAAGTGGTCATGCAGGGAACTCGATCAAAACAAATACCTTGATTGTAAAAAACCGTTCGCACTCTTAAAAAAGAGGCATACATGTGACAAATTCATTTGAGTTTCCATTAAGACTGTCTAATAGGGGAGGATACTGTCAAGGTCACTGTTAACGAATAAACAGTTTTACCAGAATTTGGAGTGATTCAGCGCCTCATGCGATCGCTCCCATGTAAAAAGTGAATTCGATACAAAAACATCGATGCCATTTCTAGAAAAAATAGTGTAAAACTCATAAAATACATCTCATACAACTCATAAAATACATCTTGGCCAAATTATCCTTCAAAGTGCTCAATATGCTTATCCATATATCATAAAACTCGTTTACATGGGAAAAAAGCAACAGAAAAATATTATTTACAGCTTTCCTAAAAGAAAAGGAGACGGAGTTAAACATGCCAGTAAGTTTGAAGGTCAAAGAGATGATAATCAAAAGTAATATTCAAAGGGTTAAAAGAAACGTAATAAAAAAATCTCTCATTGTGGGATTACAGCAAAGCAAACAAAATATTTTTTTATTTGGTTTTAGGATCAAAGATAGCTAATGAGCGTTTGAAAGTGGAAAACCAGATGATATATATATATATGATATATATATATATATATATATATATATATATTATATCAGTGTAAATGTGTATTTTTTACTTTGTCAGAAAGTATTTTGTTTTACTTCATACCAAAAAATAATTTTTAAGCCTTTTATATTTTCAATATGCTCGCGCCCCCCCAGGGGGGCGCGCCCCACAGTTTGAGAAACACTGCTGTAGATAAAACCAACACACTTTTTTAAAAAGAATCTCCGATTTTCTTTAAACTTTTTAATCCGCTTCTAAATGCTACGATTCTCTTATTTGTTGTCATTTTTATGTAAATGTTGTGGCAGAATCAGCAGTGTCCCCTCCGACGTAATAATGCATTTTCTAATTTCCCATCACACATTCATCATTTCCTTCCTTTATCATTGATCCTAAATATGATAACTTGGAGTTGTCTGTAGTGCATTGGTTGAAATGATGGTAAGAATAGTTTATAATTATTTATAAACGTTTAATTGCATCTCTGGTCAGCTTTAGATATACAAGTTGCAGCCAATCACCAGAGAAAACATGACATTTAACGATAAGAGAACTTTAAAAAATGTAGAATTTGTGTGTATTGCTTTAAACAATATTCTAATCACCTGCTTTTCCTATTTATAAAGAGAAGCAGAATATGGCAGAAACTCAATAATTTATAAAGCTTAGAAAAAAATCTAGATAAGTATTAAACAATATCAGAAATAATAATAAGAGATTTAATAAAATATTATCGATTACTGGTATTTATTGTTATGAAATTAATGTTATTCTCTCGCAAAAGGTGTTTTTACTTCCAGACCTATTTCACTGCTTAATTTTTAACAATCTTTTTAAACAAGAAGAATAACGTCACTATATTATAGGAATATATTCTAAGACAAGTTTAAACTTGATTTTCAAGTTTTTTTAAATGTCATCAATTTGATTTTTTTTAGTTTTCTTATATTATTTTATGTATTACGTAGGTTACGTTGGTGCATATTGTGAAAATGAATGCTCAAACGGCACCTATGGTCCGAATTGTGCAAATATTTGTGAATGTAGAAATTTTGCTAAGTGTGATGGAATCACTGGTCGTTGTGATTGTCTTCCTGGCTATTCTGGACCTCACTGTGATCGACGATGTCCCAATTTAACCTTCGGTTTGAACTGTAGATTCAGTTGTAACTGTAGTAATGGAGCAGCATGTGACCCTGTCAATGGAACTTGTAACTGTCTCCCTGGCTATTACGGTAAAGAGTAAGTTTTTTTGACAATTAGATCTTTGAATAAAAATATAAGACATTTATATATTTTTTAAGCACATACGAAATAGCTATGATTGATATAAGCTTTTTAAGACTTGGAGTGCTTTATTAGCAGATCAATGCTTGAATACGATAACAAAACTATCATAATGGTTATGTTGTATCATTCCGTAGTAGAAATGGTTAAGACCATTTTATGAAGAGAAAATTCATTTTTTTTCAGGTATAGTTAAGTAATGTGTTTCTTTTAAATTACTGTTATTTAAATATTTTTCATTCAAGAAGACTTTTTAATGGAATTAGCTTTGCTATTCCCTCCATCTCAATTTAACATACCACATTAAAAATTGCATAACTAAAAAAAAAAAAAAAAAATTAAGCATTTTACTGTGCAATTCCATATTTTTTGCAAAACAGAATTTTCTAAAAAATATACGCTGTTGCAGATGTGATATGATTTGTTTATCCGGTTGGTACGGTAAAGATTGTGCCTATAAATGCCAATGCCTGAATGGAGCTAATTGTCATCATACTACAGGAATTTGTGTTTGCCATCTCGGTAGGTAAATTAAAGATTAATTTTAAAGACATTATTAAAATCTAGTGTACAAAAGTACAATAATACCTTTTTTATGTTTTTTCGTCTTTAGGCTATACCGGAGAATATTGCGAGAAACAATGTCAGCCAGGATATTTTGGACGAAATTGCTCTCAGAAATGTGATTGCTTACATGCAACGGGCTGTAATGCTTTCACCGGAGAATGTGAATGTCTTCCAGGTTACGTTGGTCCTCAATGTAAAGAAATGTGCAAGGTAAAAGAAGAATATCTTCCTGCAAAATATTTTTTGCGTATACCTGATACTGCGTTATAAAACTGCTAACAAATAATCATAAATGAAACTTTTCTTCTTTTGTTCTAAAGATTTCTTTTCCTCATGCGGACATTTTTCAATGTTTAAAAATAGGTGTGGAAGTTTCACATTTTAATGAAATAAGTCTATTTATAAACTTCAGATTTTGAATTCGGAAGTGAAAAGTAAGTATTTTTAAATTTGATGTGAATAATAATTTAGTTCTGTTTAGCTAAATGCAAAATAAATACGTAATGATCTAAATAGAATATCTCTATCATAAGAATGAAAGGCATCGAAGATAACCCCATATGTTGAGGTGCTTTCATCTCCATTTAACAATTTTTATAAAGTTTGTAATTATTCTTTACAAAATTAATGATAGAAAGCAATTCGAAAACTTTTAAAATGAGTGAAAGCTATTGTACGTTATTTTACTGAAGATAACTAAAATAATTTTTGTTAATTGATTAAAATAATTTCTTTGATAAATGCGTAGAAATAAAAGTATTACACTTGAAGAGAGTACACTCGATCCATTCAAGAAATTAACTCATGAAGCTATTCAAAAAACTTTCTGCCAACATTAGAAAATAGGAATTAATTATTTCAAAAATTTTATAATATGGTGAAGGAATCAGATCATTATCAGTATAAGCAAACAAAAGGAAAAGGCAAAGTTCTTAAATATTAAATGTGCATAAAAATGAAATACAAAACAATTAATACAAATTAAAAGTTAAATGATGCTAAGAATAAATTATAACCCCTTTTCTAGGGTTATTTTATTTCTGGATTATGGATTAAAAAATATCAATTTTTTTTACGCTTATTTTCAAACATACATATCTTTTAAAATATAATAGCAACATTCGCGTAAAAAATTTCTTAATCATTAATATTAAAGAAATCTATTTAAATAAATGAGTAATTTACCTGTAAAGTTGGCTTTCTGTACGGCAGCAGAAATCATTAGATTTTGGAATTACTGCGCTCTAAGAATAAATATAAAGCTTAGAATACGAAGCTTTTATCTTGAATTGCAGATTTTATTTACGTCTTTTGCATTTACATAAATGATTATGAAGCTATTAATCAAAATTTGATCGTGTATGATAAATTCGAAAACACGGTATTGCACATAAGTCTACATCGCAATATGGGCAGTAGAATCTTGTTTCTCTTCTTATTTTCTTCCCTTTACTGTCTCTCTTTGAACAGCAAATATTACACTATCGTGTTGGATTAATTTTCTTCTTTGTTGGAGGAATGTAGTAAACAAAGTGTCTTCCAGACAAGCGTGAAGAGGGATCCTCAGCGGAAGGACGTCTTCTTTTTTCAGAAAATTCTACCGAATGGTACTTTTCAATTATTCGAAACCATAAAAAGGACATGTGAAGTAATTCGGGAAAGACCAATTTCACCACGTAAATTTTCACAGTGCTCTAGTTACACTCGGGATGAGCCAGGATCGTTTTGCCTGCCCAAGCTTAGCTCGGGAAAAGCCGGGAAGGGGTTAATAAGTTGGAATAACATGATTTTAATCTAAATAATCTAATAAAGAGAGTTTTTCACTCCTAATTTAGTAAATTGCAACAGATTTAATTTTTATACCAATGTATAATTATATAGAAAAGATCATAAAATACACGTAGAATGATCAAAAATTCGGGACAAGGTGCATAAAACCTTACCCTGAACAGTTCACAGCATCGAAGCACATCCACCTTCCAATTAGTCCCTTATGCTCCCTTCACACCAAACGACTCTGATTAATTCACCATTAAACTTGTCTTATCGACCAGGATTCGGCTTCGTAATTTCCCGCTCAAATAAGCTAAGATTCGCTTCCCGCATTCACACTAACCGAAACCGGTTCAATCCGCCGTCATTCGGACTTTCACGTGATTCGGCAGGTCAGATTTTCTTCCGTGATTCACCAGCAGCCGGATCTATTTCTTAAAGAAAAAGTGAATTTAAGCAAATAGAGTGTTGATTTTTATTGTCTTTTATATTATTAGTGATTATATCACATAAGTTTTTATTAAATAAGCTAATTTTAGATATTTAAAGATTTTAATGTTCTTGTTGGGATTAGCATAAGTTTGTTTTTATGCCAATAGATGGCGCTTATATTTTTGGTATTCATAGTATTCTTTTTCATTATGTAAACTAACTCTAGTTCTTGTCGCCGAGTGTGTATGTTGTATTTTATATATATATATCCCTAATAATCTTGTGCAAATAATAAAATTAATTTTGCATGTATTCTTTTTTCAAATTTAAAAATTTGAAAACTTTATTCTTTACACTTAATAATACTTTAAAGCAAAATGTTTTTTTTTTCGTGGGGTGGGGGAATATTCTGAAGGATGTTTGAAATAGTTTCAGAGATTAATTTGATAAGAATTTATTTAATTTTGGGAGAAAAAAAAATAAAATATATTTATAAGAATGCTAAAATAAAATAAAACACCAATATTGTCGATAATTTTAATTTTTAAAAAAAGATTCCATTTTATTACTACATAGATCTCAAATTTTGTTTTATAAAACCAACAAAATATAAATGGCATGTAAAATTTTTAATTCCTTAATGTATTAGAAAACCATTTTTATAAATACATAATCAAAAAACTAGTTGCTATATACTACAAAAGCTGTAGAATATGAACATTAACATTAAAAACATTAGATACATTATTTGTAAATGTAATTACGTTTTTATTTAGTTACACAATACATATTTATTATTTGTTACTACTTTTCAGACTATAATTACACTTGATACTAACAGGCAAAATATAAAAAAAAAAATAAATAAATAAAAGGTTCTCTCTCTCTTATATTTTTTGTTTTATGTATTTCAACTTCATAATAAATGAAAATACAGTTGTGAAATTAATAGTTTGAAGCGTTAATCGTCTTAAAACATTAAAAACAGCATCTATGTTCAACAGCAACTGATGGAAGAATGATTGACCCGTGGCGGTGTGAAGGCAAATCTCTGTTCATTCAGAATCGCTGTGAATTGGTAAGATTGCTACAGACTCGGAATCATTTGGTGTGAAAGGAGCCTTAGGGCGACGATATACTTCTACCAGTGTTCGTATAACTGCAGGAAGCCATTTTTCCCAACCTCCCCTAAGGCCTTCTACGATGCTGCTTTCACTTCATCTGATGACACAAAGCGGCATCCCTGTAAATATTTTTTTTATTTGGACAGATAAAAGAGACACGGGGCTAAGTCTGGTAAACAGGGAGATGTAGAATTACGTTAGTGCTAGTTTTGGCGAGGTATTCTTTTACCAACTGGGTGTGTTGTCATACAGAAGAGATTCCAGTAATCACTCGACCAGAACTGAGGCCATTTACGATGAATGCGTTTCCTCAAACTACGTCTTCAAAAAGTATGTAGCCTCAGCAATTTGTGCAAGTGTTTGGAGACGCTCTTTTTGAACACTTTCGGACACCAACGCAACATTTTCCGCTTTCTGTGAAGTTGAAGTTCGTCCAGCGTGTTCATTGTCTTCAGTATCTTCTCGGCCCTCTTTAAAACGCCGACGTCATTCGTAAACCTTGGATCTCGCCTGGGTAGATTCACCATACACCTTACTTAGCGTTCATTAGTGTTTTACCTAAGCGCTAACAGAATTTAATGTTCAATGCTGTTCAAGAAAAGCTATCCTTACATCGCTGATCGAAACTAACTAGTTTCGGAAGATAACAACTGCGCGTGCGGTTTAGTCACATGAAATAGACCAAGCCAACCTGGTTAGGTAGGGGAAGCTTGGGAGAATCCATTTTAAGTGGTTTAACTTTAGGCACTTGCTTTCGTCGTGAGCAATGGTCGTAGTCCCCGAATTTTTGGATAATACTACGTATATTTAAGAGTAAAAAGTGCTTGATCACAAAATCATTTTGAATTATGCATTTCAGAATCTACCTCTCTTGCATTATTACTAAATACTTTAAAAAGTAAAGCCAGTGTATTTTATTCAGTATTTATGCTTTTCTCTTTAGGTTGGATATTTTGGCCATAATTGCAGTTATGTGTGCAACTGCAATCAACATACTACAGCAGGTTGTAATCCTATCACCGGTGAATGTACTTGCATATCAGGATGGCAAGGAAAGTCTTATTTTAAATAACAGGACATAATGCGAAATTTAAGAAACTTGTCGCTTATAATATATTTTTCTTGCATATTTTTATTACTCGCTAAAACTTTATGTATACAGACAAATAATCCTTTAATCTCTTCCTCAAATAAACAAGAACTTTATATGAAAAACACACACATTTACTTATTGCTGAAAATTTCATCTTGTAAAAAAATTAAGAAAATGTTTTTGCATTATTATTTTTTGTATTCATAGGTAAAATGGGTAATAAGAATTTTTTTTCATGCACTTGAACTTTTTTTAAATTTAGGTAAGTTTAAGACTTATAATTAGGGCAAAAAGGAACAAAAAAATGTTTTAAATGTTATTTTAAATTATAAGCATCGAAAGGGCATACAAACATCTTCGTAGAGAGTGACGAAATTAATTTCTTTCTTAAAACTACTCAGATTCGCTAATTTCTTATCACAGGTTAAAATTCAGTATCTCATCGGGAAAGAATCTAATAAATGAAAGAGTAATTTAAAAGAGTTTGTCTTTTTTTTATTATCTTCTTGTTTCTGCATTGAATAAAACCTCAACAATTTATCGAAACACTGTTTTATAAATATCAGAATTTTACACTGAACAAATTTTTTTTAAATAATATCTTTTATACAATTAGTTCTTTTAATTAGAATAAACGATATTTTGTGAATTCCCTGGTATTTCTCAAAATAAATAATGTGACTGAATAATATCGTTGAATGCTCGTGTTAAAATGTTCATATATTGAACAGGAACAAGATGCGAGTCTCAATGTTCTCCAATGACTTGGGGACAAAACTGCCAAAGAGAATGTCGTTGTACGAATAATAACACTTGCCATCACCTAACAGGTAAATGCATGTGCTCAAGAGGATGGACAGGAGTTGATTGTTCTCAAAGTAAGTAAACGTAATAAGTAAATATATGTGACCCTTCACAAAATGCTTTAATTTAGCGTCGAGAATTATTTCAAAGATAGAATAATAAATATGACTATCTATGCTTATAATCAGAATCATTTACACTAACAGATAGTAATGCCTTGAGGGAAATGTTATCTTTTTGAATCTTTTAATTCTGTAAAGCCCTTTCCCTTATATTCTGGATTCCTTTCAGAGTGTCCTCCTGGTACATTTGGCTTAGAGTGTGAAGAACAATGCTCTTATTGCTTATTTGGAGATGGGACATGCAATCACATTACAGGCCAATGTAATTGCCTTCCGGGATATATGGGAAGCAGATGCGAGAAAAGTAGGTGTATTGAATTATTTATTTTGCTATTTATAATAAGTTGAAATTTTACAGGGAAAATCGTTTAACACCAAACTGAGGGGACTGAAATATCTTTTCGTGTCAAAATATATAGAAAAAAAGCATGTATTTAATAAAATTAAGTTTATTAGAGAGTATATTTTATTCACATAGATATATATGTGCGTGCATGTATTAAAAAAATCTATGAAACAAAAACATTCACGATGAAACTAAAGACAAAATTTTCAAGGTTTCGAAAAACAAAATATTTATTGAGTTTTTGGAAAGTAATCTAATATTTTTCCTTGCATTGCCTGTTTAAGCTTCAAATTTCAACAAATTGTTCGATGTCCTCCATTTTGTTATTCAATTCAACATTGGAATGCGCTTCTAAATACCTACACATACTTTTCACAATGTTCCTCATTTCGGATGACGATTGGATCATGAGCTGCATTATTAATCTCATTTTCGTCGTTGGAATCGTTTTTTAGCTTTGAAAAAACTTTAAAATGTCTTTGTCTACCATAGTTGGGGCTGTACATACATTATCATCATCTACTGCAACAAATTCTTCCGATGATAAATCTACGTGGCTGGTGTTTTCCGTATTTTTTTCATCCCCAGAAGGGAAATATTTTCGTGTTAAGCTATTTTCGTTTCATGTTAACAGAAAAAAAAAATGCATGAAAATACGTAGTAGTTTGTCGGGACCGTTGTATTATTTCGTGTTAATCGATATTTCGTCATAAACGTTTTCACTGTAATTTCTTTTCATCTATTCATGTACGTGACTATTAAATACGAGTTGTGGACAACGAAAGGCAGCATGCTTGTTAGACTAATATTTGAAACATTTCAATATGTTATTTTCGAAGAATTATATATAGAATTGTTCCAAAGCCTTAAAATCCAAGTTATCCTGGTGCAATAATTGACCACTAATGTCTAGGGAGTTTTATGAATCAAGCATTCGATTTTATTCAAATCCTTCATACGAAATAATAAAAATGGTTACATGTTAAATTAAAATTGGATTTTAAATGTAATTTATTATATGAGATGGAAATTAGAAGATCGAGGAATCAACTCAAGTATTTTCGTTCGACTGTAATTCAAAATAACAAAAATAGCATCATAAATAAGTCCGGAGTACTTTTTACTCCGATATTAAAAAAGGAAATTATTTTGACTGGCGTTTAATTTGCAGCTTTAGTGTAAAAATTGAAAGAAGTTAATTTACATGATTTTTTTCTAAGATACAATCATAATTAAAAGTTCAAGAAATTATTGAGGAGGATATGTCATGACATAAAATAAAAATTCTAGTCATTGCTACATTAAATTTCATCAAATATATACATTCATGCTTAGAATGCTTTTTCTACTTTACAGGATTATTTTTACTCTGAATTTATTAACTTCCATTGTATAAGCTAGGTTTCTCTGGAATAAGTTGGGAAAATCATTGAAAGATATCCAATGCAGGAAGAAAAAGCATAAAAGCAATGAAGGATTTAATTTCGGATGTTTCACATGCATTGAATATTTGAAAAATGAATAAAGGCAAAATATTTTCATTGTTTCATATTTCGAATTCGGCAATATGAAATTCACCCATTTACATCACTTTTAAACAAAGAAACTGTTCAATGTAAAGAATTGTTTCTTTGACCTTGGGTGTAAGAAGTTTTAATTATCTGTTCACTAAGAAGCACAATTAAATGTGTTATGGATGAGGAATTCCCCTTCACAACCTTTGTTATATTTTTAAAGTAAGCTACATATTTTAAGAACTTGACCCACATTAAAAGTTGATAACAGCGTAATGACGCGATAAATTAAAATCTTAATGCAAAAAAGTAACACAAAAAATCACTTGAATTCAAATAATAGAAATAAGTACTTATAATCGTTTTCAAGGATACTTTAACTAACTATTTTAGATGAAATCGAACTTAAACTGAGTAATGACGATTGTGTTATAAAGAACATGTATATAGTTTAGTCCTATCAGGTATTAAGCATTTTTTCACATACCAGATTTTATATAACCTTTTCATGTTGCAGTCACCACAAGGGATAAATAACGTACAGAATATTGTACACTTTTATTTATAAATAAGCCTAACAATATATTATTAAATTTTCGAATATTTTTTTAAAAAAATCTTGTGCTGAGATTTCCCTTTTCCCCCTTAAAAAAATATCATAAAAATATAATAAAAAGTTGGAAGAGATTAATATTTAATAATAATAAGGTTTATTAACTGCAGAATATATACTGAACTGTAAATGCAATTAATATAAAATTTTTGTTAATGATATTAACATATTATTACAGGAGATTTCAATGAGCAAAAGAGAAAAATTTATGAGGTAACAGTAAGCTATAAGTATCGAAGCATCAGATAATTAATGCAAGGAACATTTTATTGCAAAACAATTCATATTAAATAGCATTTACCTCAGGAAATATTTTAAAAGTTTGAATACGAAATTTTCAATCATACAAAGATATAAAACTAAAAATTTTAAGATATTAAACTATTAAAAACTTTAAAAATGAAAACAGTATCACCGTCAAATACATTCATCTAATGATTAAAGAACTTCAAAGAAAATGAATTACTGTTTACGTAGATAGAGTGCTAAGAAATTATGCAATAATATTGTAAATATTACTATAGTAAATTACTTGATAAACATTTTTTTAAAAAAAAATAACATTTTTATCAAGTCAAAAACCAATGACAGATGAGTTAAAAATCGTATTATAGCAATTTATAAGAAATTAGGAATTCACATTAAATATTTTAAATTTGCATATATTTTCTTAACTCCTCAATTTCATAAAAGTCATTTAACATACAGTTACGAAAGGCACAAAAACATGTATTAATGAATAAGAATAAATGCTTAAAGATGTAATACCAGGTAAGGCAACCCAGTAAATATTATTACAATAATTAAAAATAGTGAAGAAATTACTGACCACTTAAGACATTTTAAGCGAATATTATATTTATATTTATATTAAATACAGTCATAAATTAAAAATAATTTCATTTCATTCGCAGACCAGTTTTTTTATAAATACATATATTTACAATGGAACACTCTAAGTAGGTAAAGCCTTACCACAATGTTGACCAGCAAGTAATTATCTAGCCAATATTTATTTAGACTTTTATTAGCAAAACTATGCTGGAAATATTTCCAATGATAGAAAACCCCATCCCAAATTTTCCCGAGATGAGCTCGGAGAGGCAAAAGGTACCATCTTGACTCATCCCGAGTGTAGTTCGGGCACTGTGAAAATTTACAATGTGCAATCGGTCTTTATCGAATTGTTTCACATGTGCTTTTATGGTTTCGAATAATTGAAAAGTGCCACGCTGTGGAATTTTCTGCAAAAAGTCGACGTCCTTCTGCTGAGCCCCCCCCACTTCTCCCTTCCTTCACACTTGTCTAAAAGACACTTTGTTGACTACATTCCTCGAACAAAGAAGAAAACTAATCCAACACGATAGTGTAATATTTGCTGCTCAAAGAGAGACAGCAAAGGGAAGAATATAAGAAGAGAAACAAGAATCTACTATCCAGATTGCGATGTTGGGATATGTGTAGTAACCGTGTTTTCGAATTTATCCTACACGATCCAATTTTGATTAATAGCTTCATAATCATTTATGTAAATGCAAAAGATGTAAATAAAATTTGTAGTTCAAGATAAAAGCTAGGTATTCTAAGGTTTATATTTATAGTTAGTGAGAACTGACTCCAAAGTCAAATGATTTCTACCGTACAAAAAGCCAACTTTACAGGTAAATTACTCATTTATTTAATTTTTAGGAAATTTTGTATGCGAAAGGTGCTTTTATGCAAAAATAAGGATAAAATATTGACTTTTTTATATCCATAATCCAAAAATAAAATGAACCTGGAAAGGATTCCGGAACCGGGGTTTTGCAAAAGAGTATAAATGGATAATATTTATGATATTTAGAGTCAATTAGATTAGAAAATGTATATAAAATTGTTTTAAGAATATTATTACAATAAAAAAATATTTAAGTACAATATTTTGACAAAAAAGGAACATAGAATGACCTATTTTCAAAATATTCTCCTTTTGGAAAAAATGCTTCTATTGTAATAATATTTTGCCTGTATATAGCTCAGACCTCTGTATAGAGGCTCAACTAGAATTTTTGAAATATATAACTTAGAAGTGGATTTATCCATGTTTCACGACAACAGAGGGAAGAAATTTTAAGAAAAAAAGGATGATAATTATTTCAATGGGTTGTAACTCTGAAAATAATGTGAATTTGAATTTTTCAAAAATAATAGTCCAGACTTTCTGGAGAAGTCTTTACTCTATATAAGCAGAATATTAATATTTTAGAAGCATTTTTTATAAAAAGAGAACATTTTGTGAAAAAATATTATTCTAAGTTAATGTTTTGCCAAAATATTGTACTTAAATAATTTTTTTTGTTAAAATGTCCTTAAAACAATTTTATACATGGATTCTAATCTACGTGACTCTAAAATATCATGAAAATTATCCATTTATGCACTTTTTTAAAATCACGGTTCCGAACGTAGTCGGATACCTTAAAAAAAGATGGTTCCTATTTACACATAAAATAGTCTTTATGTTTTACGTCTCAGTATTTCAATACTCTTAAGTTAATATTAAAATATATTCAAAATAAA
The DNA here is from genome assembly GCA_019973935.1 of Trichonephila clavipes. Taxonomy (NCBI): domain Eukaryota; kingdom Metazoa; phylum Arthropoda; class Arachnida; order Araneae; family Nephilidae; genus Trichonephila; species Trichonephila clavipes. Next base: position 1,312,943 of record BMAU01014849.1, read on the forward strand.
AAAACCTCGTTGCAAAGAGCTATAGAATTCATTTCTTAAATATAGATATTTCTTCTGTAATATTGTAGTAGCTGAATATTAATACCATTTAATATAAACAAAACTCCCAACTGACACCAAATAACGAATCATAATTTGTATCAATTTGTTTGATGAATGCGGGATCAGTGTGTTGACTCATGGTTATGGTGACAAATGCTGATTTGGTGATAATGTCTTCATTGTACACACAAAAAGCTATATCCTTATTTTAGACCATGCAGCAAATAAACAAGAAAAAGGGAAACTATTTACTCCATTATTGGACCAATTTATAATAATATTTCTACGCTATTCTTCCTCACCAGAAATACGGAAGAAACTGTTGCTTGAAATACATAAAGAGATTCTCAAAAACATCTGAAATTGCGAAAAAATGTATTTCTCATAATTCCCTGTAAAAGTAAATCATTTTCATGACAACTTAGATCTAGTTTTTTTAATGCATGCGCTTGTATATTTGTGGAAATGTACACAAACGTATGTGTTCTACATTTTGAAACAATAGTTGAATGTATTAAAGGATAGGGAGACTGAAATTAAGAAGATTCCCCCTCAGCCGAAAAAAAGATAACTGGCACTGTAACAGCAGATAAAAACTTATTAAAAAATCAAATTTTGAATTCTGAAAACTTGTATCATTCTCTACAATGAAATACTGATTTAAATGTTTAACACTAAATTTCGGATGCAAATAAATTCCTACATATTGCAAAAGACAAAATACATGTTTAACAAAAAGAAAAAATTGCATGTTCAAGTATTACAAATATTCATTTTTGGCATTAATTAGTTATTGAAAAACTATGTATTTTATTGTGTGCAAAGTTAATTGAAAATCCCGAAGATCATATTTTTCTAACATATAGATTTATATTTACATATGAGACACTCCATTTTGATAATTTATTTCCCTATTCATAGTCTTATTACTGCACTTAACTTCAATTTTGATTTTTTTATTTGAAAAATTTTCCTTTCTAGGTGATTAACGATGTTCGTTATGGTCTATTATCTCTATAATGTGGACGTTTTCATGCTACCGTCATCTTTTATGATACATTTAAATTTCTTCTTTTTTTATTTCAGACAAATATAGTTATTGGGTTGTTCGGAAAGTAATTTCGTTGTTTTTTTTGTGGAAATGAAAGACAGTTTTCGTATAATAAACAAATACTTTATTAAATTATATATTGGATGTTCTGGTCCAACACCTTTTGCCATAATCCTGGTAGAAGCATAATTCCACGCTCATAAAATTGTTGGTCTTTGCTGGCAAAAAACTGTTCGAGGTGGTTTTTGACCTCCTCACTTGAGGTGAAGGTTTTACCGTCTAAAAAATTTTGGAGTGACCGGAACAAATAATAATCCGATGGTGCCAAGTCTGGAGAATATGGTGGGTGTGGCATTGTATCCCATTCAAACTGTAAAAGCTTCTGGCGAGTAACCAAACTTGTGTGAGATATCGCGTTGTCCTGGTGAAACACTACACCTTTTTCCTGTTGATTAGTTCTGACCTTTTCTGTTGAAGTGCATCATTCAGTTTGTCCAGCTGATGACAGTAGACTTCCAAATTAATCGTTGTGTTATCCGGTAAAAGCTAAAAAAAAATGATTCCTTTAAAATTCCACCAAACAGACAGCATCGTCTTTTTTTGGTGAATATCGGCTTTGGAAAGGGTTTGAGCCGGTTCATCTTTTTTGCTCCATGACCTTTTTCGTCCCCAGTGATGATGCGCTTCAAAAACGGAACATTTTCGTGACGTTTGAGAAGCGAATCGCAGACGTCAATGCGGTGACACAGATTTCTCTCTGTGAGAACATGGGGATCCCATACATCGAGCTTCGAGGATAATCCCAGGCCTTTCAAGTAGTCATAAACTGTTGAATTTGATAAATTTAACCTCAATCCGATCTCACGTGTTGTTATTCGCCGGTTCGCATTAACTAATGCATTTATCGCGTCTTTATCAGCTTCAATCGGCCTTCCCGAATGTGGTGCATCTTCGACATCAAAATTGTCGGATCGAAATTTAGCGAACCAGTTCTGGCACTGGAGTACTGTCAACACACCTTCTCCATACACATCGGTCAATTTCTTTCTGGCTGGAACAGCATTTTTACCCTTTCTGTAGTAAAACAGTAAGATATGTCGAAAATGCTGCTTATCGCTCTCCATATTTAAAAGGGCACCAACCAAAAACTACTGCGTAGAATTAATTGGAATTCTCTTGCTATATGAGTTCTCAAAGTATATAAAAATTGTACGGCTTAAATGTGAAGTTGGGTGCAAAAAAATACAATTAAATCCTCTGTCGGGAAAAAAACAAAATTGCTTTCCGAACAACCCAATGGTAATAGCATAATTTTTTTGCTTGTGTATAACTTTTTCAGCCACCACGAAGAAATATGAAAGCTGAAAATAGTCTTTATAAATTGTTCAAGTCACGTATGTTCTTTTCTTTTCAGGATGTCCGAAAGGTCGTTGGGGAATCGAGTGTAAGGAGCGTTGTGTGTGTGAACATGGAGCCGCTTGCAATCAAACCGACGGTCATTGTTTGTGTCTACCTGGATGGACAGGCGACGATTGTTCTATTCGTAAGCGAATTTTTTAATCCAATATTCATTTGGAAGAGATTAGAAAAAGAGATTAAATGAGGTTAAAAACATATTTTAATCAATTCATCTTACAAAATAACAGGACCAGCTCTATGTAGAATTAATAAAAAATATTTTTACATTGCTAAATTCAAAACTCAAATTTTATTTTAATCTCCAGCTGTTTATTTAGTTTTGTAAGAATATGTTTTCAAATTTAAATATAAGTTTAAACTTTTTAACAGTGTGTAAGCAAGTAACAAATAAGTAATTAGTAACACAAGTAATAAGTCATTAGAAGTAAACAAGTAATTAGTATGGAAACAAATACTTTTTGTTTTATTGAAATTTGTGAGTAGAATTTTAAACCTTTCTTTTAAAAAAAAAAGCAGATTTTTCTAACTTTTACTTTTTTTCCTTTTATTTATCTTTAATGCTTTAAGTATTGCGTTAATCTTAAATGTTAGAATTACTTTAATGTTTCTAGGTAAGAGGATAAAACTTGAATGATTTTATTCTCTCTTGGGAGGAGAAGAAATCACAATTGCAATTTGTAAAAGTCTTTCCATTCATATTTGTACAAAGTAGGAGGAAAACACTAATTCTTTCTTGGCCATTGCAGATTGAATTTTCTTTCAGATAGCAAAATGGAAATATTTCAGATATATGAATTATATATATAAATCTCGCTTTAAAAAAATGCAGACATTTCTATTCATTTTAAAATCCTTAAGACCTTTCTGGCAGCTTATCCCTATATTTGTTTTACGCTTTTAATACTTTATGCCTTTCAATTATTGTATAAAAAATATCGTTAAGGAGATTTAAAACAATGAATTTTGACATTTCCAGAAATAACATATCTTCTCTAAAAAAAATATAATATCAGATTTCAAAAATTAATTCAAATGTATGTACTTATTAACATGTTTTTTCTCATAATTAATACAGTAAATATAATTTGTAAGTTTACTTAGTTTAAAAAGAAAGATTTAAAAAAGTTTAATGGGATTTAATAAATATATAATCTATTTCTGAGAGAGAGAGAGAGAGAGAAAAATGACTTGAATACTAAATATTGACATTGTTCTTTGGATATATAAATTGCTTAAATGCACATGCCTCCAAAAGTTAAAAGTCAAGATACACAACTAGTTTTTTTTGACGATCTCTATTAAAAGATAATAAAAAAGGTAAAAAATACGGCTTACATGGATGATCATAAATAACTTAAATAAAACTCTATAAAATAGTTTGTGATACCCCTCGAGCCGGGAGTATCATCTCTTCATCTACGCGACCTATATTGATCAAAACAACACGTATTACTATAGGGATACAATCAGGAGTGATATAACGCATTTCTAAATTCTAAGTAAGTAGCGCCTGGAATCCTAATCACTTATCATTATAAGTTGTTATCCTAAGAGTCTTTATCTGCCTTAAATTCCTTAATTCGCTGAAGCCTGTTCTATAATTTCACTTTTATATTTAATATCTTATCATCATCTCACGGCGATCAACATCTCAGCTTTCTTTCTCCTTCTCCTATTCTACCATTCTACCACGCGAATACTAAAACTTCATTATATATCTATAACTAATCTGCATATCGCGGTTTCTTCTTGAGAGGATTGGATATGAAATAACTCGATTCTAGGCTCCAAAGATTCCCCAAGAGGATTAGTGTGAAAATCCGATAAAGCCCCGTCACAAGTTCTAACCATCACTGATTTTTCTTTGAAAAATTAGACATTTATGTAGCATTTGGAAGAAATTGTGAATATTCCACTTTTGTAATTTAAGTGGAATTTTTTATTCCTGGTTGATCTTCAGTTGTTAGTTCTATAATAAAATTTTGTTGGCCATATATCTTGAAGGTGTCATTTACCCAATTCGTTAAGATGGACAGGTGGATTTATAGAAATAAGGTTATCACAAGAGATGCTGTTATACGTCTTTCTGTGTCTTGTAGTCAGACTTTGAAATCAATTTGAATGTGGAAATTCAGTATCAAGAGCGCCTATTTCAAACTTTCCATAAATTAAAATCTAGGTACAAAATCGTTTTCTAGCTCCTTTGATACGAAAAAAGGAGAAACACTACAGTGCTTCAATTTATTTCAGATTATCTTGCCGCAACAAGGATAACAGTATCTACTTCTACGTTGCCCATCGTTTTCACAATCAATTACTATGCTTTAAAACCTTCACTTTGTATCCTTCTAATGACAATACAGTACACCCTCTTTATATATCCATTATCACTAATAGACAGCAATGAACTTAGGCACTCCAACTAGAGGAGTTCCAATTTAGTTTGGAGAGTGTTTCAGGTCGCGCGTGCTGTTCTAATGAGAACAAAGCATCATATACCACCACTTTAACATACTGCTGAAAGACCCAATTATGGAGGATGCAGTATCGGGGTTTAGGCTGCAATCTCTTTGGACAGTCACACTGAACTGCATTGCTCCTCGAAAGATCTCTGACTGATGTTAAATATCATGACATCATTGTTCCTTCTGTCGCATCACATGTTGCTATGGTTGATAAATCCATCCTAATGGAATATAATTTTCATACTCCTAAAGCTAGGTTTGCTAGTCAATATTATGAAAATCAAAGTTTTAAGCAGATGGAATAAGCAGCTAGATCCCTGGAACTTAATTCGATATAGCATAATTGTGATTATATCGTCTGTCAAGGTGGTTGTCTTAAGATATAATTCGAGATTATTAACAACTGGATGAAGGATTATTCCATAGATAGACATATCTTTCCATACCAGAGTCCAAAAATTTAGCTAACAGTATGGAAAGTCGATGGCAGTACTGGTCAAGGTATAAACACATTCCTTTATTTTTTTCTAAAAAAAAATCTCGGATTTTTTTTTTATTAATATTATTGAACAGTAAAAAAATATCTTCTCTCTGTCCCATAATAATAATAGTAGTTGAATCAAATTTGCCCTGTAATAATAGTAGTAGAAGAAAATAAATATAAAACGCAACATTTATATATTATCAGAAAACTAGATTATATATATATATGTATGCTAAACAATATACATAAAAAATACTCCTAATTTTTATGTTATGATCTAATACTTTCTAGATTTTTTAATAATTTCATGAATGCATTTTGAATTTGTAGGTAGGCTCTCTTGACTGCGAAGCTTTGCTTTCCTTACATGCGCTATTCTTTTTTTTTTTTTGTAAGAAAGGGTTTTATGGTACTTGGAACTTTTTTCATGGTTTCCTTTTTTCAAAATTCTGAATAATGTAGATTTGAGAACTTCAACGAGGTGGGCTGCTGATCATATTTTTCTTCTGCTAAAAACTAATCAAGTTTTTTTCCATAATCTTTCAATTTATGTCCATAATTTAAATTTTTTAAAGGATCAGCATCAGCATAAGATTCACCTTGACAATTAGTTTTGAAAATATGATTTCAAATTCTTGATATGGTCATTTTGTGGCACTTAAACTGTTTTGCAGCTCAACATTATTACAACTTTTTGTAGCTTTTCATTTTTGTTTCGATGCATCAAAAATTCGACAATCGCAATTTGATCTTTCTTCTCTTTTTTCAAGTTACTTTTACGATGGGTTAATACTCAACTGAAATAAAACAATTTATTTTTTTTAGAAAAATAATTATAATTTTTAATTATTAAACTAACCCAACATTTGAAAGATGATTCAAGAGAAAGGACAGATGGCATGGAACATTGGTTTTGATTGAGGGCTTCGTAATTTTACACTACAATATAAATTACAGCTGTGTTCGATAATATATATATACTTATATAATTCCCACGCTTATTATGAGACAGAGGGAGTGACTATTAATTTTTAAATCATGCTCGATGTAACAACAAATTAGATTAAAAAAGAACTGGTTGTATCTTTACTTTTGGGGGTAAGTGTACATAAATAAAGGAAAATTCTGAACTAATTGTCTATATATAACAGCATGCATAAATGGGACATATGGATTTTATTGCCAAAACACTTGCAATTGTCACAATGGTGCAACATGCCAACCTAATAATGGACTTTGTCGGTGTCAGCCAGGATGGATGGGATCTAGATGTGCAGATTGTAAGTTATTTCTTTATTAACATTATTTGAAAAATTCAACTTAATACAGAAATTTTGTTCTTAACACGAGAAAAAAATTATGAGTATGAATTAATTCAATCATATTAAAAAAATTATTTGAAAGTTTTTTGAGAAACAGCACTTAGCCCAAATGCTCTGAAAATACTGTTAAAATGAGCAAGAATAATTATACTACACAATAAAAAATACACAATAATACACTAGTAGTTAAAAAGAAATTGTGAAGAGAAAAATGATTAAATTTAAATTGACTATATATATATATATATATATAACATTTTGTTGATTGCTTCACATTAAAGCCGAAATATGCTTATATATTTCTGCGACTTTTATGTAATTTGTTGGTTGAGGTGTATTATTAAACATCCTTATTATAAATAAATAGAAACGGCATATAACACGCACCTCCTTTTTTACGAAGAAACTTGAAATGTATATGTGCGCAATGCTCTTATGTTTAAAAGTCTTCTAGGTTATTCCACGCTTTAAAAAAAATATATACTTCTAGAACTATAACCCTTTAAGTTCATAAGGAATGCCATTTCTTTTAAATACACAATATTTAGATATATGTAGAAGTCTAATTATTGCTATATATATACTTATCTTTTTTTTTTCATTTTTATACCTGGCGTATAACGTTCGCCCATAAATTTCGTTCTTATTTTTCGTGTTAAAAGTGTGCGTTATACGCCGGATTTTACGATATATAACTCAAAATAATATTTTATATATGATATTATTACCAAAATAATGATTCAGTTATGAAAATCTAAATGTTTAGTATCATAATTTTATAAAATTTTGCTTATATAATTTTATTTACAAACATACAAAATTTTTGATAGTATGAATATTATTTTCCTTAAGCTAGTGAAAGGAATATAAGACAAGAAAGATACAAGAAAGAAAACTAAGTATTCTCTCTTGAATAAAATATAAGAAATAAATTAAATTATATATAAATTAAATTTATATCTTGGCGGAAAAAAAGTTTTAGAATTATTTTGAAACACAAATTTGAAAAACTTTCAAATTACACTGCGGACTATTAAAATGCTAATGAAGAAAATTCCCATTAAGAATGAAATAATCCCATGTTTAAACCTCGTTACGACATGTTAATGACCATCAGTACAGTGCTATGCAACTCAAGTGCGTCACCTAAAATGGTACACTGAATGAAGGGCATGGATAGTCGAAGCCACGGTAGCTGATGGTCCTGGCCGTGAATTCGTGGTCGATGTTGTTTCCGTCGAGCTGTGGGTTCAAATCCTGGTGCCACCAAATACTTATAGTGTAGAAGGGCTGATAACATTCAGTCTGTCGAAGTTGAATCCTCACTTTGGCATGGTGTGGAAATTTGGAGACTGGGAGTGCTAAATCATGGGTTTTCCCCGTCCCTTGACAATGATTCAAAACTACGAGGTTCATCAAAATAACTCTCTTGTTGCTTCAGATTTGTAAATAAATAATAAAGCAATCATAGACAAGCGTATGATGCAACATCGCCTTTCCAAATGAATCACAATTCTGTTTACAACATCACGATGGTCACATCTGGACCCGATGGCGTTGCGATTTTCATAATTCATTTTATATGCATTACAATACCAATCCTTCACCTGGTGTTATGGCTTCGGATGTTATTGGATTTTACTTGCGCATCTTTCTCTGATACGCTTTGCTGTAACATTCAATAGTTACCATTTCGTCTTTGTAGTTATAGTTTTTGACCAGTTGTCATCCCTTATCTTCAAGGTTTACCTGCGTCCGAGCTTCAACAAAACAACCCTGATTGAAATGAAAGTTGAATAGAATTTTTTTTTATTCATATTGCATTTTTGTATATAATAATCGATTGAATCTTTTAAAGCCTGTCCAGAAGGTTTCTACGGAGATCACTGTATGCAAGTTTGTGATTGTTCTTTTGGCATGGTCTGTGATCCAAAAGTTGGATGCGTCGTTGAAGATATAAGTAAGTATATATGTGTATGATATATTATAGTTAAGTTCCTATTATTAATTCTTATTTAATACATATTTGGTGTTTCATTCCTTCTTCCACATCATATACTTTTTCTTATTATTATAGTTATTTTCTCTGTTCTATTATAAATACTTTAAATTAAAATACTTACAATAAAACTAATACATTTTTTTAATAGTTAACCTGAAAATCTTAGAAAAATGTATTTATCTATATCCACACTGCTGGCCATTAAAATTGAAACACCAGGAAGAAAAGCAAGCTATAAAACTTTACTTATTGTAAATTGACATCATAATAAGAAAAAAACCTTATTAGATCTATAGACATTTTGAAAGTATATAACATCCGAAATTAGTACACACATCTGTCGCCTCTCTCAGCTATAACACTAACACAGTTAGGCATCGAGTCGGATTGCGCTTCGATGACATATACTAACAACTATCTGTTTCTTTAAGTCTATGCCACACTTCATTAATGATACTGGTTGGAGAATGGTGATGGCACTGGCCAGAGCAACAGTCTAACAGTCTTTATGTCGAGGTAGGTCAGATAAGAGAAGCGTTTCTTGTTGAAAGATGTCTTCAAAGCCTCAGAGATAAGGCTTAGACACCGACCTTAAGAATATTAAAAAGTGTAACGTTGGCTGCTCAAGATTACCAACGAAGAAAACATAAAGTGTTCATTTTGTGTACCCAATGGTTGTCCATGTCATCACAACTGGTGCAGGACCCGTATGACGATATATCGAATTCATGTAGGCCACATGCGTTCTTCTCTGTGCATCCAGGCACGGATACGTCCATCTTGATGCTGCAGGCAGAATCGAAACTCATCTCAGAAGGCGGCGTGGTGCCATTCCGGCATCCAGTTTTTTCGTTGGGTGCACCACTGTCGTCACATATATTTATGCTGCAGCGTCAAGGTAAAACGCAACAATAATCACTATGCAGACAGTCCAGACGTCGGTCAACGCACTGTCCATGCGGATACGTGCTGCAAACAAGTCCATTTCATGACTCAAAATGAATGTGACGGCTGGACGATCCTGCAAAGCAGACCTAACAACTTCTCTGTCCACTCCAGCGTTAGTGGCAGGAGGACGTTGAGATTTTGCATGGCGCGCTCAATATTAATATTACATATTCGCATCGTACTCGTTTGATTTTGACCAATATGAATATATTATCGCGGAACGATAAAGCACACTTTCAATAAAACACGATTGTATCGCTATCCGAATTCCTGCACTCTCTGGTTGTTTTTTCCTTTCATTTTTATGCAAGGTAAAACAATCTTCTCACAAGCAAGCAACATATAATTGCGATTTCCGAATGAGAAATACGCTGCATAACAATCTATTCATACGGAGTTTGAGATTCCGTTTTTACCTGCTACTTCATTAAATTGCGCTTAAATGCTAATCAATGATATATTCCAGCACCTTCTCCCTTTCATGGTAATTTGAGGTTTGTATCATTCATTCTTCATGATATTGTAATTTAATGAGACCAGTAGTGTATATATATTTATGCATGTATGTATATATGTATGTATATATATATATATATATATATATATATATATATATATATATATACTTGTGCTATTTATTTTAAATTAAGATTCTTTTATATTCTCTATGTACAAAGAGAAAAATCATATGTTAATTAGCTTCATAATTTCAGATATTGTCTAAAAATTATCTGAAGTTGCATACTTTCTATCAATTACGTAAAAATATTTAAATATTTACTAAAATTTACTTAGTATTTTTGAAGAATGAAAAAGTGAAATGCTTTGTAATCTTAATAAGGCACTTTTTTTACCGTTATACACATGTCATAAAATAAATTTAGATAGAGACAGAGAATATTATTTCCTAATGAATATGAAATATCATGTTTGGTAATTGATAAAATTTTTTTAAGGGGATAACACTTTCCCTGATTTTATTTTGTCTTTTACGCACTAAAAGTAAAAGAAAATGCTTTAATTCTCAACATTATAAATACTTAGATATTTTATATTTTCCAGTAGCATAACATCATCAACAGGAATGGAACACACCTCACAAAATGCACTTATTGATCTTGTAATATTTTTCTGTTTAAATTAAATTATTGAAACAAGATAGAAGGAAGTTTCTCTGCTTTCTTAAGCAGCTGTATATTCAAATTCAAATATAGTCTCACGCTAAATAACATATTTTTGCTTTTTATAACACTTTAAAATAAGAACTACAGTGAATCTGATATTTTTTTATCCTTTTAAATTCTTTACGTAAGTATTTCCTTTTAATTTTGCTAGCTGAAAAAAACAAACAAGCAAAATTATTTTTGAACTATACAAAAATAGCCAAGAACTTCAACAAAGCCATCTTTATGATAGAGAAACTATAAAAAAAATGTTATTTTTACAGTTATCATCTTGAAGATACGTTTAATGTTAAACACGAAAGGTTTTTAAGGTAAAATAGAGTTAAAAACTTATTTTTTAGCATATTTTGAAAATGATGGGAATTTTTTTTAAAAAAAAGATAAGGGACTGATATTATGTCTAATCATGTAGCAGCTAAGGAATAAATGAATAAACTTAAAAAGTCATACACCACAGATTAGGAGATATACTTTTACTGTCTAACATTTCAGATGTCGCTGAGCTCAATACAGATGAAGCGACAATTAATCCATGGTTTATTACTGGTGTCAGCATTGTGGTTTTCCTTGTCATCTTAATAATAATTTGTATTGCAACGCACTACAAAAAGAAAATGGAGCAGCTAAGTACTGACTTATCTTCAGTGTAAGTAACAAACTAAAAATAAATTGATAATTTAAAAACTAAGAAGCAATAATTTTGCTTTAAAAGTATTTTTACGTTAAAACTCGAAATACAAGATTCTCTGAAAGCTTTTGCCCGTCACAGGCATTTAAATTTTTTTTAAATAATATATATATGAAATATTATACTTAACGTTTTCACACACAACAAAACCCCGCTCAATAGTACTAATGTATGTTTGTGTGTGCATAATATGTTTTTTCAACTAAGTATTTCATTTATAAAACAGCAATTCTCTCTATCTTTTTACAAACAAGCATACTAAATTTTTTAATTAGAATACAATTTTACTAAAAAAATAATAATATTTAATGAAAATAAAGAAGAAATCATACATATCATCGATTGATAAGAAGAAAAATTGTAACTTTCAGTGTAAAAAAATTATTAAGGGGAGCACGTTATGTCTGACACATTTTTACAATTAATTCATTAAAAAAATCTCTGCAGTGTTTTTTTCTTCAATATTGGTAATGCATACATTTTATGTATAATAATGAGTATAAATTCGTCGCGTAAGCTATCTCTAAACAGAATTCCTTAATCAACCAATTTCGGACTTCATTATCAAATAAAACTACTATAATTAAATAAACTTGATGCATTTGTTAAAACACAAGAAATATTTCATGAATATGTAAATCCTTTCTAATAGGCTCAACATTAATTTAGAGCAATATTGTTACCAATTTTATATAATTAATGCTTAAAATAGAGTAAATAACTTATATCTGGATACTTAATACGTTAATATCATTTTCTGTTGTATTTATTTTATAGTAAAAATTGTAATTTTCGCAAGCAATGCATCCCTTACATTCTAATGGAGTTTCAAAGGAATTTTGGCGAAATATTGGCGATACAGCCAAATTAGTATCATTTTTGACGACCAAATTTGATGAATTTGTGACCATATGAATGCTTCTGGAAAAACCTTGAGAAATCTATAACATCGTGAACTATGGCGGAAGCGGATTTTTCGAGAAAGCGTTAGAAGTATCCGCGCAGACTATAAATAGCAGTCGCTTGCTGAAACTAAGTCAGTATTACTTCGGCTGTTGAAGAGGACTAGTGGTTGCTTCCGGATAATCTTTAGCATTACGTACTAGGGTTTTCAGACACTTATAATGGCGTTTGAGAGCTGTAAAAAGTGTGAGAACCTTCTAGGATTTATTGTGCAAATTTTTTAGTGCTGTATTTTGTATTTTAAGGATTGTTTTTCCACGATAAATTTTTATTGCTCTTAAAGAACTATTTTGCTCTTTGAGACTGATGGAATAAAATCCACGAAACCCGATCTAGGTAACAATATTTATATTCTTTAATTCTTATCTAAATATCATTGTATTAATGTGTTAATAATAAAAAATTTATGCATTTATTTTCATTATGTGCTGTCATAACTATCTAGTTTTGAAAAAGAACAACGTAGATTTAAGCACCAAATTTTTAAATTTAATTAAATCATGAAATTTTAATAAAATATTTGGAAAGCTGAGTTCTCATTTCTATAAGTAAAACTATATAACATGCATTTCACAAAAGATACAAAAATATATAAGAACATTTTCTTTCACAGATACCAAGGAGAACGCAGAGATACTTTAGGTAAGCTCATAAATTTTTGTATTTATTTTCTCTATCATTGCATTTTTCGAATGATTACTTCTGAAACGTCACTGCATTAAGACCAAATTTAGGAGAGGAATGCATTTTGTATATTCAGTAAGGCTTTCTATTTCATTCTTATCAAATTCTGTAAACACAGAAAAAATTTAAAATATTTCTAACATTTTATTTTGTAAAATACAAGTCATTTTCGTCTTTCGTCCTTACTTCGAAGCATTTATTTTTGCAGATGTTCAACATTTCAACAATCCAATTTACTCCAGCGTTCCCTGGATGAATGATTCAACTGAAAACAATGTGTCTCAGGTGAACAATGAAATTTCGAGTCACATCGAATATGACAAATCCAATTTGAGAGATGTCATTCCAATGTCAAAAGAAGCCGACATCGATTGCGTGAGTGAAATAGGTAAGATAATCCATACAATCTCTTGTTTTTTCGTAAAAGTAAATGCTTTTTGAATCCATCTATACAATATCGTCGACAACTCAAAGGACGAAAATTCAGATTTAATTTCAGAGTAATATTATTTTTCACCTAAAAAATTATTCTTTCATATTGAACTGAACAATCGTGTAATATCGTTGATTTCTAATTTAATAATTCTTCGTATATCACCAATGCTTACATATTCCTCTCGATTAAAATTAAGTGAATTTCACTGTTTTAAAACATGAACGATCAAGATGTACGATACTGATATTGGTTATTTGTACAATATGTAAAGCGAAAATATATATAAATTAAGTTTTTTGGAAAAATATACACATTTTTTTTTAAAAAAAAGTCAACGTTATGAAAATTAAACGACAAAGAAAAAAGCAGAGTAAATCAGAGATGACGCAAGTGAACGAATTAGAATACTACACTGCACTCATTGGCGTGATGTACACTCCCAAAACCTCCCTCATCGCGGGGGGAGGGGGGCAAAGAATGTTTCATGCCAAGTACGGCTTGGAGCCCAAACCTGACTTTGTATAGGGAGCCCTTATATTCTCCGTTACTCCACTGTGTGTGTGCATGAGTGTGTGTTACTGTACTGTACTAAAATCTTTATATAATGTTGAGTTAAATAAAAAACATATTGTGAAGAAAAAAGGTGTTACTAAACATGAGGTAATACATACGTTTTCAGAGATAAATCTTTGTACATGAAGGTGGGGAAAACTAATATTTCTATATATATATATACAATTCGAATGAAATTGTCATTAATTACATTGATACAATTTCTAAATAAGATGTTATATATATTTTTAAGAATGATAAACACTGTTGATATTGAATTGTCTTGCTTAAAATGAAAAACCGATAACACACTTTTAGTGTGTGGGGGGAGCACAATCTCGCTCTTACGGGATAAAAATTTGCGGTAACTACCGAACAGTACGGCAAAATGGTTTCATTCTATATTTTTTCAAGGTAAAAAAAGATGAACTTTTCAAGATACCATTACTACTAGACAACGTTCTAGATCCTCCACAGAATTTAACTCATCCTAGTGTTACAGTAAATTTTTTATCTTCAAAAATTACTACGTAGATAAAGCCTTCAGATGGGGTCTGGCTGATTCGTGGACCATCAATCGAATTTATTGGGTGAGTGTAAAAGTTATCTACCCATTTTTATTACCCATAAAAAAGAGCAAATAAACACAAAAACTATTTCGAGTCAAAAATGTTTTGGATGGCAGTTTTCACAGCATCAAGATCAACAAAGATTTTCTGACTGAAGGAATAGTTCAACGTATGAAAAAAAGTGATATTCAGTTGGTACCAAGTCAGGTGAATAGGGAGGGTAGGGTAAGACCTCCCAACCAAAGCCCATTAACTTTTGGCGAGTGATGACAGCAACGTGTGGCCTGGCGTTATCGTGATGAAGGATAACACCGTGAAGATTGGTGAGACAAGGCAGCTTTGTTATCAAATTTGAATGCAGCTTGCCTAACTGTAAACAATTGAAGGCAGTATTGATAGTTTGGTTGAGAGGTAAGACCTCCCAGTGAATTATTCTCTGTACATCCCCCTACACACTCAATAACACCTTCTTGGGATTAAGTTCAGATTTCGAAGTCGATGCAGGCGGATTAGAAGGGGGACATACAGTCCTATGATGCTTTACATTACGGTACATAACTAACCTCTCATTTCCTGGCTCAATTCGTGTTAAGAATGGGTCCTTTTTGTACGGGAAAAGCAAGGAAACACAGGTGGTGATTCGGTCACCCCTTTCTTTGCTGTCAGATTATGTGCAACCCAACGATCCAGTTTTCTCATAAAACCCAACTTAACCAGCTGTCTCTCGACCGTTGTCCGGTGTACGTTGAAGATCTCCTCTAATTCTTGCACGGTTGAGTTGGGGTTACTTGCTTTTTATGGCTTGATCAATATCGTCTTCTCCAAAGTATGATGGCCATCTACTCCTAGCCTGAAACCGTCCACTCCACTCCTTGCTCCATTCTTTGGCATCTTCTGTCTTCTTCTCTAAATTTCTGAAACCGTCGACGACATGTGCTTTCGTCTATTTCATCCTCCCCATAAACCTGACAAACATTGTGACATGCTGTGGCTGTCGTACTATTTTTATCGAACTCGTATAACAAACAATGTGTGTGTCTCATATTCTCCTCCTCGCTTACCATGTTACACCCTCCGAGATTTTTTTTTGAGATTATTAACTGTGTGTATGTGAAGCACAAAGCATTTATATGTTAAGCATCCACTCGTTTGATTGACAGACCATTTCGGTCATGTGTGGCATGAATTCCTTCAAATTTGCTGTCCAAAAATGAGTAGAATTTTCGTACTCATCCAATATATTTTTATTGTAACTTTTGTTTCTCATTGTGTATGTATATACTCTCGTGTCCAAAATTACAGGTTACAAACATAAAAAATGTGATTTTTTGACAAAAATTCGACTTAACACTAAACATACCATAACGGGTCAAATGACCCATTTTGCATTGAATATGCACGTATCATCTAATTGCTTTTGCACATTTGACTTCGTGATTTTTTCTAAGTAATTAATCTACAGTTATTATACAATTTTTTTTGTTTTGTTTATTTTGAGTAATACTTGTCGTATACCGTTATCAACCACAACAGGTCATTTGACTCGGAGAGCATTTTTTTGTTTTATAAGCTTATCAAGTCATATTGCTTATCGTATTGTAGTCGGTAAGTTGCACGTTTCTGCAAAGACTGTTGCGTAAAGTAGTTAACTCAAAATAGCTGAGAATAATTTCAAGAAAAGTCTAAGTTCTAAGTCTTGCAGATGGCCTCTCCAAGTTTTTTTTTCAATATCCTTGATTTAGCTGGCATAGATGCCTGGATTTTGTACAAGCAAACAACAGGAGAAAACATCTCAAGACAAGATTTTTTACTCAAGCTAGCAGTAGAACTTGGCGCTGATTTTCGAGAAGCCCGTGAACAACCAAAACAAAGAAAAAATACGAAAGGGTCATTGCCTGTCTACTACAGATGCTTATCTACGTAAGAGATGCCAAATAGGATACTGTAAAGGAAATAAAACCAACAGAATTTGCTCTAAATGTAAAAAATATATTTGCGAAAAATGTACAATGGACACAAATATGCGATGAGCAATGAATTAAAAATTCTAATTTTTTGCTTTTGTAATAGAAATGGTCAATTTACTATTTTGCTTTATTATAATAAATTTAATATTTATTTTTATTTCCTTTCTAACATTCATGATTCATGCATTCGAGCATAACACATAAAGTCGGGTAATTTGACCCGCTATGGTAGAAATAGGTATCTATTAAGTGTTGGTATGATTAGTGTTAATGTTTAGAAATTTGGTGTACTAATACCTTATGCTGTAAGGCATGAAACTGTAACAAAAACAAAAACAAAATATCGAAGAAGTTTGATGTTACTGACATGTAAATGAGAACGACATTGGGAAAAACAGGATACGCCATAACACTGTTTTGCTCCTCTAACGAGAGGTGTGGCCAACTTATACAGCTTTACAAGCCCTTGTGTAAGCGTTAAAATTTGCATCAAATCATATCGCTTTCGGTAAAAGAACTAAAGGAATCAGTTCTAAATGTATCATGGAAAAAGATAAGGCCAATCTCAGAAAGCAAGCGCCGCTGCCCATCCGGTATAGTGGTTAGTGACGCTAACTGCTGTGGCTTTGGGCCTCGATACGAATCTCGGGGAAGGCATGGATGTTCGTAAATATATACCAGTACAGCATGAGTGTATTCTAAAAATCCGTCAAGCCTCTCGTGGGGTTGATGGAAGGGGAAGAGAGGTGGGGGGCCTCCTGATTATCTCCAGGGGTTTTCTCCCTCAAAATTGGGTGAAACTGAGCAAAATCGTATTATCACCTGCATGGTGCTCGAACAAACGGCTAACGACTGGCGTAAAAAACTAGCCCCTTGCCACGAGGAATTTCGTGGATCTGGATCCGGCACTGCCAATCAGGGGGCATTAGCAGCAACAACAAATACTAGGCTTCAATAGTAGAAAATGGGTTGAGGGGGATATCAGAAAGAGCTAAATCAATCAGAGGTGAAGCTTTGGTGTATATGGTTATTGAGGATGGCAAAAATTTATTAGCGGATTTAGTGGAAATGAGACTTCCGAAAATATTAGTTCAATCGATTTTGAAGATAACGTACTCAATTCTGCAGATGGTGGGTGTATTTTATAAGGAAAAACTATTAATTTTCTCTGAATTATATTTAAATTATGTCTTCTAGAAAGTTTCATTAAAATATCTCAATCTTATTCTTTAATGGAAAGACATTTATGCGGAAATTAAGTTAAATAAAATTTTATTTTTAAAAAAGATATTAATTCTGAAACTTTGGATGACTTGATTCAAATTTAAAATGTTCTAAGAGAATGAAAACTTAATAGAAGTTTTTTAGGTGATTTTAACGATTGAAAAAAGAAGGGGAGGGGAGGTAAAATCTTTATTTCTTAATCAATTTTTGGTAAATTATAATGTTAGAAATCTCTCAGATTTTTAAAGATTTAACTAAGTATTGCTACAAAAATAATTATCCGCTTAGTGATTTAATAACTGATTTTTAAATGTTTCTTACATTTTTGTAGCCACTTTGTAACAGTTATTAGATCGAGTGTTAACAGAAACGTTGTTATAAAAATACTTTACTGAGTTCAGTATAGAATAGTTAACTTATTAGAGAATTCAAAAAGAACTGTATTTTGTACAATGTTCAAGTGTTAGGAACTTGCAACAAAATTAAAACGTTCCATTCAATGGAATTTGCAACAAAAACCTTTTCGATTTCACAATAATCCATTCTTCAAAGCCCAACAATTTTTCCAAAAATTTTTTACCTGGCTTTTGAAAATACTTGTATTTATAATAAAGAAAAGAATTGGCAGAAGTAATATAATAAATTTATGTTAAAGGAATTAGGTTTGGAATAACCTTTTGAATTGCTCGAGTTAGGATAAAATTTACCGATTTAGAAAAAAAATATTTTTATTTCGAAACGGATATGATCAAAAAAAAATGTCTAAAAATTTATTCTGAGAATTACATTGTGCAATCAGAAATTGTGCTCTTTAGCTTATAATAGACTAAGTGAGTGTGCGTGCGTCTGTGTTATTAATATACACTGGTGTGCAAAAATTAAGGACGAAGTCGAAAAATTAGCATATCAGCTGAACGAAGAGGCAGAGCGGACAGAAAGACCAATCAGGAGATTAAGTAAGGTGATGTACGGTAGCACATGCGCAGATATGCAGGTAGACGTAATGGGGGAGTGTCTGAGTAGTATAAAGCATG
The DNA here is from genome assembly GCA_019973935.1 of Trichonephila clavipes. NCBI lineage: Eukaryota > Metazoa > Arthropoda > Arachnida > Araneae > Nephilidae > Trichonephila > Trichonephila clavipes. Next base: position 1,331,977 of record BMAU01014849.1, read on the forward strand.
TTGTCGGTGTAAGATCAGTATTTCTGGCAAAGAGATTGCACGCCGTATAGCAGTTAAAATCACACCGAGTTGCTGCCTCAGCGAGAAATGGCGAATAATCAATCTGTTAGACGACATCTGGATGCTTTTACCCGAGGTCGAATCATTGGGAAGTTGGAGGAAGGCCGCAGTGTGACAAGTGTGGCTGCAGAGTTCGGAATTGCTCACAGCATCGTTTCACGACTTTGGAGACAATTTCAAACTACAGGAACAGCTATCCGGGGGTTCAGTAGTGGTCGTCCACGAGGAACCACACCCGCAGATGACCGGTACATTGTCTTACAGGCCAGAAGAAACAGGCGGCAGACAGCGGGAGAAATCGCTAGACACACGACACAGGCGACTGGACGACCGATATCGCGTTTTACCGTGGCCAGAAGACTGCACGGTGGGGGTCTGTTTGCACGGCGCCCTGTACGGTGTGTACCTTTAACGCCTGCCCATCGAAGAAGGCGTTCTCTGTGGTGCCGGGAACACCGGAATTGAAGAGACAATGAATGGAGACGAGTACTCTTTACAGATGAGAGCAGATTCAGTTTGAGTAGCGATTCTCATCGCATACTCATCTGGAGAGAGCGGGGAAGCCGCAATCATCCCTCGAACATCATTGAAAGGGACAGGTATGGAGGTCGCGGTGTTCTCGTTTGGGGAGGCATCATGCTTGGTAGTCGTACAGAACTTCACATCTTCGACGCAGGTTCAGTCAACGGGACCCGTTATTGTAACGAGATTCTTCTTCTATATGTGCGTCTTTTTAGAGGCGCTATGGGTCTGCAGTTCCTTTTCATGGACGACAATGCACCATGTCATCGCACAGTAGCTGCCGAACAGCTCTTAGAGAGTGAGGATATTGAACGTATGGATTGGCCGGCACGATCTCCGGATCTTAATCCCATCGAGTATGTATGGGATTTTCTAGGCAGACGCTTGGCAGCTCGTACCTTACCACCAGTAACGATTCGGGAGCTTCGATTGGCGCTGCAAGACGAATGGGCAGCAATGCCTCAACAACTAATTGACACCCTCATTCTCAGCATGGGCAGACGCTGTGAAACCTGCCTAGCAGTAGGGGAGATCATATCCCCTCCTAAAGACCGGATGTTTCTTGCTGGACACCCATCACAGGGATGTTTCGGCCTTCAGTCGCATTGCGCTCCATGCTACTTTTTCAATAAAGCTTCTTTTTATCCCTCTGATTTCTCTTTTAGTAAGTGTTGCTTACATTACACATGTCCTTACGTATTGGGGATCTTACGGTAGTAAATGTGTTCATCTGGAAAGCTTTTGTACAAAGTTATATTGAAAAAACCGTCTCGTCCTTAATTTTTGCACACCAGTGTATGTTAAGAAAATTTGTTTCTCATTTTAAAACAATGTGTAGTTAATTTGTGACATTCTTTAGTTCAGAAAACAGAAACTTCTACTTTTACTAAATTTGATATTATATGACTTGTAAGACGAAATATTACAAAATATAATACGCAATTTTGTATTTCAAAATGTTTGTACAAAATTTTTCAAAATCAAAGCTTGTGTATATTCAAATGAAACATTTTTTTTAAAAAAAGCAAATAAACAGCAAGATGTTCATATTCAAATCTTACAAAATCAAAAGTAGTATAGCAATGACTTTTATTTTAATAGGAACTAGCTGTGCATCTGGGTATAGCAGCCTGAACTCAGCACAAGACTTTTGCTACAGCAGCAATATATATAATGAAGGAGGAAACAAATCAATGTGCCTCGTAAAACAGCCCATTTGCAAATCTGATGAAGAAAACGAAGCAAAAGTAATTGTTTAATTCATATGGTTTGTACTGCGAAACTTAATTATTTTTTTCTGACACATGCTTAAGTTTATTTTGTACATAGGATGCACAACGAAGAGCTGTGATTGTTACATTTACTAAAGGGGTAGAAAATAAGGAAAGAAATGTTTCACGTATTTTTACATCGTCATTGTATATAACATTAAATAAAGATCTATATAAAATATGTGTTGCCTGCTATTATAGAATAACGAAAATACTCTCTATAACTTATAAAGCAATGCCCAAAGGAGCTTTCGGAATTAGATGAAAATCGTAGATGGGATGTTCCTGCATTGAAAAACAAAACGCTAACAATGCCAAAGGAATTGAGCGTTTTATTCAAGTAATACGGCTGCATAAGAAAAAAATCAATAATAGACCCTCCTCTCACCCTGATGTATTCTACAAGTCATTAAATCTTCGAGTTGGCTGGTGTTATCTTACGGAATTGCTTGCAATACACGTTCCAATTAGCGAATTAGATCGCTGCGATTCAGAGATGTGGTCAAGGACAGTTGCTCATTAGAACCTAGACGTGTTGTATTGGGGAAGGATCTAACAATCGCGCTGTCCAGTGAAGTGTTGGAGAAGCACGAATACAAAGAATAGAAGGGCAAATGGGCATTATCCTGTTGAAATATAACCTCGGGGTTCATAGAAGGGAAGGGGATTCACCGAGGAATAGAATTTCGTCAACGCCCCACTTTAATATTAGGATATCACGGACTACAACCAAATTGCTGTGTGGCGGATTACAATCAGGTAAGTATCTCATCGCTGTCCTGGACGTCTTTAGACACATCTTCGCTGGTCATCGGAACTCAATTTGAAATGGGACTCATCTCCCAAATAGTTCAACTCCAGTCCGAGTGATTCCAGGTTGAATGTGCTTGTAACCATTGCAAACGCGCCTACAGTATACAATGGTACTGTGCAGTCGGCGCAATATTCTTTGTGACCTTAGCTTCCGTTTGCTGAATCACCAACCGATGGTCATTTGTATCCTGGTTACAAGTAGGATCGTTGATAAGAACGTATCAGAAGCTTTGAGTGCTAATCTGACGATCCCTCTGCTCTCGCATTTTATCGTCATTCTCAGACGAACACCACCTACTTGACGATCTGTACGGCCATGGCTCCTCAATTCCAGCCAATGTCTTTGAATGATAGCATCACTCCGATCCAAATGTCAAGTGATCCTTTAGTCGAATCGCACGTTTGTTTTAAATGAGAATATCTTCTTATACTGTTTGCAAGACATTGGTACACACCACATAGGTCAACGGTACCACATTCATTTGTAATGTTGTAAGTCATACCTTATACAACATTAGAATACTCTTTGATTTATAAACTGTTCGGATGCGCCTTTGCAATACATTAAAATTCCATTTACTAGGTCATTAGGCCATATTCTATTGTAAGGTATGTATATGCGCAATTTCTTACCATTCGGATATAGCTCCTACTTCGCTATTTGTAGTACTAATTCGTTGTAATCCTTATTAGAGAGTTATAATGGTTTAGTACTATAAAGGGGATAGTTTAACTGCTCACCATTAATAAGCTCTAAAAGAAAAACTTATAACTGAAGCAATATTTTTATCATTCTTTTTTTTAATTTAAATAAATTTAATATCTTTAAACTATCTACAAATTCATTAAAAAGGAAAGTACTTAATAATTAAAATAAACATCTGTAAGAAAAAAGATTTTAAGTTTCGAATTGCATCGTATCGTATTTTGAACACTTCTACAGTTTTCGGAAATCGATTTCCTTAAAAATATGCATCAATATCTCAATATCATATTCGCTTTTGATTTTTTTTTGTTAAAAAAAATTCTTAAGAAACGTCACTGAAAGAAGCTTTATTGTGATCATTTTAGGTTGGTAGTTTCAATTACCATCACTTAAGAACACGCAGGTTATTTAAACAAATTTTAGAGATGATTTACAAGCACTGAAATATATTTGTAATTAGTGGCGTTTTTGACCACAGGGGGAACTGAAGGGTCACAAAAAATGCATATTAATATCATATTTCAGCTCTATAACAATTAGAGTTAGCTATCTCGGTTATCAACAATTTAGCCCTATAAATTCAAAAACGGAAAAAAACATTTTCCTATCCAGCTAAAAAATAAGACATGCATGTTTGTTCGCTTCTTAATTAACGACGCAGTTTAGAGATGTTGCTGATGAACCTCATAATTTTGAATCGGAATAATTTTTTTCGGTCAAATGACAAGAAAGACGCTTGAGCTGGCACCTCCCTGTCTAAATTTCATACCACGTCAACATGAACACTTTATAAGCTGGACAATTTAGCGCGCATTAGCCCCTCCATACAATGGTATCAGGTTTCGAACCCACGGGAGGACAAAAGCAACGTCAGCAACAGATTCGCAACCACCTATTGCGGTCACAAAAGACATACATGCAATTGTTTTTATTTGAGCTCGAACTACAACTCTAAGAGAAAATTTGGATTGAGTCGATTTCTATTAAATCTCAATCATAAATTTATTAAAATTAAGAGGCGCACCGTCTGCAATTAGCGAAAATTTGTGTCTGGCAGAAATAAACAGGTGAAAGTGTTACATATACCACGCATAACTAGAAATACCTGTTTTGAAATTATGTAAATTTGAACACAGCAAAAAATGATATAATCTTTATTTATAAAAATAAGAAAACTTAAGTTACATTTTATTTGAAAAGTTATTATTTTATGTAGAAAGCTGAAAAAAAATGTTAAGGTCATATAAAATTTTATTTGCGAAACTGCTAATAATCTTTTTCGTTTGATGAGGAGTCAATGCAGACGGATGATCAGTAATTTTCATAACTATTACAAATTTTAAAAAAGCTATTCACCACTGTATTAGATTTATTTAATCTTTTAGCTCTAATTTCTGAAAATTTAAACCGTATTGCTTAAAACTAAGGATCTTTGCTCAAGCAATTTTAATTTCTCGTATCTTCCCATTTTCACAAAAATTACAATTTGTCTGAGGCACGTGCGAGTGTGATTGTTAAAGCAGGTTCAGAGCTTGAAAATTAAGATCTGCATAAAATAAATAAAGCAATGAACGCTTTAAAATTTAGGTTGGTTCTACTATTTATTTCAGTTTCTTTATAAAAAAAAAAGAATTTTTTTAAATAAAAAATAAACTTGATGAGAAAGAGTAATTATTTTGATAAGAATAGTCAAAAGTGTTATTTTCTGCATCATATTTAAATAATCATCAGATACATGTATTTTGAAAAAAAAATGAAGATTTTCGTTTGACCTCATTGCTTTTTCCAGCACTGTAGATTAGCAATTTGATAATATTCACCAATTTTCAATAAAGTGCGAATTGAGAATTTCACTATAACCAATCGATCGTATTTAAATAACTGAGTAGCTAAAATGCTTTTAAAATTTTTATGAATAATTAATTCGATCACTTAAATTATTCACAGTAATTTCGTTATCATGAATAATTCAGTTAACTGAAGGAATAATAATAATACTCTATAAATCTCTCTCTCACACACACAATTCTTTTTTAAATATTATATGATTTAAAACTCGACAAGAGCACAATTCAATATTTCTTACGGCGATAGTTTCCAAAAGTAAATTTGCCAATTATTTCTGTTATAAACTCCTCCTAACACATTACAAAAGAAGTATATTTTCCATATTATGCTAAAGTCAAGAGAAAATAATTAAGTCTTTGTTTTCTTTTTATAAAATTTTACACATTTGAGATATATTGTTGTCAAATTAGATTTTACAATAGAAAAATTGAAATTATACAGAAATCACATATATCCACACAATTTGAGGAAATTCATACACATTTAAAGAACTTTTATTATATATTTTATATTAAATGGAGTCAGTACATCAAATATTGATTTCATTACATTTCAACTCAAAAAATACACCATGATTTATTTTAGATTTCTATACAATTTTAATACAATACAACTCGTTTTTTTCTGAAAGTTTCACTCAAAAGTAACAATAACTACAGAAAATGCAAATGTAGCATTTTCTTAAATATTAACCAATAACTCACAGAAAAAAAAGAACTGAAGCATTTACAAATGAATATATATTATCTCACACAATGGATTCATATTAAAAAATATACAATTCATAATAAAAATAACATAGAGCAGAACAGATGAATAAAATAAAAATACCTATACAGGTAATTTCAAATATATAATACTATTCATTTTACAGATTCATTAATTTACCTTAAACATATTCGAGAGAGTATTCCTCACATTATCTTTTTAAAAAGTGAGCCATCAGCGTATAAAATCTTACTACTTAATAGAAGCAGGTATAAATTCTAGAATAATTTGCTATAATATAGCAATACAAAAGTTAAAAATATTAAATCTATTTTTAAACATCTAGAAAAATTATTATTTCCATTAGAATTCACAACTAGAGGTACATGGCAGGCATTTCTTTTGTATTTTGTACAGTATCAATGAGTACAATCATAGAAAACATTTCGTATTTAACACCTGCATTGAGAAAGTACAAAAGTCAAAATCAGAACATGCAAAGATAAAATTGTACGACTTAATATGGTATTTTTTTCAATAGCAAAAAATTGACTGATAGTAGTTTATACTCGATCAATTTGAATCCAAAAACATCAGAATATATACACACATAAATATTCCGTTTACAAAAGCAACAAATCATTGAAACTATCGAAACTGAGAGGAAGATTTCGTGTACCACTCCAATCTACAGTTTTTAAAACATGTGAATGAGTATAATAAAGTTCAGATATCATTTGGAAAGTAATTTGATATACAGTTTCAGCATCTTGACAAAAAATTAAGAATTTAAAAATTATAAAAGAAATATAAAATATATCTAGTAGATCACTTTGAAACATATGTCAAAATAAATATAAGAGAGAGATCTAGAGAGAAGATTCAATAACTCTCTCCACCTGCAGGATTATTTGCAGAGCAAAAATAAATCCAGAGTATTTCTAGAAAAAATAGTAATATTTTACCTTACTAATGATAACACAACAGAGAATTTTCTACATACTTATTACTTTAATATAATAGCAAAATTAAGATACTCTTTAGCTTAAACATAATTTTCCAAACATCAGTAATTCAATTTTTCGTTGAAGTATTTATAGTTCTTTAGTTAAACCATTGTTAGCCATTTATCTTCCGCAGTATCGTTAAAATTTCGTTAACTACAATAACATTAAATGATATGATTAAATCTAAGTATTTGACACACACACATATCTTTCACATTCAAATCAATTTCATGAAATTAAAATTGATTGATTTTTCTTCATGCATAAATGCTAGTATATTGTGACGAAAATACTTAAGCAAACTTATTTATGTTTTGATGTTTACCAAATCAAAAATAAACATTCGACTGACAAGTTTTTTTAAAATTGGTACGAATTATTTATTTGGTTAGATGCACTGATGCATCTAAAACTGAATAGCTGACATCAAAATTTTCCTTAGTAGCATCTACTTGAATTCTAAAGTAATACCTGAGATATGCATAAATTACTGAAGTGCTTACACAAAAACTTTAGTATAAACTACTTCAGTCTTTTACAAGAGAATGGTAAAAGTATCATGATAAGTCTTTCAAACAGTACAATTTTCATGATGCAAGTACATGATGAAAATAACATACATCACATTGTTTAAAAAATTTAGCACAGTAAAGGTTATTTCTATTAATAACATAGTTATAGTGAATTAATGACAGTGAAATTGGACTCGTCTCTTTTTTTGCAAAATTTGGTCAATGTTATAACTACGAACGCCAATAAAATCATGAAAAATGCCATAATGACATTACCCCCAAACGTGACCAAATTAAAACTACAATGGCTAAATATAACTAGAGCCAAATTAAGTATATTTGACTGGAAAATAATGAGCATGCTACTTTTACAGAAATATGATGAAGTGCAATACACAATTTGAAGGAAAAGGAATATAAATAAGAAGAAATCATTTAAAAAGAAATGAGCTTAAATCGGGCATAGCTGAATTGGAAATGAGAGGCTTCAAATGTGCCCTGGTGTGGTCAAAACCTGATGGTAAATAAAGAAATTAGTGCAAATTAAAAATTTCACATTAGAAAATTATATAAAAATCAGTTGTGGATATAAAACTTGGGCTACGTGTATATTAAAAACCAGTCTCAAAGTGATAAAAATTACATAAAACATGCTGAAGCTAACTAATATGAAAAAAAAAATAGTTTTAATATTCCTAAAAGCAGATAAAAAAAGGTCTAAGATTAATTTATGTTACATAAGTTCCAACAAGATTTGCTTAGTGATTTGATCATCAATCATCAGGAAAATAAACATAAAAATAGTTTGAAAATATTAACATTTCAAAATACATAACCGAAAGTCAATTAAATCTGAGAATTTAAACACACACATTTTGCTTCATGAAAAGGAGGGGGGGAATCAAGAAATTTCTCTTCAGAATATAACTACATACTTTATTTAGCTTTTTCCATAAACTGAACTTTTGAGGTTTATTTTGACTAGGAATAAACAAGGGAAAGAATATAAACCCTTTTTTGCAGAAACATAAAACACACACACTTATATATTACGTTCACAGGAGGAAGAGCAAAAGATTTCAATCAACTATAAGCAAGCAAATAAAGAAACACTTTTAAGGAAATATCTTCCTAAATAAAATGAAAATATATTACAGTTTTTAAATTTCTCACTCATTTATATTTAATATAAGCTACAGAAAAAAATAGTTAAACATTTCCATATGTAACAAATTTCTAACAGTTTATTTCCAAATAAAACCATATAAATACCCAAATGACATAATGATATGTAAATTATCCACTTACTACAAGCTTAACACCTATATACTCACGAAACAATTACAAACAACAATGATTTTATCAAGTTACTTAAGCATTTCTCAATTACTATCCACTACTTAAAGAGGTTAAGGTACACCAAATTTTCAACCAACGTAATATAAGTTTATGATGTTATAACATATACATGATAATCATCTTCAGGTAAATTTCACACATAATGCTACAAACCTTATTTTCTATTAAGAAATTTTATAACTACAGTGAAAAAAATATTTAAAAGCAGGAAAACAATAAAACTATGGAGGAAGAACTTATAAATGCAACTTATCTGAATAGAAAAGTGATTGATATATGGCAATATTTTGGATCAAAATAAACATGATACATTTATATATTAGCATTCGGAAAATATTTTATGAATAAAAGCCTCAGAGGAACATAGTGATACCAGATATTTTTTTTAAGTAGAGAGAGCAAAGGTTTAAACAAAATTGATCATTTAGCAACTAATCAATTGAGTAAGAAGCAAATATTGTCCTTAACTTCTTGGGCACTTTTTGCATATTTTTCGTTTTTTTCATTATAATATTTACATAATAAGTTTTAAAGTAAAAATGCAAGTATATTCCAGACTATTCAACATAATACTAATTCCATCATTTTCTAAAAAAAAAAAAAAAAAAAAAAATTCTAAGACTTGGAAATTTATTTATTTTTGAATAGTCAAAACTGATTTCAAAACATGACCAATTTTTTTAAATAAGCAAAACAAGATAGAATATTTTTATTTATTATATCATGTTTTCTAAACTCGTATGTTTCAGCTGATTCCTAAAATTCATGTATGGTATGAATAGCTTGATTATAATTCAATCTCTTATTGTCAAATAACATAAAACAAATTTATCCAAATATATTCAATATATGCTATCGTAAAACCAAATAAAATTTTTTTAACCATTACAAGAAATTTCACAATTAAAAAGAAATCAATCTTTTGAACTATTCCTATTACTCAATAATATTCAATAAATCACGTTGATTTATATATGATATGCTACGTTAAAATTTTAAAAAATACATATTATTCTAAATAAATAATATACTTTTAATAAAATATTAAGAGTATCCTTGGGATTTTTAGTGCAATTATGTATTTAAAGAAACAATATTATAGAAAAAAAAATTATTTTGATTCCCCAAAGCAATTAATTGAAGAACATTTTCACATAAAAATATTATGCACTTTAATTTTGTAAAATGAACATTCAAAAAGGAAAAAAGGCTTGCTTCATCAGTTCTTAGTATAAAAAATGATTAAAAATCACATTAACTATCATATATAATCCATTAAATGCAGTAAAAAGACAACAAAACTGTGACATAAAAAACTTCATCAATATTTTTTAAAAAAAGAACATTTTATGGCATTTAATCCAGCAGTAGAAATGTTCAAAATTCTTTTTTCCAGAATGCTCCAGTAAAAAGTAAAATTTGCAAATCAAAGTTAAAACTTCGAAGTAAACTCTTTTTGAATTTTGACACTAACAGTCAATTTGAAAGAACACAAACAAACTTAAAAATAAAAGTGTAACATGAAAAGATTACAAAGAAAATTTCAGAATGAATATTATAGACTTTTTCAAACTCTTTTTATTACACAAATTAGTTAAAGAAACTGTAACATGTAATTTAAAAGCAATACAGAATCAAATTTTGTAACTGAATTTAAAAACATGATAGATCACAAACTTTTTTTGGAAAAAAATAACCTTCCTCTCTATTATAGCTAGTTAAAATTTCAGTGTCTGAAAGGAATATTTACATTACGAACTTGAAATCTAAAAACATAACCACATACCTGAAAACATAACATATGACTAAATTTTATTTAAAAAAATAAAGAAGATTGTATGTTATTTAATATACACATTATTTGAAAGCAAAAGACACACAAAACGTACATAAATAATCTTCCTCTTCAGAAATCATATAAAAAAGCAACATAGGTTGTTTCACAATACCAATGATCAGGACTGAATGAAGGGCAAAATATTTAGTAGTAATTCAAACGATACATCTAAATTTAGAAACAGGCATTTTTTTAGAAATCAAAGATTTCTCTAAAATGTAACTTTCATATAACATTTTATTTTCTAATCAATAACAGCAGTTTGTTAAAAGCATTCGAGTCTTCATCTTTTCAAGCAAATGCCTGATTAGTCATTGCAAGTCAAGAAAATCACTGAATTATTTTCTAACTAATTCATCTATTTCCACATTAAGTTTGATAAGTTTTCGTAAGGATTATATTAAAATAGAAGTTTAAGTAAGGATTTATATTAAAATAGATTTTTTTCTATGATATAAAAACAAATTTGGTTCTATTTTGATATTTAATCAAATGTCTAATATTCCATGGTACTTTAGATCAAAACACATGAATAATTTTGTATAAACAATGTAGATGATAAATATTGTTAACATGCATAATAATCATTAAAATTTGATTGAAACAGATGAACAATGCCAATACATATGTATAAGCTATTTATATATATAACAAATTCAATATGCAAAAATCAAAACAAAAATGCTATAAAAATGATTATCGGTCTATAAATAACAAATAAATATGAACGGATACAGATAAGAAGGCACTCATGTAATATCATGACATCAGCAAATTTTAATATGCAGAGATTGAAATCTATACTGCATTTCAAGTACCCCTATCCAGAGCTTTCATAAACTCTTCTTCTGAAAACTGAACAGCAGTAGCAGCCTCAACATGCATCTGAAAAAGATTATATAAGTCATTTCTTTTTAGTAATAAAAGGGAATTAGTGCAAGTTTAAAATAGAGTTAAATGAAAAATTATTGCCATGATCAAATACTTTTCATAGGGAATAAGAAAAATATACTTGCCATTTTCTAATCAGCTACAATAAAAAGTACATCATATGATCAATCAAAAACATAATTCAAATGACTAACTAAAAAAAGTAATAGTCTGAAAATAACTATTTCATCACCTGACTGACATGCTTTCTCTAGCCAAATGTCTTTTGTGAATGCCAAACAACAAAATGTAAAGATAAGGTCCTTAAATTTAAAGCATATCAAAAATATTAAATTCCTTCACACACACACACAGTTTGACTTCTATCGCTCTTTACATGAAACAAATATACATAGTCCACATTTTCTTAATAAAAAGAATTTGTGTAAATTTATAAGCAAACATGCAGACCAAAATTGTACTTGAATAGGTAAGTCACCAGTGCTGATTACAAAATGATACTAATTTCAATGCATTTTATAAAACAAAACATTAAAAGAATTGTTAAAGACTGTTGAACATGTACAAAGAAAAATTATATTATTTTGTATACGCCATCCACGTATATTATTTCAGCTGTATCAAATTTTCAGTGGTTGCTGTTGTTTCCATTTATTTCTATTTATTTATTTTTTCATATAAAATTGCTTTTCTTTTCTTGCGTTAGAGTGAACTCGTCTTGATACTATTACCGATGTCTTTGATGTTTAAGTGATTAAAAGAAAGCGGATACAAAAAATTTCCTAAATACGAGCAGACAATGATGTTTATGATAGACTTAATACTGGAGATAAAAAGCGGAATGGAATAAATCATCTATGCAAGCGGCCAGAATGAACGGTTAAATTTTTCCTTTCGAAAGGGGTGGAAACTAAATTTCCCCATCGAACTAATCTTTTCCCCTTCGATTCTAAGCCGCATCCGATTTTCAGTAGCATTAACACTGGAAAAATAGAGCGGCTTAGATTCGAGTCAATACGGTAATTCTTGAATACAGCTTAAATTTAATTTAAGTATGTGTAAAAGAGATTTTAGAGACTTAAGTGATTGTTTGTGTAAGTTAAACTGGCATTTCATTTTTCTTCATAAATACACCACAAATGCACTAAGCAAAATAATGATATGCAAGCGATTCCATTAATTTCTCTTCTAATTAAATTATATTAACGTCTTTTGATGAGGCAATTCCTAAATGATACTCTATTTGTCAGAAATTTCAAAATAAATACATTAAAAATCAACAAAATAATAATGCATGTTATTTTTTCAAGTTTTCTGCTAAAAATAGTTTACATAGCAATTAATCAAAAAAATTCTTAATATTTATATATTATTTGCATTGCTGAAAAAACAAAGAAAAAGAAACAGTACATATGAATATATTATGAATGCTTGAAAATTATGCCAGAATCCTGATGTGCGTTTATATTACACAAAAACAATCAGAAAACAATCATTTAGTTCCCCCCCAGATTTTTAACACCTCACTCAAAGAAATAAAAATGAATTGATGCTAAATTCTCAAAAATTAATGGTGTAAATAGCATTTAATAATGTGGTAACCATTATCAAAACATCCATAAAGTTATTTTTATTACTAAAAATAGTCAAAGTGAAAGTATCTTTGCAACTTTTCCAAATATTTTTTTGCTATTTCTGCAAATGAAGGATATGTTTACAAGGATTCCATGATTTTTTTTTTTTGTTTAACTTTAGAACACATTAAGTGTTATTTATCTATACTATTCACAAATACTTTTAAATTAAACATCACTTTCACTAAAACAGAATTAAAAAGTATTTTCATTATTCAGCTATTAAAAAAATTACAATTTCAAATCTAAACTGATTTCACTTTGTAATCAGTTTAATATTTGGATATATTCCTTTCAACATTATTTAATCTTCTATTTCAAATAATCACAACTTTCTTATCTTTTTACGCAATTCTTATTTAAAAGTTTTTATTTGAGCATTCAGTTAAGAATTTATCATGGCAGAGTGGTAGGTACAACAAATGGAGCAATTCTTTCATAGCAATGTGATACATACTTTTCTTATCCTACAAAACTTAATTTAAGTTCAAAACTTTGCAACAATATGAAAAATGCTTTTTATTATAAAGAAATATTTCATATTAATCCCCCGTATTAATGAGTAGGTACAAAGCAGCTAAAATATTTCTTGTGGCCGGGTGATAATTTGTGAGTCGTTTAAATATGCTTAAAATAGACTATAAATAACTTGTTATAATATTCTAAATTATTTTTATCTATAAGAAGACCCATGCAATCATTAAGTAGACCATAAATGCATTTCCTACTCTAGAATATCTTTCACACTTTTTGAAAGAGATTTAAGAAATTTTTGTAAAAAGTCATAACATAACAAAATATTTTTTTAACTGCATAACATATAAAAATATTTTAAAACATATAGCTCTATCGATTCATACTGAAATATATAATTATATTTATTTCTTAAATTATGAACAAAAGCTTCAAGAAAAACGGTTTTTTTTCAAACCATATATTTTGCATTGAGACAATGAATTTATTTTAATATAATTTAATTACCTTGAATTATATTTATCTCAATGTGTTCTCAGTAATTAATTTATTTAAAAAATACACATTTATAGTTCTAACAATAAAATATAATTACTAGAACATATTGTTTTCATGTCATTAAAATTGTAACACAGCAAGCATCATATTAGTAGTAGCATTGTAATAACATTATATACATAGTAAATGTACTATTATAAAAATTTAGCTAGATATTTTTAAGATTCATCACAAAATCATTACTTTTTGTCGTTTTAAATTATTAATAAGTTGCATCTGCTTCTTGATAGCATTATGCAATTCAGCATTCTGCTTGTCAATTCTCCTGTTTTCAGTCGACAGCTCTTCCATTTTCCTTTGGTAATTTTCTTGAGCTTCCTATAAGAAAAAGAAATATCAAATATATAGTTATGTAATAAAACCAGAAGAATAGAAAATAAATTTTGCATTGACCATATATTAAACAAAAGAGAATTAAAAGAGAGAGCAATTTAGACTCGGATATACTTCTAACATTGCATTAACATTTGATGGACAGCCCCTTAATAGAATAAAATACAATTATTCTTGTTTATGAGTGTTCAAAGAAATTATTTTTGATTTGATAATAAAATGGAATTATCATATTTTGAGGAATATTTTGTAGAAGCACAATTTTACAAAATAAATATATTTTGCACTGCATAAACTTTCAAATTTAAACTAGAATGAAGAAACTGTCAGTTATAAAACAAATTTCACAAAAATATGGGCATACAGTTAATTTGTCAAACAACAAAACAATAATCACATTTACATTTATATATATATATATATATATATATATATATATATATATATATATATATGCAATACATTTGCTCACGAAAGATTTACATTTGATCAGAGGTGGTCATGGCCGAAAAAATTAAAAAGGCTAGTTCGTAATCACATCATTTATTCGAGCATGCTTCTTGTACAGTGCCAAAATACAAAAGAGGGAATTATTCAAACATCAAGTTTTTATATACAGAGAAAAACAGGTAAAAACGCATTATAAAAAATACAGTCACGTGTCTAGGCAAAGGGAATAACTAGTTCTTTAGTGAGATGACATCATTGTTTAGGGAATATTAAATCCCTATTATCAAGGCACATGAAAACCATTTGTCATCCTAAATTTATTGGAATTGCCAGTAAATATATCAGAAATTCAAGGTCTAAAGAAGCAGTAATAAACCAACATGTTTTTAATGCTTTAGAAAAAGATAAATTGAGACGCGTTTCAAAATAAGGTATTAGGATTAATAAATTAGATGTTATATATAAAGGAGATTCGAATTATGAGTAGATATTGATTTAAGTTATTACATATACATATCAAACTTAGAGCTTCTCCACTGTGATTATATTTTAATCAGATTTTTTTGTAATTAAGTGGTGTGTGCATATAAACATTTAAATGTATTCAAGAGTAATATGAATAACAGGATTTCATATACCAACATAATTCATAAAACGTTTATTTGATGAATATTCTAATACTTTAATATTAGTCTAACATCTAAAAATAAAATAAAACAGATAATAAGTGTGACATTTTTTTTAAAAAAAAATCATTAGTGTTAATGGTTTTTACTTTAAATAGGCACACATATGTGTAAAATTTTAAACAGACAATTTTTCAAACAATATGTAAAAATTTAAAAATTACAAATTATAATAATAAAAAGTTGTAAATCAGAACAGAAGGTTTTTAAGTGAAATCAAAAGGGAGAACAAAAAATAGAATTATTAACAAATTTTAATCAAATTTACAATTTAAAAAACAAGAAGAAAAAAAAGTGAAAACATTTGAATTGTTAATTAAAATTAAGAAATAAAACCACTTCTCTTTAAATAAGTTCAATGATAAGTACAACAGAGTACATTCAGAGAAGTAAGACTTAAAATTAACTTTTTTATGAGATAAAATGCAACAGAAGGAATTACAACACAAGAACAATTTTTTCGGAATGAAATGGGTGAAAATGAAAGAAATAATTAATGTAAAAGAAATACGCATCTGTGTCTCTCATATTCTAATAACTATTATATAATGTGAAGATAAGGTTTTAAAGATATCACGAATCACATAGAAGTTGCATTAAATGAAAAATTTAGTTTTATTATAAAATGCTGAATTACTCTATAATATTGTACCAATGAAGCATTAAAGTCTGAAGATATGCGTTTTATTAAAATTTAAAGTACATAAAAGCCTTTTACATTCTTCATGTATATTTTTAAAGGATTACATAGAATAAAATATTTTCAAAATTCCTTTACATGCAGAATTTCACTTACTTTACCAGTCTGCTTAGCTTGCCGCAATTCTGTTTTTAAACGTTCATTTTCTTCTAAAGACCGAGAAAGTTTGGTCTCTAGACTAGATTTGATTGAAGCAGCTTGCCTTTGCCCTTGTTTTAAAATATCAGTTTCCTTTGATAGATAAGAAATGTGAGATAAAATATATCACTTAAATAAGCAAATTATATAGCTATTTAAAAAGATTTTGAAATTTTTTTTCAAAGGCATATCATTTTTCAGAGCTGAATTATTTCACAGAAATTACTTCAAAGGAGAGAAAAAGAACTATTTAAAATTATTTCTACTCTTTTGAATACTATAAAATAACTGAACATAGGCAAATAAATGAACAATTAACTTATATATTATGTGAAATATATATATATACACTCATGTCCATAAATTAAGGATAATTCAGAATCGCACAGAAATTGAACTCTAAAATAAAAATTTTACCTGTAGAATTATCAAACACATCTTGAAGAAGAATATGCAAATTACAGGAAACCACCAGATGGCGCGGATAGTACGTCACAATGACGAGAGAGTAAGAGAGGGGTATATAAGGAATGGTGGCAAAGAAGTGAAATTGTTCACAAGCACTTTAAAAGCCTTTCAGTGCAATAACCGCAAAGTAATGACACAAAGGAAGCATTTGGATGATTTTTTACGAGATAGAATTATTGGACGACTGGAATGTGGACGTACCCAGCTGGAAGTATCTGAGGAACTTGGAATCGCCCAAGTTGTCATCTCCAGGCTTTCGCAACGATTCCAAGATGATGGTAATGTGAGTAGATGTTACAGCGCAGGTCGCCCCCGAGTTACAACGCCGAATGAGGACCGGTATTTGGCAGTTACTGCCAAAAGAAACAGACGGAGCACGGCATCAGGCATGTCTCATCAGCTCTCTTCAGCTACCAGTAAGACAGTTTCAAGGCAGACCGTGCACAGACGCTTAGGGCACATTGGTCTATATGCTCGTAGGCCTGTCAGATGTGTTCCACTTTACGCAACTCACTGTCGCCTGCAATTAACCTGGAGTAGAGAGCATGCATTGTGGACACCACAACAGTGGTCTTGTGTGATGTTTTCGACGAGTCCAGGTTTAGTTTGCAGTTTGATTCTCGCCGGACTGATTTTAATATGGAGAGCATCAGGTACCCGTTACCACCAAGAGAACACCATTGAACGGCACCGTTACGGTGGTGCAGGATGACTCATTTGGGGAGGAATTATTCTTGGTTCCAGAACTGACCTGCATTTTCAGAGTGTAACGATGACAGGCCACATCTATCGGGATGTCATTCTGGAACAACATGTACGATTGTTTCGGGGCGCTATGGGTGCTGAATTTCTGTTTATGGATGACAACGCCCGTCCTCACCGTGCAAACATTGTAGACAAATGCCTTCAATCGGAGGATATCACCCGTATGGATTGGCCAGCACACTCACTGGACTTGAATCCAATAGAGCATGTGTGGGATATGCTTGGCCGATGAATTGCATCCCGTCAAACCCCCTCCCATCTGTCTACCGGAACTTCGGAGGGCATTACTTGATGAGTGGTGTAATATTCCTCAAGATCAGATAGATAATTTGATACTCAGGTATTGTATCGACCGGGAGACATACTCCGCGCGCGCGCGCGTATTAACCATCATACCAACCATGTTATATCTTTTTTGAAATTTGCTCCAGGGAGTAAAAATCGCAATTTTTATTAATTATGTCAAACATATAGCATCTTTTTTGCTCTTTACCTTTTGTTTAATAAATAGATTTTACAAATAAGTCAAATGTGTTTTGCTTCTGTCTCTTTCTTTGCCTGAACTTCATTATGCTTAATTTATGTACATGAGTGTATATCATTAATGAAAGTATTGTCATATTTCTCATATGTTTTGTGATGAAATTTAAAGATAAAAACCAAGGTACAATAATTTCAAATAAATACAACATTATTAATCTAAACAGAATTTAAAATTCAAATAATTTATAAAGTACATTTTCATAAATAATAAATAGTATGAACTTAAACACAAAATGGGGAAAAGCACTTAAAATTAGATTAACCAAAACAGATTTATAAATGTATGAATAAAATTCTTGTCACTTCTTAAACAAATTGTAGTGTTTAGTAGATTATGTTACAGAAGGTCAACATTTACAGACAGCAGTGTGAATCTTTAAATAACGTTTAAAAAAATTGACTTGATGAATTAGAGCAGATATGAAACTTTTACCTCAAGTGGGCAAGAATCCAAAAAAATTATACTCACAATTTCCCTCTACCACAAACACAGATCTCAGAAAAACCATACATACTACAGGGGAAAAAATATTTCAAAAATATTCTCCATAAATAACATTAGTCCGACAACTATTTAACCTTATAATGCATCAGCCAATTGGGAAAATCTAATCTTCAACAGAAAAGTCTACTGATATGTGACTAGTTAAGTACATTTTCAAATATTTTTTTTAAACCTACAGAATCGTTCCTCATAAAAATTGGCACATAAAACAAGGAAAAGATGCTATTCTTAACTGTCTAATCAAATTTTCCCTTCTGTTTTTCCTATGTTTTCTACAAATTAAGAAACATAAGATCACTACTTAAAAAAATACTCAGCGCAGTTTTAGTTTTGCTGGGGTTTTTTGAAGGCTTAAATTTTTCTTGAAACTTTTGCAAACAATATCACAAATATATGGTTGATAGAATACAAATAGGGAACTGTTGGGAAATAGGAGGCAGGTAAATTCTAAGTAGAGTTAGCAATATGGTTCAATGTGTCCTGAAACATGGTTTCCAGAGTACGGAATTAATTCTAAGAGACCGGAACAATCTTCAGAAGACCAATTACAACAAGTCTAAGAACCAGTACAAGCCAGGATGACCTATTTGGCTTTGATTGTAAGATGTAACAGGCGGATGACAGTGACTCTCTTAGCATATGAGATATCTGCTGCTTCTGGTACCTCATCATCAAGATATACTGTTTACTAAAGGTTTAGTACGGCAACGCTTGATGCCAGGGTAACAATGGTTTCTTTTTAATTCACTCTGGGTTATGGGAAAGCATGCTTGACAGGGTGAAGGCAATATAATCCTGGGACATTAGGGCAGCGTGTCTGTGTTGTATTCCTTGATGAGTCAAGATTCAGCCTGAAAACTGATTCTTACATGTTGACATTTGGACAGAACCAGGGTCCTGGTACCATTCCTCCAACATCATAGAAGTGAACTACAATGGTTTGGGTTGGTTTGATATTGAATGAGTGCACAGGGCTGCACATTTCTCAAGGAGGCAAATTGACTGCTATGATACACTCATTACCATAAAAATTTAAGCACCAAGAAATAAGAGTGGGATTGTTATGAAACTTGGCATGAAGATACACGTAAGGCAGATATGTAAATAATTAAAAATGCAGCATTATTGCATATTGCATAATACCCCCAGAGGGCATTGAACTTCATTCTCCTTGGACTGTGAAACAGGTAAGCAGTACTTGTGTGTTTGGGTGTATTTAACCTGTTGTAGAAGGACACTTTTAAACTAGAGATGCCATTACACCGCCATCGGAGACAATATGAGCAGCTGTCAGAGTTTGAGAGGGGAAGAATCATAGGGATGATGAAGTGTGGTTGACCTAGAGAGTAGCTCACCACCTAGGCCATTCTGATTTTACTATGAGGTGTTGGGACCAGAGAAAAGTCTGTTACACGGCGACCAGGCTCAGGATGTCCTCGGCAGACCAATAGTCGAGGAGACCGTCGCATCATATGACACGCACGCAGAGCGCAAACTATTTCATTGTTTGCCATCAATACACAGACAGCACTGGATTGCTGTCTTGTAGCTATCTACTTCTGTTTAGGGATTGACCTGCCTCAAATCTTCCAACTTCTCCATCCCAATCCAAAATTCATCCTTTATCTTTGTGATATTGTTCGCAAATATTTCAAGTATAATCTTTAGACTTCACAAATACGGGCAAAACTAAAATCACACAGAGTACTGTTAGAAATATCTGTCTTATCAGTTTTCTAAATTTGCATAAAATAAAAGAGAGAAGAATTTTTATTAAACATACCTAATTCCTTTTATTGTTATTTGTGTTTATCAATTTTCATTAACGATTTAACAGTTTTTGAAAAATCAGCAAACATCTGCTAGTTTCATAACTTTTGCACATCAGTGTGTATATAAGTGCGTGTGCATTTGTGTATACACTATAACATAAAAAGCAAAGCATCAAAGAGTTTCCTGAACCAGACGAAATTATGCATGCACATATCTTACAATAAAATATGCAAATGATCAACTTTTGGCTGTAACTGAAGCTCCAAAGCATTGAAAGGAGCATCGAGATGGCGTATAAAAGATCAGTGATTTATTAATTGATTGTTTATTCATGTTGTAATCAGAAACTAAACGAGATATTGGTAACATACTTCATAAATTTGAACACTAGTCAAGTAACGAGTGTAAAACTTGAGCTGGCACTTTCCTCTCCAAAGTTCCACATCACACCAAAATATAATAGAATATTCCAATATTATGAAATAAATTCCATGGGAATGTGTTTCATCCACCCATCTGGACTGTACTAATGCCTTGCAGAAAAAAATTCGCGAACACTATGAGCAGACGTCACTATATAAAAGACTTGCAATCAGAAAAAAAGATGCAACCATTAGATATTGTAAACAGGAATGGGTGAACAATGGCCATAGTCTAATGAGGTAGCAATTAATCGAGAGCTACCACAGAATGGGAGGAGAGTGATCAATAAGTTAAAGTATGAGGTGTTGTTTCATTTGATAACTGGATCCCTCTCTTTGGTTATAATTTATAACACCCTTATAGCACAGCGATATTTTGGTGAGGTTTTATGCCCTGTTGAATCCCCTTCCATTTTTCACACCTCTGAGCATACATTTCAACAGCAAGCAAGAGTGAGAGTTATATTAACATCGCACAAAAAAGCTACACAATGGCTATTGGCGACGGTTAACGTAATTTTGAACCTGAGTCAAGTGACGAGGACAACACCTGAGCAGGCACCACTTCTTACTACTACACTGCATCAACGGGAAAACATTGATCACTGACAGATTTAACGTGCAGCGACTTTCTTTACACGGCGGACCTTCAGTAGCACCAGGATTCGAACCTGTGACACTACAGCTATCAGTTCACAGCTACATTCATTTCAACAGAATAATGCCCTAATGTACCCGTCCCACCTTTCTACCAGTTTGACTTTCATGCTTCTCCAACACTTCTCTGGTCGGAATGCGGGGGGGGGAGGGGGTGATCACCAGATCTCGCCGCAATAAAGCACTTTGGGCTAGCAAAAGCAAGTCTACACAACCATTACTAAACCCTGTAAGTCTAAACCAACAACTGGAACATATACAACTTTCATCAGGGCAAGAGGTAGGCCAATGTATTACTGTTTTATTTTTTTCTTGCAATGGTATTTCTTGAATAAAACATTCAATTCCTATGACACTGTGTTTTGTTTCCAATACATGTACATTGCATGAACTGACTTTTGTCCTCCCAATTGTATTACTGCATTCTGGTGGATTATCATGTATTAAATATATTATGGCTCTTCAGCCCTAATACAATTCAAGTACTTATTCAAGTAAATTTTTTATTAAAATATAACAATTATTTTATGTGCTTCAAGAATATTATATGTAATACTATTAAAAAAACATTAACTATTTTTCTTTATTGAATAAATATGATTTTATAACGTAAAAAACATACATTCAATCTAATCAAAATATACTTATATAAATCATGTGTGCAACAATTCTCAGATAAATTGACATTAAAAAATTAATTTTCTAACCCAAATTAAATTTCTAATAAAATACAGAAACTTCTACTAATGGAAAGAATGAAGCAAATTTATACATACCTTATTGACAAAACTTAATTCTTTTTTTATCCTGTCACACTTATCCTTGGTTTCATCTAAAGATTTTTGCAGCTTTTCTATCTGCTGTTCTTTATTAGCATTCTCTCTTTGAAGCTTGGATCTGTCTATTTCAGTATCTTTTAAACGTTGTTCTAATAAGATAATCATCTCATCCTGAGAAATACAATAAGTAATAAGTAAAAATAAAATTTAATTTAACAAGGCATATATACAAAAAATAATTATAGGAAATTTAAACACGTCATAGATAAGCTTCATTTAAAATTACACAAACAAAATAGTTATTTACAATGAATTATGTTACTCAGGACAAGATAATTAAGAGAAAAAGAAATTTTAGACCAAAATGTAATTTTCATGATTATAAAAATTTGAATTCTCACAATCATACAAGTGACAAATTATTTATATTTGTCAAAAAATGATGGTTCATTTTTTAAAAAGCTGATATTAAAAGGTTATTGACCCTTCAAGATCATTTTCATCAGATTTAAAATGAAATTATTAAATCTTGATTTTAATCAATCTTTTGTTTCCACATTTGCAGTATTTAAATTCAAATTATTATTTTGTTTGTTTTTATTTACTTTTTTTATTATATATTTATTTTATTATATATATATATATATATATATATTTATATATATATATATATATATATATATATATATATATATATATATATATATATATATAAATCATTATCAGTTCCAAAGTTATATATATCTAGAAGTAATACAACAAACAAAAATTAGAATTTAGATAAACACGAAAATGAATACAAGATAAACCAATTGTCATTTTTTATTATGCAATAAATATTGAAAATTTGAATGTTGATAACCTCAGCATCAACCTAATCACTCTAGTACTCTAGATATCTATGATTTGAGAACGTTTTCAATTAAAAAGCTTAGCTTTATGACCACTAAGAAAATAAAAGAAAATTAATGTAATTATTTTTGTAAGGCATACTGAATCTTAATAAAATAAGTAAAGCATTTTTTCTAATCAAGTTTTCGGTATAACATGTATGAAATTTTGTTGTTTGTCGGTATTGATTCATCTAATTCATTAGAAAAAGAAATCCATTTTTATCAAAAAACCAGACAACATTCAACCTTCTTTCATTCATCAAGTATCCAATTTCGGCTTTTTGTAGCTTGAAAAAGCAGCTTTCTTCCGTTTTTAAGAAACTCTTGATTTCATCAAGAGTTTGTTGGTGGTCAATGGCAATTAAAGCAGAATCGTTGTAAGATCTATCTTGTAGAGCATATAGATGGTTGTCCTCTGCATGCACTGCAATTTATCTTACTGCAATTTGTAAAAGATACAGAGCCGATCCTTTGTCCACAATCATGATGCATTCAGACATCCATATCTATTGTTTCCTCCTTTCACAGGTGAATTGCACGATTAACTGGTGTTTCTGATAAGGCGAAAGTTTTTATCTGCAAATCTGGTTCACTTAATCATCGCATGTGCTGCACAGATGAATCAAAATTATAATGATGGGTCCTAATTTTTAATTACTGAGTGCGTACCCACCCGCTTGGCTGGGTTTTGGATTATATAGCATAAATATAAATAGTTTTTTTTTTATCTAAGTAGTCCTATCATTAATATTTTAAACGTATTGAAAAACAATTCTATAGATGTCACCTCATGATTTAAAAAAAGAGAAAAAAAGGACTAAATTTTTAAAGCAGAGCTACATTTATTTTTTTTACCGCTTCCGTAACCCCCTTCTCAGGATATTCTCGTAAACCTAATTTTTAGCGGATTTGTAATCAACAAAAGAAACATGCTCGTCAAATTTCAAGTATGTAGGTCTAATAACTAAAAAATGGGACAGACAAACCCCTAAGGACACTATTTCAGGAGAACCAGTACTTATAAAGGAACTCTACTCAATAGAAGAAAGATGTTTCCAAAATTTTAAGTCTGTTAGTTTAATAGTTCAAAAACTAGAATTTCTGTCTATAACACCACTACAGCGCCCCTCTTTGGGACTCGATTTCTGTCAAAAATTTTCTCAGCGAATATCTACCCAAAGAAAGAAACATGTGTCACAAATTTCAAGGTGTAATAATATAAAAACAGGAATTTTTGTCTATATTGCCCCGACAAACCCTCTTGGGGTGTCGATAAACACAAAACTCGCTCTTAGCAGATCTCTACTCAATAGAAAGAACATGTTTGCCGAACTTCAAGTTTGTAAGTCTAACAGTTAAAAACGGGATTTTTCCTATCCATAACACCACTATCAACCTTGTCAAATGCCTTTGAGAGTCGATTTTTTCAAAACTCATTAAATTATTCCATTCAGGGAAAAAACAAATGCCCAAATTTGAAAACTGTAAGTGTAATAGTTCGAAAACGGGCATTTTTGTATGCGGTTATAGCATATGAAAGCAAAAATTTGGATTTTGCTTTCATACCTGTGCTTTATGCTGATTCTCAGTTCAGCGCCATAGATATTCCAATTAGCGATTTTGGGGCACTCATTTTTTTTCACGGATTTTTACTTCCCATTTCACAATTAGTCTCCATACTAAGTTTGGTACCATTCTGGTTCTTAGATCCAGCTACAGGTGCCTCTGAAAAGTGTCAGTTTTAAAAAATATCCTCCTGTGCAAGTCAAGGTGTGACAATTAAATTCCCGGATTGCGCATGCCTTAACCATTTGCCTTGGGGTGGAGGAGTGGGAATGGAATATATTTGACCTTGATGCTTCCAGAGCAGGTGGTACGTTATTTTATTCTGGTATCCATAGTTCAGTTATTTTTCCATCCTAGTTTGATCAAGTCGGTGGGTGTTGTGTTGAAGTGCTTCTATCATGATAAGATTAAAAATCAAGCAGCGCATAAATTTGAAAATCCTATAGAATTTTTTTTAAAAAACCAACTGAAATGATTTTAATTGTTAAAGGAGATGTTTGGAGATAAGTGCATGTCACGAAGTCCAATTTTTGAATGGTACAAACAATTTTCGGAAGGTCGGGAGGTTGTTGAAGATGAATTTTCCGGTCGATTTGTGATACCAACAACTGATGAAAACATTACAAATAATAATGAAAGCTTGCGTAAAGACTGGCGTTTGAGTGCTGGAATGATGTCAGATATTACGAACACTGACAGAGAGACAATAAGTAGTACTACAAAGAAAGTGAGGAAGAAAAGGCCAAATCTGTGGAGCAACAACACGGGGATTTAGCATCAAGACAACGCCACAGCGCACAATGCGCTCTCTGTGAAACAGTTCTTGATGGACAAACGCATTATTGTGCTCGAGCGTCCCCTGCAATCACCAGCTCTCACACTTTGCAACTTTTACCTGTTTCCAAAAGTGAAAAAAGCATTGAAGGGAACATATTTTCAGTCTATAGATGAGGTGAAGGCAAAAATGGCAGACTTACTGAAAAAGGTGACACCTAATATGCTGCAGTACTGCTTTGAACAGTGGGAAACTTGTATGCAGCGATGTATTGATAGGGAAGGGTAGTATGCTGAAGGGGATTAAAAGTTATTTGTATATTTTATTTGAATAAAGCTCATCTTTAAGACTAGTTCGGTTATTTAACTATCACACTCTGAATATACACAGAGACAAAGCTTGAATGATGAAGCAGTCATTTAATTAGTTTTACTTCTGTGTGTGTTTATATAAAAATAAATAATAACTGAGCCATCGCAACACTTTATAAGCTCCTTGTCAATTTTTCTTTATCTGTCATTTATTTTCTAAATGAAATTATGAAAAAAATTATCATTTTACAATTTAAAAATTAAAAACTGAGAGAGCAATTGGATTTTACACAAGCTAAATTCCATATATATATATATATATATATATATATATATATATATATATATATATATATATATATATATATATATATATATATATATATATACAGTGGTGGCCAAAATTGTGGACACTTAAAATTTTTATGTTTTTTTAAATTTGTATGCTTACAGAAAATGTTATGTTGCACAAAATGCAAAGTATTTTATGTCATTTTAAAGAGAATTTAAAACTGAATTCAATACAAAAACAGAATTCAAATGTTTGCAACGCAAAAAAAAAGTTATGCAAAATAATTATCGATATACATTAGATATTGATGATAGCAATGAGTTAACAGTGCTTAGTGGGGTAGCCTTTATTTTTTTATTACAGCTTCACATCGACGTTTCATTGCACTGAAAATAGTTTTAAGCTCTTCCTTCGTTATTACATGATGCTAGGAAACAATTATGTCTTCAATTAGTCCCTTTTTATTTCATGGGTACCTCATTCGGACAAGAGTTTTCAAATGGTGCCAAAAGTGTTTGATAGAATTGTGGACAGGTCTGTTTCCTGGCCAGGACAGCAACTGCCATCGCTAACGAATAACGATATCTTAGTTTCATCCTTCCATATAACTTGTGACCACTAATCATTTGTCCAATTAATGTGTTCCTTTGACCACTGCAGTCTTTTTCAACGCTGCTGTAAATTGAGATAAGGCTTTTTTCATGGAATTCTACCTCTTAGTCTAACATCTGCTAATGTTCTCCTGATTGTTTTTGAACTGGAAAAAACACCAGCATCATTCAGATAAATTCTGATGACTGCTGATGACATTATTTTATTTTGGAGACATAGTATTTTTGTTCTTCTGTCACGTACAGGTGCCCCCTTTTCTGCTTTTTCCTGCTTTGTTTTTCATTAAATTTTTCTCCCAACATCTTAAACAAAACTTTCAGTCTCCAGATGTAGTCACTGAACCATCCATCTGTCTTGCAATTTTAACAAGGGAAAGACCACTTTCTCATCACACATCTCTTTCTAGGTGTCAAATCTACTCATTTATTTGATGTGATTGCTTCTTGACTAAATATTATAGTTGTCCCGGCCAGGGAGGATCCTAGGGTGTCGGCCACCCGCGTGCAAAGACCTAATGTGTCGCTCCTCTAGAAGATTTTTCACAGTTTTACTAATACTTAACGTTGACACTATAAATTAATCTACCTGTATTAAAGTAAAATGTAAAGCATTAATAAAATGTAAATACAATTCTAAGTGCAGACTCCTTTTTTTTACCAGCTAATATGTCACAATAGAGACAAAATACTTAATTAAACAATAAACAAAACAAAAAATACTACCTTAAAGTAAAAATAGACATTTTATTGAAAATACAAAATAACTGTACTTACTCAGAAAATATAATCCAATAAAAAAAAGTACTAAAGCATAAACCTCGTGAAACGAAAAGTATATAAATTAGTCCTACAAAAAGACTACCTAATAATTAACTATAAAATAGCTTTTCTGGCTTTCTGAGAACTAAGCTTGTCAATAATTTCAGTGAAATCCATTTTTTTCTGAGATTTTGGATTCAATAGAGATGATGGTTGAATCAGAAAACCTTTCTTGTGTCATATTATTTCTCGAGTAATTTTTAATAAGTTTTCATTTTCTAAACCTTCTTTCCCCTGAAGCTAGAGAAACAGAAAATGTTAAAAAAATTCTCATTGTTTCAGCAAAATTTGGAGATCATTCTTGAGTATAATTTTTAATTCCTCAATTTGCTGTTTTTACCTGGATAAATATCTTTGAAGGAAGTCATTTCATTAAAGGGTTGTATATCATCTATATCTTTCACAATATTTCCTTCCTCCTGTACCTGTAACTTAATATTCAAGTCCATCTCAGGCTTTCATAAGATCATCATCAAAAATGTTGTGAAACATACAGAAAGCAGAATATCGAATAGCACTCAGATAATAAGGTAAATCGTCCATTAGCTGAAGAGATCGCGAATTGCGGGAAGGAATTTGAAGTTGGCTCATCACTCCCTCATAAAAAAATAAATAGACCTTTTTCCAGAGTTTTGAGATGGGAAATTCGAGATCAATACCTAAATCTCTAGTAAGTGTTGTTATTGAGTCGACAGATATATTAAAGCTATTATCAGATCTTTGGAAAACTAAATACTTTTACGTTTATCTAAGCCTTCAATGCATTCAACGATGTTTAATTTGGGGATTTAGAATCCTTTTTTTTTCAATACATCAATTCATGATAATAAATCATGCCAAATTAAAATTGAATAAAAAGTTTAAATGTTACATTTTTTCTCCCTGTGTCTAATTGTATCTTCAATTAAGGCATTTAATGCGGTAATAATATTTTTAGGTCTTGTTTAAGAGAACTAATAGCATTGATACGAACTTCCATCCTTGTTTCCCTTAACGGTTTTAAAGTTAAGACTTTTCACGTGTTTTTTGGTAAATACCACTGATATGGGGACACATAAAAGTAATTACACACCTCTTGTATCTTATAGCTTTATTTTAATTGTATTTAAACGTACCAAATAAAGCTTCACCAAAAATGAATATAAAGTGATTTTCATAAAAAGTAGCCCAAACCCAAGAAAAATATACCACTGTAAATAAAATGGAAATAATTTAATATTTCTTGTGTGGACCAGTAGTATTTGATCCATGTACCGGTACTTTTCCGTAGACCGGGGGTTTGAGACCACTGACCTACAGCACCATACTACACTGAAAAGCAAACATAAGGAACTTATTTCAACTGCAAAAGATCCGCATTATTTCGAATTCTGAAAATTTGTACAAAACAATGTCCCAAATTTACACGATTTAGCTGCCAGATATGGCTGTAGGTTTGTATCAATATGTTTCTATATATAAACAAATGTTTTCTGCTATGAACATAATAAAATCAATCTTACTAAAAATTAACTGATATGCATTTAAAAAAGACTTAAATTTATTAGCACCTTCCAAGAGAGAGAACTAATACTGTAGTAAAAAAAAACTCACAAATTCAAAAGCCGTATTAAATAAGTAATGATTGCTTAATAAGTATTTAGAATCAAATGTTCCGAGTTACTCATTTTTATTTTATACCTAACCTAACTAATTGAACATGCATAAAGTTTATTAACAATATATATATATATAACCTAGGTTTGTCCTTTATATTTATTATATTATTTTTAAATTGGAAGTGACAAGCAAAACAATTTTTTGCATTCTTCTCGAAAAGGCTGGCCACCTCTGATTTAGTGGAATTATTGTCTGCGCAAAATCGTCATGGTTCGACGGTGTGAACTTAGAGAAATGTTTATTGTGACTACAAATTCCTGACTGCTGAACTATTTCGAACAAAAAGACAGCCACAAGAGACAAACCTTTTCACAGATTTTCTTTTTTACTCAGAAGTAAATGCACTCGAATTGTTTACGTAAGGCGATCGTGGGAAAAATGCGTTGATGTATGCAAATGTTTAGACAAATGCTTTGAAAATGACAAGATCTCAGAGGGTTTTTTTTAAAGATCTATAGTGTGTTCAACTTCACGCGTCATTTACTTCTACAAAAGGTGCAAAAATGCTTTTGTTTTATCTATTTCACAAAACATTGGTGGTTGACCTCCCATACCTCACCCCCCAGTGCCAATAGGACCTCTACATCAATCTTCAAACTGCGTTCGACGCAGTCATGTGGTTCCGCCAAGCATACCCAGGGGTTCTTCACAAGTCAAAATAAAAATTCGAAAAGAAAAAGGGAATATGTATGTATGTATATAAAATAGATTCATGTTATCTATGGAGTTTATATAATCTCTAGAGTATTTAAAATCGTGTTTTCCAAAGAGGATCCCACGAGGAAATTTAAAACATAAATTCGACGCCGGACAGCCTATTTTTTCAGTAATTTCCTGTAGTTTTTATTGTAATATAATAAAAAAAAATATTAAAACATTTTTTCCTTATATGTACTACCTAGATAATAAGTATTCCGTTGCTTAATATCCCGGATCACACAAAATTATTTTATACTCGCTAGTGAAATTTTTTGCACACCTAACACCTTTAAAATAATATTTCTCAGTTAAAACTAATCTAGAATGCATAAATCAGAAGGCTTGCCAATAAAGGGGAGGGAACAACTTATCGACATATCAACTGATTCGACGTTAAAACTCACATTTAAACAGGAACAGCTTCTAAATTTAAGGATGCACAGTTTGCAGAATGCATAGAAGTTTCACACAGTTATGAACATTTAAATGCCATTTTGAGCAACGTATTTATGTTATTAACATTTCCCTCGACGCATGGGGCAACAAAAATAAAATGCAACAAATTAACGTAGAATATGAAATGCGACTGTAGATAGCTTCAATGGACGTAGACTTCCACGTTTGTGTAAAAACACACACACACATACCCTTGTTACACTAAATATAATACAAGGGTTGGAATGACACCTATTGCGCCAATTAAGGCTATAAATGCAGCGTTTCTCAAACTGTGAGTCACGCCCCCATGAGAGGCGTAATTAAAAGTTACGTGATTCGCCCAATGCCGCTGATTTCTAGGTAGGTGCGCGATGTGATGTATTGGGTGGAAGGGAAGAAAAGGAATAAAAATAAGAAAATTATCTAAAATAAATAAATCCTTCATAAACACTGTCAAGGTCCTTTTATTGTATTCCAAAGTCTTTGGAATAATTTTATGGATAGCAGTGCACAGAAAAGATCGTACTTCGGAAAGATGTATATATGCGTTCGGGGCAATTAACGCTTTGGCTGAACGAGATGTTTATAAATGCCAGTGGCACCTAAGAGGTTTAAGTCGCATTGTAGCTTTAATGTCTAAGCATAGTATAATTGAATTCAATACATTGTTATTGGATGGTGGGAAAGGGGGGGCGATGAAAATTATGATTAAATATTGGGTCGAGAAGCACTGGGATAAGTGGATAATATTACATGAAATTACTCTTCAATGAGGAGATGGGGTACACATAAAAGCGGGCACATCTATGTACAGTACAAAAGGTTTAACACAAAACTGAGGGTACTGAAATATTTTTTCGTGTTAAAGGATATTGCAAAAAAAAAAAGGAAAATTCAACAGAATTAAGCTTATTTAAGTACATTTATTTGCATAGATATGTATATATGTACATATTAATTAAAATCAATGAAAAAAACATTCACAAGAACTTAATGAAATTTAATACAAAATTTTTAAGTTTTTTGTAAAACAAAACATTTATTGAGTTTTTGTAAAATAATCTGATAATTTTTTTGTATTGTCTTTTTTACTATCAAATTATCCAGAAATTGTTCGATGTCATCTCTATTTTGTTATTCAATTCACCAATGGAATGTGCGTTTAAGTAAATTCTCATACTTTTTTCATGATGTTTCTCATTTCGGATGACTTGAGAACGGGAGATGTATTATTCATTTCATTTCCCTATCGGAATCTGTATCAATGATACATTTTGAGCTTTGAACACACTCCAAAATGTCTTTGCCTATCATATTGGGGCTGTACACACATTATCATCCTGTACTGCAATGAATTCTTCTGATGATATAATAGGATATTCCCATAATACAGAAAACTAATGCGAAACCATCTCTTTTTCATTTCACACCCCTCTGAAATGTCTGGTGTTTTCCATATTTTGTTCATTGCCAGAAGGAAAATTTTTTGTTTTAAGATGGAAAATAATGCATGAAAATACATAGCAGTTTGTCAGGACCACTGTATTATTTCATGTTATCCGATAATTCGCTTTAAGCGCTTTCGCGTTAAACGTATTGCACTCTAGATCATGATTAGCTTTTAATATGCTTTCTTTTATTATTTTTTTAGTGCTATATTGTGAATCCTTTGATTCATCTATTTAATTGCATAGCATCTTGTTACATTTTGGGCATAGTACTAAATGCATATAGTACTGAAGTACCTACAACATAAAATAAGATTTAGAACTTCGATAACATAACTATTGAAGTGTTTTTCAAACAGATTTTGTAAAGAAAATGATTTAATCAAGATAAGCTGCATGATTTTTTCTCAAATATTTTTATACCAGATATAATTACAAGAAACTACTTTTTAATGGAAATATAACATTTTTACTAAAAAGCAAAATGAGCGCTGTGAATGAGTGTTGTAAAACCATAAGAAAAAAAGTCACTTATCTCCTCTTTTGCTTTTCTAAATTGTAAGGCTCTTATTAAATTGAAAACTTTTAATTTTCTCAAATGCATATTGAATTTAAATACTACTATGTCTTAAGTAATACTAACCATATTAAATATTTTTGTAAAGTATCCTTCGCAAAAATCAGTTTTGAGAAGCCTTTGTTAAATAACAATCCACATTGCATTGCCAGTATCGCTGATAAGCATAAAAACCCTTTTCTATTGCAGTATAGCCAGCTCTGTCACTAACTTTGCTATCAAATGAAGGATGTACGTAAAAAGTAGACATTAATGGACAATATGTGTGAACCTACACACTGTGCAAAAACATTCTGTTTTTCTAAAACTATGCTATGCTATGCTATCGGGAAATCGAGACTTATTTTGATTTTTCAATAACTAATTAAAATTCAGCACATATTTATTCAACTAAATATACGTTTTATTTTGAGAAATTGCACAAAATTTTTGCTTGATTGATAGAACTACATGCGGCTGCCCCTGGTTTTGGCCGCCCTCGTGCGGTGCACGCACTGCACACCTATTAGGATCGGCCCTGGTCCTGGCCAGGAAACAGGACCTCAATCCTATCGAAAACTTGTGGCACCGTTTCAAAACTAGTCCGAATGAGGTACCCATGAAATAAAAAGGAACTAATTGAGGATATAATTGTTTCATGGCATCATACTATAACGAAGGAAGAGCTTAAAACCTTTTTCAGCTCAATGAAACATTGATGTGAAGCTGTAATCAAAAATACAGGCTACCTTACAGAGCACTGATAACTCACTGCTAACATGAGTATCATCGATAGTTATAACAGCATAACTTTTTTTTGCATTGCAAATATTTAAATGTTATTTTTTTTTGTATTGAATTCAATACATAAAATTTTCTTTAAAATGACAAAAAGACTTTGCATTTTGTTCAACGTAACATTTTTTTTTAAGTATACAAACTTAAAAAACATAACAATTTCAAAAAGTCCACAATTTTGGCACACCCTGTATATAGATACAAAATACACAACTAAATAAAACTAATAATTTTACTAGGAATAAAACTTGCCTTATCAACACATTCTCGAATTAAAGTTTCTAACTCTTCTTTTAAGCTTCTAACCTGAGCATTCAGAAACTGCACAGTTACTTCTGTAAATAAATATTCATTAACATTCACTAAGATATTTAACTTTTCAGTAAGAAAACAGTTCAAAGAAATAACAAACAAAATAATTTTTCAATTTAGAAAGATAAAATATTTGCACATATAAATAATATACAAAGAATATGAAGGATTTTAAGATGCACAGCAGAATCAGAATAAGAAGAAAGAAGCAAAAATAATAATAATAATGAGGTTTACAATGCATTAACCAAATTTTCAAAAATAATATAAATATTCAATATAAATCAAATTATTTGCTTCAGTTCGTTTTACAAAAAAGTCTAAATACTTAAAACTTATTCCTTGTTCATACTATAATAATAAATTCTAACGATTTATTGTTTAATTCCTTAACTATCAACCAATCATAAATGTAATTCATCAAAGGATGTGTATTTTCCCTCTCTTTTTAAAAAAACCTATTCAAGAGTTCTATAACAAAAGGATATCAGCAAATCTTTAATAACACCGGTAAAAAACGAGTTTTTAAACATGGGTTTTCTTTCAAACTCTTCACACAACATAAATTTTACACCTTAAGTTTGATGAGTGAAAGGGAACGTTGAGTCAAATTGAATTTATTCAATAATTAGTTTTAATAATTTAATTTTACGTGGGGAAATTTTTAATTTTCTGGTCTCAATATTCAACTGCTTCATGTTGTAAGCAATTGGAATTGTGAGTAAAATTTAATTCTTAAATAATGAGTTTTAATCCATTATTTTTTATTAATTATAATTAAATTATCATATTGTCTTCCAAAATAATTGTGTATAGAAAATTTTAGCTCAATTGAGTGTTTTAAAACGTGAGAAAAAAGCTTTTTAAGTTTTGACCCAAACATAGTTGCATTGTGGGTAGAAGAAAACCCATTAAAAATATAAACTATACTTTATTGAAGCAGTTTAAAATACTGTAAATGTTAACGATATACAATTTTAATCTTGCTATTTAATAATGATCTGACTATATATATAGTTTTAAGAAAAACGGCCTCGTTTTTTAATGCTCTTTAAGCACTAAATTTTTCAAAAGCTCTGTAATTATATGCGACTTTTAAATGATGATATTTACTACTTATATAAGATTTGACTTACATCGTTCCTAGTTTATTTTAATAGAAATACATAAGTGAATTTACAATCTTCAATATATATTTGTTATTTTCCCCAGATTTAAAACAGTTTGATTTCATATTTCCTTTTCATACATATATATAAGTAATACTCAGTAGCGCACACAGGAATATTTCAAGGAGGGGGTCGAAAGTTCACCATTCTTGTATCATGCTCCTTTTGATTTTGTCGATTTTCGGGAACAAAACACAGTAAAAAACTAATTTTTGAATAAATAATTAGCATTAATTAATAAAATTAATCATTAATAACAAGTCATTAATTAAATTTTATGCACTATATACTTAGAATTATAATCAATCGGAAAAAAAATCAAGGGCTGGGGGGGGTCCGGACACCCAGGACCCCTTGTGTGTGCCACTGGTAATACTCAAATAAAATAAAGCTACAATATTTACATTACAATTTTATATGTATACATATATACATTAGAATTCTCAGGATATGTGATTCTAATTACTTGTGAAAGTCAAAATGCAAAGCAAAACTACAAGAAGTATAAAAAAGCAAAGCAGAATCAAAAGTGAAACTACCTGATGTATCACTATAGGCAGTGCATAAGCTATGCAGAGAACAAACCATGCCAAATATCAAAAAACATGAGGTTGGTTCTAGCAAACACTATCTAAGATCTTGCCTGTAAAAATTGTTTCCCCACCGTCAGTATAATAATCCGGAATGTCTCCTAATATTCCTCCTAAACCACCGCCTTCTCTTAACAAAGGAGCCAGGGATGAATTGCGTGTTACGGTGGAAGCAAGTAATCTTTTGTTTTCCTGGCTTAGATCTCTGTGTCTGTTTAACAATGAATCCCTATTAGGATACCTCCTGGGTGGTTTGTAACTAGATGTACTTGTAGTCTGAGGAGTAAATAATTTAATCAGAAAAACAGTCTTAGTAAAAAATTATATTTTATGCATTGAATACAAATTTCTTAACATCTGCAAGCCTTTAAAAAAAGCAACGCTAAAAAGAATACCAGAAAAAAATATCAATTTTATTACCAGTCAGAAGCAAAAGTTTGAAAAATATTCAGCATTGCAAAATACATATGTAAGCTACTACCTGGGGGAAAAAAAGAAACTAACCATTATAAAAAGAAACTATGAATTTAAAAGACAATTACTTTGTGGAACATGAATAAGAAAAACGTTTTCACACATGTACCAAATGCTAATTATTTTTAGACTTTCTTTGAGTCTTAAATGAAAGTCAAGAAGTTGATATAATATGTTGCAAAAACAATAATATACCCTATTCCCAAATAAATGCAAAAGGAAAAAAATTTAAACAAGTGAAACTTCAGAAAATAAAAAAATTCAAACACAAAATCTACTATAAATGCATTAATTCTTTATTAAACTACACTACGAAGCAACACGAGGGCTATCTAGAGCGCAACAAACCTCGTAATTTTTAACCATGATCAAGCGACGAGAACAACATATGAGCTGGCATCCCCCTACCCATACTTCCACACCCCATGAGGACTGAGACCTTTGACATATTTAACGTGTATCAGCTCCTTTACACGACAACTCTTTACTAGCCCAAGGACTCAAATTCACGACTGGATGGAAGCCACACCGGCCACGACTATACAACCATGATCACTCGGCTACCGCGGCCCATCTTAACTTCATGAATAAAAGTGAGGTAATAGAAACACATGTATTTCTTTTATTTAGAAAATATGAAATGAGATATATACTTCTTAAAATTATTGTAGCACTGATGACAAATGGAACAGTTTTTTTATATGACAAATCATTTTTTTCCCCATAAGACAATAACGTGGCTTCTACGTAAAAAAGAGAAATAACAATAAAACTTTCTTGGGGAGCTATGATAGAAGAAAGCTAAATATTAATTGAAAATTTAATTAGAGAATTTAATATAGGAGACACAAAGCCAAACTAAGCCATTTGAAATACTTAGACAGTAGAAATAAGATGAAAATATTTTTTTTAAATAATATACAGCACGAATAGGTTGGTAGATTCTATGCATGGTAGGCTCGAGCAGTGCCGGTTTATCCGTTGGGTGCACAAGGGACTGAAGGGGCCCAGATAAGCTGGACTCAATCAGATTTTCTGGTTATAAATTTTAATCCGCCAGTGCCAAGGAGACCTGCAGGTCTTTTGTGCCCAGGGCCTGAAATGAGATTAAACTGGCACTGGGTTCAAGTAAAACATTTTTGCAACATGGGCAATGAATATCATTCAATTTCAAAACAGATTACATTCATTAAGATTTTATCAACATAAATCGCAATAATAATAATGATAAACTGAAAAAGAATTAAACTATATTACTTAACACCTTTAAAACAAGTAATGTAAAAAAAATTACAGTCAATTCCTACTGAGGTCAACAAAGAAAAAAAAAACTTTAGTTGCTTTTTATCAAATTACAATTAATATAAATATGTATATACGTATGACAGAATCACAATATTAAGTGGTAAAATAGAAAGCGATTTTCCATTTTCCTTTCTGTATATAGTGCTGGACTATAAATTTTGTTT
This sequence comes from Trichonephila clavipes, assembly GCA_019973935.1. Classification (NCBI taxonomy): domain Eukaryota; kingdom Metazoa; phylum Arthropoda; class Arachnida; order Araneae; family Nephilidae; genus Trichonephila; species Trichonephila clavipes. The sequence goes on from BMAU01014849.1 coordinate 1,369,275, forward strand.
TATTATTATTTATTCATTAATTAAATTTAATTATTCCAATAAAATAGTACAGAAAAAAATTATAGTTTTTTTAAAAAAAAATTAAAAAACATGCTTTTAGTGATTCGAACTAAAAAGTAAAAACATAATTCTTAATATAAGAATAAAATGATTAACGAGAAAATTCATGTCATTGGGGTAAAAGCGTGAGGTATTCTATATTAATTGTTATAATTTCTTGCTAGTTCTATTCCGAAATGCTGAGATAGTGTAAAAATGTAGTACAAAGCAAACTGCGCGCTTTTACAACAATGACATTAATTTTCTCGTTATGTTTATTCTTATATGAGGATTTTTTTTTTTTTTACTTTTTAGTTCGATTCACTATAAAAGCGTGTTTTTTAGTTGTTTTTTTTTAAACTATAATTTGTTTTTCATTTCGATCTACAATAAAAGCGTGTTTTTTTAAGTTTTTTTAAACTATTATTTTTTTTATTCATTGTTGAATTTATCCTTGAGTTCGATATTTGGAGCCGGAATTATGTGACTCCTGGAAATTGTCTTGCTCTTCAATGGATATTAATTAATGGGTCTGAAGGGTATTTATTCTCTCCATTTACGGGGCATCGAATAAGTCCCATATCGTTATATTTCAAAGATTCTGTCTCTATAGATACATGTCAGTATCAAAAGTGTGTTAAGAAGAAATATTAAATGTCTATTGTATTATCAACTTTTAAACGTATTGGTATAATGTTAATTCGTAACATCACTTCTAAAAACGTATTGCTTTATACGTTAAAAAAATAAAAAATACTTAGCAATCAGAACATAAATTTTTTATTCTCCTGCACAAGTCTTTTTTTTTTATTTCCATTTTCAGAAAAACTAGTCGATTGTTTATAATATGGTAAGAAATTGCTGACGCACCCCCCCTTCTCACATAAAGAACACTTTTTTTGTTTGATTTGTATTAACCACAAGCCTATTCACTTTCAGGGCTGCACCTTAATCTTTTAGCCGCTAAATCTGGAATTAGTCGCCAAATTGGGAAATCGTTATTCCTGAAATTCCTGACCAGGACAATGGAACAAAATTATGAAACTATTGTATTGTCATCGGTCCTAAACAAGTGTGTAAAATTTCGAATTAATCTGACCTTTTAAAGTACGTAAAAATCGAGTTCAAAGATTAAGTTACATACAAGTGAAACTTATAAAAACGCGTTAAAAAATGAAATCACATTCTCAGAAATTAGGCCAGCCCAGGTGGGATTTAAAACCATGATTTTTGGATTAGAAGTCCAACGCGCTATCCATTGCGTTACAGGACTAAAAGAGCGATTTTCCTTTTAGATATGGTGTTGGACTATTATTTTTGTTTGTTACTATTTATTCATTAATTAAATAGAATTAATTAAACATTTGAAAAAACTGTATTAATATCAAGTGTAATCCACAACAAGTTTAAAAAAATGTATTTGAACTTGAATGGATGAATATAAAGTATTTTATAAAGGATTGAAAATTTGAACAAAATATACATATATACATATAGATAGATATATATATATATATATATATATATATATATATATATATATATATATATATATATATATATACACAAATATATATAGGCAGAATGTGAACTAATAGTAGGAATTGAAAAAACAAGGTTGAGAATCAATTTGAACGAAATCGAAAAGTTACGCTACGAAAGTACAGATAGAGTATTAAATGTACTGCTGCTTTTTTAACAAGGGAATTCAAAGATTTTAATAAAAATACTAAAGAAACGAAGTTATTTGATAAAACCTTAAGATTTGTCGAGTTTTAAAAACTTTTTCAAAATCCAAAATCTCATTTTCAATTTAATGGTACTTATCTAAAATCATTTAATGGTACTTATCTAAAATCTACACTTAAAATTCGCAAATAAACTAACGCATGTATCTATGTATTTATCTATGTGAGACTATCTTCTCATGCGAACCGCTGGACGCAGAAACGTGCCGAAGATAGCAAAAAATGGAAAATAACACGAGGAATCCATTTAGACTAGGAGTACTCAACATTTTTTTTCCACCGGGCCACATACATATGATAGGTATTTCACACGGGCAGCTATATAAGGACATAAAACAATATAAAAACAATATCAGACCAAAGCAACAGACAACGCAAAATTAATCAAAATATTAAAAAATTCTTTCTTTATTTTTGGCTTTTACTTTAATACTTTATTAACCTTTTTAACAGACACACACAAAATATTTACTTTAATACATCTTTTACTGAGTTAGGGGTAGTTTTGCTTTTCTTTCATCCATAACCAAGCCTCTTGTTTATATCTACTATAAAAAAAAGCAAATTGATAGATCTTATTGCTTGATTGATAGAATTTCCCCCCTAAATTTTTAGTACATTTCTAAATAATTGAGTTTCTTGGTGCAATCGGCCATGGTCGGGCCACTCAGTACAGGCCGGGGGGGGAGGCTACAAGCGGCACGCAGGTTGAGTATCACTGATTTAGACCATTTATATCTCGAAATCGCAATTAGTTAAAAAGATATTAATTAAAAACATTAAAATGCATGTTTCATTTACCCCTGTAAGCCGTTTACCACACAGAGAACGCCGGACGCCAAGGAAAAAAATTTTACTTTTTCAAAATCATCATCCTATTTTTCCGAAAAGAGATCAGACAAAAAATAATTTCGAAACTAAACAGGCTTTTGTACTTTGCCAGGACACGGTATAATTATTTTAAAAACAAAATATTGATATTTTGCATTTTTTCGTTACTGAGATCATTTCAACACGCTTTTATGAAAAAAATTTTTCAATCGCTCTGTATCGCTTTCTATTGTGATCAAACGAGCTTCAGTAATAAAAAAAAAGTTCATGTTCACGCAAAGCGAATGACGAAAATTGACATCAAAAACTGGTTTCCAGCCAAACTGGAATTTCATGACGTTGCTATTTCAATTGTATTCATTCACTTTGATTTAAAAATAAATGCTTTTAGCACGTGATTTTGTAATTTAAAACATATCCTTAAAAAAGCAATTTTTACAATGCATGTGATTTTTTACAAATTTTTATGGATTTTCTGTAAATTAAATTCCCAAAACAAAATACAACTATTTTTCAAGCGGATTGGTACATTGTAGGCAAGCCTACTCCTTGTTTATGGATATGTTTCTATTTTTCTATAAAAACACATCTGCTTATCAATCATTACCTTAATTTATGAGATACTGAAAGAAAAATCTTCAAAATATGAGAGCAAAATATTGAAATGTTTCTATCAGGTAAAATTGTCTTCTTGCATGCTTTTTTTTCTGATATAGTGAATGCAAATAATGGAAGATTTTAAATCCATTTCATTACTTTAAATTCTAAGAAAGCATTTATTGTTATTTAAACTAATGTGTAATATTTTAGTTTTTTACTATACATCACAACTCATAGTTTTCTTTATTCATAAAAAATGATTTATTGAAAATAGTGGAATGAAAAACTTTAAAAATATAAGAAAAAAATGCTGAAAAGCTTTTTATATCAGATAGTATTATTTTCTTTCTGAATTTTTTTATACAAAGAATGTAAATAAACTTCTAGTCTTTTTTCCCCTTGGTTTTTTCTTTATAGTTATACATGTTTTAATTGAACATTCAGACCTCGTAAAAAAGAAATGAGAAATAGTTTCAATAGCTAGGGGAAGATTTTTTTAATTCATTATTTAACAACAATGGATTTAAATAATTATACATTTTAAAAACTAAAGCAGTATTGTTTTCTATTATTCATTACAAGATAGATTTTTTAATAATCAAACCGTACATTGTCTGTTTTCTTCTGGATAGATTAGCTTTTAGACATTTTTAAGCTAACTGTATGCAACAACTGATATATATATATATATATATAGGTAAACGAAAATTCCAAATTCATTCCAAAAAGAGGAAAAAGGTTTTTCACTCGAAAAAGCCCGTGCTGGCTTAAATGGAGGGAAAGAAACCTATCTGACAAGAGGAAAGTGGAAAAGGGGATTTTAATAACATAAATATAGAAATTACTCCCATTGCGCACACACACTCAGAAGTATTGGCATCGAGAGGAAAAGGGGTAAATTTCCTTAGGGTAAATTTATACACTCGAGAAAGCCAGAGCAACTCCAGGACAAGCAGCTAGTAAGTACAATTTATTAAGTTAAAGAAATCAATTTAAGTATTATTGTTTTAGTTCATTCATTAGATTTACTCATTTCATTTAAGAATTCCATAATTTGTCATTTCTTGGATCTCATCACAAATTATAGCCCTTTCTGTATCAAAAATTAAGAAAACATTGTTCTAAGTTATAGCGAAAATTGCTTGTGATATATTCAAGATAAAATATATTTTAACAAAATATTATTAATGAAACAAATAGGTAGAAGAAAATAAAAATAAATAAATCGCAAAAATTATTTCTCTTCATGAAAACAATTAGGCATATACCTTTTCCACATAATTTCCTAATGCCTTTTTTTTAAGAAGATTTCTTGCAAAAATAGTTCATTTAATTTAGGAACATTTACCCTTAAATATTACATTTATGCACTTTCAAAGTTGTTCAAACAATTTTTTTTATTAAGGTTATACTGAAATAACTACTTAACATAAGATAAATGTAAATTCAGTAAAGAAATAAGAGGAAGATAAAAAATATGGTTGACTTTCTGGCGACTAAGCAATTCCTTGATTGATCGATTATTAATGTTGCAGCACTAAAAAATAACACAAGGTCTATTGGTGACAGGAACTTGTAATTTTGAAACACAGTCAAGTGAAAAGGATGATACCTGAGCTGGCAACCCTCTCTACAAATTACTACATCATGTTAAGGTGACAGATTTAATTAATGTGCATTAATTACTCTACACGATGGATCTTTGGTGGAACCGGGACTTAAACCCTAGATCTGACTGCCAAAACGTTAATCATATATAACCTCGTAACCATAACCACTAGGTTACCACAGCCAATATGCAAGTTTTCATAAAGTACAATGCTAAAATACAAAGTTTTAAATACAGTAACAAACACGTTTACAAACCTTTTTTGGCTCTCTTTCTTCAAAATGAACAGGGCTGACACTGAAAAGTTAAAAAAAAAATTTTACAATGTATATAAATGAATAGAATTAAAGAAAGAATTTTAAAAAAATTTCAAATACTCCCCCCCCACACACACATTATGTGAAAAATTTGAATTATTTGCTAAGTTTCAGTAAATCTATTTAATTTGACCTTCATTGGAATCTAAGCCTTAAAATGAGCAACATAACTTTATACATTCTCCCCCAAAAATTATTGCAGGTATTAAAGTTGTGTATAAATAATATTGTGCTGTCCATTCCAGCAACTAGCAGAACAAGATGTTTTTACACAAATACAGTTAACTTTATTCTACAATTCTAAAACATTTCATTGAAAGAGAAAGTAATGCAAAATACAGAAACGGATCTTTATCTTACAATGATATAATTCTCGGAAAGTGTAGTGGTGTAAAAGTAGTACTTGAAAATATGAATAAGGACATTTTATAATTTAAAGTGTACAAGTAATAATAAACAAACATTATTTTTTAACTAGAACATGGGACAATTCCACTGACTGTTAAAGGGGATATCGAAGATGTTTCTAGTGATCTGGACAATGGGGGTTAAATGTTGCACTTCTTCGATGAAACGTCCAGAATTCTATTGTCCTCGGCGAGTTAGGATATAATAAAACCATTTAAAGATTTATGACCACCATAAAACGAGAGAATAATTTGAAATGTCCAGAAATACTTTAAAAATAGGGAGAAAAAAAATTGAATCACAAAAGAAAAAGTTCGTTACATAGAAAATGCACTTCGCTATAGAGAGGTTATTTTACGAAGAAAATCGTGAAATATTCAAGATTCCAGAAAAAAATTCGATATATAAAAAAATTCGCAATATAGAGGTTCGACTGTAGTAAAAAAACACAGATTATATATACACTATTATAAAACACAGATATCAAAATTTCTTGCTTGTAAATCTTTACTTCAAATGTCTATCAGAGCAATATAAAAAATAGACAGATAGATATACTTTCTTCTCAAGAAAAACAAAAGAAAACTTTAAAACCTTTTCCATGGAATGGCAAAATACTCACAGTTTAAAAAAACATTCAAATTAATAATTTTAAAAATCCACACATGTGGAAAATTTTAATTTATTCAAATATAATAAACTAATAATAATTTATTAAAAGAGATAATTATGTTATAGTACCGTTTTGATCCTTCACTGCTAGCACTTTCCTTATTCTGAGCATCATTTTGCTCATTATGAGAAGCTCCATCAGGAGGATCTTCAAACTGTGATAAGAAAGGAAATTTTTATGCTGAATTGAAAATGAATATTTCATCATAGTTAAGATATACAGGAGATAAAAAGAAAACATTAATATGTTCTGGTAAAAAATAACATACAAACACATCAGTTATAAATCCATTAATTCAATAATATTTATTTTTTCCATTCACTGCTTCTTATTTGTCTATACTAGAAAATCGTCAGTGGCCCTGTCGTATGATTATGTGGCACGTAAAAGATCCCTTGAGTGCCTGTTTGTCTTGGGTGCTCTAGACAAAATTAAATTCTTAAGTACAGTTTCACATCGGCAGGGATCAGGTGCCTCCCCCTGAAGAGGAAACTGGGCATCAAAATTACTAGCGGCAACTGGTACTCCAACAATATGGTACCACACTAAAAAGATATACAAGGTCTCAGGGAATGTACTAGGTCAACAATGGTAAAATAGCAATCTGCAGCCCTATTAGAAATTTTTAAAAAATTGTCTATACTGCTAGTAAGCTATTACTCTTAAGTTAAAAATTATAATCATTTTATTTATTTATTTTTTGGATTCAAACATTATACATGACCAATCAACAAAAACTAAGCTTCAATGCTAAAAAATGTAGTGTTTAAATTATTTTATCATGAGTAAAATATATAATGAAAAAAAAAGCAGAAACAAAATTTTAAATACACTATGTGTAATATAGGAAAAAGCATTAAAAAAATACACACACAGTAATGCAATGAAACTGTTAAAACACCAAAAAAAATAAAAAATTGCACAACCCTAAGCTACCCAATGTGATCTAAGCAAAAATTTTACATAAATATTGCTTTCAAAATTGAATCAATGTTATTATTGGTAAAACACATAATTTGAAATGTAGAACCTTTTAAGAAACTGCCTATACTTCACAGAAAATTTGACAAAACAATTAAAAAGTGTTAGAAATTTACATTTTAATCAAAATAACCCAAGGAGAACTGAGAAATCTTCAGGAAATGCAAAATAAATTTAAAAAATGTTGGTGCATGAAAATATCTATTTTTTTTATCTTAATGAAACTACATAAACAGCATATTTGCTTATATCACAATACATTTAATGATTAAGGACAGGCCTACATAATTTTCAGACACTAATTTTTTTTTAATGCTAAATTTGATAAGAACATTTTAGTTATATTTTGTTTTATCCAAAACACACAGACTAATACTTAAGGATTAACAATCTAAATGAGAGGGAAAAGAAATGAAAATTTAACGCAGAAAACTGGAAATACTTAACAATACATTTTACACTTAAATTAGAAGATTAGATTCGCTTCTAAAGAGAAAATAGTCTGTTTTTTCTAACTAACGAATTATCATATAAATAAAAAAGAATATAAGAAACTTACTCTATGCAAGCACCTTTAAAAGTATTTTGTGTATGTATGTAAAGCAGAAATCTTTTCATAAAATACCCACAAAATTAAGAGTTTCTGCTTCTTATTAAGAACTACGATTTAATATTTTTTACTTTTGTATAAAGTCATGAATCAACAATATTTTTTTTTAAAAAAAAAACAATATACTTTACCAGATCAGTTTCATCTCTTTGTTCTGAACCTTCATTTTCTTGCTCATTATTTCTATGAAAAAAATAAGTATTATATAATAAAACTCAAGTTAAAAAAACACACAAAAATAACTTATCAAATTTTTTTTTCACTTAATTATAAAACAATGATTTTACCAAGAAATATAATTACATCAACGGTGGGACTCCTGCTCTGTATATCTAGACTTTTTAACACACAAATTAAAATACAAAACACTTTTTTTATAAGTAGGATATAGATATCTTAACTATTTTTTCTAACTGCTAATGCATTTTAAAATAAAATAATTTGAAAAAGAAATAAGAAAATAAAAACAATTAAATAAAGTATTATTTACTACAAAAATTCAAAACATAACTCATTTAAGACATTAAGAAACAGTACCTATTTCTGTCTTCATCCTTGCCATCTGAACCTTCATTGCCATCACTCTGCTGGCTTTCATCATTTCTAGCATGTCTATTTTTTGGACGAGCCCCAGTAGAATTCATTGTGACTGCAAATTAAAAAAAAATAAACAGGATTAAATAATATTTTTAAATAAATGCTGCAAACAAACTGTGAAGAAGTTATTACATACTAAAAATAAATTTATTTACAGTAAAATTCAAACTATAATTTGTAACGAATATGTAAGAAAATTTACATTTAATAAAATTATACAACTTTTTTTCTTAAATTTTTTCAGTACAATTAGTCGATATAAATTAAGGAAAAAACCTCGTTACTTTTTAAGATATTTATGCAAAGCTATTCTTTTTAACTATTTTTTGTACTATTAAATAAATTCTTCCACACTTTAACAAAGGAATTTAAAAAACACAAATCTGGAAGGGGAAATTTTTATTTTTAATTTAAGATTTGTTTTTAATGCTTGTTTATTTCTTTTGGTATGGTAGTAAAAAATAAGTAAAAAATTTTTTTACTCATATTTACATTTTCAGCATAAAATAAAATGATAAAAACAAGAAACAATAATTGCATCTAATTTTTTAGAAAATAAATTTTTATTTCAGCTTTTCTAAAAAATAAGTTTGTTTCCCATGTTGCTTTTCAATATATAATATCAAAACTAGTTAATGAAGTATAATTAAATCATCCTAACTTTCCCTTTTAAATTAAAATAAATTAAATGTGTATGAAATATTTACAATAAAAAATTATTGTCTTCAGTTCAATCTTAAGAAAACTAGGAAAATAAAATCTTGTAATTTTTTTGACTGAATTATTTTTTTTAAAAAAACTTTTTAACATTTAGAGATTTGAAGAAAAAATGTTCTTTAGAACTTACAAAAAACACCCCAATAAAATATTTTCAATACAAATATAATCAATAAAAGATTTTTTAAAAACCATTTTATAAATGCTTAAACCATTAATACCATTTAAAAACATTCCGCAACTAATAGTGAATAAAAGTAAAATCTGCATTTTTTTTTCTTAAATCAACTAGTCAAAGTAGGCAATTATTAATTTCAAGCTGCGATAATCTTCTCCCTTATCCATTTCAAAATGCAAAACTTATTTGAGCCTTAACTGCTTTAAAACTTGAAAACTTTTTAATACATAGTAATCTTAGTTATGTTATTTATAAAAACAACTGGTTTAAATAAAACATAAACTGTGCAAACATCAAACTTTATTTAACAAATAATTTAAAAATACATTTGTGTAGAAGTTCAAACTTCTTTTACAAATGTGTGAGTTAAGTAAACCTTAAATTTATGTATGGAGTGGCTTAAATACATATAAAAAAGAGGTTTTTTTATATGTATTTAAGCCATGTTTATTATATTATGTATCAACATATCAGATAGGGTTAAAAACATGTGTATGTGAGTGTGTGCATATATATAATACTTACAGTGTCTATATTCTAAAAGAAACTAAAAGCAACCCTCAAATATTTAAGTTAAAAGTTAAAATTAAGATAAACTAGGGATTTCCAGTGGGGTCCAGGACTCAATGGGAATTCAAAAAAGGTATATGGTATTCTAGTGGTCGAAAAGAATATTTTCTATTTTAAAATTTTGTTTAGTTTTTTAGGGCTGTAATCATTAGATAATAATATCAGTTTTAATATGTATAGATATACTGATTTACATAAGGAGGTATGATATACAAATCTAAAGAGAAAAATGTCATATAATATATATAAAAAAAAACATACACCTACTAAACCACTTTTTCTAATTTGCTGCTCATATTTTTAGTTTAATTGTAATCTATAAGACTTTTCCCATGGAATTATTAGTATTATGATTATTCTATATGCTGTATATTATAGAGAGAAATATAAGAGGGCCCATGAAGCAAATTATTATTTTAGAAGGGGTCAATGTTAGAAAAGGTTTGGGATCCCTTGATATAAACTATACCAAAACCATGTACCTCTTTGATTTTAGAAGAAGATATTTACAACTGTTATAACTATTTTAGGATTCATGGCTTTTTCCTCTTATTTTTTATAACTTTTTATAAAAAAAAATGAAGATAACATTTGCTAAGAAGTTATTTATCTAAATAAACTAAAATAAATTTAGTTTCCTCCTATGTTGAAAGAAAATTAAATTAAACAAGCTGAAAAGACGCCTATTTTTTAAAACAACAAACATATTTTTGCATTGAAAAAGAATGACTTGATCTGATTTGATTTTTTATTAATGTTGCACTATTAAGCTGGTCACAGAAAAGGATGAAATTTGGAATATAAAGAGAAAAGGCAACCTTTATGTATAACATGATTAACTGTTTGAGTGTGGTGAAGCGCTTTAGCGCGCTTCGCTTGTTTTATACCGAAAATTCGGAAATGCTGCTGTTGGGTAGTATAATTCTTGCATCTATTGAGAGCAGTTGAATTCCTATAAATCGCAGTTTTTATTCATTTTACTCAATTGTGATTTTTAATAATATAAGAATTAAAATGAAATAAAATAAAATAAAATAAAATAAAATACAGTGGTAAGTAGTAATGCAGTAGAGCTGCTGTGGTACGTTAGACAAAATAAGCGAGTTCTATTTATTTATTTATTCAGAAAATTGTCTGGGTAAAAAATTAAGTAGACTGCAATTTACTTCGAACACTATTGATGCTATAGAGGAGGAATGGTTAGCAAGAAATAAAGCCGCAGGAAGACTACCAATTAGTACAAAGTTTTCTTTAGAAAAATTGCCTGGGCGAAACTTGCGACAATGTGATGTATACAGTAATAAAAATAGTAATGGAATTAAATGATCCAACTTAATTTGCGCTATATGTAAAAAAGGAATTCATGGAATTTGTGCAGCAAAACATTCTTGTAATAAGTGAGAATAAAAAATATTTTTGTTGGTAAAAATTACTTTTTACATAATAATTAGTGTTAATTATAACCATTTCTGCTGTTCTCCAAAAAAAATTTTACTACGCATTTCATTCTCAGCATATATATAAGAAAACTCTTCAGCACTCAAATAGTTAATATGTAAGGCAACCTTTATGTATAATAATATTCCACATGTTAAAACAAAGCTCACAGGATAAATAGTTTTATATTTCAAGATAAATTGCACCAAAAAGTTTAGCTAATGATCTGAATTAATGCATAATAATATAATGATCTTAACTTCCATTCTCATTTATTTATTTGTATCATTCATTTTATATTTACTGCAAAGTAAATTCACTTGTTTGAAAAAGTATGCCACTAATTAAAAGACATGCAATTCTTCTTTTGAATCCTAAATTCAATTTTTTAAAAAAAAATTTAAAACTTTCTTTAAATTACTGTTTTTTGTTTTAAAAAATTAGAATACATTTTAAACAAACAACTGTGTGTTAATATATAAATATTTATTAAAATATTAATACTTGTTACATGAGTTACATTTGTTAATAGATTTTAATTTAAATCACACTCTGAAGTAACACAAGGGCTATTGGTGATGGACCTAACAATTCTGAACCATGGTCATGTGACAAGGATGACACCTGAGGTGACAACCCTCTATCCAAACTTCCACACCATGCCAAAGTAACATTCATTAAAAGTGTAATCCACTTTGAAAAAAATATTCCATTCATATGATTTAAAAAGTAACAAATTAACACACAACTGTATTATTAGTTTGTACAAAATATTTGCACATGAATTCACCTGCATTGTATATAATATATTAAATGACTGCAATTTGGAATAAAAAAATACAGCATGATTTATTTTAGATTTAGTGCAAAAACTGGCATGACTCTTATGGATTCCAAATAAATATTTATATAAATCTTATTTTTTTAAGATAACGTTTTAACAAATTGCATGATTTTATTTTTCGAACAATTCTAACAATTAAAAGATATTTTAAACCTGCAGTGTAAATTAAATCAGTTGTTAAGAGAATGAAAAAATGTTTTTAATTAATAAGTTCTACAAAAATTCCAATTTAAATTTTTTGAAAAAAATAGTTTGGTTCATCATATTATACTTCCTTGAATCACGTTAATTTTTTTTACTTCTTGCACAACTCCAAGAAATTTCATTAAATATATCAGATTTACATTAAATTATTGTATTTCCTTTGAAATTTCAGATAATTTTATATAGAAAAATGAAGGAAATAACGATTTTTAAAAGAAGTATAAAAGAAAAATAATCAATATCAATAGAGGACAACATTTTAATTAATTAAACATTTTAACTTCAGTCTTAATCGATATCAGAAACAAAAATAAGAACAAATTTAAATCTGTAATACATTTAGGTAAAATTGTTCTAAATAAGCTAAATTGGCAGATTTTTCATTTCCAGAAATTTGATACAATCTACTTAAAGAAATATGCCAGAAAGCTTGATTCTGGTTTGGTATTCACATGAAAATACTTCAGAACCCAAATGATATGTTATAAAATTATAAAGCATTTCAAGAGTAATCAACAAATATATATGCTGAATATTGGTAATATATAAAATATATATGCCCATTGTAATGCATATTTTACTTAGACATCATAAATGAATGGTACTATTTTTAAGGAAATGACTGATGGATATAGGGCTATGAGGGATGTTGAGCAACAAAAGATATTATCCATTTTAATAATTTTAGTTTAATGAATATCGATGATCACTGCATTGTCTAAAAGTTCTCTAAAAGTTATAGTACCTCAGGGATTGATCATGAAAGTATCCCAGATATTATTTTGATAACATGTGTATTTTTGATAATTTAACATGATCTCGTCAAGATCATCCATACAGTTATGGGCATGCATTAACCCTGTAAATTAAATTAGTATAAAAGCCTTCGATTATTTTCTCCTTTATATTTCCTCTCTTTTTTTTTCCAGTTGAATATAATATCTATGTTTGGCATGCTCCTCAAAATTTCAAAATATCTGCTAGAATAAAAATCTTCATTAGTTTTTATCATTCTGGTTCCCTATATATTTGAAAAAATGACGATAATTCTTATAATTTAAGCTTTAAAGCAAAGCACACATTTTCAACTTTATTTTACTTAAAACGATTTAAACCATTTTGATAAAATAAGCTTTCTCTCTATATGGTCCTTAAACAGATTTACATATTTGCTTACAGATTGTAATTGTTTATATGACTTTTTAGATAGCACAGTAACAAAATACAGCTTACAAGATATATTTATATATTCCTATACAATTCAAAAAATATACAATGAATATAACTGTTTTTATTCAGTTAAAATGTAGAAAATGTAGGGAAATCACAAAAATTTAATGACAAAAATAGTTGTTCAATAATAACACTTTTAATGCTGATTAACTAGTTTTTGTGACAAAAATTATGTGACAGGGAAAACTTTTACAACACCCTCACAACCAAGAGGGATGCTTTTATAACAATTTTTTAGTGCTATGTTAAATGAAGAAACAAGTAGCAAATTTTAATCATGAAGGTAGACAAATAAATTTCATAACACTAAATAAAATTTTAAAATGTCAATAATTATGATGCAAAAACTTTGAGTAATAACTTCATAAAAATAAAGTATCTTCAATCACACTATTATTTATAAAATGTTTATTTAAAACTAATATGCCTCTTCAAATGGAAATGAAATAAGGAAAATGATGATTCCAATATTTTGATCATTTAGTCCTTATGGAAAACTATACTCTTTTTTTCAGACCTAGTATAAGCCATGCATGGTTCTTGATAGATTTCAGTTTATGAAAAACAACAACAAGTAATAATGTTAGAATGATGATCATTATTAATCTATTCAGTGTTATTGGTATGAAGACTTATCAGAATTGAGAAAGTATATAGTAAACATATATAAAAATTACACGTAATAAAAACCCTATTTTATTTTATACTAACTGACTGAGATACATATAACTAACTTGATACTTTAATATATTCATGAGGTAAATTCGAATTATAATATTTAATTTAAAATCTTATAACAAAAAATCCATTTTAAGATAGCTTAAAGTAAATTCAGTTACCTTAAAATATATAGGACACAAAGTAAAATAAACCAGTAAGAAGAAGTGGAAATAAGAATTAGCAAATAATTAAAAATAACTTATGCTAAATGTATAGATTATAAAGTTCATGTTTAAGAAATTCACTCAAGATGCAAAATATAAAACTTACTGGCATGTAAAATGTAAAATCTTAGGAAATTATTTGGTTCAATATAATTATTAAATACTTCTTAAATTTAATGGGATTATATCATAAATTATCACATAAATGTGTGCTTGCCACAATTTTACACATGAATTCTGTTTTTAAGTGGTTTTAAAGGAAGTTGTGAAAATGTTGTTTAAAATCATATTATGAATATAATTAATGAGTTTGAAATTCTTAGAACACAACATTTCAATCTTAAATGCATTCAATACAATTGAAGTATTTATAGATAATATCAACAGCATTGATAACTAATATAAAAGTGAAAGATATAAGAAAAGGCCCTTTTTGTGCATAACCCAAATTGTGTTTGACATAGTATAAACACTAATTTTGAGGCAGAAAACACAAGAACGCAAAATTAAAAAGATCATTGCACACATAAAAATCCAACACAAGAAAGAAACAGTTCAAAGAAAATTGATACTTACTGAAAAAAGTTTAAATGCTTCAAAACGTGTGTGCACCAAACTATCTTCTGTAATTTGTAGTTTCTTTTTAATTTTTCAAGCAACGTATTGCAACATCGAATAAAAATTTTTTCTCAATGGAGTAAAATTTCATTTCAGTTATCAGAAGCAATTTAAATAGTTTAAAACATTTTGTTGGATAAATCTACAGTATCGTTGTTTGTGAAATTCTCCCGCTTGAGTTCCCATAGAAACGCAAACTAACTGTGAGTTGCCAATATCTTAACGCAAAATAAAAGCAGATGAACTTTCAATAAGTTTAAAAGATACAAATATTAAAATCAACTAATATATGTGAGAGATAAAACGTTTCGTAAATTCACTACCATGCTTGTTCAGCTCAAGACAAAATTATGATTTATCTGATTGAGTTTTAGCTTATAACTGAGAGTTATCAGGGTCTGCAACTCAATACGACCTTTCTTAGAATGTGCGCAGCAGAACAAAACGTACCTGAGCAACACGCATTCGCTCATCTCCTCTCGACCATTGAAATTTCTCGCACTTATTGAACAGAGCAACACCCAACTTCTTTTAAGTTAAGGGAGTTAAGGAGTTTTTTTTGTTGTTGTTAGTTTTTGCTCGCTGGACTGGAGAGAATAAACTAACAAAACACCACACACACACAACACCACACACTACTCGAGTTTCATATTTTCATGTTAGGTAGTTAAGTTTTTCAAAGATTTCTTGAATAAAATGAACTTATTGTTATGAAAATGTGATAAGACAATAAAATCATTTTCAAATAATTTAATAAAATAAATTATTTATGTTATCAGTTAGTCTACAGTGTTTCTAAAAAAATATGACATAAATTTTATATAAGGAAATCTATTATTCAAAATATAAAAAGGAAACACAAAGGAAAAATTTATTAACGTGATTTAAATGATTTAAGAATTCTTACAAATTGAGAGACAAAACTGAAACTGAATGGTTTTTGGATGACTTTTAAATAAAAGTTTTATGGATTGTGGGTGAAGATTTTGAATCCTCTCTGATAAACTTTCAAAGAGCATTTCTTATTTGAACAGCACGCATTGAAAAATAATCCGAGTCCATGCTTTTTTGTATTGATGGTCTTAACGGTTGCTTAAAGACAATTGAGTTTATATTTTAAAAGTAAGATATTGCAATGGTGGAGGATCAGTAATGCTTTGATTAAAATCAATTATAGTTTACGATCTCAACTGCACTCAACACATTATGTCAATTTGACTCGCATAGAAAGCATGTTAATAAATTCTGATATGATTAATATGAAAAAATAAGGCAAAATAAAATTTGTAGAAATACATAAATTTTCCCATTTGATTTCTTTAAATTGACGTCCAACTTGTTTAGCACAAAGTTCATTATTTTACAAATTCATTTCAATTTCTTCAACCATACTAAGGGGATATAAAATAAGTACTATTGTATGTGTAATAGGCAACAGTAAATTAATGAAGAAATTGAATGTAAGCAAAATGCAATGATAACAGGTAATAAATATGTGCAAACATAAAAGTATTAAAAATATTTATCAGAATTCATCTAAAAAAAGTTTTAAAAATATCACCCTAAAAATTCCACCATCAAAATAAAGTTTTGTTTGAATACTGTATAATCCGGCGTATAACGCGCACCTATACTTTCAATCTGCATCTTTTAATTTTGGGAAATATTCGTGGTATAACGCGCACCTCCTTTTGACGAAGAAACTTGAAATGTTCGTATGTGCTGCTCTTATGTTTTTAAGTCATTTATTCGAGGTATTATCCCAGAAGGATTTTGAAAGATAGTATACATTCAGAATTACCACTCTTGAGGTTCATAAGGGGTGTCATTTCTTTAAAATAAATAGTATTTTGATACATGTAGAAGTCTAATTTTCTGTATACTTATCACTTTTTTTATATTTAAAGCTGTCATTTTTATACCCGGCGTATAATACGGACCAGTAAATTTAGGTCTTATTTTTTGTGTTAAAGGTGCGCGTTATACTCCGGATTTTACGGTAATTGTCATAATATTCCTGTAATTTGTATGCTGATCCTCCCTTTTCGTTAGATTTATTTACTTATTTTTAAATATTTTACTAATGCTTGAAATATTTTTGAAAGCATTTTATCTATTTATTTATTTGATTAAATGTATTTTAGTACTTAATAAAAGTAGAAATTTAAAAGAACCGCATCTATTTGATTTTATGTTACATATATGAGATAGAAAATTCAACATCATAAAAGCATACGTAGAAAATGATGGAAATCGTGAACAAAGACCGACAACATCGAACAAAAAGTGATATTTATATTTCAACAAAATACATCTATATATAGTCAGCGATAAAACCAGCTGATCAATAGTATGTAGGTCCCCCACCGAGGACAATAAAGGCATCAACGGGTGGTGAAACAGAATCAATGTGCATGAAAAGTGAGGCCTAGAATGAAGATTCGAGTTCTTGAAACTACACTTCGGTCAGTTTCAAACTCTTGGGCAACACTTGTCAAACAACATCCCTCTTCAAGCTTGCCAATCATTCTACAACGTGTAGAGGCATCTTAATGGTTTCTTGCAACCAGGGCCGGCGCTAGGGGTGGGCAAGCCGGGCCCCTGCCCGGGGCAGCAAATTGGCTGTAAAATTAACTAGTTTATAAAGAAAATAAACCAAGATTATACCCAAGAGTTCCCCGAGTCAAAAAAAAAAAAAATTAGAAGAAGAAAATTTAAAATGTGTATGCAAAATATTCACGTTTTCTATGGCTCCACAACAACCGAAGATCGGCTAAACGGCTTGGTAACAATAGCCATTGAACACGAACTGAATGAAAAAAATTAACGTTAAAGAAATTATTAAAAAAAATGCTCAGAATAGAAAGTGAGAAAGAAACACTTTTAGCTCTCGGTTTAAATGTATTTTTAATATATAATTAAGTCTTATCATTTAGTGGTTCTATAATTTATTTTAGTACTTTTTTAATATCTGTATTTTATAATTATACACTAGAAATGACTCTTTTCTTTTTTTCTGTGCAAACCTAATTTTAATTTAGTGCCCAAAACATAAATTAATAATTTAGTATTTTTTTGTTCACGTTTTATTTTACCATTAAGCGTGGGAAGGGTTTAGGTTATCTCTTTCAATTTTTGTTATAAATGGGGAGCGGCATTTTACCTCTTTGTCCGGGGTGGCGAAACTGCTAGCGCCGGCCCTGTTGCAACCATTATGAACACATGGCTTCATTTTCACTTGAAGATAATGTTTGAAATTGCATCGTTCCTCCATCTTTTTAAGTTGCCTTGGCACTGAGTACGCGCATTCGACGAGTTTGCAGGACGTTCAGTCTCCTTTAATGTCATAGTGATGATATTTGCATGTGTGTGTGTGTGTGTGTGTGTGTGTGTGTGTGTGTGTGTGTGTGCATCACCTTTCTACTGAACTGCCTTTTCACTGTACGGGTCGCAAAAGGTGCTTTTCTGTAATTTCATGGTTATATGTAAAAAAAATGCATTTGTTGCTTAATTTTTTGTATGCTGGTATTATATATATATATATATATATATATATATATATATATATATATATATGTGTGTGTGTGTGTGCGGTAAAACTTCTTTTTGTGCGTTAGATAGGGACCGCAAAAGATGAAACCACATACAAAAAATATGCGAAAATTTCATAAATACTTACATATAACTAACAACTTTGTTGATATACTACAGAATTTTTTTTATTCGATGGAGAGGGACAGCATTAAAAAAAAGTCGCACTTAAAAATATGTCAATTATTTACGAAAATTATGAGAAATTACTTCCAAATAAAATAAAAAATTAAATTTCACATGGAAACATTTAACTTCTCATTGTATACATGAAGAAATTTTCACAAAATGCACATGCATAATTCACTACCATTCGTCGTAATCCTAAGCGTGCATCTTCCTGTGATAAATTAGTTCAAAATCGCTTTCGTCACTTGAAGATACAATTTTAATTGATTCATTTTTTGGCACCATAAAGTGAGTGATATGTTTCGTGACGACGGTCGGTTGGTCAGTTGCTTGTGAACGTCACGATAACCAGACATGCATCATCGAAGCTCCTTTTGGAATTTCAAGCTCCTTTTCGGAATCGATATCTATTTTAAGAAATTGCTTTTCCGATTTGTTGGAAAGCTGGATCTCTGCATATATTCTATCCGCTCTCAAAAAATTCGGCTCTTCTTGCCCGTCTTCCAGTGGCGTATCGGACAACATTTAGGCACCCCTGCAAAGTCAGGTCTTGGATTCCCAAATTGTATTTTACAATGAGTAGATACTTGGTGGCAGTCAGGTTTTAGGGCCCCCTAGAACCCCTGCCCCCTCCACAATGTGGGGTGTACGTTATGCTACTGCCGTCTTCATAATCTATAAATTATTGATCATGTCACTGTCATATTGAAAGTTTCACCTTCAATCAAGTGCGTGCTGCTAGTGCTTTGAGAGAAAGCAATTGATCGTGCATTATCAAGAAGGGATGCAACCTGCCATCATGCGCGATAGTGCAATAAGCCACATTATGAATTAAAACCCCTCGAGAGAAAAAATTTAAGAGAATTATTACACATATATATGCTTCAGAAACACTTGGAAACGATATTATCCATTGTGCATGATTACTATGGGACCAGTGGTCACATGACGGTATTATCTCAAGAAAACCAAGATGCAGCCACACATGGGGAGACACTGCTAAAAATAAAGACCGCCGTATTCGCAGCATGGCTGTAGCGTAACATGCTGCATCGGCAGAAGAAATTTGAGCTTCTATTAGCATCAGAATGATATAGAGAACACTGAAACAAATAGATTATTTTAGAGGCAGCTCCGAGCCAAACACTTTGAAGAATTAATGCCACTAACTCCAAATCACTACCATGCCTGACTCCAGTAGTGTCTAGCTAAAATTCATTGGAGATCTAAATAGAGATCCATTGTGTTCCCAGATGAAAGCTGTCTATTTTTTGGTACCATTGACAGTCGAATGTTGCCAAGATAGATTTATAATGAACAATTAGAACTGAGTTGTGTGTGCCACAAACACACTGAACCTACACCAAGGTATATGCATGTTCCTATGATTGCATTTAAATTGACGGGGACCTCAAAGGTTATTTATGTACCACCTCTCTTTTCACACACATTTAAAAAGTCTCTTTTCACACATGCTTTGATCTGAGACTAGGACACTTTCTTCAAATAATATATTACCCAGACAAATGCTTTGCCTAAATTTTATTTCTCCAAAATAATTTCTTCTTAAAGTTGGTTTTCATTTTCAGTCAGTAATTTTTATGAAAAATAAAAAGTACAAGGCTAACTTTCTGCTCACAAAGATAACAAAACTTGATCTTGTCCAAAATGTAGTCCAATTAGAGCTCAGTGGGAAGATAAAAATTTCTGTTGAGAAAAAGAATTTATGTATTTGATTTCTACTATAAGCATACTTTTCAAAATATTTCTTCGTTTGTCATTAGAGAGGTGTATGCAACGTAAAGTACTCATAACATATTTATTTTTAGACATTCAGCGTCAAGTCGTCAAGTTGCTCACGTGTTCCCCCTAAAAGTATGATATCACATTTGAGAATCAAAACTAAAAAAATCCTCATTTAATTTTTTAGAATTAATCGAAATGTGTACTGTCATTTAATGAATGAAACTAGAAATTTTGGTCGCATTATTTTAACAAAAATAATTCTGTAAGCGTTGTATCAAATCATATAATTATAAAAACCTAATTTGTATACATGTCACAACGACATAAAAAATCTCTTAATATATTCGGTTCCTTGTAAACCACAAATGGACCGAAAATGGAATTTAAAATATAATCAACAGGGATGATATATTTCGTCAAATGAGAGTTACAGAGTATTATCAGTTAAGGCTGCATCAAGACAGGTAACGTGGAAATTCTGTGAATGTGAAATATAGAGGCTACTAAACGATCGAGTGCAGTAGAATCAGTCCCAAGAACATTTTTTGTAATATTTTGTGACACAAATACATGAAACGAGTGAAATTTCTGCTAACCAACACACACATCTTGGAAAATATCTGAAAGAATACTAATTTATGTTTCATAGAAAAATTCAGTAGATACTTTATAATTGTCTGTGCAAACTGTTGCTGTAAGTCTTATTTAGAATTAAAGTGGTATTTTTTGAAACATTCTACTCTAGAGTATATGATAAAATTGAGAAAAAACAATATTTGAGACATTCCCTATAACAAGAATGGTTGAATGTAACAGTTGTTCATATAATTTGTTGCATTCAAATGATTCGAGTCACATTTCAATAACATTATTTCAAGAACAACCACGTTAAAAGATGAGGGTAACCGTACCGAATATTAATCATTTCTTATAAAATATACTTTTATTATTTATGTGCTACTTTGATAGGATACTCAACGTTTTAAAAATTACAGCGTAGATACTATAAGGTACTTATATAAACATGATAAATACTACTGCATTGTATGTGTGGGTGTCAAACACACACACACACACACACATTTAAATACATTTTAGCAATTAAACTGTTTATAATGATTTCTAGCAATTGCTCAAAGTATATATGTGTTTTGATTAATCTACTACTTTCATATCCAAAATTAAGGTCCCAAACATGGTTTTCGACATAATTCTAAATTGCTACCGTAAAATTGATAGAATTTGTTCTTTATATATTTTGAAGAATGAATAGTACAATATCAGCCTTCGGCTTAGGAAGTTCCTTAGTGCTAGTTCCTTGGTGCTAGTTTTAATAGAACTACAGGATAGATACCATTTTAGCATCTGGGATGCTTGCCTGCAGTTTTGTGAATATTGCATTAAAACAAACAACTTATCCTGTTTGTAGTGAGAATGAGTTCTCTTAATTTTTTTGATGATTCCTTGAGATGGAGAACCGTTGGCAGGCTTAAGGCCAGTTAGTCTTAAGTGGAGGTGGCTCAAGGCTTACAAATGACACCAAAAGGCGTCTCTCGGCTGTGGAATCAGCTTCAAACCAGTGGTATTGTCTCTAGGATGGTTGGCCAAGACCATCACAGAGCAATAACACCTGTACAGAATCGCTACGTGGCATCAAGCACAGAACGACATAGGCGAACAACGGCTCCTCAGCTTGCTCGTGAACTTATTGTTGTGTCTGGAAAACGAATTTCCGGGAAAACAGTCAACAGACGCCTTGCAGCGAATGTCTTTTACCCGTGGCTTCCAGTCGTCTGTGTCCCTTTGACTGCATCCAACAGGAAAGACCGGTTATTGTCGAGCTGAAAATACCAGTCGTGGACACCATAAGAATGAAGACATGTTCTTTTCAGTGATGAGTCGGGATTCACCAGACAGTGATTCTCGTCAAGTTTTCACCTGGAAAGAAAACGTGGAGCTCATTTCCATCCTTCCTACGAAAAAGAAATCGACAGATTTTATGGCAAATTTAACCTTGTCTAGGGCAGCATAATGCTGAGCAGTCACACACCACTGCACGTCTTTGATTAGTACTGTCTGACCGGTACTGTCTGCAGATAACTCTGTAAGGATGAGATCCTGGAAGCTTTTGTGAGATTGTTCCAGGATGCTATGAGCCCGGACTACATTTTTATGGACGATAATTCGCGGCCACACAGAACTCACATTGTTGATGAATTTTTTGAAGAGGATATTCGCCGTATGGATTTGCCCTTGAGGTCTCCGGATCTTAATCCTATTGAACATGCTTGGGATGGTCTAGGAAGAGTCATTTCTCATCGAAGTCTCCCTCCCAGGATACCACTGGAGTTAAAAGTCGGGTATTTCGAAGAATGGGCTTTATTGCCACAAACATTTATTGATACCCTCATAAGCAATATAGCAGCTCACTGTGAGGTTCGTATAGTAGTGCACGGTGGTCACATCCATTTTAAACAGAACTTTTCTGAGGCCTTATCTCTGATTCATGATTTCACACTTTTTGATATGCCTAGTGTCTTAATTCGCAATTAAAATTTTTTCCATATTGTTATGTTGCTATATTCTTTCTGACGTCGTAATATGTCTCTGTGACAAATTTCGTGGTAACACAGTAAATAGTTCGTCAGTTTTCACATAATTTAAATATTTGTGACCTTAATTTTGGACATGAGTGTATATTGTGAATTAATCTAAATTTAGAATTTCGAAAACTCGTTTAGACATGAAACAATAAATCTGACTCATAAATCTTATATGGATCAATAAGCAATCTTTAAGCCTTATTTAATACCAGATTTACTGTCTGTTCTTTATTATAATAGCCGTGGCGGCACACTTGAAAATTTTTTTTTTCTGCTTGCAATATATATTATATATTGAAAAAAAAAAAAGAACTATACATAATAAATGTAAATTACAGTTTTACATTTTGAGTAATGAGTATGAACAGCTGTATAATTTGTACAAGAGGGATTGGTCCACCGTTAGGGGAGATAGGCTAGGAGTTAGGGCAGCCACCACTAGGGGGTACCGAATTCCTCCCCCGATTTCCTTAAAAATTATTCTCGTGAAAAAAAAAAATTATGATGATTATGTTTTTTTTCTTACATTTAATATTAAAAGGTTAAGCAATTTCGACAGAGATTTTGTTTCTCTCTCTCTGCTTCAGGAATGAAGTAAAAATTATTATAATTTAATTTACACGAGTAACGTTTTTTAAAGATTGAGTTCGAATATAGTCTTCAATGTGCTCTTTGTTTAAAATGTGTTACAGCAACTTCTGAAATTTTTTTGTGACGATATTGTAACATCCCGATTCTCTAATTTAAACATAATGCATGCCAGTATCATACGTGAAAATTCTATTTAGGGAACCTTTTTGTTACCGAATGTAATTTTTATGTAATATAACTTTTATTTTTCCCCATGTAATATATGCACAATGATTCAGTTTCTTTCTTTCCTTTCTTCTTTTATCCCTCCCTCTCCTACAGAAAGAACTTTGTTTTCGCGTGTCGTGGGTAGAATCTCGGTCAAATGAATCTTTTGTCCATGTCGGCCGCTTAAAAAAACCAAAAAAGATTGGCATTTAATTGTATCTTGTTAGAAAAACCAGAAAAATAAAAATCTACAACATGAGTACCACGGCAATAAATGAAACCGTCGTAAAATGCGTCAACGTTCAAGTCTCTCTTCCACACTCTTCCAAACAGAACCTACTTAAAAAACTCATTTTGTCTGCACGATCGATAGCGGCTTCCTTACCACTCGGACAGAATGATAATTACCAGGGTTCGAGGAAAAATTCGTAGGCGGATTTTTTTTCTTTCTTTTCTATTATTCTTTCCCCAACTAGGTCACAGGTTAGGAGAAAATGCCTAGCTCTACAATTGTCTATCTTAATGAGAGTATAGCGTGTGCCGACCGTCATATATGAGTTTCCGGAGCTTGCAATAAGCCCCAGTCTCATCTGCATTACCTAGATTCTGAAAAGAGACGCCCTATGGTGATATCCACTCGGGGAAATGGAATTGATTTCTTTACACTCCCAAGGATGTAAGCTTCGCGACAAAACAAGGCCACGGATGGTTCGAAACATATGCAGGGAAATGTATGCAATTTTCTGGCCCGCCTCTATTTGTGTCAATCAGCACCCCTGAGATTCGGTGTTTGAAAAACCTTATTTTTAATGAAAGCTGTGGGATATGACATGCGTGTATTTTTATTAAGCTACTTTTTGCAAAAAATACTCGCTTAAAAACTTATAACGAGAAAATATGTAAAATTTTCTCTTTATTTGTGGTTTAATGATGAGTTTAAAATTATACTTCTTAGAGAATTAAAAAAAATAATAATTGTATTTATCAAAATTGAATTTCTGTAAGAAAATTTTTTAAAACTATAAACAGAGTTTGGAAAAGCTAGATTTTCAAGGAATAATGCATAATCTGAAATGAAATTTGAAAAGGCAAACAATCATACATCACAGTTTTTCTATTTTAGGGTGAGTGAGTGAATATTAAGGTCGCACGGCTCAGCTACACGAGGGCTTTTGGCGACGGACAACGCAATTTTGAACCATGGTCAAGTGACGTGGATGACACCTGAGCTGGCATCCCCCCTCCCCTAACTACCACACCACACCAACGGGAGGAAGTTTCAGCTCTCGACAGATTTAACGTGCATCGCTGCCCTACACGGTGGGTCTTTAGTCGTACTAGGCTCGAACTCATGACATGCCTACCATGATCACTGGGCTACCGCAGCCCTTTTCTATTTTAGGAATTGTACACAATGTAAACTCTATAAAAAGATGTACATTGTTTCCATTTTACTCAAGAAATGTTTTTCGTATGAAAGTTTCATTAACGTCACACTGTAAAGCAACAAGAGGGCTTTGGAGACGGACCTCGTCATTTTGTACCTCACTAAAGTGACGAGAACGACACTTAGCTGCCACCATTCTTTCCTAACTACTTCACCACACCAACGGGATTGAACCTCAACAGATTAAACATTTATCGCAACCTCTACACGTCGGGTCTTCAGTGGCACTAGGACTAGAACCCGCGATACTCCGGCTACTAGTAAATATTTCTCAATAAATGTTAAAAATTTAATCATTAAAATATTGTTCTTCTGTAACATAATTCATTGGGCAGTGGTAGCCTAGTGGTCATGGCCAGCGTTAATTATTTTTCGAGTCTTAGTGCTTCTAAGGACTTGTCGTGTAGAGGGGGTTTATACATGTTAAATCTGTGGAGGCTCAAAGTCCTCACGTAGGTGTAAAATGGATAATTGAAGAATATGGGATACCAGCTCAAAAATTGTCCTCAGCATTTGATCTAAATTCTTAATTGTGAGGCTTAAAACCAATAGTCCTAGTGTAGCTTCAGATTGCAGCTTTAATAAACAATCAAACGAATAATATAATTTATTTGCAGATTTATCTCCGTTTAATGGGAAAGATCTTGTGAAATTGTATTTTGTTGGATTATGTCAAAAGAAGTTTGAGGACTTTTCTATACATATAAATAAAAATGAAGTGTCTGTTTGTAATTTGAAATTGACAACTTTTTACTAAATGCATTTAAAAGTATATACGGTACTTATATGAAAAAATCAATTTTTAAAATTTTTGTCTGTCTGTCTGTCTGTTTGTTCCGGCTAATCTCTGAAACGGCTGGACCAATTTTGACGAAACTTTTACTGACAGTTAGCTAATGTTATAAGGAATAACTTAGGCTACTTTAATTATAGAAAAAAAAATTAGGGTTCCACGAGAAAAAATTAAAACGAATGAGATGGAGAAAAATATTCGTTTCAAGTAGGGATTATTTTTATTCATTAGGAATTATTTTTAGTCGATAGGGTTTGTTTTATTTCACGAGCCTTCTGTCTCAACGTTTTTAGCAGTTACATCAAACTTTTTTGTTTGATTAGGTTACTGACACTCGCGATTTTTCCCGTTCATGTATGAACTAATGATTTTAAACAGTCTTCACACCATCGACACTGGCAAAGGTCATGCATCTTTCTTACCTCTTGCTTGCAGTTTAGTTTGTGTTCGTTTCACCCTACCCAGTCCTCACCCCATCGACAGTGTCAAGGTCACGCGACCCCCCAGTGCTTGCAGATTCGTTTCACCCTACTGCTACTTAGACCTATTTTGAACTGTTGCATTCAACGTTTATAATCATTCCAATGATTTCATTCTCTCTTAAGAACACTGAGCAACATCAATTTTTGCATAACATAGACAGCATTTAAACTTAAATTAGGAAGTTTTTGGGTTTTACGTCATTTGACTTCTCACAAGGCTCCACATTTAAATAGAGGTAAGCCAATTTCATACCTCTATCGTTTATTTCATTACCAAACTGCACAAAGTAGTCACAATAAATGTTTGTCTTGCAAGAGTGATTGTACAAGTTTAAATGTGCGGTGGAGGTAGTGATCGCAGAGCCAACATATTGTTTTATTTAGTTAAGTACGTATATAGTTGTTTCTAAAATAAATATTTTTAATTATGTTTTAGGTGAAAATGTGCACTTACACCCTTAAATTAAGTTTATTCAAAATTGAAAATAACTTCATTTATCCTGCGCAATATCTATACATATAAATAAAATGAAGTGTCTGTAATTTGAAATTAACAGCTTTTACTAAATGCATTTAGAATTTACAATTCACGTAAAATTAACACATTAAAAACTTTTTCATCATTCAGTCTCTGTATTGCTTAAATTTTCAATTCACCCATGCGAAGAACGGGTATACCAGCTAGTAAGTAATATAAAATCATTGATAAAATATCCATACAAGTAGTTTATTTTGCCGAATTAAAAATTTTCGTTGCATCTATTACGATACAAAACATGAAAATAAGAACCAAAGAAGTGGCCACGATAGCCTAGTGGTCAAGGTAACGATCTCGTGGCAGGCGTGTCGTGAGTTCGAGCCTAGTACTGCTGAAGACCCACCGAGCAGAGGGGGCCGATGCACATAAATATGTCGAAGCTCAAACATCCTCCCGCTGGTGGGGGTATTAGGAGGCGGGGTGTCAGCTCAGGTGTTGTCCTCCGCCACTTGACCATTGTTCAAAATCTGTCACCAATTCCCGTTGGTGGGGCGTGGTTGTTAGAAGAGGAGGGTGCCAGCTCAGGTGTCGTCCACGTCACTTGACCATGGTTCAAAATTACGTGGTCCGTCGCCAAAAGCCCTCAGTAGATAAGAAGAGCCGATTCTGCTGTAAAGGCGGTGCAGGCGGTCAACGGCAGAGCTGAGTTGAGTTGTTTCGCTCCTGCTACAGAGTTGAGTTGTTTCCTTCCTGTTGCCGAGCTGAGTTGGTTTCTCCTGTTGAGTTGAGTTGTTTCGTTTCTGTTGCCGAGTTGAGTTGTTTTTCTCCTGCAATGGTTTTGATTTTCGAGTTGAGGGGCGAGTTGAATTGTTTTGTCCTACAGCTAAGTTGAGTTGTTTTTAAAAAAATGTGCCCAAAAAACGAAAGTATGGGAATGTTAAACGTGCTCATGGCGCCACCTATTGATTATAATATACACTAATTATAGATTTTAAAATGATTGAAATAAATAACGCTCAAATAAAAAAAATAATAATAAATCCAGATTCAAACTCACGGCCTCCATATTTAATTTATATTATTTTAATAATTTGTAAATTTTAATTCAGTATAATGACTATGCATACACAATAAAGATACAAAGTAAATTGATTATTCAGAAAAATGTGCCGTAGTATACTCGTCATCAGCGTGAACGGGTTACGATTTAACTTGTTTTAGCTTGTCTGATCTTGTTTCTACATACATTGCTTTCAACCACTCAGCGAACGCCGCTCAAGTGTAATTCGGTTGATATGCGTTAGACCCTTATCACATTTTAGTTCACAATTCATTTACTGTATTCAAAAAGAAAAAAACTTGGTCATATCTGAAACACATAGCGAAAAACGAAAGTTTGGAAAAACCGTGGAATCTTCTGCAAATAAGAAAGCCAGAAGAGAAGTTTCAAAAGTAACTAACAAAATTAAATAAATTTAATATGTAGTTTTTATAATGTTTTTTGCACATTTCTGATCTTTATTAATTTTGATATATTATTTTCAGAAGTATGGAAAAATTACCGAGGATTGCATACCAGATGGAGTATTTCCAATTGGAGATGATGTTTTTGTCTTTGCAAGCTCCTATTATGATTCCGTATCAGTACACATAAGACGTTTCAAGAAATATGGCAAAACATACTACCCAACTCCCGAGGGAATAACATTAGACCCACGGTGGATCGAATATATCATGCGTAAAAAGAAAGTGCCGGAATCACTGGAGGAATTACCCCAAGTGGACTTTTCCCTCCTTAACGACACATTCAAATAACCAGTGAGAACTTCATTGATTTTACTTTCAAGCGCATTAAATACGGTCCGGATAAAGAGCCCACTTTTAAAAGAAATAACCATATCGAGAGCAGTGGGTTGAAATGATTGAAAAAATATGGTGCTATTGAAAATGCTGCTATAGACAATATGTTTCAATGTATGGACTTTTTAACTGCATATAAAACCTTCTGCGAAGGCCCCATAGAAAATGCATTACCTTCTTCTTTGGGTGTTAGTCTGGGTCAACAATACTTGACGCAAATTTTGAAAAAAATCTATTTGTAGTCTCCTGAACGAAAAAGGACTGAAACAGCCTCAGACTTTCGCTGAGGAGTTATGGGGGAATCGGGAAGAAATATTTAATTCATATGCTTCATCACTTGAAGCTAATGAGATAGCTGATTGTTTTTGTAATAATCTTTTTGAAAATGAGCACCTTTTTTTTGTTAAAACCTGTACATTATGTAACTCAAGCATTTTTTAAAAATCTTCGCTTGGATATTATTTTAAGAGAAGTAAGAGACATGTTATGTCCACCTGATTGTTTTGAATACTATGAGGATTTTGTTTAAAAAATTTTATAAGATTCACACAATATTTTGTTCTTATAAATTTGAATAAAATGTTTTTTTTATATGCTGAATTTGAGTTCTTTTTCTTTTTATTGTTTGTTAGTTTAATTTATGTTGAAATCGTTTCACATCTTAAAAATAAATAAGAGTATTTTTTTAAAGAAATTATCAAAGTATGTACAAGTGATATTTTAAATATATTTCATATGAAAGTGAGAAAATTTATGGGCATGTTTTTATACATAAACTTTTTGCCTTTCCCAAAAAGTATATAAATTACATAACTATTCATTGTAATAGTCATTCAATCAAGTTCTTTTCATCGGTAACAATGTATCAAGATTTAGCAGCGTTTTACGAAAATCCTGAACTTCCAAACAGCTTCGGGGGTGTGGAAGCATTACATCGCTCTATAAAAGGGAAATATAGTAAAAAAGATGTAAAACATTGGTTATTGCAGAAAGATGCTTACACTCTTCAGAAACCTGTTCGACATAAGTTTCAGCGGAATCGAGTGTTTGTAAGTGATATTGATCGTCAGTTTCAAGCGGATTTAGTCGATATGCAATCATTAGCAGAATTTAATAAAGGGTATAAGTATTTGTTAACTTGCATTGATTTATTTTCAAAATTTGCTTGGGCCTCTGAAAGATAAATTTGGAAAAAGTGTAAAGTCTGGGCTAGAAATTATTTTTAAAGAAAGGAAGCTTAAAGTGTTGCAAACAGATGCCGGTAAGGAGTTTTTAAATAAAATAGTTCAAAATTATTTAAAAAATCTTAATGTAAATTTTCTTTTTACAAATAACGAAACTAAAGCTAGCATTGTTGAAAGGTTTAATGAGACATTAAAAACAAAAAAATGTGGAAATATTTCACTGAATTTAACACTAAAAATTACATCGACGTCATTGATAAATTAATACACAGTTATAATCACTCGTATCACCGTTCAATTAAAATGGAACCTGTTTCTCTGTAAGTAGGCATAACCGGAAGCAAGTATTAAAAAATTTGTACGATGATCTAAGAAATGAGAAATCTAAGGCCCCTAGATTTAAAATTGGTGATGTTGTACACATTAATAAACAAAAACTCCACTTTGAAAAAGGATACGAACAAAACTGGAGAAGAGACCTTTTCACAGTTTATGAAATCGTGCAAAGAATTCCGATCGCTTATAGATTAAAAGATTTACAAGGTGAAGAGATTAAAGGTACTTATTACGAAGCAGAATTACAAAAAGTTGTCGACTCTGGTTTCTATCCTGTAGAGAATGTAATCAAACAAAGAAAAAGACGAGAAATCACTGAATATTTTGTTAAATTTTTAGGCTATCCTGAAAAATTTAATGATTGGGTGACTAATATTCAAAAAGTATAAATAGTTAAACTTTTTTTTATATTACCGACTCATTTTCAAAATGTCTTTCTACGTAACATTACCTTCTGATAGTTCTATGCATTTCTTTCCAGAAAACAAAATATCTCATTTCAAAACTCAATTACCCTCTCCTGTTTGTTTAAATGGTGAATGGGAAGTGGGATTGTCTAAAATCATCTACCCTCATTCTTGGATTAACGTAAATGAAACTAACAATTATTTTCTATACAAAGTTGGTAACGGCAATATCTCTTCAACTGTTAAGAGAACAACTGATGTGGGTTGTTATGAAACAATGTTAGATATTATATCAGCCGTACAACTTGCTTTACCCAAAAATCCTAATCGGTTCACAATAAATTACAATAAAGCAACACAAAACGGGTGAAAGTTAATGCAGTTCAAGGTAGCAGCCTTCACTTAGAGAATTTAGGCGAATTGTTAAGATTCGAACGCAATGCAATTATAATAGGTAACATGAAAAGCGAATTCGGTGCTGATGCATGGTCTAATTTTTCAGTTTTTTACGTTTACTCCGATCTAATTTCACCCCAAATTGTGGGAGATACACAGGCTCCTTTATTGCGAATCGTTCGCACTAAAGGTAAAGACGGGGAAACGATTAGTCAATATTATGATAGACCTCAGTACTTACCTTTGGTGAAACACTCGTATCAAGCTATTCAATCTGAACTGAGACTCAATTCGGGTGATTTTGTTCCCTTTGAAAGAGGTAAAGTGATCATAGTGCTTCATTTTCGCATGAGGCAAATACTATAAATAAAGCAATGCATTTCTCATACCCTCATTTGGAGATAAAAGACCAAGATGAGTGTACCATACGTTTGCTGTACTAAAAGATTTGAAGACCATTATGCAAGGTTCGGGTCTGACTCATTACTAGGGCATTAATTTTCAAAAGGGTTATGGAATCGGAGGAATATTTCGTCTATTGCTTAGAGCAGCTTTACCTTTTTAGTAAAAGGAGGTAAAACTATTGGAAAAAGAAGTATTAATGACAGGGAGTCGTGTTGCCTCTGAGGTATTGTCAGGAGAAAATTTTAGTTGTAAAAACAAGAAGCAGAGAAAGTGGAAAAAAAAATTAGCTCAGAAAGCTATTGATAGAGTTCAGTCTATGGTAGGGAAAGGACAGTATAAAAGAAAACGTAAGAAACAGAAAAATTCATTTCATCCAAAGCACGTAAAGTGAGTGTACGTGACATTTTCGACTCGTAAAAATGGCATTTATTCTTAAAGATTCTCCTGAATGTGTTAAATCTGAATTGGAACTTTTCAACTTACCAGGAACTCAAACAGTTATTCAAGATGGGCAGTGGAAACAATTTCATCCTCTTTGTAACGTTTTCGACAACGCACCTGTAGAATTTAACATTTCTGGAAGTGCAGAAGATTACATAGATCTCAGTCAAACACAATTATACGTAAAAGCGAAAATAGTAAAAGTGGACAATACGCCTATTACTAAAGATGATACTATAGGACCTGTGAATTTATTTCTACATTCATTATTTTCTCAAGTAGATGTATCCTTAAATGATCGCGTGGTTTCCAATTCCAGTAATACATATCCATATCGATCTTATATTGAAACTCTCTTAAACCATGGATATGACAGCAAAACTTCCCAATTAACGACTGAACTATTTTACAAGGATTCTGATGATGGTCTCAAGAAAAGAACCGAATTTTTTAAAGAAAGTGCAACTTTAGACATGATTGGTTGTATACATTCGGATTTATTTCATCAAGATTGTCTTTTACTCAATTTAGTAGATTTGAAAATAAAATTAATACGAAGCAAGCCCGAATTTTGTTAACAAGGATCTGAAGGATTTAAAGTTGTTTTGGATCATGTTTCTTTATTCATACGAAAAGTTCGTGTGAATCCTGGAGTTATTCTTGGTCATGCGAAAGCACTGGAAAAAACAAGCGCAAAATATCCCATTAACCGAGTTCTGTGAAAAGTGTATTCGATTCCTAAAGGAAGCATGTCTTTTATTCAAAATAACATATTTTCAGGCCAAATGCCAAAAAAAAACTTTTTGTAGAATGTGTAGATAATGAAGCTTTTCACGGAGCATTTTCAAAATCTCCTTATGAGTTTAAACATTTTAATTTAAATTTTATTGAAGTGTATGTGGAGGGACAACCAGTGCCTCATAATCCATTTGAACTCGATTTTCTAAAGATCAATACATACGGGCCTATCAAACTATTTGTTGGGACAGATCGAATGGGTCAAGACAGAGGTATATTTATTTCTAGAAAAGAATACAAAGATTCAAATACATTATTTGGATTTAACCTCTCACCGGATTTATGTTCTTCAGGAGAACATTTAAGTCTCATAAAACATAGCAATTTGCGATTAGAATTAAAATTCAGCAAATCTTTAGAACAAACCGTATGTGTTATCGTTTTCGCCGAGTTTGAAAATTTAATCTAAATAAACAAATCGAGAAATATCTTGTATGATTTCGGAAATTAAAGAATGGATGGAATGCAAATGTATACAGTCTTGTCTCAAGAGAAGACTACGTCCCCATATTTTCAAGGTGTTCATTCTAGAGATACGCTCTCTCCTCTGCAAGAAAACATGTGTGCTATTGTGAATTCTGATGACTCATCACAACCTGGAACACACTGGTTAGCATTATTTGTAAATGATAAAAGAGAATTAGAATTTTATGACTCGTTTGGACAACCTCCTGTATTTATTCTATGTCATTAGTACTACTACCTATTTAGATGTATTATGGAATTCTAAAGTGTTTCAATCACCAACATCCAATGTTTGTGGGCAATACTGCATTTACTTTTTATTCAAACGTAGCCAAGGCTATTCTATGCATTATATTTTAAATCAAATGTATATAAATGATTTTCAAATGTATCAATTTGTAAGGAAGCGATATGGTGTAAGATTTGTATTTAGAAAATAAAAAATGGAATGAAACTAAATATTTGTGTCTTTCATTTTATTTTTTATATTTTTTTCTATTCCCCCCTCCCCACACAAAATTTATTATATATATATATTTTTATATGATAATTTCTTTTCTCTCAAAAAATTAATATTTTTTTCTATGGTAAATCCCCCCCAAAAAAAATATAATATAATTTTATTTAATTATCTATTTGAAACTTTTAAATTTTATCAAATAAATATATTTTCCTCTGCAAAAGAAAACTGTTCAAATCATAAAGAGACAATTGAGACAATTTTTTTTAATCAAATGAGTATCATTTATTTCAGAGTTTCAACCATGCATTTCTGCGAGCATACATTATTGGTTTCTTAATAATTTTGTTATTCTGATACAATTTTTTATTTACATCTAGATTTTTCGGTAAATTTACATCATTCAAAGCTCTTAAAAATACATATCTTCCTTCAGGTGCTGAGTTTCTATTTCGTAGAAAATCATTCACGAGGAATGCAATATTGCTTCCTGGAATAACAGTGTTTTTGTAAATAATTTCACCATAAGAATTCCAACTGAAAGATTCTTGAAGCTTTAAAAACTGGAAAATATTTTTTGCTTTTTCTTTATACCTAGCTGGAACAATTCTAAAAATTTCATCCTCAAACACTTCTTTTTCCGTCTTTATTACTGACTCTTTTTGATTTTCTTTTAATGATTCCGTTTCTTGATTTTCTGATAGAGATGTTTCATTTGGAACTAATTCAGACTCTTTTCAATTTTCGTTAGAAAAGTGCGTATATTTTAATAAAACTTGTAAATAGAGAATTGTTTTTTCTTCTTCCGTTAAATCCTAATTATGGAGAATGTTTTTCATGCGTTGATCAAGTTCCGATAAGTGTTCCGTTACTTGAACTCTTTCTTCGGGTACCAGTACAAATTTTTTGCTAAATTCCATTTTGAATTAAAGAACTGATGACGAAAATAGTCGCAGGTAATAAAATAGATAGGAATCCTTCTCCTTTTTGAATTAAAATTTTTTTTTTCTCGTAAAGAGGTGTTTTTTTGTTAGTAAGCTTTCTTAAGCTTTTTTATAGGGAGATAAGCGATTTTTTTAAATTTTAGTCAATGATGTGTTACTACATAAAACATTCAGCACACACTCGCACAAAGTTTTTATTTCTTTCTTTGAACACTTTTCAAAATAGATTTTGGGTTTTTTTGTTTTAGAAATTAGTTTTAAGAGCTCTAAAGTTTGTTCAGAACACACCGGTATCTTGTGAACTAATGAATATTCATTGAGCAATTTGAATCTATTTATTTGCTTCAAAGTAATGGGTTATCGAGGTTGATATACATAAAAAACATCTCCAGGAAACGTACCTGTGCGCACACGCAAGGATTCATCAGTTTCAAGTTTTAAATCAATAAGTAAGCATCCGTATGGTTTTGATGTGGCATCTGCGTAACATTCTTGAAAAATTTTCACTTTACGAGGATACAATTGGCGACTAAATGTGTAATTTGGGATTGATCTCTTCGATTCTTAAATAATACAAGATAATGAGCGCTTAAGGAAATTTCTCTAATTTCTTTCCCTTTATGAAAAATATTCTGTACCACAAAAATTATACTTAAATTTCTGTGATGCGAAAATTTTACAAATAATTTTGTTAATTAGGGATCATTTCCTAACTCACCCATAAGATCGTCTATAACAATTAACGCATCCGAATATTGGTGCAAATTAGAGGGGATACCTTCATGAAAGGAAATATTCGGCATTTCTTCATACAACGCTTGGTAAACTCCATAACACCAAATTATTTTTTTAGGAAAAGGTTTAAATATTTTATTTTCGATTAATTTTTTAACGAATTGACTTTTACTGCTACCAGATGGCCCAGCCAAGATTAAAGTAAATGGATGAACTAATTTGAGAGAATCCATGATTAAACTAAATGATTTTTATGAATGATGTTGCTATTTATACTAGGAGTCACTTAATTCTATAAATTTTATTTTGTGTGATAACGAAAGGAAATTTCATAAATTCTTTCCCTGTCCGTAATCATATCTGTTGTATCCTGTATTTTCCTGTCTTGATTCGTTACCAGATAAAAGTGAGATCGTGATATATATTCAGTAGAATATTTGCTCATAGTATTGTAACGACGTCGCATTGATACGATCCACCCCCATACATGTCTAGTTTGATGGATTAGAGCAGGTGGGGTTGGGGACAGAGCACATGGCCTTGGGTGTCATTGTTCATACTTGGGATTCTGGTCTTCGACGTCAGTGGGTCTGTAGTCTTAATGGGCTGGACGAAACTCCCACTGTTCATCTTTTGACCGAGTTCGTCTGACTCGATACATCGACACCTCAAAAACGGCGGGTGGTAAGGGGACCAGGTGTTCGGGCGGACCTTGTGTCGCCAGTGAGTGTGAGAGAGTCAGAGAGAGCTATTGTCAGATTCGCGCCAATAGGGACGCTAATGAGTCTGCAGGCCGTGCGCAGATTTCTGCTGGGCCGACCAATGAGAAATGACGAGGGGTGTGTAGTGCACCCACCCCTGGAGTTTAAAAGGGGTTGGTGGGAGATATCCATTCCAATTTGCTCTATCGAATCTATGTATTGCGCCTGATCGTCACAGAGTAGCAGAACACAATATTTGATTGCTGATTTAGTAGTGTGTGTGTGTGTGTTTAGCAACTTTCTATAAGTTCTACGTCTTCATTATGTATACTTGTAATATTTGTGGAAAAAATTTCGTTACAAACTATATTTTAAAACGCCATACATTACAAGTTCACGAAAAAAATGCTGTCCTTCAATGTGCGGACTGTAGTAAAAAATTCATTCGAGAAAATGATTTAAAGAGGCACAAAGACTCTGTGCATTCAACGGAGAAAATTACTTGTAAATTTTGCGATACATCCTTTACCCGTAAAGACAACTTATTGAAACATTTGAACAATAAAAGATGCGAAAGAAAGTTTGAGAAAGAAGCAGGAAAAAGAAAGAGAATGGATTTGTCTGTATCTCAAGTAGGAAAAAGAAAACACAATTGTCCACATCTGCTGAAAACTCTACAGCTGATCCTGAAAATATCTTCTTACCACCAAAAGAGAACGAGAGTGCTTTTCAAAAAGCATATAAAACTTTTAATCTTCCCAATAACGATAGTTCACTGGGGATAAAAGAGTTTCTACTCTTAAGAAAAGAAGAGACAATCTTTATTTTTTGCAATGAATTGGAAACTTACAAAGACTTGAAAGTGTGTAAATGGGTTCATTGCATTTACTCGAAAGTGACAGATGCTGGAAAAATGATAAAGAACGTAGAATTCAAAACGCCGAATAATGAAGTATCACAAGAAACTAATCTCGCCAGACTTTATGACGACATGTCTGAGAAAATAGTGAAAGAAAGTGAGGATTTTGAAGGTAGAGACTGGGGCTAGACACTGGACGAAATCTTAAGACTCGAAGTCCGCACGAACCGTTATTCTCCATTCAGAGGTTCATCATCCTTCATCGAGGTGCCGAAGCAGATCGCTGAAACAAAGGCAATTATCAATGTCATCAATAAAAAGGACTCTCAGTGTTTCATGTGGTCTATTCTCGCAGCTCTTTACCCCAACACCAGCAACCCCAACAAAACGTCAAGTTATGTCCCCCACCTAAATAAGTTGAACTTTGATGGAATATCCTTTCCAACACCGCTTAACGAGGTGAAAAAATTTTCAAAAGTGAACGATATAGGAATAAACATTTATTCTTTTGAAGAAGATTTAAAAATATTTCCTCTCCTCATTAGTTATATAGTGTGTGAGAAACATATAGATTTGCTTTACGTAAAAAATGGAGAGTTTGGACATTATTGTTTCATTAAAAGCTTATCTCGACTTGTTTCGAAACAACTCTCAAACATCAACATAAAACATTTATATGTAAAAGATGTTTAAGTGCTTTCCAAACAGAATACAAACTTCTTCAGCACAATGAGATGTGTATACATAAAAGTCCTGCAAGGGTAGTAATCCCGTCAGAAACAAGTAAGTTTTTAAAATTTAAAAATTTTCCAACATTGTTTAAAAATACCTTTTGTTGTATATGCGGATTTTGAGTGTGTAACTAGGAAAACTGATACTTGCTGTCCTAATCCAAACTTTTCCTTTGCTAATATTTATGAAAAACATGTCCCAATAGGTTTTTGTTATGTTATCAGTTATCAAGGGGGGCATTATAAAGATCCAGTAGTATATAGAGATATTGATGCCCCCAAAATTTTTATTGAAAAGTTAGAAAAAGATGCAATAAAAATTAATATTATTTATAAAAAATCAAAACCGTTATTACTTCTTACTGAATCAGAAAAGCAATTGTATGATAATGCTAATAATTGTTATGTTTGTGGTCAAACCTTTCACGAAAACAATATCAAGGTTAGGGATCATAATCATGTTACTCAAAAATTTAATGGCCCCTGTTGTAATAGTTGTAATTTAGTAATGAAAACCCCCAAATTTTTGTCTGTTTTCTTCCATAATCTTTCTGGATATGACGCCCATATTTTTATAATTGAGTTAGGATATGATGAAAAACAAATTACTTTAATTCCGAACACCAAAGAAAAATATATTTCCTTCAGTAAAAATATCTCAAATGATTTTCAGTTAAGGTTTTTAGATTCTTTCAAATTCATGTCTTCTAGTTTGGAAAATTTGATAAAAACACTAAAAAAAGATGAATTTAAATACACTGGCCTCAAAAAGTTAAGGTACAACCGGGTTTTTGTGTCTAATTTGCAAATGAATGAATGTAGAAACAAAAAATTTGTAGGATATGTGCATTAAAAAGTTTTTTATTGAATGCGTCATAGAAATTTGTATAAGTGTATTGCAAAAACGATTTATAACAAAAAAAGCAATCTCTGCGGAAAAGTCCATTCTTGGAGAAAACAGCACATCACAGTGTTATGTGGTAAAATGGCATAAAAACAATACAAAACTGGGTTCTAATAAGGAATGTGTCCCCCCCCCTAACTTGAATGCATTGGCGGCATCGATTTCCCATGCTGTTTATTAAGTTGTCGGACACCGGAATAGGAAGCGAAGACCAGACACAGAGTAAGCCTTGTTTCAGCTCATGTAACGACCTTGGAGGAGGATTTAAAGCAGCAACCTCTCTGCCAAGATAGTCCCAAAGATGTTCTATCGGATTCAGGTCTGGAGATCGAGCTGGCCATTCCATTCGTTCCAAACCGTGATCCTCCAGATACTCCTCAACAATCCGAGCTCGGTGAGGTCGTGCATTATCATCCATCAGAATGAAGTCGTTACCAATAGCAGCAGCATATGGGCGGACATATGGATCAAGGATATCATCCCGATATCTAAGACCAGTTACGGTTCCTCCATGGAACACATGCAGGTCAGTGTGGCCACCGAGCGAGATCCCTGCCCAAACCAGGATTCCACCACCTCTATAACTGTGTCTTTCAACAGTGTTGGATTGATGGTATCTAGTGCGCTGTTCCCTCCAGATCAGTAGACGCCCTGAATCACTCTCCATTGTAAATCTGGACTCGTCTGTGAACAGCACAGAAGCCCATTGTTGCTGCGTCCAAGAAACATGTTCTCTCTTGCCCAGCATAAGTGGTTCCTTCGCTGTCGTCCGTTGAGGGGAACGCACACAACTGGTCTTCTTGCATACAGACCTGCATTGTGAAGACGATTTCGCACCGTAGTAGTGGAGATTCTTCTTCCTGATGCTTGAAAGTGGTCTGCAACGAGCTGCGGCACAGTAGTGGTTCTTCTCCTTCGTGCCGAAAGAGCTAGAAAACGGTCTTCTGCAGGTGTTGTAGCTCGTGGTCGGCCTGGAACAGGTCTTCTGGACACAGAATCTTCGGATTGGTATTGATCCCAAAGTCGCTGAACAACACTACGAGACACATTGAGACGTCTAGCAGCATCAGCCTGCGACAATCCCATTTCCATCCATCCAACTGCCCGCCACCTTAACGAGTTGGGTAAACGACGTCTCTGAGACATTTTCTAAACTCTATTGACTATTGTCACCGAAACTGACAACAACTGTTGAAAATCAACACAACTTACACACAAAAGTACGAAAGCTTGATATTTGCATATTTTTCTCTCACTCATACATATACGTTCTTTTCTATAAAATAACAGTGGTAGCAATCGTTTTTGCATTAATGTTTTTAAAGTTCATTATTATCATTCATGTAAACTATGCATTTTATTGTTACTGCCATTTTTTTTATGGTGAGCTTCGAAAAACATGTTGTACCTTAACTTTTTGAGGCCAGTGTATATGAAACATTATATTTTGATTCAGAAAAAATAGATTTACTTTTAAGAAAAGGAGTTTTTCCGTATGATTATTTTGATAGTTTTGAAAAGTGTAAAGATTCTTGTTTACCACCTATTAACAAATTTTACAATAAACTAAATGAGGAGGCTATAAGTGTAGAGGATTATAATCATGCATGTAAGTATTTAATGAATTTCATTTAAATAATCTTGGTGAATACTGTGATCTATATGTAAAAACAGATGTTCTATTGTTAACAGATCTCTTTGAAAACTTTTGGAAAATATGCATGCAAATTTATAAACTAGACCCCTGTTGGTATTTTACCACCCCAGCTTTATCATGGGATGCTATGTTATTGCATACTAAAGTAGCTATCAAACTGTTCACAGATTACGACATGCTTCTTTTTATAGAAAAAGGTGTAAGAGGAGGTATAAGTCAGTGTTGCAATCGTTATGCTGTAGCTAACAACAGATATATGTCTAATTTTAACCCAGATGATGAGATCAAATATTTAATGTATCTTGACGCAAATAATTTGTACGGTTATGCAATGAGCAAATATCTACCCTTAAAAGATTTTGTTTGGAGTGATAACAATTTAACTGAACAGGATATTTTAAATTTATCAGATGAATCCGATGTAGGTTACATCTTGGAAGTAGATCTTGAATATCCTTCCGATTTGCATGACAAACATTCAGACTTTCCCCTTGCCCCTGAAAATAAGCCCCCACCTAATTGTAAAGAGCCTAGACTTTTAACTACTTTAGAACCAAAAACAAAATATGTTCTCCATTATTCTAATTTAAAGCTATATTTAAAATTAGGGTTAGTCTTGAAAAAAATTCATCGTGTTTTAAAATTTTTTCAATCTCCTTGGCTTAAAAATTACATAGATTATTATACTAAATTAAGAACTAAATCTGTAAATGATTTTCAAAAGGATTTTTACAAACTAATGAATAATAGCATTTTCGGGAAAACGATGGAAAATGTAAGAAGACAAGTAGATATACGTTTATGTTCAACAGAAGAGCAGGCTCGAAAGTTAATAGCGAAATCAAATTTTAATCGACGCACAATATTTTCTGAAAACTTAATGGCCGTCCATCTAAAAAAACCCCCCAAATCAAATTTTTGAAACCAGTACAGGTAGGAATGGTAATTTTAGATATATCAAAAGTTCTAATGTATTCTTTTCACTATGAGTACATGAAGCACCGTTATGACTCAAAAGTAAGGCTCATGTATACAGACACCGATTCTTTCATATATGAAATAAAAACTGATGATTTTTATAGTGACATGAAATATGATATTAACTTATATGATACTTCAGACTATGATGAAAACAACATTTATAATTTACCTCTTGTTAACAAAAAAGTCATCGGGAAAATGAAGGATGAAAATAAGGGAAATATTATGATAGAATATGTAGGATTAAAATCGAAAATATGCCTACAAAACAAACAATACGGTTGAAAAGCGGTTAAAAGGAATTAAAAAATAAAATAACATTTGAGGACTACAAAGCCTGTCTTTTTAATTAAAAAATAAAATATGTTGGCATGAACTTAATTAGATCCAAATTTTATTCATTACATTCAATAAAGCAAAACAAACTTGCTCTGTCATATAAAGATGACAAAAGGTTTATTAATGGTGATGGCATTACTACTCTTGCCCATGGTCATTGGTCGTTGATGAATTTAGACCTATTCAATGAGCTGTAGGACATAAAATCCAATAATGTGATTTTGTGTGTGTGTGTGTGTGTGTGTGTAAATAATTGATTGTAATGTAAAACGGAATGCTGTTTTTGTAAATAAACAATTTACTTTGTATCTTTACTGCACATGTGTAATCATTATACTGAAATAAATTTTACAAGTTGTTGTTCTCCTGTAATGTAAATATACGATTGTAATGTAAAACGCAATACAAGATGTTGATTTCTGAATAAACAATTTACTTTATACCTTTACTGTGTGTGTGTAATCCTTATATTGAATTAAAATTTACTAATTACTAAAATAATATAAATTAAATATTTTTTTTATTTCATTTTAATTAAGAAAATGATTTTAAAACACGTCGCCATCTGCTTCGCCTGCAAAAGCCGTCTTGTAGAATCAAGATCAGACAAGCTAAAACAAGTTAAATCGTAACCCGTTCACGCTGATGACGAGTATACTACGGCACATTTTTCTGAATAATCAATTTACTTTGTATCTTTACTGTGTGTGTATGTAATCATTATACTGAATTAAAATTTACAAATTATTAAAATAATATAAATTAAATATTTTTTATTTCATTTTAATTAAGAAAATGATTTTAAAACACGTTGCCATCTGCTTCACCTGCAAAATTAAATTCATGAGATTATAAACATAAGTTTTCTTCAGGTCTGTATGCCTTCATAGGATAATGGTTAGCGTAACTGAAAAACTATTGTCCTGTGGAGACATTTTGATCTGAGGCCGTGAGTTTGAATCTGGATTTATTATTATTTTTTATTTGAGCGTTATTTACTTCAATCATTTTAAAATCTATAATTAGTGTATATTATAATCAATAGATGGCGCCATGAGCACATTTAACATTCCCATACTTACATTTTTTGTGCACATTTTTTTAAAAACAACTCAATTTAGCTGTAGGAGAAAACAATTCAACTCACCCCCTCAACTCGGCAGTATGAACGAAACAACTCAACTCAACAGGAGAAAACAACTCGACTCGACAGAAGGAGCGAAACAACTCAACTCGACAGCAGGAAGGAAGCAACTCAACTCGGCAGCAGGAACGAAACACCTCACCTCTGCACTGCCGTCGACCGCCTGCACCGCCTGCACCGCCTTTACAGCAGAATCGGCTTTTCTTATCTACTGCTCTCGTGTAGCTGAACAGTGCGACGTTAGTATTCACTCACTCGCTGTCGCCAATAGCTCTCATGCAGCTTTACAATCAACATAAATATAACTGTCTCTCTTTCCAGAGCCAAAGAAAAGGAGATGACAAATCATATTGTGTGAGTTGAAATTTATATTCTTCAAGGGCCTTTAATTTAAGATGTTTCCAGTTCTCAAATGAAGGAATCTACCACCTCATTAAAACTAGTGAAAAAGATGCAATAATTATAGAATTGCTTCGATAAACTAATAAAAGAAAAAAATTAAAAATAGTTTTTAAATTTCTTAAAAGGGTTTATATTTTAAAAAAAAGGAACTTTTCGCAATGAAGCTCTTGAAAGTAAGAGGACTTAATAGACTCCCTTAATTGAGAGAAAGCCTTTTATAACTACTGAGATTGTGTTTTTTCGCCGATTTTAAATGCATGTAAAGCTTTATGCTTATTTGAAGAACATGGAACTTTGTCGAGCATTTTTCTGAATTTGACATAGAAAGAATTCTGACTTTATATAGAGATTATGGATTACCCTTGAAGAAATC
This sequence comes from Trichonephila clavipes, assembly GCA_019973935.1. NCBI lineage: Eukaryota > Metazoa > Arthropoda > Arachnida > Araneae > Nephilidae > Trichonephila > Trichonephila clavipes. The sequence continues at coordinate 1,412,962 of BMAU01014849.1, forward strand.
GGTAGTATTGCTAGACGAAATCATTACAATGTTGCGAATATGGAACCTGTGGGTGCAGGGCGAGTGAGTGAATATTAACGTCACACTGTTCAGCTACACGAGGGCTTTTGGTGACGGACCTTGTAATATTGAACCATGGTCTAAAGGTCACTCAGGATGACACCAGAGTTGGCACCTCCTCTCCTAACTACCACACCATACCAACGGGAGAACGTTTGAGCTCTCAACAGATTTAACTTGCATTGGCCCCCTCTGCACGGTGGGTCTTCAGTGGTACTGGGCTCGAACGCATGACACGCGAGCCACGAGCCCGTTCCCTTGACCACTAGGCTACTGTGGCCTCCAGGTGGATGCAGGAGATAGTATTTGGGGCAACGATTTGTTTAGGAAAGTATTGTAGCCTTTTTCTGAGTTATCAATTCTATAAATACTTGTACGCATATTTTAACAAAAGCATTCGGCCTGTTTTTGTGAAACCCTCGTGAGGTTTACATAAATATTACCCAATGCATACAAGTCTTTAAATCGAAAATGCTGATTTTTTTTTTGTACTGTTTGTCTGACAGAAAAAATGCAATCCTTAATATAAAAGTTAAGAAAAAAAATCAAGGTATGATTGATGGAATGTATATATTATTTAATGTTCACTGTCGAGGAAATTGACTTAAGATGTTATTCCGTTATTCGTCTTTATTCCCTCAAAAGACTCGAAGGATACCATTTTATGAAAATTAAAAAAAAAATCCCATTTTTGCATTCTAGAAGATCTACAACGCAACAGAAAGTTTTTTTTCCCCTTAAATAAATTTTTGGGTGAGGGAATATTAACGTCATACAATTCAGCTATGCGAAGGCTTTTGGCGACGGATCTCGTAATTTTGAACCATGGTCAAGTGACGAAGACGACACTGAGCTGGCTCCTTCTCCTCTCCCCTCTCCTAACTTCCACACACACCAACTTAATTTTTTTTGGAATAAATGTCTCATTTTTGAATGATTTTTTCCAAGGGAAAATTCTCGCTTTTTTATGAAACATGCAGAAAAAAAGAGCATCTCATTCATTTATAACAGAAGACATAGAAAGACTACTATGACGACTTTTAGCTCATCGCTTAACTTCTAAGTATTCTAAGAGCATTTGAAGATTAGTTATAAGAAATGTCTTTCTGTTCTTATAAATTTTTTTGTTGTTAACATAATCACTGAAAAACAATAATGAAAACAAAAAAGAAATAATTTTCCAGATTTTGTAGATAAAATAGAAACCCATGAAAATCTACAAGGTGTTCAAAAAGATATTTTTACAAAATAAGAGGGGTGACAGAGAATCAAAATGAACATATTTTATCCTTGAACCTAGGGTCTCATTTCCATATAAGTAGCAGAAAAGCGAAAACTGGTACGTCCAAATTGAACTGTCAACAATGAAAAGGTAGAGAAATAACGAAATAAGTTGTAGAAACTCGTTTATTGACAATAGAAAAACACTCAAATTACATGTTCAAAGTATTGACTAGGTGGGACAATTCATACCAGCAATTGAATAAGTTGCACACCCTCTAAAGAACCCATGATATCGTGTTTATTATGTGCTGCAACAACGATTCTTACTTAGAGATCTTCCTCATTGTCTATAGGGGACTTGTACACCAATACTTTTATGTGCCTCCCCAATAAGCCTCTGGGCTTTTATATACGAGCTGTATAAACAATATGATCTCTATTTGAGTTTCATATATAAAATTTGAGTAATTACTGAGAAAAGAAATTGGAATAAATTATTTATTTTATTTTAATAACTAATGCAAATAAATCTTTACATTCGAATAAGCTGTCATTTTTTTCTGATGAAATTACGCTGTATGATTGCATAAACAGAATGTAAAAGTAACTTAACAGATTAAATATTCTTTATATTTCTTGACACTATAAAGATCATTTTCACATGAGCAAGGGTTGAAACTGATATACAATAATAAATTAAAAACAATTGAGCAAGGATGAGCAGAAAGTGAAAACGAAAATGAACAATATGTTGAAGAGTGCACATATATATATATACAGTGGCGTAACGGAGAACATTAGCCCCCCCCCGTAAACTCAAGTTTTAGGCTCCAAGCCCAAATACGTACTTAGGGTCAGTTAAGCTTTGGGCCCCCTAGAGTCCCTGGGCCCTCCGCAATGTGGGGGGTCACCTAAACTGATAAAACAAAAGGAAATGAATGATTTTGTCTATGATTCGCTACTTTCTAAACAGCAAGCAGGTTCTAGGTTGCAACAGTTGAATCCACTAGTTCAAGGTACGAGCACAAAGATTCCTATATTTAGAATAAGATATAGGATTTTATCAGAGCTTTTTGAAATGAAAAATTAAATATACACTCAGGAACATTGAAAATAGCGACCCAAGAAGAAAGCATCGGATTGAAATGAAATTTAATACACAAAATGACACAGATGAGAGATTCACTTGATCTCAAAAACAAGAAAATTAAACGAATACAGGGTGCTCAACGACACAAATACTGGGCAACTTCAATAGCACGTTGGACCACCTCCAGCTGCAATACATGCCACCACACGGTCCGGTATTGAGTTGATTAGACACCTTATGTTGTCCTGAGGCAGATGGGCCCACAAATCTTGAACAGCCAACTCTAAATCATGCACAGAGTGACACGATGGCATCTGCCGTTTTAGCTGATCCCACACGTGCTCTACAGGAGACAATTCGGGGGAGCGAGCTGGCCATGGAAGAGTCTGAAAATGACGTAGGATGTCTTGAGCAACTCTTGCTGTATGCGGGCGAGCATTATCTTGCTGGAAAATTGCCCCTGAGACCATTTAGGAAAGGTCCTACATGGGGTCGAAGAATATCATCAACGTAACGTTGGCCCATTAAGGTTCCACGCATCACAATTAAAGTGGACCGCCTATCATAGACTATGGCCCCCCAGACCATTACACCAGCTGTGCGGGCAGTGTGACGTAGAACAGTGTGGGAAGAATTGTACCGCTCACCAGGGCGCCTCCACACCCGTACACGGTTATCATCTGTCCCCAAAACCAACCGGGATTCATCACTAAACACAACCTTTTGCCAATCTGTGACATTCCACATTGATCTGGCTTGGCACCACTGTAGACGCAGTTGCCGATGTTCCGGTGTTAAAGGGAGTGCACGGAAAGGGCACTTGAATTGAAGATTTGCTTCTGCGAGGTGTCTGGAAATTGTTTGTGGAACAATTGCTACGCCTACGTCTGCTCGTATCGTTGAACTAGTCACTGTGGGGTCCACAAGTGCTTGCTCCACGATCCTTCGATCCTCCCTCCTCGTGGTCTTCCTGGTCGATCTAGACCCGGTTTTCTGCGCGTGCGTACCGTCTCCTGTCCACTGCTCCCAACAATTTCTAATGGCATACTCCGAACGATCCACCTGGCCAGCAACATGGCGCGTCGACCAGCCTGCAGTTTTCATCCCGATGATCAGGCATCTCACAAACTCGTTAACTGTGAAGAATGTCTTCTAGCATGTTTACCTGGCATGTTTCTCTTACCAAAGTCTTCCTACAATCGGCGGGTAATCGTCACGTTTATGAATCTTCGAATTTGCGCTGGCTTGTATAGCACCCTCTTCCTGATGGTAGCGCCACCTCGGCGTGTATGAGCAAGCGTATTGGCACAAAACTTGGATCATTTGCATATCACATTACGCTGTACTTATTTGCAAAGTTTTGCGATTGTACTTAGCTTCCTTCTTAGGTCGCCATTTTCATTGTTCCTGAGTGTATTTTAGCCAAGATGTGAATGATTTAATGGTTTCTCTCTATATCTATAGGTATTCAGCATAATTCTAAGGATTGACGACATTTTATAGATTTTTCATAAAAAAATCTGCAGAACGACAGCAAACTCTCGTCAGTGTCTTTTTCTTTTTTAATGAGCGTGTTTAAATCTTATAACATAGGCTCGCTGCTAAAAGGAATCAGATATGAAAATCATAAGTGACACATTTATTGTGATTTTAAAGTTATTGCGCTGCTGGATGGTTCGCAGGATTGTTTTTTTTAAATAATTTGGGAGCAGTAAGGAATGGAGTAAAGGTTTTCACCATAACACATTCTTACCACTAAGCATCGTTACCAAGACCTCATTACTAGACCCTGTAATGAGATAGGCAAATAATTGCGGATTTCTGTTTAGGAATACTAGTGAGATATATGGCATACAAAAAATTTTTTTAGTATCCTTTTTACCAAATTAAATTGATATTAAACTTTGCATATATTAACATAGTACATTTTTGTAGTGTTTTTTTAGAGTTATCAAGAAAAAACATTATTATAATATTTTAGGAATGTTTTTCGTTATTTTCTTTATATAACACCAATTGTTTTTATGTATGTATATTTAGAAAATGGGACGTGATAAAGAAAGTCTGATGCTTCCACTAAATTCATTAACCCGAAATTAGTTAATTTAAAACACACATTTTGTAACCAGACGCAAAATCAATTTGAAATTTGTTAAGTTGTGTAATTTAATTGCTGAAACATTTCCCATTATTTAAAGGTCTGTATATTGACATGGGTGGCGTTTTAATTCTTATTTTTAATAGTATTCAATAGACAAGACACGTAGACAGTTTTATATTTTTATTAAAAATATCATATAAGCACCGATAATCTGTTCTCGAAACACTTCTAGCTTTGAACATTTTAATTAAAAGTCCATGGCTTCGAATTGAATTTTTTGAATAAGACAATTATCAACCCATTCTCTACTAACTGCGAGATATCTCGTTGTAAGCGTAGTTACCAAAATTACCGGCTACGAGATAACTCGTTGTGTGTGCTGAAATTTTAGATTGATTAGATATCTCCATCTGAGTTAGAAATTATTAGAAAGGATGAATGAAAAATTTATATAGAACAAAAAAAAATTATCGATGTTTATTATTAATATTATTACCTAGACGATTAGATTATAACATAATAATTATCATATATGAATTTATTCCAAAAATTAAATATATATATATATGAATTTATTCCAAAAATTAATATATATATATATATATATATATATATATATATATATATATATATATTATAGTTGTTTCTGAGTAGGATGAGCCTTAAAGGCAAAATGCTGGGTTGTTGGGACACACTGGACAAAAATACCTAGTCTCATTAAGTTTTTTTATAACTTTGTACACATTCGACATGACTCTGTATAGGCATCCTTTTTTTTCTGTGGAAGGGAGATGTTCTAAGTAATGAAAATCGGTTGTATTTGTATCATAGTTGCTGCTTTCTTTTGCATTACTGCCGTTGTCATCAAATAAATGCATAACTGATTCCCTAAATTGACGCATCCTCATCTTTTTATTCCCTCGATTTCTTCTTTGGTTATAGAACGTGTATGTACTCTGTAGGAAGATTTCAAAGTAGGCTAGAGCAATTTTCTTGTAGCAATGGATGGGGTTTTTTTAGGTCTCTCTCTCTATGCTAATTATTACTTATCAATCCATTTTTATTACTTAACAACTTTTTGTAACTACCAACGCCTTATAGGTAATTCACAGTAAGGATCATTACACATCTAAATGAAAATTTGACCTAACATTACACATCTGACTGTCTCCAAGTGAAATTAGGTGATGAGCTTGCGAAATCAAATAAAATGAAAGGTAAACCTTTGCATATGAAGATTTTTATTAAAAAGTTTTGTTAAAAATTATGACACTACGAGATAACTCCTAAGTGGTACTCAATACAGGAATCTTATTCAGTGACGACAGCTACTAGTTATTTCGTAGTGTTATTTTTTCAATAAAAAATACCGTAAATGGCATTACAATGTTATATCTGTTAGACATTTAAAAAAAAATCGGATCCAAATTTTTATGATCTCCTTGTGTTGTTTTTCCAATCCCGTTCCATGATCTCAATGAAAGTAAGCACACCGATTCGAACCCGATCTTTTAGAGTTTCGTGATTTGTGGTTGGCAGCAACTACAATGCAAATCGAGCGAGTATTTAAACTCGGCTCATGTTAGTTTTTCAAAAAAGGAAGGAGAAACAGAAATATAAGAAGTGTGTGAGTGGTTTAACTCTTAGAGGGAGAGAACGGCTGGTTGGCAATGCAACTGCAGGTTGCATCACCATTTTAGTTTAGAAATTCATTTTACAATATTAGAAGACGGTTCGAATCGGATGTCTCTGGTAATGTTGATTTTTGAACTTATTGTTTTTTTTATCGCTCCAGTAACGAGTGCAGTGACTTTATGATTGATTATTAAAGGCCAATTTTAAGAAACTGTTTTTCGTCTTCATGCCTCCTCGACACATAAATTTCACTGCTAGCTTTGCAAAATTAAAATTAGTTTACCAATAAGAGTAACAATATCACTAACTTCAGATTATTATACTTTTAAAAATGTCTTGTTTTCTTTAAAATAAAATCTTGGCACCCAGGACAAGATGCTCTAAATCAGGGGTGGGCATTAAATAGATCGCTATCGACTGGTGGACCACCAAGACATTGGGGTGACCGTCTTTACTAAGGACTAAGACGAGCATATTGAAAGATATTTAAGGAACACCAACGTCGATTAGACAACGAAAAAAAGGTCTACAATGTAGACTTTTTTTAGCTCACTACATCTAGCCACTAGGTGGACCACAACATCCTAAAAAAATTGGAAGTAGCCCGTACCCTGGGAAAGTCTGCTCTCCCCTGCTCTAAATTTACCTGGCAGTGAATGGGTTAATATAGCAAGCCACTCCATCCAAATACATATTTTTACATTTAAGCCAAAGTCAAGTGATGAGAACCATATCCACAAACTAGTACCTCACTTCTTTAAGTTCCACATCCCCTTACGATGATCTCTTATAACTAGTTTTAATGAGCTGCCAAGCCACTAATAGATACTCACATTTTATGCCGTCAACTATTTATTTATCAAATGCCTGGCCTTTGACCACATCAGGTCAACTAATTCCGTAAAATCGAAAGATATTTGAAAATGAAAAAAAACGTTGCCAAATGCTGTCATCATTTCAGCATATGTGGGAAAACAAATTCCCGCTCATGTTCCTTTCGTATTACCTTGTCGAAAAATAAACTGGCGAAGATTTAGTATTTAAAAAATATATTGTGTTTATAAAGAAACACGTACTTCTGAAATAAATGAAATATCTAATAACGACCACATTATGCAGGTGGCCAAAATATCATAATTGCATTCAAAATTGTGATAAATGAATCATCTGTATGTAGACAACGTCACATAAATTAGCATAGTGACGAATCTAAATGTTGTCTAGCAGATCCCCCAATATTTCTTATTTCATCATTTTGCTAAACCCTATAGTCTTTTGGGTACTTACGCGTATTAAACCGTACTTTGGAAATACTCCACTGCATTCGTTTTCACTGAAAATAGATCCCAATTTTTTTTTTCACAATAATTTTTCCAAAAAAAAATAAGAGAAAAATAATATAACAAATTTTAAAACAATGTTATTTTCGAGCGTGCTGGAACAATATTATTGTGCTCGAATATGCACAGAAATGATTGTCCATTATTGACTCCATATCAGTGCTGGTTTATCCCTTGAGTGCTTGGGGTGGGTGCCCAGGGGCCTGGAAGGGCCCGAATAAGCTAGTTTTTTGGTTATAAATTTCGATCCCCTTCAGTGCCAAGGGGGCTTGTAAATCTTCTGCCCCTAGGGCTCAAAAGGATAGGCATTGCTGCATATCGCGGCATTTGGCGACTTTTTCAATTTGACGAAATTGACCGACGGTGTAATACTATATATAAGTACCCACTAATAATTAATGTAAAATTAATTCCTTAATAATATACGTCAAAAACAATTTCATTCTATAATCTTTCACCAAAAGGCTTACTATTATCATATTTACAGTCTGACGGACACTAACTTGAATATATTCATAGTAATCCTTCGAATATCCCTTAATAGTGTTTCCAGAATTATTATGAAGGCAGAAAAAGTTAATAATATTAACAACAAATTAAAATTAATATCTTAGTAGACCAAATATTTTTCAGTTTAATATATTAAGAATAAAGTGTTCATAGACAACCTGCATTTGTCTTAGTATAAACATATACTCTCCTCTTTTGTACTGAATTTAATTGTAAGAAACCACCATTCCACTTTCACATGTATTAAAACAGCATCTCCGCAAAACAGATTTTTTTTTTAAAAAATGCTTCTGCGGTTCTTTTTAATTTTGATTAAGGTATCCGACTACCCTAAAATTGTGAATTTTTTCAAGAATTGACAAAATCTTTTGAGATTTTATTTATAGGCCATGTTATCAGCTTTATATCAAAATACTGTTTTTTATTTTTCATTCACTAGAACAAAAGCTACAAGTGTTTTAGTAAAAGCAGATGTCATAACTTTAAATAAGATGCCAAACTTTAAAATGCGTTTTACTCGAAATGTGTTTCTCAGAAAATGTTCAAATGAGGACAGCGATTACTCAAAAAGTTTTTAAAATAAATGACTGAAATTTTTTGTGTATGTTCTGTATAACAGTAGACGTGTTTTAACCTTCAAATTTATCAATCACTGTTTTATTACAAAATTTACAGTCTCTTATATGAATATAGTCACTGTTATTTTAAGCGATTTCATATAATAACTAAGATAGAATGTTCTAGATTTTGTAAAAATTAAAATATCTCTTATTCTGAAGATCATTTCAGAAAGGAATTGTAAAGTAACACATCAAAATTGAAAAATTGAGAATTTGTTCAGAAACTCTTTTTGCAGAGTGGGCCGCGTTTATGTAATGTTTTGTAAATTTTTACCGATTTTTTCCCATTTAAATGATAATAATTTCTTTTTTTCTTCTAAATGTTAGCATTTTTTCCCCCTTATCATATACTAAATAAATCTAAAAACCACAAAAAATCCCCATATCTACATCGTTTTTTAAAAAAAGTTGTTGTAATTAGTCGGATACCTTAACTATATCTATGGAATTAAAAAGCCTCAGCATTTCAGATGAAAGATCTTGACCATGGTTCAAAATTACGTGGTCCGTCGCCAAAAGCCCTCGTGTAGCTGAACAGTGCCACGTTAATATTAACTCACTCACTCATTCAGATGAAAGATTATGCAATATTATTGTTTAAAATAATCCCATATATTTTTGAAATTTCTATAGAAATAGTAAGATTTTAAGATAAATTCTGCGACCGTGGTAGCGTGGCCGCGGTAGCCTAGTAGTCAAGGTAACGGATCGGGGCTGGCATTTAACGAGTTCGAGCCCAGTACCACTAAAAACCTGCCGCGTAGGGAGCGATGCACGTTAAATCTGTCGAGAGCTCAAACGTCCTCCCGTTGGTGTGGTGTGATGTGGTAGTTAGGAGAGGGGTGACAGCTCAGGTGTGGTCCTTGTCACTTGATCATGGTTCAAAATTACGAGTTCCGTTACCAAAAGCTCCCGTGTAGCTGAACAGTGCGACGTTAATATTCACTCACTGTGACCGTGGTAGCCGAGTGGTCATGGTCGCGAACTCGTAGGTATTTCTATCGAGACATTCATTCGCGTCTTTGTGCCTCTGAAGATCAGTCGTGTAGAGGAGTTGAAGCCTGTTAATGTGTAGAAGGTAGAAGTTAAAAGTCTTTAAATTCGGGTGTTGTGGAAGTTTGGAGAATAGGGTGCCAGATTAGATGTCGTCCTCATCACTTGATAAAGGTTCAAAATCTCGAGGTCATCACTAATAAACCTTCTGCTGTTTTAAAGTGCTACGTTGACAAATAATGAACCAATCTCAACCATTCTAAATTTTATATTCGATTTAGTTTAAAACAGTATATATATATATATATATATATATATATATATATGGATAATTAAATTAGATTTAAAATTAAATTCCCTATTTAGCTCTTAACTCATATTTTTCCTTTGATCTTCAAGTATCAAACTAATCACCCATTTATTTCTTCCGAACATATGGCCTAGCCAATAAACATGTCTAATTCCAGACCGTTATATTTAATAGCCCTATATGTCAGTATTAACTTTCAAGTACACTCATAAAATCCACGATACTTACCGCATCTGTATTATAAGTGGTAACCCACTTATATTTTCACGGTGGCGTGCTTTTTTCCTCTCTGCTTTTAGCGTCAGAATATGTCTAACTTTCATCAAATAAAAATATCCTTTTTAAAAATTCGATCTGATATTCTGGCTTCAAAACATGTCATACGTATATATATATGTTTATTTCTGGGTGTAAATGAATCAGATTTTGAGGGAAAGTTTGTGATCAGGATCGTTAAATTGAGCTCATTAAGAAAGAAAACTTCTTAAGAGAAATTTCTCAATTAGTATCTTTTTATTTAATTTTTAAACAATGCGTTTTGTGAAAAAATTATAGATAAAAATTTTAAGATAAGAATATAAGAAAAAAATTTTTTATATAAAATTACAAACACAGCTGTATAAAAAAAATACTCTTTACAAACTTTTCCTTAATATAATTATAGTCTTCTAAATTTTTAAAAATGTTTAAATATGCAGTTAACTTTTTATTGCCTTGAAAATGGAAATTATGGTTTTTTTATCCGATTTAGCAGGTTTCTTATTTTATAACACTTAATATCTCGTTGTTTACAGTGATTATTCAGTAATACATATTAATTCTCAATACAAAGCTAAACATTACGTAGTTCACTCATAGGAAGATTGATTACTTATTAACATCGCATTTTGAAACTACACAGCAATGGACATTGACACTTTGATCCACGGTTTAGCAACGACGACGGTGCCTGAACTAACACTTTACTCTCAAAATTTTCCCTCAACGTCAACGTGAGAGCTTTGATTCACAGAACATTCTTCAACACCTTACCCCTCCATACAACTGGTCCTCACTAGCATCAGAACTCGAAGCCTCCTCTCAACTATTACACTGATGGACACAAGTTCGGAATCACTACCACTCGCGGATACCGTGGCCGTACTAATGTGAAAAAAAAGAATTGTTTTTGGACACACACACATGTAATACTCTAATTAATTTCTTTTATGGTTGTGTGTGTGTGCTGTTGTTTTTAATGCCACCTGTCTGACGTAGTCAGATCGAGGCCCACGAAATTCATCGTGGCATGGGGCTAGAGGTACGCCTGTCGTTGGCCTTGAGCACCATTCAGGTGACAGTGCGATTTAGCGCGGCGAAATTCCCCGAAGGGACGATATATGGCGACACCACCTATCTCCACCTCCACAATTTCTGCATGGAAACTGAAGGGGAGGGAAATATTCTTCAGTCCCTGCGCTCGTGACTCAGCCCACAAGACTATGGACCCACTGATTTAACGAGCACGTACTCCGTGTGTACTCGGAGGGTATTTGGTGGCATCGGGCATCGAACCCTGGCCTTCCCTTCTGGAGTCCGATGCTCTAATTGAAAGTTCTGGATATTAATCAAATCGTTTACTTAAGTAATTTTAAGATCAAAATTGAGAATTCAACATCGCCCCTGCTTAAGCGTCAAACAATCAACACACAGAGATATATTCTATTACTGCATTTAAATCGGGGGAAATATAATGGGGGAAAACATAATCACGTGTTCAAATGAAGGAAAATATGTTATTTTCAGAAATTAAGTAAATGTTTTAAGGGAAAGTTTTACCCTCTCAGTAAGGCACATACCATAAAATCCGGCGTATAACGCGCACCTATACTTTCAAGCAGCAATTTTTAATTTTTAGGTATATTCGCCGTATGAAGCGCACCCCTTTTTTTACGAAGCAACCTGAAATGTAAGTGCGTAATGCTCTTATGTTTTGATATTATTTATTCGAGGTATTATTCCAAGCTTTAGAAAAAAATAGTATACTTCTATAACTACAACCCTTTAAGTTCATAAGGAATATCATTTCCTCTAAATAAACAGTACCTCGATATATGCAAAATTCTAATTTTTTTTCTATGCTCATCCCTATTTTTAATTTTAAAGTTCACATTTTTATACCTGGTGTATAACGCGCAGTCGTAAATTTTGATCTTATTTTTTGTGTTCTAAGTGCGCGTTATACGCCGGATTTTACGGTATAAACTATTTAGATGTTCTTTTGCTAGAAATCGTGAATAAATCAGTCAAAATATAGGTTTTAATCCTTTAATGCGAGTTCAAATAAGGCGCGTTTCAAAATAGGGTATTCGGAATAACCATTTTGAGAGAAGAATATATAAAATTAACATAATACACATATGCATGTATGTATGCATGCATGCGTGTATGTACATATGTATGCATAATTATGTATATATAGTTCCAAGGAATGCACACGTGTTACACATTACTCATTGGCGATATCGATTATATGTATTATTACTACTCGAAGGCAGTTTTATGGAGTACTTGGACCCGTCGGTCTCTAGTTTTGACTTTTGAAGTACTTGGATAACTTAACTTCTAGCCCTTCAGTAAAAATTTTATTTTAAAATAAAAATTTAATGTCTGAATAATAAGAGTTAGAATTAAAGAGTTAAATTAATTTATAAAAGTATCGAAAAATAAGTAAAAATTTGAGAAAATACCAAAAAAGACGGCTGTGATTGGATCAGATGAGTGGGTGGGGCTTACGCTAGCCAATATGGATGATATATAGGACTAATACTTTTTTTTCTTCCTTTGTGTCCTCTCACCGACGATTATCTAAATCCGGAAAAGATATAAATAGCTCATAAAAAGGGAAATTCCGAAAGTGGAACTTTCGCTATCTAAATATCAAATAACTGTTTATCTTAATTGCATCATTAATTCAGATCACGGTGTGGTTGAATAATTACATCATATTAATAGCTTTTTGAAATTCTTATCATGTAGAAGTATGAATAGCAGTGTATATTGATTTGTATTGAAACACAAGCTTTTAGTGATGTTGACATATTTGTTGGAAGTATCACCGTTGGAAACACCATTTCTTATTTCTTGTGGTTTCCACCATCACACATATACACTACAATGCCTTTTCTCACACATATTATGCTCTAAAAGATCTTAAGCATTTCAATTAGATAATGTGTGTGGGGGGGGAATTAAAATCATGTTAAATATTTGCATAGGTGCTACGATTGTTTCCCTCAAATGTTATGCATGAGAATAAATAATGCTGAATTTTTTTATTTTAAAAGAAGATAAACAGTGCTTCTCTCTGCTTTTTCAATGCATTTTTACCCTTTATCTACCGCATCATGATTTACTGCAGTTTTCTCCATGCAATATTTTTTTTTGAATGACTACAATGAAAATTAATGGATACACATAAAAAAATACTCCACTTTGGGAAATTTAATCCGTTAGAGCTAATTAATTAATTAAAGAGATATTCAACTTTTAAATTGATTATATATACTGTTCACTTAAAATATATAGTCAAATCGTTTTCTAAGGTCTTCATTAACATACAAAAAAAAAATGACACCTTTTGACATTAACTACTTTTTCGGAACAAAAATGACTATCTTCACAATCCGCTGAAAACGTCGTCAGCTGAAAACGCAATTTCTGCTACAAAACAATTCGCTTTCCCTGCTAAAGTGCTCATGATAGAACCCATGCTGCCATATATCTTGGAAGAGTCGATTTAAAAGAATATTCCTGCTAAGTATCGTCAGAGTATTCGTAAAAATGTTTATTCTAAGTAATTTTAAAGTGAGTTGTACTTATTAGTACCGTTGGTAGATAAAGGGTTAAGCACGGTAACGGGTCTATCCGCGAACCTTTTACTTATCCTCTTGGGATAAATTTATTCTTTTTAACTGTATGCTCGATTGAAAACCTTCTTCCGAAGAAGACTTGAATTATGCAAATGAGTTGTCTATTCAAGCTTTGACATTTAGGCACGTGATGTTATTCGACAGATAGTCGCTAGATGTTCGATTACTGATAATTGGAGAATAAGTGATAAAATTGTGCTTAAGATTGTAACTTAATTGTAAGACCAGAGGTCGTACAATTAAGTAAGAGATTTACGGTAAATTATATAGGGTAGAAGTTCAGAGTGCTCCAAGCGTAAGTGAAGTAAATAATACTTATATGTTAAGTAGCCTTAAGCCGTGGGGGTACTCTTCTAATTCGTTACTTAGTGTATTACCTACCTTTAGTTGTGTGGTTTAAGTCAAAGGAACAATAAATTTGAGTTAAAAACTTGTTCTGGCTGATCTTTACTCGAATCCCCAAACGCCATCAACCGCTAGTCGGTTTTGTCACAGCACCCGCAAATACTTGTTTTAAACTTATTATTCTGTTAATAAATTAAATGAAAACATTGTCTCGTGTGTAAATACAATAAAAGTAACAAAAACTTTTTTTTCATATTGTCTTTATAACTGTTCGGACCCCCCTGGATTCCACCCTGGACACCAAGATTAATTTGAGGCAAAGAATCACTAAGAGCCATTTTGTATAATAATAACTTGTATTTATTATATCAATCCAATTCTCAGAAACTCTAATAACATAATATTTCTATGTTACGTCAAACAAAAGGGATTTACATTTAATATTAAATTAAATTACGAATTATGAAATTAATCAATAATTATGCGCAAGATCAAATAAGGCCTACCGAAACAGGAGGTCCGAGAAATACACGTAACTCGAATTATTAGCTTTCATTAACTTTAACTAATTTTATTAAACTAACGCTTATTTTAAGCGTAAATAAATTATAGTTACCGCTTGGTATATCAGCTTTCTAGTTTTTCCGTAGAATAACAGCAATAAGGCTTCACTAACGTAATCCCATGGAATCCTCTAAATTTGAGGCTATTGCTGCTGGCTCAATAGCCTTCATACTTGCTAGCTTACAACGCTCTACTTAAATACCCTATCTACTTTGCATATCCCGTTCACTTTTTGGAGTTGATTGGAAATATACGCGAATTTATAATCCCCAAAAAGACGCCTAATAATATTAGTGGAAAGGTTCCGTACAGATTCGTCACATAATTATATAACCCGGGTTGTTAAATTTACAATTAATTAAATTTTTCTACGGGATATTTCCCATGCTTTAACTTGTATTTAAATGGTCAATTAAGATGTAAACTTTGGAATAATATTTCTTAAATAGAGTCAAAGATTTTCCAGGTTCTGATTTTCAAAAATATTCAATTTTGCATTGCAACTCTAAATAATTTGTTTATTAAGGAATCAGCGCCCAGAGTTTAAGTGAACATCAGAAAACATGATGCAAATATTCTTTTATTTTAATGTGTCACTTTGATAGGAGTTTCTGAATTTAAATAAATGTTTAATGAAGCTTATGTGAAAAAATGAAGTGTTTGTATAAGTAAATGATAATCTATATATATTTTTATTACTACTATTTTGAAATAAAAGGAAAGGAGAGGATAGGGGAATAGATTCCAATGGAGAATTATATACACTCATGGACAAAAATATTAGCGCATCAAAAACAAGTCTTCAAAATGAAACGAAATTTTACATACTTAATGACTACTTTGATATAAGTAAATGATTAGAAAATCAAAGAAAAAGGATCATTTATTTCAGAGAAAAATACAAAATAACAGAGGATTTAATACCCTGTTGAACCCCTTTTAGCGCGAAAGCAGGATGCTATACGATCGGGCATTGAGGTATACAAGTTCTGTGTGGTGTCTTGAGACATTTCGTTCCATGTTTGCTGTAACCTTGTCTCCAGTTTGTTCAAACTCGTGGGATGCCCAACTCGCCGTCCCAAATTATTCCAGATATGTCCGATTGGAGACAAATCTGGGGATCAGGCAGGCCAAGGAAGGGTAGTAACAGTGTGGAGACAGTCCTGTGACACCCTTGCCGTGTGGGGCCGAGCATTTTCTTGTTGAAAAATGGCTCCTGGGAGCTGTTGCATGAGTGGCAACACATGTGGTTGCAGAATGTCATGGACATACTGCTGGATTGTCATGGTGCCACGGATCAATACTAGGGGTGACCGTGTATTGTAGGCAATTACACCCTATACCATCGCACCAACTGAAGGAACGGTGTGTCGCTGTAAAGCAAAGGAAGTATTGAGGCGTTCACCACGGGGTCTTCACACACAAACACGATTGTTATCATTGCTGAGATTGAATCTCGTATTCATCGTTAAAGACGACATGGGTTCCATTCCGCTGCAGTATAGTTTCCTTGTGCGTGGTACCACTCCATACGGAGACGTCGATGGGTGGGCGTCAAGGGCAGCATACGCAATGGGAGCCGTAATCCCAAATGTCCTTCAGCCAGGCGCCTTCGTATGGTTCGATAACACACAGGGGCCCCTAGTGAAGGTGCTATCTGTGCCTGGATGGTGGCCGATGAAGCAGTTGGCTGTACGCGTGCATTTCTTACGATGTGGTGGTTTTTTCGACGACTGGCCTGTCAAGGGTATCCTGATCCTGGTCATCGTGCAAATGACATCTCTTGGATCCACTGGTCCCAACACCTCCTCACAACACAATCAGAGCGGCCTAATTGATGAGCTACTCGCCTAGCTGACCACCCAGCTTTCATCATGCCGATGATTTTTCCTCTCTCAAATTGCGACAGCTGCTCATATTGTCTTCAAAAACGGGGTAATGGCATGTCCTCCTCAGCACTTACTTTGTAAACGATTCAGCACTCTCAAACAAGCTTTGGTTACCTGTTTTATACTCCACGGAGAACGACGTTAATCGCCCTCTACTGGCTATACCTAATGCGCAATCACGCTGCATTTCTAATCATTTGCATATCTCCTCGACATGTACCTCCATGCTAAGTTTTGTTACGATCCCGCAATTATTTCTTGGTACGCTAATTTTTTTGTTCATGAGTGTATATACACCGAAGAGCCAAAACATTATGGACCCTTACTAAATAACACGTTATACCACTTTTTGCCTGCAAAACAGTTGTAACTAGCCTTGGTATGGATACCACAAGTTCTTGGTAGATGACTGGAGACGGGTTGTTTCAATTGTCTAAGCAGTGAACGCATAAAGTCGAGATATTCCAACCTGAAGATATTTGATCTCTGAGATGCCTTTCTATGAAAACCCAAAGGTGGCCTATCAGATTAAACTCAGTGGAGTTAGATGACTAAGATATTAATTGGAATTCATCTTTATATGCTCCTCGAACTCTTTTAACACAATTCTAGCCTTTTGATACGGGACACTGTTCTGCTGGAAGATTTCCTTTTCCAGTTGAGAAAACAGACGCTACATAACAACCAGCGCAACTGATCCGCAATTATGCTCAGATAGTCTACTACGTTTACGGTCCCTTCTACCAGAACTAAGAGCCCTAAAGTCACCCATGCGAATGTTCTCCAAAGCATGATAGCTCAATCACCAGCCTGTGTACATGGAGGCAGCAACTGTTCGACTGTGGAAGACAGCGCATCCTGACGCAACCATTAATGCGATGAATGAGAACGCGTGATTCATCCTACTAGGAAACTCTCTTCCACTTATTTATGGTCAAGTCTCTATGTTTCTGAGACCACTCTATTCGTAGTTAGCAACTACGCTTGGTCAGCAGAGGTCCAAGAGTGGGACATCTGCCATGCAGTCCCGTATCCAACAGTGTCCGCTGATCTGTGTGTTCTGAAACATTTGTATTTGGACCTGCATCGTATTGGGCAGTCAACTGACCCACTGTCTAGTGTCAATTTTGCTTTATTAAGCGGGACAATATCCGACGACCTTTTTTTTTATGACTCGTGGGTGTCCAACAGCTAGGCGTCTACGTCTAGTTTTACCGTTATTTATTCACTTTACACAAACACTTAAAACATCAGAATACAAACAACCTACCAGTCATACTGTTTCGGAGATACTCCTCCCGAGTCTTCGGGCTATTACAATCTGCCCTTTTTAAAATTCGTTTAGATCAGTCGTCTTTCCCTTCACTCGGAAAAATAAGTGCAAGGACGATAGCGTACCTTTTCCGGCAGCAATTAAATGCCATTATCTCATAATCACACGGCTTCCACTTCATTAAGAGTAGTTCAATGGAAAATGTGGAGGTGTTCGTAATGTTTTGGCTCGATAATATATCTTAAAGAGCAATAATAATAAGAAGAAGAAGAAGAAATAAAATAAAATAATGATTAATGCGTAAAACAGTGAGAAAATTATGAAAAAAATGGTTTTCATATATAATATAAAATTTACAAAACAACTTTCCTTCAGTATGTTAAATTTAAACTCGGTGGCGCAACAGCCCATGAGGGACAGGGTCTACTGTACCCATCCTAGTATACGTGATCATTGGACGCTGAGGTGCATAAGCAGATGCCCCGATCAGGTGGTCACTCTGAAGCGAGACCTACAGTGTTTAAGTCCCCAAGCAAGCTTAATACTCATTTATAGACCCACTACAATAAGGATGAAAGAATGAGTTGACCTGGCCCAGCCTGGGAATAGAACCCAGACCTGTGGTGTGGAAGCGCGATACGCTACCACTCGACCACTGGTCCTTACGTTATATTTAGATTCTGTTAAAACAGTGGTTCTTAAACTTTCGATCGCCGCGGTCCCCTATTAAGTATCAGTCTGAAATCGCGACCAGAGACTTCTTAATGCATGGTCCAACTGGGCCCGGGTCCAGGGCCTCGCCCTTGGAGGGGGCCTCATTTCGTTTTTAATAAGACCATGATCCAGATAGTTTTAATGTGGTCAAATATTATTCTCCTAATATATTCTCCGAAAATCAGGGCATTTCAAAATGAATGTCAACTGGCAAAAGTGGTAAGACTATATTATTATATGATGACCGTTGTCATGTGTTGACCACAGGGCTAGGCCGAATACTATAAATAATCATTCAACTTATTTAGTCGAAATGCGGCCAGGGGTTGAGCCGGTTTGTGTCTCGGGATTTTGAGATTGAGAGTCTCGTGCGCATTTATTTGTTTCAAATTTACCTTTGAACGAGTATTTGACAATGCATGCTGTATACCAGGGGAGGTGAACCTTTATGGATCAATGTGTCATTTTTTCTTAAGAAATGTTTGATGAGGTATAGACGTGCCGTCAAATAATTTTGACTTGTGATTATTGGAAAAATAATAAAACTAAATACTGACAAAAAAACCCTCAGAACTCTTTATTTACTATAAAAAAATACCTTTTGCACTGAATAGGTGAAAATGTTTTAGTTATATGTGCAATTCAAATAAAAGTAACATTAGTGTGACTTCTGTTGTTGCAAATTGGATGACAAGTAACTTATATTAGAACTGAAAGATGTTACTTTTAGTAGAATGCATGCTGAATTGGAGTTATCAGCCAAATGGTTTCTAAACAATTAATTATTTTTGCTTTGGTTCACTTTTTTGACAAGAAGAATTGTGATTTGTTTCCAAATGTCGTTTTACAGACGATGTGTGTGTGTGTGTGTGTGTGTGTGTTTCTGCATACCACTGTTTCAGAACGCAAAAACCGCGTCGCATTTTTCCCTTTACTAATAATGCCATATTTCTAGATTCACGCAGTTTGAAATTATTTGCTACACTTACTATTTTGCATTTATTGTTCTGAACTTGATAGATTGAATAACAGTTAAAAATCGTAAATATAACACAATTAGACTTTAAAATACAGTTGTGTCAACGAAATTGACTATGCTATGCGTTGACAAATTTTGCATCATAAGCAACTGTAATCCACGACGTAACCAAGGCAAGACAATAACAAACGAGAGTGCTCCCCCCGCCCCGCGACAAATCACTTGTGTTTTTTCGTAATACTTCATAGTGAACTTTGTTATTTTGAAATAAAATGCAAACCATTTTGATCGCTCGCGTGCCCAAAACATTGCGTCGCATTTCATTGATGGTACGCGTGTCACTGGTTCTCCATCCCAGCTGTATACTGCCTACTTTTAAAAATCTCCTGTAGGGCCGGGCCTACTTTTGCATAGGGGCTCGGGGCCTCAAAGAGTCTTAAGACGTCCCTGATTGCAACCCCTCAAGATTTTGAACATCTCTTCCTTTGACTCCCAACACATGGCTGAGTGATTTAAAGGTTTTCTCAATAATCCTAAGACTGCCTCTGCTACTTGTACAGACCTTTTTAACCTTTTCTTCCTTTAAGAAAACAGTAAATATTTAATCAAATATATTACATAATGTAATACTTAACATTAAATGAGATCTTTACGGACCCCCTGGATAGGTGCTGGGGAGCCCAAACCAAATGTATTGAACTGCTGTGTTAAAAAATTGAAATGGGATATAAACTCGCTATAATTAAATTAAGTAATAGAAAAAGGCAAATGAAAAGAATATTGTGAATTTTAGGATTGTATTTAAGCAATTCAAAAAGTCCTTCAAGCAAGGTTCAAATTCACTCACACCTCACAGTTTTCATTTAATAAAAGTATAAAAAAAATCCCCAATCCTTAATAAGTAAATTTTTACAAATATATCGAAAGTTTTTATCATGATCTTAACTGAATAATTTTTGGAAGAGAAATTTCCAAATTGTGTGTGCTTCAGAAATAAAACTGTAAAAAGTATTTGCTTGAAAAACTAAAAATATTTTTACCATAATACGTAGAATAACGAGAGAAAAACATCTTCGATTGTGATATTTTGATCAATTGTGGGATTTATTTTCAGCTATTAAGAATGATGCGTATGAACTCCATAATACAAATACTTAAAAACTGACTTATCAAAAGGATTACCTTCCTACTTTTTTAAGAATAAAAATAAACACACACACACAAACTGGAACAAATATATGTATATATATATTTTAAAATTTTATATATATTCATTATAGCCTATATAAGCATTTTTTTAAAAGCCTTAAGCAGCAATAAAACAACTGACTGCCTTAACACAATTCACTGCCAAACTAAAATTTCGGAGCTAATTTCATATGGCTGGACTGTGGCCTTACAGTGGGTCCCAAGTCATGTTTGGATCCCCAGCAATGAGTTCGCCGACCAGAACGCCAAGCAGGGAGCCGAGTCGTCTCAACCGGAAGTCCCCTTGACCCTCAGAAGAGCAAAGAGCATTATATCCACATACATTGACAAATGTACTGCCGTGACTCAAAAAACCAAGAGCCTTGGAAAGCCATGGAAAACACTGGCCACTGTGGGTTCTATCCCGAGGCACATGGAGAGAGCCGAAGCAGTTGCCCACTTTCACCTAACTACCGGACATGACTTTTTAGGAGTATCCCTCCACTGGCTTGACCTGGCTGCTGATGAGGCCTACCCACTCTGCGGCCATGCCAGAATGGAGGGTGACCACTAGGGATGTTTTGAGACTCTTTGACGCCCTGGTCCCTCATGTAAAAGTAGGCTCTACCTAAGATCTTTAAAAGCAGACAGTGTCAAATACTCATTCAAATTGTAATTTGAAGCAAATGAATGTGCACGACTCACATACTCAAAATTCGAGGCACAAACCATCGCGACCCATGACCGTATTAAAACTAAATAAGATGAATGATTGTGTATGGTCCATACGACTAGGCCTAGACATAGATAATGGTCATCATATAATAATACGGTCTTACAAATTTTATCATTTGACATGCAGTTTGAAATTCTCTGTTTTTTGGAGAATATATACGGGAATAATATTTGACCAATATTAAATTATCCAGATCATGATCTTATTAAGACAGAGTCGAGAACAAAGCGAGGCTCCCACCGAGGGCCTTGAGGATGAGGCTCTGGGCCCAGTTGGCCCATGCCTTAAGACGTCCCTAGCGACCACCTGTTCTAATGCACTGGACTCGATGAATACCCGACTGACGACGTCATCAGTTGGTACTGGGAGGCTCGGCGTCAAATGGTCAAGAAGACAAACACGGAGGTTGGATGAAAAATAAAAATTCAAGAAAATTTAAGAAAAAAACGTATTTAGAACGAAATATACATAAAAAGAGAAAATATGGACAAAGAAAAATTATGGAGTATTTCTACAAGAGGTGCATATTGCATCAAAAGTGGTACACAGTATTGATAATAATACTATCAATTAACGATGTAGCCCCCCATCCGGTATAGTGGCTAGTGACGCTGACTGCGGTGCCATAGGGCCTGGGTTCAAATCCCGGAGAAGGCATAGATGTTTGTAATGCCTTTGCAGCTGGGTACTCTAAATGGCCATCGAGCCGCATATTCTCTCGTGAGGTTGGTGGAAGGGGAAGAGAGGTTTTTAAAGGCCTCTATCCACCTCCAGGGTGTTTTCCCTCAAAATTGTGGTGGAACTGAGCAAAATCGTACTGTCATCTGTATGATGCTCAAAGCTACGGATAACGACAGGCGTACAATTAGCTTTTTGCCACGACGAATTTCGGAGGCCTTGATCTGATTACAAATCAGACGGCATAAACAACAACAACATTAAAGATTTTATACGAGAACTCAATGAAGTTTTCTTGATGTTTTAGTTTTTAGACGCAATAGTATCGTAAGTTTGAAAATGGTTCAGAGTTGTTTTATAGAAATCGCATTCTTTTTATTCACCTTTATTCACCTTCACTATGTGATATAACCTTTCATAAAATTCTTCGAAAAATGCCTTGCAAGTAGGTAACATTTTATCAATTATGATGTTTTAGGCAATCAATGATGAATCTAATATGTTCCATGCAAAAAAAGCAAAACTAATTATTAACTAGGGTTTATTATTCCCAATTACCTTTTTGTTAGCCTTTTAATAAAAGATTCCCTATACTTTTCCTTTGTTAGAGATTGGAGTTTTTCATATATATTTAAAATAATAATTTATCCGCTCAGTATAAATATTGATCATTTCCTGCCTTTTCCCCAGTAATATTAATAGTTCTGACTCTCAGCCGTGAATATAACTCAGATCTTCATTTAACTACTATATGCTAGCTCAGCTGTAAGAAATTGTTTTAGTGCTTTTCACCTAATAGGTAGCTTTTGAACATTGGTATATTCTTTTTCAAAAAAACACAGAAAAGAAGTAGAATAAGAGTGTAGATCTACTTTTTTTTTTATCAATGGGAAATTTTATAATAATTGGAAGAATTTACTACCTTCGCACACCGTACTCTGAATCATTTCTATAAACGCTATATAATTTCCTTCTTCTATTTATTTAATTTTACCAAATGTGAACCACAAAACAATTTGCATATTTAAGTGCCTACATTATTTCGTTTTACTATAATATATTCATAATTCGAAATGTAGATTTTCTAGTAAATTTCATCGTGATTCTATTCTTGTACGAAATGTTAATTTGTTATTCAAGGAGCGTGTGGTAAATCAGTTTTTCCTCTCACTTGTAGAATGATATACTTATTTTCTTCTAAAAATTCATTTATGTTTCATTATTCTACGGAGGCATTAAGTGACACTACTCGTAAACCTCTTTGCATACAATACATACATAACACATAGCGCCATTGTCTTATTTTCAATCTTGGTAGGTATCGTGCCTTTTTATACATTTATTTTTGCTTCTTCATTTTTGACCGTCAGAGTTAGACAGATAATAAATCTCTACAACAAAGAGTTAGAAGAAAAATGTAGAATGTTAGAGACAAATCTGCATGAAAAGTATAGTTACGAAATGGGAGCTTTTTCGAAACGTCCAGAAGAGTCTGTCATTATTTGAAAAAGATGGCGATAACCCCCAAAGAATTCGTTTTAAAATACGTCAGGATTTTTTTATTATTTCTTTGAAACCTTTTTTTTATATTGTATTTCTAGAGATCATTATCTTTGAAATTCAAATCTTATTCGATTAGGATTTTCAACAAAATTTTTGATTGTCCATATAACCTGATAAAACCCACTCCGCATGCTGATCCTTTATCCCAAAACCTTCTGGAAAAAAACTGGGGAAAGCGTATAAAATAAATCTCAAGCAACGTATTACGCCTCAACTCTTTGTTGTTTCACAGAGGTTAATAGTTAGTTAAAATTCAGTTAAATTTAACTTGATCAGAAGATCGACAAAGATATATTCCTTAATTTTAACTTAGAATACTTGGAATGTATTTAATTTTTATATATTTATATCTTCTTTTTTTGCTTACGACTTTACAGTGGGTATTTCTTTTATCAAATCTAATTTTATATCATAATGTGCAGCATGGAAATGGATTTTTGGAATATCCAGAGAACACACACACATTTATAATTTCTACAATATTACTGATTCTCTTATAATAATGTACGCATTAACATGGCATTTCTTTTCATATTTGCATCACATTGTTCTCATTAAAAGAGTAGCAATACATACTTGGTTTAAGTATATATAAAATGACTTTGTGGAAATTACAAGAAATCGGAAAGACAATCAAAGTAACTTTTAATATAACTATTTTAATAACTAAGGAAATTTGCTTAAAATAAATGTTAGATCTGAAACATTAATTATGAAATTTTAATAACGTGATTCATCAGGATTAAAAGTATTTTCTCCCTGAGCGAGACGCAGTTTATCAATGTTTTTAACAACTTTACTTTTTTACAATAAAATGTATGTGTTTAAAAGTTTTACTTCTAATAATTTTCCTTTCATCTATAAAAAAGGACTTTTTAAGTCAAATGATCAACCGATAACTTAATCTTACGTTATTTAATTGTTTGTAAATTAAAATACAAAAATAATTTCAAAATTTTCCCTTTCTATAATTATATAAAATAATTCCATATTTTCCTTTTTTAGTAATGCAATAGTATAATGCAGTGCTTCTCAAACTGTGGGGCGCGCCCCCCTGGGGGGCGCGATGACCTTACGAGGGGGGCGCGAGCATATCGAAAATAAAAGATTTAAAAAATAATTAGTTTACTGGAATGAATTAAAACAAAATACTTTCAGACATAATAAAAAATGCACTTTTACTCTGATATAATTTATAGGCGATATTAAGCCATCAAAAATAAAAACTTCTTCAATACCTAATTAGCTATCTTTGATCCTATAACCAAATAAAAAACTTTTATTTGATTTACTGTCATCCCGTGATGAGAGATTTTTATTACGCTTTTTTTATATAACCTAACATACTACTCTTTCAGAGAAAAAACAGATCCCGGACCCAGAATCGAAAAACTTTAGGAACATAAAAAATTCATCACTGTCATTATTTTTGAAATACTGCACATTATAGCTGTAATCTGTTTGACCTAATAAGTTATTGGTACAGTTAGTTATGACCCCTCTCTTACGTGTTCTCTGTTGCGCTTTTTTACATGCAAAAGAGTTTTATGATATTTGGAAAACCACGGAGAGCACACACACACTATTTCATGAAGGATTACTTGGCCAAGACATATTTTTATAAATATTCTCAATGTATAAAGCATAACGAAAAACGTTTCACACAATTTTTTAGCAGTAACATACATATTATCATAATGAATATACTTTTTACCCGGAAGTGGTCGCGCGGGACACACAGATTACGAAATCGTTAATTCTGGCAAAACTGTTTATTTATTACCAAAGAAAAATTGAAAAGTCCTTGAAAGTAGGTAAGTAAACTTTCTCTTAGCTAAATTATTCACTGGAATCATGATTTGTATCGTGTACAATAAAATAATTATAAAAAAAAAAGGATTGGGGTGACTCAATAAACCCGACCGTACCGAGTGCGCGCCTGCTCCCGGGTTAAAACATGTTGAAGTCTTTTCACTTTAAATATTAAAAATAATACAATTATTCTTCATCGATATTTTATATTATTGATCATTATTTAACATCAGTGGCACACACAAGGGGGTCCGGACCCCCAAAGCCTTTTTTGATTTTTTCCGATTGATTATAATTCTAAGTTTATAGTACGCAAAATTTAGTTAAGTATTTGTTATTAATGATTAATTTTATTAGTTAATGCTAATTATTTATTCAAGAATTAGTTTTTTACTGTGTTTTGTTCTCGAAAATCGACAAAATCAAAAGGAACCTGATACAAGATTGGTGAACTTTCGACCCCGGACCCCCTTGAAAAATTCCTGTGTGCGCTACTGTTTAACATCAATTATAAATGCTAATTCTGTGAGGCTTAAAATTACAATTCGCTTAAAACTAATTATAATTTGAGCAAAGATTTTAAAAAAATCATTTTACGTTTTTGTAAACATTGTCGAGCACTTGGCTTTGCTTCCCTTACAATTCAGCTATCATATCAATAATGTTTTATTTCCTTATAAATGAACTCGAGCAAAGAGCGGGCACTTCAGCCGGTATACTTTTAATGTATCAGTGCTGCACAGAATATTTTATAACTAATTAATTAATACTAAATTAAGAACAAGTTTAATAAATATTAATGGTGTCCATGAGCTTGTCTTGGAAAGCAAAGTTTTTATAAGGAATGCTTATTATTAGAAATTGACCCTCTGAGTTCTTTTCTATATTTAGCAGATATCTATATTTTGTCTTCTAAGCAGCTACCGCATTTTGTAATATGTTCAATTTAAAAATTAGAGAAAGGAAAAATAATATAATAATTATCCTATTATTTTATTTATTTATTTATTTTGCTTAAAAGTAGTATACAAAATTTAATACTTATGTTACTAATTTGTATGGTTTATAATTAAGATCGCCTATTGTAACTTAAGCGTCAAAGTGCATTATTATTGCATTCAGTACATTTTTAATGTATAAGGGGGGCGCGAAAAAAATTGTGATCGAAAAGGGGGGCGCCAGTATTGAAAGTTTGAGAAGCACTGGTATAATGTATTGTTTTAATGAATATAAAACAATTTAGCATTTATAATATTAATCTTCACACACACCTGCATCTTACGCGCGCGTGTTCATTATATTAATAATTTTAAAAAGTTGTTTTTTTAATCCTGAAATATTTTTTTTGTACTTTTTATACATTTATTTCCTCTCGGTGTTTGTTGAAAATCATTTTGTGAGCATTTATGTTGACACCAAGTACAGGTTCACTGAATGGACCCTGATGTTACACATATATAGTTACATTTATTTTCATTTTAGAAAATAGGGAAACTTTTTGTTACACATAACAATAGGCTATCAGTTAGTAAAATTTCTCATCTCCTTATATAATGAAACAAAAAGCACTGCATATAAAAAAAATTTCGTTATTGAATTCAAATTACTACATGCAACATTTTGAATAATTGAGCAATGTTTTTCTCTAACAAAAACACTTGGTAAAAGAAATGAAAAAGTATTAAATAATGAAAAGGGGATATTAGTTTCTCAAAAATCAAAGATTAACCGCGCCTTTGGAATCGCGTGACCATCAAGTCCGAGTTATGTTCAGACACTTTGCGTGCGACTGGTCATTGTTCCGCCCTCACGGAAATATAGAAGTGAACGCTCGAAATGATTGGTTTTCTAAGAGAAACATTTTTCGAAAAGTTCTTGATGTTCGGTTCCAAGAATTCATATTTCAAACGAATTGTGTTTTCCGGAGTCTTTACAAAAATTTTAATTTTCTTTTTGGTTGCCTTTTTTAAGAAAGGGGCTTCGTGATTCTATAGCACCTGGCTGTGGTGCAATGCACTATAAGGATTAATTGAATGAACAATCCCCAAACTACCCACGTATCAAGACACAGAGTTGCTTCGTGAAAGGAAACTCCCTTTGCACGGAATAGCACGAAAATTTGCAAGGCATTGCCCTCTGGAAAGGAAATAAATTTTGATGTTGGAATCAGAATTGGTTATTGCGCTTATCACGTACGTCTTCAATTATTTTTCTACTCACAACACAGTTACACGTATATTATGTGATAGATTTTTCTCCTTTTTGACGAAATATTGTTTTTTAATATTTTAGAAACTGCGGATTAAAACTCGCAATTCTATTTGGGAATAATAAAAATTAATCAGTTAATATTATAAAACAGTTTTTGAATCTGTAAGGTAGTATTGCCTTTTATCAAAAGCATTAAAACTACCGAAAAATTCGGAGTATAACGCGCCCTTTTAAGGTATCCGACTACGTTCGAAACCGTCATTTTGCAAAAGCGTGTAAATGGATAATATTTATGATATTTAGTGTCATTTAGATTAGAAAATGTATATAAAATTGTTTTAAGAATAGTATAACAATAAAAAATTATTTAAGTACAATATTTTGGCAAAAAATGAACATAGAATGACCAATTTTCAAAATATTCTCTTTTTTGTGAAAAATGCTTCTATCATAATAATATTTTGCCTGTATATGGCTCAGACTTCTGTACAGAGGCTCAACTAGAATTTTTGAAATATATAACTTAGAAGTGGGCTTATCCCTGTTTTACGATAACAGAGGGGAAAAATTTTGAGAAAAAAACGCCGATAATTATTACAATTGGTTGTAACTCTGAAAATAATGTTAATTTTTCAAAAATCATAGTTAAGCCTCTGTACAGAGGTCTGAGCTATATACAGACAAAATATTATTATAATAGAAGCATTTTTCACAAAAGGAGAACATTTTGAAAAAAGGCTATTCGAAGTTAATTTTTTGCCGAAATATTGTATTTAAATAATTTTTTTTGTCAAAATGTCCTTAAAACAATTTTATACATGTGTTCTCTAATCTAAGTTACACTAAATATCATGAAAATTATCCATTTATCCGTTTTTTTTAAAATCGCGGTTCCGAACGTGGTTGGATACCTTAACACAAAAAAATAAGATCAAAATTTACGTGTGCGCGTTACACGCCAAATATAAAAATGATAGCTTTAAAAATAAAAAGAGGGATCAGCATAAAAAAATTATCCTTCTACATACGTCGAAATACTGTTTATTTAAAAAAGGAATAGCATACTTTATGAACCTAAAGAATTGTAGTTCTCTAGAAGTGTAATACTTTTACAAAAGCCTGGGATAGTACTTCGAATAAATGACCAAAACATAAGATCCGACGCATGAGGTCCAAAGTGTTCGCTGCTGGATTGTGGAAATTAATAGTAGAAGGAAGACACACACACACAGGAGAGCTAGGTCGTGTCATTACTTTTCCAGTAAGAACTGTATTACGAGTAATGCTTTTAGAAATATCTGTTAGGGTAATAAATACTGTCTACATTTGTTTGTTCAAATGTGTATTTTATCGTCATGTGCGTTAAACGTTATTATTCTCATCAAGAAATAGTTATCCTTTTAGTCATATTCTAGACTTCAGCCAAACCCTACACACATACACACAACTTAACTTAATATTGGTTTAAATTTTAATACAGTGACGAAACTGAGGGGACTTAAATAGTTTTTTGTTTAAAACAATTTTGCGTTAAAGGATATTGAAAAGAAAAAGTGGGTAACACACTTGATCAGCTTTATCGCAAACATTTTTTTAGCATTTAGCCATTTCTTTTCTTGAAATGTTCCAGTCATCCTAGATTTGCAGAAAAGGTAATACTCATTTGTAAAGCAAGTTCTTGCTTCTTTCTAGCATTAAAGGTCTTAATATGGAAGCATTCTGTGATCTCGCTTGTTTGAACCAAACGAGTAAAGCCGTCTCTAAATCCTCATGCTTGGCCGTTCTCACCCGTTTTCGCTCTGGCTTAAACTTACTCTGTTCAAACATTTCCGTAATTTGCTTTTTTTTAAACAAAAATTATCTTTGATAATGTAAAGTTAGCAATGCCAAAATCTTTATAGATTTCCCTTTTCGTTTTCTGGTTTTGATCAACAGATTTAAGCACCTCCATCTTCATTTTAAGCGAAATAGAAGTTTGATTTTCTCCTGAGCTCTTTTTGCCATTGTGCTCATAATATTTTTTTTCTAAAACAGGGGAAAAAACTGCTAACCAAACTCAATGACTTTTATTCACACAGCGTTGCATTCGTCACAGAATTCCAAGGTCAATTGATGAGAGAGGAGATGTTTCTGTGTGGCGTTTGTAGGGATGGAGGCTGAAAGTAACTTAGATAAACAAACTGGCTCTTGTCACAGGCCATTCCGAGAGTATTTCAGAGCCAAGTTAACTTCCTTTCTACGAAACATGCGAAACTAGCTCTCTTTCATTTCACACTCCTCTTTAATCTCGCCTGCGTGGCTGATATTTTTCGTATTTTGTTCATTCTCAGAAGGGAAATCTTTTCGTGTTAAGAGAACCAAAATAATTACTATTTCCCTTCACTAAACCACGTCATTATAACACCTTTATTATTTCTCCCATTGTATTTTGTGATAGTCCATGGGCTGTGTGTATCATCTCTTCATCATCTACACGACCTGTCTGAGGGGATAAAAAATTGACCACTCAAAGATTGCAGACTAAAATTAGTTTATTGTTATCTCAATTTATATTCAGCAAAGCAACACAAGTCTAGGAGACTTATGATCAGGAGTGATGAGACATAAACTATAATTCTAACAATTAGTGCAATAAACCCCCGAATCTATATTTACAGATGATTCCCTGACTTTACTAGAATCCGCTCTAGTATTACCAGGTGTATGCAAATGAAATGAGACGATTGATTTAAAAAAACACAATAAATTTGCGAAAATTGTCAATGTTTCTTTATTCGAAATAATATCCATCGCTAGCTACACATTTTCCCCATCTTTCGGGCAATTTGTGAATACCACGCCAAAAAAATGATCGATCTTTTGAGGCCAGCCAGTAATCAAGCCAAGATTTGACGTTTTCGTAAGAAGTGAAGCGCTGGTCAGACAATGCGAGTCCCAATGATGCAAATAGGTGTTAATCGGAAGGAGCCAAGTCTGGCGAATAAGCCGCATGCGCTAAGGGCTCCCAGCCGAGCGCCTTAACGATGCCCAAGGTCGGTTTAGCTAGGTGGTTAGATGCGTTGTCATCAAGGAAAATCACTTTGTGCTGCCGTTTCTTGTATTGCTCGCGTTTTTCGAGTACAGCATCGTTCAAATTAAGTAATTGTTGCTTGTAGTGATCAGTAATAACGGTTTCGCCGGGTTTGAGAAGCTCATAATAGATTGATCCATCCTGGTCCCAGAAAATACACAGCATTCTCTTGCGGCCAAAGCGATTTGGCCTTGCGGTCGATTTGGACGACTGTCCGGGGGTCAACATATGATCGATTACGCTTGGGATCCTCAAAATAAATATATTTTTCATCACCAGTCACAATACGATGGAGATATGACTTGCATTTGTAGCGGGCAAGCAACATTTCACACACGAATTTTCAGTTTTCCTGTTGACGGCCCGTTAGCTCGTGTGGTACCCATCTACCGACCTTTATTATCTTGCCCATTGTTTTGAGACGACGGGAAACAGTGCTCTGGTCAACATTCAATTATTCTGCAAGATGTTCTTGCGTGTGACCATCATCTTCATCGAGTAATGCTTGCAGTTCAGCATCTTCAAAATTTTTTGATGGTCTGCCAAGCTCCTCGTTTCTCACATCGAAATCACCATTTTGAAACTTTTCAAACCACATGTAGCACTGCGCACGGCTCAGAGCATTGTCACCTTATGCTTCTACAAGCATTTGAAGCGATTCGGCAGCATTGTTCTTCAGATGGTAACAAAAAATTAATGCTGTCCGCAAATCGTGGTCAGGGGGCTTAAAATTCGACATTTTCAACACAGTAAAAAAATACAATGCACGCTGAAACTCGTCCAAATGTAAACTAAACATGAGTATCAAAGGTCAAACTATAAAAAAATCCCGTGTCACGGATTCGTATTGTTTGCATATATGCGTGGCGACATCTGTTAGCTATCATCTCATTTGATATGCATACACCTGGTAAAGTTTAATCTAATCTTTCTTACCGCTAATCCACGGCGAACAACTACCAGTCCTTGTATCGTCAACATAATCTTTGATCCAACTTGCTCCGGCGAATGGACGATCTTTTGGCTTCGAACTCACTTAGAACTCTCCTTCTTAGAACTTCGCTAGCACTATTAGACCTCCTCATAGAACTTCTTAGAACTACCGAGGGCTATCATAATTTCTCTGAAAGGGAGAACTGAGTGTGTGTTCTGTCTCTTTTCACTGTCTGTACTTGATGCGAAAGAACGTGTGTAAGACCACTATCTCCTATATCTAAAATATGTTAAGGTATCCGACTACGTTCGGAACCGTGGTTTTACAAAAGCGTGTAAATGGATAATATTTATGATATTTAGTGTCACTTAGATTAGAAAATGTATATAAAATTGTTTTAAGAATAGTATAACAATAAAAAATTATTTAAGCACAATATTTTGGCAAAAAATGAACATAGAATGACCAATTTTCAAAATATTCTCCTTTTGTGAAAAATGCTTCTATCATAATAATATTTTGCCTGTATATAGCTCAGACTTTTGTACAGAGGCTCAACTAGAATTTTTGAAATATATAACTTAGAAGTGGGCTTATCTATGTTTTACGACAACAGAGGGGAAAAATTTTGAGAAAAAAACGCCGATAATTATTTCAATTGGTTGTAACTCTGAAAATAATGTTAATTTTTCAAAAATCATAGTTAAGCCTCTGTACAGAGATCTGAGCTATATACAGACAAAATAATATTACAATAGAAGCATTTTTCACAAAAGGAGAGAACATTTTGAAAAAAGGCTATTCGAAGTTAGTTTTTTGCCGAAATATTGTATTTAAATAAATTTTTTTTGTCAAAATGTCCTTAAAACAATTTTATACATGTATTCTAATCTAAGTTACACTAAATATCATGAAAATTATACATTTATCCGCTTTTTTAAAATCACGGTTCCGAACGTAGTCGGATACCTTAATAAATTTTTTGTTTTCTATTCGGCTTTTCTCCTGTAAAGATTGTATCAACAAAATGCATTTATTACATATAAATATACACCATATATTATTATTTTTTGATGAACACTTTTATTTTCATATAAACTTTTATTAAATTATCCCTTGGTCTTTTCTTTCCTATAAATATTTTTTAAATTTTCATTATTTTTATATTTTCTTAGCTATAATTATATTCTATTGTAAAATATTTATTAACCCTTCCTTATGTGCAATGTTGGTGAGATTTGTTTATTTACTCACATGTTGATGTACACATTAATTCTCTTAAAACACTTATGATATATTTTTTTAGAATTTTGGTTTTGGTGCTTTGGAATTTAGATTAACGTTTTTACATAGTATTTGGTAATATAAACTATCTTATTGCATTTTAAGCATTAATCATTTAATATTATGTTTATACTCTTAAAGTAGTTTTAGGAATTTATTCTTATAATTTTCTCTTCTTTTCAGCCCAATTGTGTAAGAAAATAATGCGGGAGGTTAGCTAACTTTTTGATTGTTTAACCCTACAATCTTAGCTCCTTAGAAGAAAAGTTTGCTATTATGGTATACCACTGCGGCCATCTTATTTCGACCTTTACTGTCTTGTTATATTTTTATTTATTGTTTAACTTGATTAGATTTATGACAATTTAATAGATGATTAATGATTATATATATATATATATATATATATATATATATATATATATATATATATATGTGTGTGTGTGTGTGTGTCTGGTGTCCTAAAATAGATTAAAAAATTTATTTATGAGAGGAAAACGGTTAAGGATAAAAACACAATTCTTGCAACAAATGCATGTAACAGGGTATATATTTTTCCTTCCAGAGTTCCTGGTTATAGTTGCAAAATTTGCTGACAAGTGAGGCTGCAAATCCCTTCTACGATTCCTTTTACACTACTGGCCATTAAAATTGCTACACCAGGAAGAAATGCAGGAAAAATGAAATGATATTTATTGGACAATATATTATATAGGAAATAACAAGTGATTAAATTTTCGAGAATTTAGGGTGCATAGATCCTGAGAAAACAGTACCCAGAACAATGACCTCTGGCAGTTATAACAGCACTTATACGCCTGCGCATTGAGTCAAACAGAGATTGAATGGTATGTACTGGTACAGATGCCCATGCAGTTTCGGCACGATTCCACAGTTCATCAACTGTAGTGACTGGCGTATGGTGACGAGCCAGTCGCTCGGCAACCATGGACCAAACTTTTTCTATTGGTGAGAGATCTGGTGAACGTGCAGGCCAGGGCAATAGCCGAACATTTTCCGTATCAAGGAAGGTCCGTTCAATACCGGCAACATGTGATCGTGCATTATCATGCTGAAGCGTAGGGTTTCGCAGGGATCGAGTAAAGGGTAGAGCCACGGGTCGTAACACACCCGAAATGTAACGTGCACTGTTCAAAGTGCCATCAATGTGAACAAGAGGTGACCGAGACGCGTATCCAATAACACCCCATACCATCACACCAGGTGATGGGCCAGTTTGACGATGAAGAATGCACGCTGCCAATGTGGGTTCACCAGGATGCCGCAAAACACGGGTACGACCCTCTTGATGTTGTAAACAGAACCTGGATTCACACATCTGAAAATATGACGTCTCACCATTCGTGTGCCCAGGTTTGTCATTGATCACACCATTGAAGAGACTCCTGTCTGTGATGCAGCATTGTGATGTTCCTCCCCTTGGAAGTACAGTTCTCGAAGTATCAGCGTGAGCTAGAGGTGTAGGATCAGCGAAAGAACTAGGATCAAACATTTATCTTAATATGACTTTATTAAGATATTCAACTTAAACCTTTAACAAATTTAATTATAATAATTAATATGAGAGAATCTACGATGACTCAATACGCAACACACAATATATATATTTATAATAAGACCTAATCCAATTCAGACCAATATCAACAAGCGAATGAATCCACGTCACGCAGAACTCATTCAAACTTGAAACACGAACTGTAGTAACTATCAGCTGCCACAACTCACATCAATTGTCTAACATTCCTTTACATTGCCATCCCGCTTACTCTAAGATCCGATATTTAAAGTCCGTTTATTTGCATCTTTACTTCATATTTCATTTCTTGGATTTGGTTGGAAAAGAGTTGCCATTAATTCTGGCCCAAAGAACCCAAAGGACTTGTTAAAGAAAAGACGCGTAAGACATCACAGCATCAAGGGTAGCCGCAGCCATGGTCTCTGAGCTGAGAGTCCATGCTGTTGCAAATGTCATCGAACTGTTTGGGCAGACACTTGTTGTCTTGCAAACGACCCTAATTCTTGACTAAGGGCTCGTGATTTGGCTGCACGATCCATTAAGGCAATGTGGGTAACGTGCCTGTCTTCTCGGCTGTTAGTGATGGGAGACCGTTGAGATCCAGCACGGCGTTCCGTATTACCATCCTGAGAATTCCGTATTACCGTCATTGGATCTCGACCGACACGTGCAGCAATACTGCAATACGATAAACCGCAGTCCCTGTACGCTACAATTCGACCTTTATCAAAGTCAAAAATGGGCTGGTACGCATTTCTGCTTTTTACACGAGACATCACAACAACTTTTCATCAGGCAACAACGTTCAAATGCAATTTATGCAGGAGAAACCGGCTGAACAATTTCCTCATTTAAACACATTGTAGGTGTCGCCACCGCCGCCTGCTTTGTCTGAATGCACTGAAAAGCTAATCTTGTGCATATCTTTCTGTCGTTTAAATTTCACATCTGTGGTATGTTACCTTCTTGGCGTAGCAATTTTAATGACTAACAGTGTAGTTTTGATTGATAAAAACTCAACACACACACAAAATACGCAGCCGCTGAAAGGGTTGATATTTTGACTTAAAAGGAGTCAAAAGAGTTGTACGAGTTTTGTAGGAAAGTGTTGAAAATGACATACTCATTGATGGAATGGATTTTCTTTGTACTGAATTTCGCCGATTGTGGCGCAACAAGAAGCTTTCAGTGCTAATTCCAAGTCTCTAATGACCCGCAGCGGAATACAATCAAAACATTGAATGAGAAATTCGAACGAACAGGTAATGTTATGAATGAGAAGGTCAGAACTATGGTTTTTTATTTCAGTCGGCTATAATAAAAGCAAGTGTATGGATTATTGAGGAAACAACTGTACGCTCCCCTAGAAAATCAGTTCGAAAGACTGCAACCATGGGCTTTTTGAGTTAAGAGGAAGCGCATATGATAATGCAGAAATGCCTGGTCTTGTTCAGCACAAAATTAAAACACAGCTACCGCTTTAGACCGTATCCGCATAGGCAAGGAACATGTTTGCGAATAAATTGCTGAAAATCATTGATGGTGGTAATATTGATACGAACTCTATATGGTTTTCAGATGAAGCACATTTCTATCTCGATGGATTTGTCAATAAGCAAAATTGGTGAACTGAGAACCCTTTGCGTTAAACAGTCACTCAATTTTCCAAAAGTAACTGTATGGACAGCTATTTCTAGTAGAGCTGTAGTTGGATCCTTTTTTTTACGTAATACAGTGACTTCAAAACGGTAAATTGAAATTTTGCATGAGTTTGTGGAAATTGGAAATGCTTTGATAGAATCGTCTGCGACATCCTTGTTTATGCAAAATGGTGTCATATCTTACCAGACTGGTGAAGTTTTCAATTTCATAGAGGAATATTTTGATAACTCTGTAATTATTTTAAATAACTCATGCTTCTCTCAAAGGAAAGGGAATACAGTGGCATCCTATATTCACCAGGCGAATTTATGCGACTTCTTCCTTTGGGTTTACTTTAAACATGCAATTTACAAGAAAAATGTGCTTCCATTCCACTAACAACTTTAGAAAAAATGTCTGGTAAGTTCTTCTTCGGATTATGACAGTTGATTGTAGTTGATAACCGATAATTTGAAAATATAATAATGTGATTTTCATAAGTTGAAAGATTTCGAACAATTTTGCTGCAATTTCCAATTATTCTTCCTTCATTTATATCTTTACTTTCTTCAACACCACCCGTTGGAAAAAATTTTTACTAAAACCAGGAACTTTTTGGGAAACATATATGATCTGTCACATGAAGATAGATGATTAAATTATTATATGTGCGCATTCATCTGAGCTTAGAAGAGTGAGTAATGTTTAATTTAATGAGTGATCTGAGTTTTATGAGTGATAAATTAAAAAAAATTATTTTTATTATTAAAAACGAAATGTTGAGCATTTTTCAAAACATTTCATAAAGTTTTTAAAATTTGAATGTGCATAAAACAAAGAAAAGTATATCATTTTAAATTTTTATATTACAAGGCCTTACTAAGTAATAATTAAAAAGTTAATTTCTTCTTAAAATTTTTTTTTGTATAAACAAGCCACGACTTATAAAATGAATACCTCTCAGTCAGAGTTGAATTTTAAATTTTATTAGGAAAATTTAATTCTCTCGTACTTTAGGTATAAACCTACCCATTTTAGGTAATCCAATACTAACCACTTTGATCACGACCCGGCACTTCACTTAACGACTATATTGGCATCTAATTTAATTTTAATCGAAATCGAAATGATTTCGTCGTGCCGTCGATATGATATGGAATATAAGTACTGTTGTAAATAAAATTTGTGTTATATGCTCTTTTATACCACAGATGTCAGCTTTTACTACTGTTACTCTCTGCTTTTATCAACGAATTCATTAAAAAACTCTACTTGCTTAGTTAAAAACAATGCCTCCGGTTATAGCTTATACAATTGAGATAGACATGAATACTTATATTTACAATTTTGAAAAATAAAAATTCATGTGTTATTTTATTTTCATTAATTTATAATATTTTATGGAATCGATTGTAACATTTGAATTATATTTCAAAAATAATTTTCAGTAAATATTTATAATCATAAAATTTAGAATAACTTTCAAGAGTAAATATCTTAAAATTTCTTAAAGCACGTTATTTACACTTTTCCGTAACTGATTTGATTTGTTTATTGGTTAACTTCGCACTCTAAAGAAATTAAGGACTATTCGTGACGAACATCGTAATTTGGGGCCACAGTCAAGTGACTAAGACGTTACCTGAGCTGGCACTCCCCTCTCCAAATGTTTACCCCCCCAAATGGAAGGGTTTTGAGCCACGACAGGCTTAACGTGCATCAGCTCCCCTACACGGTAGTTCTGCAGTAGCACAATAACTCGAAATGACTCGCTGGTCACGAGTTCCTGATGATGACTAGGGATTGCAATATCGGACCAAAAGTTCAATACCGGCATTCGGTATTTTCTAGATCTTAATACCGTGATACCGGTTTTAATACCGGCAGTAGAAATTTTAGAAAAAGAAAGAAAACACAGGTGTTTCTGTGTTTTATTTGCCAGTTTTATTAGAGTGTAAATATCACAAAAAATAATTTGTAACTTATAAATTATAACAGCATATAAAAGAATCTCAAAAAAGTAAAAGTCTGCTTGTACTTCCTCCCCATTAACTTTAATAATTCTTGAACAATTTTTACGTAGTGCCACCATACTCTTTTCATCATTTAAATAATGAAACCCAACCGAAGTATTAACAACTGATTTCTTATGTTCTTTTAAGTTATTCTTATTCATTATCATGGGTTATTAGGTATGAGTATATGCATAATGAATCTGAAAAATGTTTTGAACCCTAAAGTAAGATACGCAAGTACAATGTGAATAACAAACTAACCAATTTAAAAAATATCGAAATATTACACACTTTCTTCACAACTAGTGCCTTGCTTTCAGATACGAATATGAAACTACGAATTCTGAGCGTGTGCAGTGTTGCTTTGAGCTGCAATAAGATAGTTTTGGCCCGTCTCCTTGGATGATTCACATATTTTATCACTTCTCTCTTGATTCTACGGTGCAACTTTATATTCATAGTCTAATTAATTTCGCTCGTTAGGGATACATAAAAACAAAAACGTAAATTATTTGGTTAAGTTGGTGATCCCTAAACATATAGTGGAAGCAAATTTAAAAATTTCTGGTAAATACCGAAAAAACGGTATTTGAACTTGTGCATACCAGTATTACAAAATTGTACAAATGGCTTAAAATACCGGTATTCGGTATCCCGGTATACCGGTATTGCAATCCCTAATCATGACCTCTCTGCTACCAAGGCCATAGTTTTTGTACCTTACCGATATTTTTGTTAGTTAAGCGTATTTCTGTTATAAGAGTTAATATTTACAAAAATAATATTTATTCAAATAATAGTGGAGACATTTAATGAAATAGTTTTTTTTGTATCAGGATTAATATTTGTGTTACAGAATCCAAATTTTTATGGTTATGGTCTGTACTCTTTCAAATGAGCCACTGTTTCGATTTCATGAAAGACCGAATTGAATATTGAAATATACTCGTATTATACAGAACTGAGTCTCATAT
Source organism: Trichonephila clavipes (assembly GCA_019973935.1). Lineage (NCBI taxonomy): Eukaryota > Metazoa > Arthropoda > Arachnida > Araneae > Nephilidae > Trichonephila > Trichonephila clavipes. Next base: position 1,452,163 of record BMAU01014849.1, read on the forward strand.
TCCTCACACAATGGGATATAGAAGTTAGGAAAGTGAGGTATGAGCTTTTTTTAGTGTCATTTTTGTCACTGTATCATGCTTCAGAAACATGAAGTCCCGTATACTTTAGTCTTCGTTCAACATTTAGAGAAATATTAAAATTAATCTATAAATTAGAGTTACCCGTATTGAAACCGATAATTCAGGTAAGCAAAACTTGAAAATCCCTCATACCCCAATAAGATGAACCATCGACAAATTGGTGCTTTTTCTTCTTTTAAGGGGACTTGGCACCCTTTGAGCAAACTTCTTTATTTACGTATTTAAAAATTATATTTTAACATTTTATACAATGTTTCTATTCAAGAAAATGTTACCAGATGAAAATTTTCATATATTATTCACACAATTTTAAAAATTTCAATTTTTTGAAGAAAATTGGGAAAATTTTAAAATCCTACTCCTTTTGTAAAAATTAATTTTTTGACCTGAAATTTTTTTATAATATTCTTATGGATGTTATTAACAACTTTAGGGATCGAATTTAGAATAACTTCATTCGTTTTCGAGAAAAAAAAATAAAATGTTGATATACAGGCTAAAAATCAACGAAAAAGCCAACATGTCTTACATTTTATTTTTTTAAAAAAAAGTATTCAGTTTATAGCAAAACGGATCCCTAATTTTATTACATGCTTTATTTTTAACACGCAGGAAAAAAATTGAAGTGATTGGTAAATAATTGTCGAAGGAGTAGCATTTTGAATGCACTAAGGTTTCGAAAAATACAAACTGAGAAAAACCACTTTAAAGTTTATAATTCTGAAAAAATAATTATTATAAGCTTAATTAAACTTATAAAATACCACTTTAAGATATTACTTATACGTTTTTCTTTAAAATAATTGCATTTTCATATGTTTTCAACCCACACATTTTTATAAATGATCAACTTTTAGAGAGTACTAATTGCACAAGAAAACTCAAGAACTTTTAAAAAAAAAATTCTGTCACGACAGAAATTTTAGCTGTTTTTCTTCTTATAATATTAAAGTATTACATTTGTATGAAAAATATATCAGGAATAAGAACTGAAATTATATATAAAATTATTAATATAAAATGCCTTAATTTAAAAATTTTACATGCACACATTTCACAAGGAAGAAAAATTACATTATTGTATTGCCTCGGAAATATTCTGCTTTTAATACTACACATTCTTTTTATAGTTATTATTTCTATTTATAAAATAGATTTTTTTTTAGCATAACGCATTTTTTAGCTTTTTTTTCTAAAAAGGGGGTGTGGCTGAATTGCCTAATTTATTTTCAAATAAAGTTTTATTCAACTTCTAACTTTCCGACATGCACAAGTGATATATCAATCGAAAGATAATAATGCAAAGAATAAAATTAAATGAAAATAAAAAAAACGATAGGTTTGTGATTTTTAGGGTTTCAAGTCCCCTTAAATAAACAAAGTGCACTATAGAGAAATAAATATTATAATTTATCATGTACGAATTGTATTAAAAGTAGATTCATGTTCTTTATATCATGCAGTTAATGATTTTAAAATAAGTTGCAGACCTCATTTTGTATTTTAAACCCAACTTAACCCTTTTTCAACAAATAACTTTTATTTTATAGCCACTTAAGCAAAATCCCATCACTTCTCATATATCCTGAAAATTCTACTCGTTCACATTCACTCCATGCCCTCCATCTTATTCATCATCTCACCATTCTACTGAAGATACAGTTGTTGAAACTACCATTAAACTACTAAAAGCCGCCCATCCGGTGTAGTGGCCCGTAACGCTGACTGAGGTGCCGTAGGGGCTGGGTTCGAATCTCGGGTTAGGCATTGATATTCGTGTTTTCCTTCTCTCCTTTGTGATGTGGGCTTCACGTTTACTTCTATGTAAGCCCCCCACGGGGTATGTAATCCCGTACACGGGGTTATAAATGTTCTAAAAAAACTACTAAAAAAGGAACAAAAGAAACTCTGTGGAAGAGTGACGCCTATGATCTTGCAGAATACCCTGGAAGCAGCGCTGTAGCCGCCTTTCGTCTAGTTACAATACAAGAGTCGCCCAACCGGTATAGTGATTAGTGACGCTGACTACGGTGCCGAAGGGACTGGGTTCGAATCCCGGAGAAGACATGGATGTTTGTAAATGTATAGTGCCTTTGCGGCATGGGGGTACTCTAAATAGACGTAGAGCCGCAAGTCCTCTCGTGGGGTTGGTGGAAGGGGAAGAGAGGTGGAGGCCCCTGACCACCCCAGGTGTCCTTCCTCAAAATTGGGGTGGAAACGAACCAAATCGTACTACCATCTGCATGGTGCTCAAAGCTAAGGCTAACGACATGCGTAAAAAATTCTAGCCCTTAGCCACGGTGAATTTCATGGGCCTCGATCTGACTTCGTCAGGCAGGTGGCACTAGTCACAACAACAATGCACGATTTTTTATATGCCCACCTTTACAGATTCCAAATAGTTGATTATTATGCCTGCTCCCTTTGTTGCAATGGTGCATTGATGAGCCCTGAACATGCTCAGCGCTGACTTAGAACAATATTTTCTCAAGATGCTGGGAGGCTAGAGTTCTTCTAAACAGTTTACAAACTTGATGTTGTTTTTGTGGCGTGCTTCGCCCCCACCTAAATTCCTCTTAACTGTAACCAGCTTGCGAGCAGAGAGAAGTGAACTTATATGAACGCCAGTGAGACACTTGCTCCTTCTTCTCTGCCTGACTCGCATGGGATATCAGCACGCACTCTTTCTTTTATTCAATTTTCATGCATTAATCTAAGCAGCTTTTTAGTAATTTTTGTAATGTTCTATAATGTAATTGTAAATTAAAAATATGCTTAACCTTTTTTTATCACGAATTATTACTATTTTTATGCCATGGACTAAACCTTAATTAGATTCACACACATCACGCCATAACTGGTGGCCCTGACGTGATAGAACCCACGACCTTTGGATTAATATCCCACGTGGCAGTCAAACCACCACCTTTTTGGAAACATAACCCTGCGCTATGGTTTGTGACATTAGAGGCGGAGTTCGACTTAGCAAAAATATCTAGTGATACCGCTAAATTTACTTTATGTTCTGTCTGCTGTTGAGTCGGACATATTAAATTCTGCTAGCGACTTGGTTCTAAAATCCCCTGAAAACGGAAAGTAAGAAGTCTTAAAAAAGCGTCTAATCAAGGTTCACTCAGAAAGTGAGGCTTCTAAAATTCAAACTCTCCTCCAAGTTTTAGAATTAGGGGACCAACGGCCATCACAGATTCTTACTCGCATGCATTCCCTCACCGGCGATAATGTTGGCGAACCACTTTTGAAATCGCTGTGGCTTGGACGTTTGCCTAATGGAACGCAAACAATTCTTGCTGCTCTTAACGAAAACTTAGTAAACTAACTACTGCTGCTGATAAAATTAATGACCTGACTTTTCCCCAGGGAAATAATTCAGTTGCAGCAACATCTAAACAAAAAACTGCGTAATTAGAACAACAAATTGATCAACTTGCACAGAAAGTAAGCGCATTAACTACTTTCATGAAGTGCTCCCGTAGCCCAGCCGGAAACTCAAACCATTTCCGCATTCGCAGTAATTCGCGACATCGTTTTAAAAGGTACCAAGAACCTACAAATGGATATTGCTTTTACCATACAAACTTTGGCAATAAGGCAAACTACTCCATGGTGTACTACTCTATGTTCGGAAAACTAGAATGGCGATCGTCTCATTAACCGCATTTTATATTGGCCGATTCTTGACCTAAGATAACTTTTTTTTATCAATATAGGTGCTAATATTTCTGTTATTCCGAAATCTTTCGCGCCTCCTGCTAAAGTTCAACAAGATTTAACTTTGTACGCTGCGAATGACACAAAAATACCGACTTATGGCACAAAACGAATTTTACTTGATCTAAGATTACGATGCCAATTTACTTGGTCTTTCGTAATCGCAAATGAACGCCAACCAATCATTGTGGTTGATTTCGTGAAGCATTTTAATTTGCTTGTCGAGGCTAAACATCATAGAGTTATCGACGCCAACACTAAACTTTTTTCGAACGGCCAGTTTCCAAAAATTAAATCTGTAGCATCTAACCTAGCAATATTAGTCGGCAGTACTAATATTGATAAAGTTTTAAAAAACAATATACCGAATTAATTAACCCTTCACAGCCGATAAATGTTGATATTTCATATCAAGTCTATCATCACATAAAAACTAAAGGCCCCCACCAGTATTTTCAAAACCTCTAGTCGCTTCGCACCCACAATTTTAAAAGCTGTTAAGAAAGAATTCGAATACCTTATGACGCAAGGTATAATTCGTCCGTCTAAGAGTCCCTGGGCAAGCCCACTGCATGTTGTTAAGAAATCTAATGGAGAGTATCGACCCTGTGGTGATTACCGTAGACTTAATTCAGTTACCGTGCCCGACCACTATCCAGTCCCTCGCATTCAAGACTGCACTCAAAATCTGTATGGAAAAACTATATTCACTACTTTGGATTTGGCCCGAGCGTATCATCAAATAGCAATAAATCCACCCGATATTCCTAAAACAGCCGTAACTATCCCATTTGGTTTATTCGAGTGTACTGCTATGCCCTTTGGACTTCGAAATTCCGGTCAAACATTTCAGAGAGACACATGCATCAAGTCTTCGCTCATCTAGAATTTTGCATTCCATATTTTGATGACTTGCTTATAGCATCTTTCTCCGAGGATGAACACCTTGACCACTTACATCAAATTTTTTTTCTCGTTTAAGAGATTACAGCCTCAAGTTAAACCCCGATAAATTGTCTTAGGCTAGTGATGGTGTCCCTATGACCCGTGGGTCAGACACTGACTCACACAAGCTTTCTAACTGACCCATGACTACTAGGCAACCACTTGTTTGTTTACGCGGGTTTATTTAGATTTTCTAACTTGTGTGGATTATTTATAGTCTATTTGTATTTTTTCAAGTACTGCATTGACACAAAAGCAATTTAAATGCTGTCTATAACCTTCAGTTAGATCATCAAAATTCCAAAATTACGCAAATGACAACAAATGTATACGAAAGTATGTAGTATTTGAAATAAAACAAAAGTGCAAATACAGAGTACAATTTTGCTCACATTTTGCTTGTTGAAAAAAAAATCGACAAACCAAAGCAAATAAAAATATTTAAACCACTTTCTTCGGATAAAATGCACATTTGTAAGGTTCTGTTCAGTTTTGTTTGTTGAAAGAGACTTCCATAGCACTTGTACCGTCCCCTGTCTGTTACACCTTGTAAGGCGCCAATGGGCACCATGCGTATGTCGGTTATTCCCGATGCAAGTAATATTTGACTCGCAATTTAAGGCACGCCTGCACCAGTCAGTACCAGTGTTGAACTTAGTGGCATCCATTTTGAACACATTTGAAAGTATAGTATATATTGGTGTATATTTTAGGCATGTTAATTCAAAATTTCTTCTCAAAGCTATTGTGTATTCTACATATAAATATTTTTAATTGTAGCCCTGTACTATGTCGGCGGTTAAAAAATTAAAAACAGGCCATACAAGTTCAGGGCTATATCAAGCGGAATAGTTTAATAAATGTGGTGTAATTGCTAGGGATAATATGGCTATATGTGTAACTTGTCATGGAAAAGTGACTTCCCGTATATATAATATAAAAAGACATTTTGAAATGCATTCTAATCTCGGCATGTCAACAGATAAAAAAAACGTATTTTTTAGTAAAAAAAAAAAGAAGGCAAGAGAGAGAATTTTTCTTAAATCAGTGTTTTAAAAAGTTTTTGGGTTCCAAAAAATAACATTGCAGCTTCTAGTTTTCAAGTTGCCCATTGCATTTCTCGCCACGGGAAACCTCTTCAGAAGGAAAATTTGTAAGAAAAGCGTTTCTAGATTGCAGTCCTACAACTTTTGCTGATTTCAAAGAAAAAGATGTTATTATAAAGCGTATAAATAAATTACCTATAGGTCGCAATATAATTAAAAATCAAGCAATAGAATTATAAAAAAAAATTTCGCAAATACATAACAACTTAAATTATGCAGAACTGTATTCAAATGCTTTAGATGAGAGTAATGATGTAAATGTTTATGCACAATTAGCAGTTTTTGCTCGGTATAAGTATGGAAATACAATGAAAGAAGGGTTAATAAAACTAATAACGTTGAAAGGAAGATATTTTTAAAGAATTTGATAGTTCATTTAAAGAAATAGATATTGACCTTCAGAAAATAGTTTCTGTAACAACACACAGAGAGTACACCTAGTATGGTAAGGAAAAACATTGGATTTATTCAATATCTTAAGCAAAATATTTCACTTTCTCTGATTGAATTTCATTGTATAATACACCAGCAAGTTTTATGCGCGAAGCTTGTTTTAAAAAACGTTTTCCAAAGTAAATAATGTCATTGTGATAAAAAATAATCAACTTTATAAACGCAAGAGCTCTTTATAAATGACAATTTGCACAATTCTTAAAGGAAATTGAACGCCAATATTCAAGGATGTTGACATACAATAACGTGCGATGACTTACTTTCGGTCAAGTCCTTGATCGTTTTGTAACGTTATTAGAAGAAAAGCCCTTTTTTTAATTGAAAAAGACAATAGTTTCAATGAATTATCCAGTGTACATCGGTTGAATGATTTTATGTTTTTATGCGACATCACTCAGCATTTTAATGAACTGAATAAAAAACTTCAAGGATATGGACCAATTGTTTTAATGATGTTTGAAAACATTAAAATATTTATGACGAAACTTGACATCTTTACTTAGAATTTGAAAATGAAAATCATGAAATATTTTCCTCAATTACAAAATCATTTTCAAAACACAATAATTTTTGATAACTACGTTGACATTCCAGAAAATGCAATTAAAAAATATTTAATGATTATGCAGGAAATAAAACAAACTTTTAAGAAGAGATTCAATCGATTTAAAGGTGTGGAAAATACATTTCACTTTATTTTATATCCCTACAAAACAGACTTTGAAACAATGGAGTTGACCTAATTTAGGTGGAGAGGTATCGATAATTTAGAAATGGAATTGGTTGAATTGCGAAACATCGTAGTATGGAAAACAAAGTTTGAAGACTTCATTTCTGAAGTAGAAGGAAAATTGTGAGAAAATGATGCAGACAATATAAAGTAAAAATTGAAAATATTATATTAAACGAATGGGATTCTTTACCAAATTTTATATCAATGAAAAAACTAGTTAAGGCTCTTTTAATGATGTTTGGATTCCCATATTCGTATGAAAAGTTGTTTTCTCCAATGAACTTTGTAAAATCTTCTTATAGAAATAGAACTGACAGGGAATTAACAGCAAAATGCATTAAACTAATGAATACGAAATATGAACCTAATTTTAAAAAAACTATCTGAAAATAAACATCAGATTTCTCATTAAATACTTTATAATCAATTTCGTTATACATATATGCATATATATGTGCATATATACTAATAAATAATATTTTATAACATATATTGTATGTAATTTTCGTTACTGCTTGTTCATTCAAACGCTTATCGCAATTTGCACCAAACACTTAAGAACTGTCGACTCCACTAAAAACTTTTAAATTGTCAAACCATGCCCATTTTTACCCGTTAAACCAATTGAATTTTAAAGATTATTAGTTTCAAAAATACTCAGTTAAAAATTTTTAAACTTAACTCTGGTGCAAATGGGCATTAGAGACCCACGAGCTGGTACTAAAAAACATGAACAAAATTTGACCCACTTCTCCAAAAGGCTCGCCCTCCCTGTTTTAGGCAAAACATCTGTAAAATTTCTGGGTTGTCTCATAACAGCTGAGGGTGTTAAAACACTTCCCGGCAAAGTCGAAGTCATTGCAAATTTTCCTAAGCCGGATACTATTTCACCAACTAAGGCATTTTTTGTCCATGTTAATTTTTTATAGACGTTTTTTACCGCATACAGCCAAAGCGCAAGCACCTCTTAACAGGTTGCTTACTAATTGTAAAAAAAAAAAAATGATGAACGTCCCGTTCCTTGGAACGAGGAAGCAGAGACTTATTTATACAATGCAAATCCTCATTTGCTTACGTTGTAACCCTGACATCCTACTCCCAAACAACAGCTCTGTTTACTTGTTGATGCGTCCAACACCACAGTTGGGGCTGCATTAAATTGCTTGACTGAAAATTGTCCTCAACCTATATATCGCGTTTTTCTCACGAAAACTGAGTGCAATAGAAACAAAATACAGCACGAATGAAAGGGAGCTTCTTTCTATTTACTTAGCTATAAAACATCTTAGGCAGCAGCTGGAAGGACATAATTCTATAATATTTACAGATCACCACCCTTTAACTTTTGTGTTTAATAAAATTTCAGACTCACTTGAGCAGCAAAGTTGGCAGACTCGACGCAGCAAAAAGTCGTCAGACTCAATTGACGCAACAGTAACAACTCACACACTAACCATAACAACAAATATCTCATTCGTTTGCCTATCCACCAACTCACTGGTGGGGGAGTACTGTGGTGGTACCTAAATAAGCCAGTAACAGGAGAGATCACTTTTGTCTAGTGGTATGTTACGTGCTTACTAATCCAAAGTTGCATACCCACCAACTCACTGGTAGAGGAGTGTGTGGCGGCAGTAACAACCTCAGGACTGAAGTGATCATTTTGGTCCACGGGAAATTACGTGCTTAAGGAGCAGAAGGTGCCGAGTTCTATCCTCCTCATGCCGTGGTTGCCAGGTGGTCAAGGAATCGGATCATGGCTGGTGTGTCATGAGTTCGAGTCCAGTACCACTAAAGACTTGCCGTGTAGGGGAGCAATGCACTTTAAATATGTCGAGAGATCAAACGTCCTCCCGTTGGTGTGGTGTGGTAGTTAGGAGAAAGGGTGCTAGCTCAAGTGACGTCCTCGTCACTTGACCATGGTTCAAAATTAAGAGGTCCGTCGCCAAAAACTCTCGTGTGGCTAAACAATGCAACTACTCACTCATTCACTCTATCATCTTCATTGGTGACCTTGAAGCTAAACTACGAAAAACGCAACCTTCGCGCGCAGCAGCTGTGGTGCCATCTATCCACTGCAAATGCAACTAAGCCGTCACACACGATGACGCAACCAGCAAAGCCATCACACATGATGACGCAACCCATAAGCCGTCACACACGATGGCGCACCCCACAAGCCATCACACACGATGGCGCAACCCACAAGCCATCACACACACTGGCGCAACCCACAAGCCGTCCGTCACATATGATGTCGTAACCCACAAGCCATCACACATGATGACGCAACCTGCAAGCAATCACGCGCGATGACGCAACCCACAAGCCGTAGCACTTAAAATGACGCAAACAACTCACACGCTCACCATAACTACAGTGCGTTCGTTCGCCTATTCACCGAATCACTGGCAGGGGATTGTGTAGCGGTGGTATCTGTATAAGCCAGTAATAGTCTCCATGCTATAATGATTATTTTGGCCAGGTTGCCAAAGTACTGTCAGGTCGCTTTTTATGCGGATTGTTTTTATGCGGATTGTTTTTATGCGATTTTGAAGTTGTGCGGTTTGTGTATTTCTAACATTTGCGGTTTGTATTCCAAACATTTCTAGATTTTTGTTATTATTATTATTATTTTTATGCTGAGACGTAGATCGTAGTATTCCGAGAATTTCCGTATCTTTTTGGTGCTTACGTCTGCGGCTCGGCTGCGACAGTCTTAGATTCGCATTCGTTATTTCAGTAGTATTTCAGTAGTATACCGATACGATATCATTATTTCGAAATTATATTTTCTCTTAGCGGTGCCTCGTTCATTTTTATAAAAGTTTCACTTTAATAAGTGGCGAATTTAAGTTGCAATATAATAAGCAGTAACCTTTGATTTCTGGATTTAAAGTGAGTGTCGTAAAGTTTTATTTTTCATTAGAAAATCGTAAGTGTGATTCTTTTAAATTTCTTTTCTAAGATTTTATTCGTCCCAATGGAGTGAAAAAAACATCAAAGACAGTCAATTTCGTTGGAAACGAAAATTGTAATTTTAGATCGCTTAAGAAAAGGAGAAGGATCTACGGCTATATTGGAAAACATTTTAATTTAGGCGAATCTACTGTCAGAGCAATTAAAAAGAATGAAGCTGCAATAAGAAAATCGGTCATTTCTGGTACAAAATTAAGCACCAAATTTGCATCGTACATAAGGGATGTATTATTAGAAAGAACGGAAAGAGCCATCGCAATTTGGATTGAGGAACAAGTTCAAAGAAGGATTCCTGTAAGTGGTTATTTAATCCAAGAAAAAGCTCTTCAGTTTTATAAGTCAATGAAACAGTCAGAACCATCAACTTCCACTTCCCAAGCTGGAAAAGAATTTTCAGCTAGCAAAGGATGGCTAACCAGGTTCTTAAAAAGAAATGCACTTCATAATATTAAGGTAACAGGGGAGAGTGCGACAGCAGATGAAGGAGCAGCAAAAATATTTCCAGAGGAGCTAGCGAAAATTATTGAAGAAATGGGGACTATTCTGCCGATCAAGTATTTAACGCTGATGAAACAGGACTTTATTGGAAAAAAATTGCCTAATCGTACTTACATCGCAAAGGATGAAAAAACTGCAAGTGGACATAAAGCAAGTAAGGATCGAGTCACCTTATTACTTTATAGCTATGCATCAGGAGATCGGATGTTGAAACCTCTCTTAATAAATAAATCTCTTAGACCACGCGCCCTTAAAGGTAAAGATTTAAAACAACTGTCCTTGCATTGGATGGCTAACCCGAAAGCCTGGATGACAACAGCTATTTTTACAGAATGGTTCAATAATTGTTTCGTACCAGAAGTGGAAGCCTATATGAAGGAAAAATCTCTCGATTTTAAAGTTTTATTAATTGTTGACAATGCAGCAAGTCATCCACAATTAGAACATCCAAATGTTCAACTAGTATTTCTTCCACCCAATACAACAAGCCTTATTCAGACATTAGATCAAGGCATAATTGCAACTTTTAAAAAATATTATATTAAGACAACGTACAAATTCATCTTGAATAAACTAGAAAATGAGTCCTTAACAGTAAAAGATTTGTGGAAACAATTTTCTATTTTTGATAAAGACCTAGACTCAAATAAGACCTAGAACTTTAAATGCCTGTTGGAAAAAGATTTGGCCAGCATGTGTGACAGACAATACAACCACTCAAACATCGACACTATCAGATGAAATAATTAATTTGTCACATGAAATTTGAGGAGATGGTTTTAATACCTTCAGGAACGATGATATAGATGAATTGCTTGTGGATGATGCATTAAGCGACAATGATATTATTGATTTAACTGTAGACGGCGTCGTAGGTCCAGTAGGTGATAATGATGAGGAAGAAAAATCAACTCCCCTTGTGATGTACCTCCCCTTGGAAATACATCCCTCGAAGTATCAGCGTGAGCTACAGGTGTAGGGTTAACGAAAGAACTCGGATCAAACATTATCTTAATATGACTTTATTAAGATATTCAACTTAAACCTTTAACAAATATAATTATAATAATTAATATGAGAGAATCTACGATGACGCAATACGCAACACACAATACATATATGTATATTATGATCCAATCTAATTCAGACCAATCTCAATAAGCGAACCGCCTAATCCTCAATTCTACTAATAAGTAATCAATCCTACCTTATATTATTCCGTAAAAAAAATGCTACTTGTCTTTATCTACAATAGTATGCAGCTTGACGACTAACTTCTAGTCGAACACCAATATGTTTATCCACAACACGTAAGACTTAAATCTTGAACGACGAACTGCAATAATCATCAACTGCCACAACGTTCATCAATTGTCTAACATTCCTTTACATTGCCATAACGCTTACTCTAAGATCCTATATTTAAAGTCCGTTTATTTGAATCTCTTCTTCACATCTCGTTTCTTGGATTTGGTTGGAAAAGAGTTGTCATTAATTCTGGCCCAAAGAACCCAAAGGACTTGTTAATGAAAAGACGCGTAAGACGTCACACCCTCACTGGAAAATTAATTCAAGAAGGTCTTCAACTTTGCAGTAAATTAGAAAATCATTTTCTTATTAATGACCCCAATTCTGAACGAGCCTCTAAATTACAACATGAGATGCTGAACTGCATGTCTGGATATCGTGAACTACATATATACAAAAAATAAAAGAATCCTCATCGCAAAGTTTAATTACAGATTACATTGTCAGAAAAGGAAGAGCTACACAGAACGAGAATGAAGTTTGTGAAAATCCGTGGCCTTAACCGCAAATATCTATTGCAGAGACAGTCTTTTCTGATGATGAAGGTGATTTGGAACCACTTCGCAAACGGTGCAAACCATTATCAGATAGAGATAATGATTAAAAATGTAAAACTATGTGTATTACTTTTCCATAAAATAAAATGAATTAAGGTTTGAATACAAGTTGTTTTTTTTAGCTTTTGTATGAATTTCTTTCAGACATTCAAAGTAATTTATCATGCAGCCTATTTCTTTTCATTTCTGCAATTTTTTTTTATGCGGTTTTAAGTTAATTTTAACTAGTTGTTTTGGTTTTATGCGATCTTTGAAAACTAAGAAACGTATCCCTACTTTTTCCATTCAAGTAATATCTTTTTTAATGCGATTTTTTTATATGCGTTTTTCAGTATAACGTATCTACCGCATAAAACGAGACCTGACTGTACTCGTTTACGGAAAGGAAGGTTCCAGGTTCTAATCTTTCTTCATTCTATTACTGGTTTATTTACATATTACCATATAATTTTAACCTCTTTTTATATTATTTTAATCTTTAAAAGTTAGCCTTTTAATATTTCTTTTTATGTAATTCTTCTTTATACAGACTTTTTAGTGTATATTATCGTATTGTATGCTCTATATATTGCATTATTATTGTATTTTAGTTTTAGATCTCTGTATGACATAAGGATACTTGTCTCTGTATTGTCAGCAGCATTAAAAATTATGCAAATTATTTTTTAAAAAAAACGCGAATTTTACTACTTACGGTTTTCCAAAAAAAAGTGCTAAGTACTTCACATTTAATCATAACTTTTTTGCCACTAATTTTACAAAATTCGATAATGACATTAAAAAAATTGAAGATTATCCACATTAATCAAACATCAAGTAAAGAAGAAAAAAATTCTGTTCGATATTTAATTCTCAAATGGTAACTAACACACGCAGACTGTGAATTGATTGTTTCAATTCACAAACAATATTTTTAATTTCTCTATACGAACTTTTTCTTTCTATCGAATCCTTTGTTTACACTATTAAAATTCGAAGGTAAACAAACGTATTTATCTATCTATCTATGAGACTAGGTGTATCTATCTTCTCGCGAACCGCACAACGCAGAAACTCGCCGAAGGTACCAAAAGGTCGGGAATGATCCGAGAAATCCCTTTTGACTATTTATATTCCGATATTGCAATTAGTTAAGATGACTTGGTACCCTTGTGACGGATCTGTACGGCACTTTATCACTAATACTCTTAGGCGTCTTTGGGGATTGTAAATTCGCGTATATTTCCAACCAGCTCTAAAAAAAGAAACCGGGATATGAAAATTAGTCAAAGTATTTAAGGAGAGTGTTGTAAGTTAGCAGATAGAAGGCCATTGAGTCAATAGAATTCAAGTGGATTGTGGGTTTGGAGTATTGCTGTTATTATTCAGCGAAGTAGCATTAGAAGGATTGATCTACCTGTAGAGAACGACATTACAGCCAGGTGATATATTATAACTTAGTTTCTCTGACCACAATATTAATATATAATAAAGTCAGGGAAAATTTAATGAATGTTAATAATTCAAGTTGTGTGCATATATTTCTCGGTCCTCTTATTCCGGTTAACCCGTTCGATCTTGAGAGTAGTAGTTGATTAATATTATATTTTGTAATTTAATTTAATAGTAAAGGTAAATCCCTTTGACGTAGACATATATTGTTTAATATTTGTAATTAGAAGGTTTCTAATTGAATATATTAAATAAATATAATTTGTTATTATACAAATGGCGTCTGGTCATTCTTTGCTTCAAGTTAATCTTAGTGTCCAAGGGGGAACCCAGGGGGGTTCTCACAGTGGCACCCAAAGAAATAGTAACAACGTGTTGAGAGTAGGATCTAGTTTTTGAGTAATCCCCGAGCAATTTTTTTCGGGGGTTGAAAATGTGACAGAATTTTTAGAAAACATAGATAGCAATTTAACATATTACGAGATGCCCACACAAATGGCTTGTGCATATCTGAAGGGTCATCTCATGGGACGGGCACTAGATTGGTTTGATGTTTTAGGTTATAGGGTTGTAGAGGAAAAGGCGACAGAGATTACGCGCACTTAAAACAAGCTTTGACGGAGCAATTCCCCGTGGTTCGAAATAGATCGGAGCTCGAGACGCGTTTCTATGCGTCGTACCAAAATCACAACCAGAGACAATTAGATTTTGTGTATGAATTATTAAAGATACACCAGCAATTAAAACTAGACATGGCGGAGGAAAAACTGCTGGATCATGTTATCAGTCGTTTAGAACCTCAACTTTTGGATTATGTGGAGGTACGACACCCGCAGACTACGTCTAGTCTTCTACAGTTGATTGATAAATACGAGGAGAGGTTTCTAAATAGAATGACCAGGGGTTCGAGTCAGGAATTCCAAAACGCAACCCATAGCGCGAATCCAAACAGGAATAGGCAGGAGAATTGGCGGGAGACCAGAGTTAACAACTGATACTATGACAATAGCAGACCGCAGAGGGAATCCAACAGATTTGGAGGTCAAAGTGTTGGGGATAATCGCAGGTTCGATAGTCGACGCCGAAGTGGTCAATCTAATCATAGATTCAATAATCACGGTGGTTGACAAGGTGGTTTGAGGAATGGTGCTTTCAGGGGTCAGAATGGTCAAAACAGGTATTTAAACTTTTAAGCGATCGAGGCGAGTCTGAAGGGTGATCGATCGCAAAATACAGCAAATCCTCCTTATACTGAATGACTTAGGGTGGGTTGAATTGCAGATCCGGATCCGAGATTTTCAGAAAACCTGGGAATTCCCTATTCTTAATAATATGCAGAACAATACATTCTCGGAATTGATTTTATGAAGAATTCAAGATTATTTTTCGATTTCGTTGAGAAATCGTTGGTCATTCCAGATGACCAAATTAAATAATTGTTAATTGTGGAAATGCCGGTCGAGATAGAACTATCCAATACAAAACTGGGTGAAAGGCAAAAAGGAGAATTACAAGATTTATTTAATAGTTTTAAGGGTCTATTTTCAGACAAATCTGGGTTAACTCATGTATTATATCATGAAATCGATACGGGGGACCAGGGGCCAGTAGTGTCGAGACCCTATCAAAAGGATAGAGTCAAGCAGGGGATAATCGACTATCACATTCAGAAAATGTTAAAGGAGGGTAAAATTCGGCCTATTCAATCACCATATGCGTCTACTGTAGTATTAACACGCAAAAATAACCGCCTTCCTCCAGATTCTCCAGAGGCGTATCGATTCGCGATTCACTATCGCAAGCTCAATGTGATAACTAAGTATCCGAGATATCCATTACCGTTGATAGATGACCTGATCACGAACATCCCTCTTACGACCATTATGTCGACTCTCGACTTAAAATCGGGTTACTTCCAATTAACCTAAATTCCTAGAGATATAGAGAAAACCGCGTTTATTACGTGAAAGGGCACCTTTGCGTTCAACCGCGTATCATTCGGCCTTTCAGGGGCGGTGCCAAGTTTTCAAAAGACGATCGATATGATACTTAATCCTGTTCTAGGGTGTTTTGTTAGTGTTTATATGGATGACGTAATTATCACGTCTCCATTATTTACTGAACACGTAGATCATTTAAATCGGGTATTTACATTGTTGCGAGACGCAGGTCTAACATTGAATAAGGATAAGTGTCACTTTCCACGTGACAAATAGAAATATTTAGGAATAATAATTAGTAAGGACGGAATTAAAACCGATGATAACAAGGTCAATGCAATCACGGAAATGATGCCACCAAAAAACAATAGGGAAGTGTCGAAACTTTTAGGGATGACTGGTTGTTACCAGAAGTTTATTCAAAATTATGCAGATATCTGTGAACCATTATAAAGATAAAAGAAAAAGGAGGGCAAAATTTAATTGGTCGACGGAGGCACAGGATTCCTTTAATAAAGTTAAGCGAGCATTAACAGAGGAGCCAGTTTTTCAATTGCCGAATTTTCAGGAACAATTTAACTTATTTACGGATGCTAGTGGGGTCGGAATTAGCGCTGTGTTGAATCAAAATCAAAGACCTATTGCATTCGCGTCTGGAATCCTGAACAATGCCGAAAGAAATTGCACAGTTACGGAACGCGAGTGTTTGGCGATGATATGGGCGTTGAATAAGTTCCGGACTTCTTTTGGGGTACTGCCAAGGAAGGTCATAACAGATCATGCGGCGTTAAGAAAACTCACGAATGGGAAAAATGTATCTATTAGAATGATTAGATGGGCGCTTAAGCTGTCGGAGTTTAACATTGAATGGGAACATCGGCCTGGTACCCAGAACTTTGTCGCGGACGTACTATCTAGGAATCCGGTTGACAATGTTGAAGGATCACAAATTTCGTGCGCAGCTCTTAGAGCCTTAGTTTTGAACTCCAGGGAGCAATTAATTCAAGAACAACGGGAAGATCCTGAGTTAGGGCATATATATCGCTATTTGGAAAATCCGGAAGATGGTTCAGTTAATGCAACTGTGTGCGAGGATTGGTCCCAGGGTTTTAAGTTAATTGATGGTTTACGCGAAGTATTGTACGACTCTATAGGGGAACTCAGTATACATTCCTCAATCTCTTTGCGAAGCAATAATGAACGAATTTCACGATAAACCATTAGCCGGCCATTTAGGAAAGAAAAAGCCATATTTAAAATTACGTGATTCGTGTTATTTTCCGTATATAAGGAAATGCATATTTAAATATGCATCAATCTGTGACCGGTGTCAAAAATTCAATTATAAAAACGTGCAACCAGCTGGTCGATTAATTCCAATAGTAGCTAATTACCCCAATGAAATCGTGACGTTAGACTTAATACGCCCCTACCCAGCATTCCGACCCGAAAGATATAGATGTATCTTAGTAATAACTGACCATTTCACCAAGTGGAGTGAGCTTATACCTTTTAGAAAAGAATCGGCCCAGGCCATAGCTAAGGTCCTTTTTGAAAATTATATTTTACGATATGGAGCTCCTATTTCCTTGATTAGTGATAATGGTCCCCAGTTTATATCCGATGTCTTCGAACACTTAAGTCACAGGTTGGACTTCAAACATATTAAAACTGTAACGTATCGGCCGCCATCTATTCTAACGGAAAGAGTAAACCGCATTTTAGTGCAGATGATAGCTTGCTTTGTAGAAGAAAATCACGATAACTGGTACCGAGATTCCTCCATGAGTTTTCTTTCGCGTTACGCACAGCAGTTAATGAAACTACTGGTAAAACTCCGGCTGAATTATTCTTTGGTAGAAAAATTATCACGCCTTTTCAAAAATTAGTACAGGTAACGGATGGTGCAGAATATGTGGGAGGCAATGTTGAAAAATTATTTGATGAGGCGAGGCAGAATATACAGAGACAACATAAGACGTGGGAGAAAAACTATAATCGAAAAAGGAGAGCGATTAACATCAAAGTTAGCAATTTAGTCTTGGTACAAACTCATTTAATTAGTGCGGCGGGCAGGAGAGTTGTGGGAAAATTTATGCCTAAATTTGAAGGGCCCTACAGAGTGTTGGAAGTTCAAAACAACAATTTGACCATTTGGAAAAGGTTAAAGAAGGGTCACGGTAAATATTGACCAAGTGCGGATTTATCATCCGAGAAATTCGGAAACAAGTAGTTATGATAGCCTTAATGAGACAACATATGAGGGATAGAAATCGGATAATTGGTCTAATAGGTCGGACTCGGAAAAATCCAGACGTTCTAGAAAACCCTCGGGTAAGGAGAATAAGAATTGTACACTGGTGTGCAAAACTTAATCAACAGGTTAGTTTATTGCCATAACTTCACGAAAAATCATCTGAGAGACATGAAATTCAGAAATGAGGGAGAGTATTATGTACGTAAAGGATGACGAAAGCATCGGCTCTGAAAAAGGAATACAATGCATACGGTATGGAATCAAACAAAAACAAGCTTTATTGAACGCATAGTATCGTGACCCATGATGGTCTATCCAACAGGAAGAACAGCAAGCAGATGTTCCTTAATATGGTATATACCCTCTCCTCACCGCAATGGTTGCTTCGCACCGTCTCCGCATACTCAGAACCAGCTGGTGCAACATTTCTTGCGGTAGGAGTGCCCATTCTTAAATCAGCATCTGTTTGAATTGTTGGGTGTTCTCCGGATGATGCAAGCGTGCTGCAATACGTCTCTCCAAAGCATCCCACATATGTTCGATGGGATTTAAATCTGGAGAGTACGCTGGCCAATCCATTCGAGTGATATCTTCACTTTCCAGCAGCTCCTCAACAGCAAGAGTACGATGTGGCCGTGCATTGTCATCCATAAAAATGATGTCTGGGCCAATGGCATCTCGGAACAGACGCACAAGGGGAAGAAGTACCTCCTCACAATAGCGATCCCCATTTACAGACCCTCTATCGAAAATGGGGAGCTCAGTTCGCCCGTTCAGCATAATGCCTCCCCAGACAAGAACTCCAGGACCACCGTCATGTTGTCTTTCCTTTATGTTACTGGTATAAAACCGTGTCTCGATCTCTCTCCAAATCAAAACGCGTTGAGAATCGCTTCTGGTACTGAACCGACTTTCATCCGTAAAGAGGACACGACTCCATTGACAGTTGTCCAGTTTTTGTGCTCTCTGCACCACTGTAAGCGGTGGCGTCGGTGGTCAACTTTCAACGGGAGGCAGAGTTCAGAGCAGCGGGCGAATAGGCCCCCTTTGTGAAGGCGTCTGGCCACAGTAAACCGCGACACTTGTCGCCCCGTTGCTGTAGAGAGTTGCTGAGCAATGACGCTTGCTGACTGCCGTCGGCCTCTTTTCGCCTGCATGATGATATATCGGTCATCCCCTGCAGTTGTCGTCCTCGGGTGGCCACCACAAACCTTTCTAACAGCTGTACCTGTGGTTTGGAACGCTTTCCAAGAGCGCGAAACGACACTTTTGTTGATTCCGTACTCTGCAGCTACGCTGGTGACGATACGCCCCTCCTCCAGCTTTCTGATCATTCTTCCACGTGTAAAGTCGTCCAGGTGATTTCTTCTAGCCATATTTCACGAACTGACTCACTGGCACTTGCAGCAAATATGTTGAATTGCGTCTGCGTCCTTCATTTTATTTTACTGTTGAACAGCACGCGCATACATCACGCGTTTTGCGTACGCTCACGTCACTTCTGAAATTTCGTTCCTGATATTTGCATTCGCATGACGTTTCTACTGACTTACGTGTTCACTGTATTGATCTCCAAACCTCTCCTTTTCTGCAATTTCATGTTTACCTCTCTGGAATTTTCTTCCGCCAAGCGGCAAAGTTCCAATTCTTTGACGTTTTTTTTTTATCCCCGACGTTTTTAAAACACGGTCTAATTTTTTTTATGAGACTCAGACAAAAAAATAATCACAGAATCGGAAAGATCATTTACTTCGCTATGATACGCTATTATTTATTTTACAAAATAATGATATTTTCTATTTTTTACGATTTTTTCTAAAATAAGTCAAAATCGATACGTTTTTATGAAAATGATTTCCAAATCATTCCGTTTGTATTTTCTTTCGCGTTAATTAAATGATATTCTACACTAAAAAAGTTCATGCTTTTTCTCTTTTAGAATCAGTCATTTAAAAAATAAAATATCAAAAACTTTTTTTTTTACGATTTTTCAAAATATACTCAAAATTTAATTTAAATGCTTAATAACTTCTTTATTTATAAAAAATAATCTCATGAAACTTTTTCTTCGTGTGTAGAATGATATTATCCGTAATCTGTACAAAGATTGAAAAAGTTACATAAAAATTATACTCTTTTTTTAATTGTGTTTTTCGTTTTTTTTTTTTCTTTTTACGAGAAATATTTAAACATTATTTTTGTTACATTTTTTGTTTAAAAATTACAGTTGTTCTCAATCGATATATGAAGCTTGAAGGCATTAACTTAAAAATAAAGCACCAAAAAAATTAAAGCTTTAATAAATAACGCAATTTTACAATAGCCAAGGGTTTGGCAGCGAAAACCTGTTTCGCACCAAAGGAGTAACTTCTCCTCTGTGCCCTCCACGCTTGATGAAATGTTACACTAGAAAAGAAGATGCACCTATAAATATTGAAAATCATCAGATTTGGTGAAATTGAATATCTCTTCCTTTTATTTTAAAGGTGTTTTCACTCCTTTTTTTCCGAGAATTCCGTGGCGTGTTCGGCAAGAGCTTTCTATTTTTACCGTTTGTACCCGGGTTCGAAACAACACCGTCGCTTAATTTTCATGATTTTTAAAAAAATACTCAAAATCTTATTCACGCATTTAATAACTTCGCCAGCTATTTTGTAATTGGAAAGATAATTTATTTCGTCACAAAATACAGCATGTTTTTTTTGTTTTGTTTTGTTTTTACAAAAGAACGATACTTTACATATTTTATTATCTTTTCCAAAATGAATCAATATCGATGCGTTTACATGAAAGTGATTTTTAATCTTTTAGAGTAAGGGATTTACAAAGTAAAATGCCAAAAGTTTTTTTTTACGAATTTTTAAAAAATACTCAAATTTTATATATTTAATAACTACTTATCAAATTCAAAATTTTTATAACTTCATTTATAAAAATAATTGCATGAAACTTTTTTCTCGTGTATCGAATATTTCAAAAAATGCACACAATTTTAATTTAACATTTAATGTAGTTGTGAAATTTTGTAATTATAAAAATTTCTACTTTTTTCTACATACAACTATTTTTAAAAAAGTACATTTTCGTTTCCTTGATTTAAAAAGTTGCAAAGTGAGTGAGTGAATATTAAAGTTGCACTGTTCACTTACTCGAGAGCTTTTGGTGACGCACCTCGACGTTTTGAACCATTGTCAAGTGACGAGGATGAGACTTGAGCTGGCACCCATCGCTCTTAACTACCATACCACACCAACGCTGGGACGTTTAAACTCTCGACAGATTCAACATCGGGTCTTCAGCAGTAGCCAAAATTTTAAAAGGGTACCAATAATTAATTGTGGGAAATTACCACGTGAATTTTGGAATGACATTAATATAGAAATCACACACACATACCAGGAACGACTGATAGCGAGAGGGGAAGGGGAATTTCCACGACAATATGTTATGCATTTAAAAATGTTCGTGCAACGCCGGGGGGAGGAATAAACCTGTCTGACAAAGAAAAGAAGTGAAAAAATTACGAAAAAGTTAAGTTATACACTCTGTAAAAGCCCGAGAAACGCCGGGCTAAGCGGAGGAGGGGAAAGTCATTTTGAAAAAGAGTTTTTGAAGAGCTGATTTTGTGAAGGAAAGGGAAAATTTATAAAAGTAGAGAAAGCCCGTGCAACGCGCCGGGCCATGCAGCTAGTACACTTTTAAAACACGACTTGACTCCCATCTTAATGGGAATAAATACCTTTCTTTTATGATAACTAAATCCCTGATTTTAAAATTACCTGACTGCTTTTGCCATTTTTTACTCTTTTATATTTGTATCAGGTAGCATTATAATCACTGCTTCCGAAAATGACTGAATCACTTGCTGCAGGAGTTGCCAACGATCACATAGAGATAATCTTTTGTGATCTGAAATCCCTTTTGAAGAAGCTCATATTAAAATCTGCCTTGTTGTTCATCAGTTGTATAATTCTCTGAATGATTGGTGTTAGTGGATGAGAATTTAGACAAGCTTAACTTTCTGTCTGTTATGTAGAAAATTCCTTATTATATCCTGGGAACCAATTACATGTATCTTATGATTTTTTGTGGATTCTGCAGAGATTTCCCATAATTTTTCTATGAAGGTGGATTCATGCGATTCCTTTGTTCGTTAAATAATCAATGACTACATTAGAAGCCCACTTTTATAACTTTCTATAGGCACCAATGTAATTAGTTCCGCAATTGCTTTACAGCTCATTGAGCCTACCTCTCCTTGAGATTAAACATTTAAGAACAATAATAAACGAGTTTAATGTCAAAACCAGATGAGCAGCTTTAGTGATGAAACACGTATTAGTAGAGAAACATGGCTTCAATGTTCGTACGCCTCGTCCATCGGTAGACTTCACTTGAAATGGCCCAGTAAGCCCAATTCCTTATTTATAGAAGGCTATGAATATAGAAGGCATTTGCCAAGTTTCATATTCTTCAATGATTCACTGAGAATCTTATCTTGTATAAAAGGCTATTTATATATTTATGCATACTTAACATATAATAAAAAGTTACATGCATGGCTTCATTGCCATCTATCTTATACGCAGTTCAGTTCAGTTCAGTTTAGTACAGTGATATCACTGTATTGGTGGAGACTTGGCCAACGCCTTATGCTCCGATAAAATTTATACGCAGTACAACAAAACATACATCTTCAGTTAAAGTTACAATAAACACAGTTATATTACAATACAAAATAAATCACAAATATTACAATAGATATGAGACACCGAGAAAGTACCCTTTTATGTCTAGTGACATATTTTCATAAGATTTTTCAAGCAACTATTCTGTAATTTATTCATAAACCGATATTGCATTCCAAGATCTGAAAGCATGAATTCTATGCCACTATGAAGATATTTGTGATAACAATGTGTATCTCACGATTAATTCAGTGATGCAATACACCGTAAAATCCAGCGTATAATGCACATTTTTAACACAGAAATAAGATCGAAATTTATGGGTGCGCGTTGCACTCCGGGTATAAAAATGATAGCTTTAAAAATAAAAAAAGACCTGAGTATAAAAAATATTAGAACTCTACATGTATCGAAGTACTGTTTGCTTAAAAGAAATAATATTTCTTATATGAACTTGGAGTTGTAAAGGGTGTTTTTTTAGAGGTATAGAACTTTAAATTGCAATGAAACAACGATGTATTATTCGATTGACATGAATTTTTTTTATTCGAAAGATAATCTTGTGGCATTACATTTTAAATATGATTTCTGGCATATGACTGCCACGGCTGGCTCGGATGTAGTCCAATCTGGACGTCCAATTTTCGATGACTTTTTCCAACATTTGTGGCTGTATATCGGCAATAACACGGCGAATGTTGTCTTCCAAATGGTCAAGCGTTTGTGGCTTATCCGCATAGACCAATGACTTTACATAGCACCACAGAAAATAGTCTAACTGTGTTAAATCACAAGATCTTGGAGGCCAATTCACAGGTCCAAAATGTGAAATTAGGCGGTCACCAAACGTGTCTTTCAATAAATCGATTGTGGCACGAGCTGTGTGACATGTTGCGCCGTCTTGTTGGAACCACAGCTCCTGGACATCATGATTGTTCAATTCAGGAATGAAAAAGTTAGTAATCATGGCTCTATACCGATCACCATTGACTGTAACGTTGTGGCCTTCATCGTTTTTGAAGAAGGATTCCACCAGCCCATAAAGCGCACCAAACAGTCAGTTTTTCTGGATGTAACGGTGTTTCGACATACACTTGTGGATTAGCTTCACTCCAAATGCGGCAGTTTTGTTGGTTGGCGTAGCCATTCAACCAGAAGTGCGCTTCATCGCTAAACAAAATTCGCTTATGAAAATCGGGAACAACGGCAATCTCGTTTTAGGCCCATTCGACGAATCTACGCCTTGCTTGATGATCGTTTTGATGAATTGCCAAACCAAACTGAGAATAAATCACTTGACAGCTGTTAAATCGGTCGCCATCTTGGAAAGTAATGCCAATTTAAACATCTATACCTGGAAAAAAAACACTCTTTAGTTCTAAAAGTAAACTATTTTTTCAAAAGTCTGGGGGATAATACTTCAAATAAAAGACTTAAAAAAAAGGAATACTGCATATGTGCATTTCAGGTTTCTTTGTAATAAAGGGGGTGTGCGTTATACGACGAATATACCTAAAAGTTAAAAAAGGTAGCTTGAAAGTATAAGTGCGCGTTATACACCGTATTTTACGGTAGGAAGAATGAAAGGATGCTTTTTTTTGCACGTTTTCGATAAATTTACACTCATAAGTCTTCCACTAACTCTTGGGTGAGATGTGAAAGTTTGGAGAGTGGGATGACAGAGTTTAGATGTCATCTTTTACAGTTGCCTACTGTTCAAAATTATGAGGTCTATCACCAATAGCCCTGCATCGGAATGCTTTTAGTTTAGAGTGCGACGTTAATAAAAAAATACTCAGTCTACAAACTCTCAATGGCCGCGTTAGCCTAGTGCAGGGGTGGCGAACCTTTTTGGGTCAACGTGCCATTTTTTCTAAAAAAACGTTTAATGAGTTATAGGCGTGCCATCAAATAATTTTCACTTGTGATTATTGAAGAACTAATAAAACTAAATACAAACAAATCAAAATTCTTTATTTAATACGAAAAAATACATTTTGCACTGTATAGTAGTAAATGTTTTAGTTATACTTGTAATTTAATTTAAAATAACATTAGTGTGATTTCTGCTGTTGTAGATTAGATGACAAATAACTTATATCAGGATTATAAGATGTTACTTTTAGTAGAATGCATGCTGAATTAGAGTCGTCTATTAAACGGTTTCTAAGCGAGTCTTTGATGTTATTTTTATCTCTGAAAATAATGACTCGCAGGCATAGGTAGATGAAAATATGATTAAAATAGCATACGCCAACTTCTTCAAACATTCAAATGCGTCTGGAATCGAATTCCATGTTTCCAAAATTTCGTTACTGGTATTTTTACTTATATTGCTTGTCAATCTTTCTGCTTCAATCTCAATTCCAACTTTTTCCTTGTTTCAATAAACTTTTGAATTCATATTGAACTAGACTGGAAATCAATCAGTTGCATTTTAAGTTCTTCAATTTCCAACCAATCGAATTGAGACAAGTTCAGTTTATCAAACGAAATCCCATCAGGGTACATAATAAATTTGAACGTTTCCGATAATTCCTTGAACTGAGAAAATCTCGCTGAAAATTCTTTGATTAAAGAATCCATTATGGAAATAAAGTCATCAATAACTTTTTCTTTATTTCGTTTCTCTTGGGCATCTAAATCTTTGATATTTTTTTTTCAAGTTTGAGAAGTACTTGTAGTTTTTTTGTAATAATATCGTTTCTGAAAACATATAGTTTAGCTTCAAAAGCGCGATTGAGATCCATCATGATGATAACTGTTTTATTCGGGCGTTGAAGCTTTACGTTCAATTCATTGAAATGCTGGCATATGTCTGTAAAAAACATCAATTTTAAAAGCCACATAATATCCATCAACTGTGGGTATTGTTCAATTTTGCTCTCATTTTGTAGAAACAATCTGATTTCTTCCAAGAAATCAACAAATCTTTGAAGTACGTTCCCGCGGCTCAACCAGCGAACATTGTTATACATTATTAAGCCATTATACACCGAATTGACTTCATCCAACAAAGCATCAAACTTTCGTTTATTTAAAGCCTGCGACGATAAGAGGTTGACTATTTTTGTGACTAAAGTTATCACATTATCAAGAGATGTTAAACCACTCTTTGCACATAAGGCTTGTTGGTGAATAATGCAGTGGCATTCAAGAATCGAATGTCCTACGTCTGTTTTAAATAAAGAAATGAAACCATTTTTTTTACCTATCATATTTGGAGCACCATCAGTGGTTACTGAAACAATTTTTTTCAAATCAATTTCTTTCTCAGCAAGCGAATTTCTTACTGCCGTACAAATAAATATACTGCCCTTTGTAGTTGTTAACAACGATGTTATATATCGCAATTAATTCTTCCTTAATGATGTTTCCTACACAATATCGAGCAAAGACAGCTAAACGTGCCGATTTAGTAATGTCAATACTTTCGTCAAGACATAGCGATATAAAAGGAGCGGAGTTAATGTCATTTTTTTGTTCATATGTAACATTTTCTGCCAATTTCAAGATTCTATCTTTCATTGTATTTCTAGATAGAGGAACATCTTTGATGCGCTGAATTATCTTATCTTTATTATCAAAATCATCAAAAAGTGAGGGCGCGCATGCCAACCAAGCTTCCTTCAAAAACTCTCCCTCTTGAAAAGGTTTACCATGCCGAGCAATGGCATTTGTAGCCGAGTAACTTGCCGCACTTGTGTGACAATTTTTGCTTACATATTTAAACATAGACGTCGACTGTTTATTTCTGTCTTTTATTGCACTTGCAATTAATTCTTTTTGCTCTGGTTCGCTTTTTTCACAAAAGGATTTGTGATTTGTTTCAAAATTCCGTTTTACAGACGATGTTCTGCATACCACTGTTCCAGAACATAAAACACACACCGCTTTGTCGCCTTTATTGATCATGCCATATTTCTCAGCCCACCAAGTTTGAAATTCTCTGCTACACTTACTATCTTGCACTTTTTTTTTTTTTGTTGAACTAGCCATGTTAAATAGCAGTTAAAAATCGTAAATTTAACACAAAACTTTAAATGTACAGTTGTGTCGATGAAATTGACTATTCTATGTGCTCTCGCTTGATTCCTCCCCCAGCCAAAAAAAACCTTTTTGCTGACTGAGCACGACTGCGGGCTCATGGACAGATTTATTTGTTTTTAGGAAATTGAGTGCTTGTACGAGATTTCTGTAGTGTCTGCTTTTTCGCTTTTGTCTCAGGTCATTAAAATTTTTAAAAATAAAGCAGTGAGAGTTATTTTATCAATTAGACTTACAAGACAAGAATTAGATCACATTAATAAATTAGATGTATATACAAGCTGAACTATTAATGTAAACGTTAGAATATGTTTTTTAAACAGCTTGAATATATTTAGAAATAGTTACATACACACACTATGCGTAGATAAACTTTGCATCATGAGCAATTTTTAATATACGAAGTATTTACGCAAGACATAACAAGCGAGTTTGCTCCCTGACATGTCGGCGTCGCGACGGATCACTCGCGTTTGTTCAAAATACTTCATAGTAAACTTAATTATTTTAAGCTAAAACGCAAATCTTTTTTGTTCGATGGCGTGCCCAAAATATTCTATCACGTGCCATCATTGGCACGCGTGCCATTGGTTCGCCATCCCTGGCCTAGTGGTTATGATCATGAACTTGTGAGGGGCATTTTTGAGTCATGGAGTCGATTCTTGATGCCATTGAAGTCCCAGATTGCAGTGAGGCTGATGGACGTTAAATCTGTTAACGTCTGTTAATCTGTTAATCTCCCATTGGGTGGTGTGAAAATATGGGCAGTGGTGGGCCGGCTCAAGTGTAATCCTCGTCGCTAGACCACGATTCCAAATTATGAGGTCCATTGTCAATAGCCCTCACATTACTTAAGCGCGTGACATTAATAAACATTCATTCACTCACCACCAACTCTCCGGATTCTCTCATCATTTAAAAATGGGTGCAGCATTGCAAGTTTACTTTGAGGGTTCATTTATCCTACCTTTTTCAAACTTTAGATTTGTACAAAAAAAAAAATACTTCTCGTTATGAACATGATATTATAAAAGATTTAGTATGATTCATCTTGCCAGTGGGAAGTAACTTGGTTTATATAAGGGTTAATTTTCCAATATTTTTTATTAATTGAAGAAACCGGGTTATTACGCACAGTAGTTTCTGCTGTGAAGAATATTTGGGTAGCATTATGCCCTATTCAACTATTGACAGTCATTCTAGTAAAAAGCCAGAGATTTCAGTTTTTAGCATACAACAGTTTCTGTTGGTATTTATTTAGTAGAATATAAAGGGGGAAGTCATTGTTCAGTATACACTCAGTCTGGACCATATTTCATTGTTTTTTCTACAATAGATGCTGAACATGTGTTCCTGGATTAATTTGATCATCAGGATTATCACGATCCCTGTAATGGCTATATGATTTAAGATCAAGTTTTGTTGAATTTCTGTGGCCGTATATTGCACACTATGTCGGAAAAACTTTTTACTAAAGGAGAATAATAAACAAGTCTGTCTAAATTCTATATCCGGCAACTAATTTATTCTAAAGACAACTGACATATTTTCAAATTCCAGCACTTATCATTGTTGCCATTAAATCCATTCCAGGTAACTTAAGTCTTTTGAGAAGGAAATACACTACTATTTAGCCATGTAAGTTTTGTAATTTTTATTTTAGTAAATGATAATAACAAGAAATTTAGCAATATTTTTGGGTCCTCCCTACTATACATTGCGTAAAATCTGTTGCCAATACAAAATTTCAGATATGATATCCGTTATGTCACTACCGTAAACTAGTACTGTCGTTATTTGAAGTTGTGTGTTGTGGTCTTCAGAATTACTACACTTATGTTGACTATGCTGCTATTCGGGTGACGGGTGTAATATGTGTTGTTTATTTGTTGCTTATTTATGTGATTGTCTGTAATTTATTTTTGTTACACAATGTTTAGATTTAGACTAGGAACATCAGTCTTTCAATTTCGTAAGCATACTATTACTATTGGTATTTTGAAAGGAACTATTCTACTTGGAATCTTATATCTTCTATATAGAATTATGTACTCAAAATTCCCTGATGGAACAAATCCGATAAGACGAACAGAAATAAATAAGGTGCCATCTATTTTCCTTTGACTTTAATATAAGCTGCATTTTTATTAAAATAAATAGTGACAGTTTTCCTCGTGCATTTTGTTGTCAAAGGTGAACAAATCACATCACATCAAACACCGGAATATGATCAAAATTAAATTACTGATTTAAATATTCTTTAAGAAATACAAATTATTTTCTGATTCATTAGTTATCTTGAAATTACAAACTGTATTCATGAATATTTGTAGCCTTTGTCTTTTTGTTTTTGATTTCAATACATTTTTTTTTCATTAGCAGATTTTTAATTTTATCATTAAAAATCTATAGTGACAATTTTCTTTACACCATAGAATAATAATATTTTACTAAGATCTCTAGATATATTTTATAGGTAGAAGAATATGGTATTCTGATCCACTTTCACAACCTTATGATGTGCAGTTCTGGGTATCCATAATTATATATGTAAATTTTCTTATAGGGTTGATGGAAAATATTGTGAACTATCTTGCATGATCATTTAAGTAAATTTATTTAATTGAAAATTTTTTATTTCCTTAGATGGATTATCACTTAATATATTATTATAAGTTAATTGTTAAATCACACACACAAAAAAATACTGTTTGAAAATAAAATTTTTAAATGTACTCTCCTTTTTTAGCACAAAACATTAAAAAAAAAACATATCATTAATACTGTTTGCTGGTTTATTCATAAATGATATTACATATGAAGAGTTAATATTAAATAGTGTGGAGTTAAAAGTAAATTATATATATATCATAACCTTTGACAAGATGTAGATATGCTTGCATAAAATATGAATAGCTGTTTTGTGAAAAATTTCATTACCTGCATTATGAGTATTTTTCTTTTTTTTTATTGACCTTATTTTAGTACGTCACCGAGTGTGAAATATTTTAAAAGATATTTATCTTTGTTTATATATATATATATATATATATATATATGGAGAAAAATATGGTGAATGGTTTATAAAATTTCTCTCTTATTATTTCTTCTTATTTTAACTTATACATTTTTAAATGCATCTATCTATTCTAAACTAAATTATTAATATAGCCAAGTTATTAATTATGTTCCAATTCTTATAATTTTGTGCTAAAAACATTTGTTTTGTTAATGATTTTTTTAGAAAAAAATTACTGGCCTTTTTTTAAATTATTGAATTTTGATACATGTTTTTGAATAGTCCGAGGAAAATACAATATCTTTTGTCAAACATTTTGCAATTTATAAGTTACATTTAAATACATGTAATGATTCATAAGATTTTCTTAAATTTATTTTTTAACATTGTATCCACAAGAAATTGAGCTAAAATAAACTGATTCTGCTTATAAGTAAGAATTTTCAACACAAGTAAATTTTCATTATCAAAAAAAGAGCGAAAGGAAGACATGATATTTATTTTACATTTAAGTGGTAATTTTAGTGTTGTGGTAAATTAGAAGCATAGTGAAGTTATTTCTCAAAATGTGATACTAAGTTTTGAAGAGTAACTTTAGTCCATCCATCTACATTGCAAAGTTAGAATTTAATAAATAAATTAAAGCAAAAATCATTGTTACATATTAATATTCAAAAAATATGCTCCAACACATATAAAAAAATTGACAGATTGATCTCTTATACATTTAATTAAAGTTTTTGCAATTTTCACAACATTTTTGCTTTAGTTTATAAACAGTACTAACTAAGCATTCATTGTAAAAATATGTATAAAGATCCTAATTATTATATTAACATATTTACTTTTATGTAAATTTTGCTAGTACCTTTTGTGGATCAGAAAAAATTAAACATGCAACACTTCAAATTAGGTTTCTTTTTGTATGAGATCTAATTAGATCTTGAACTCTCTCTCTCTTCATGGAGTGTAATATGAATGTTTGGAAGTAAGATGAGATTTTGGTTGTTATTCTTACTCTTAACTGTTATAAAAAAAATTAGATCCATCATCCAATAATATCGTTAATAATGCTTGCTCAATATGAAAATATGCTTCTGGGAATCATTAAATTGAATTCTTTTAAAGTAATCAGTTGAAAATAACTGCAACCCATCTTGTTGACATTTATTAGCATAGTTTTAGTAATGAATTCTTAAGTGTATTTCTATCAATCATGCATTAAATATAATTTACATTTGAGATGAAATGAAACTACTTTTCTCAGTTAATATTTTAAAAATTTGACAACTGATTTGTCATTTTAATAAGTTAAGTAATGTATTGATAGTTCATTTATTATTTTATTCAATATATACTTTAATAAGAATCATTAATGAAGTACACAAAACTAGTTGCATTATAAGAAAGCTTATGAAATATATTTAACCACACTTGATAAAAATCCAATGAGAACGTCATTTGATTTTTTTTTTTTTTTTTACTTCTTTGCTGACTTCATCATTTGAAATACTTTTGCTTTTATTTAGAACTATTGATTGTATAATTTATTATGTCTTTTCAGAGTAAAAAGGGAACCCAACTCCTTTGAAACAGGCCAATTAGAATAATATTGAGCATTTCAGTAGTTATTTTATTATATTTAGCAAGAAATTCAGTATCATTTGTGTTGAACCATTGCAAACTGTTTGATTTTTGTTGCTGGTTCTTATCCAATACTGAAAAAAACCATGCAACATTTAGTTTTAAATTTATTATTTGTTGGCAAAAATGTAAATGTTAGCTTGGTGTATAAAAAAATTTATTAAAATTGTAAACATTTATTTCAAGTACTGTTTGCATGGATCAAAGGAAAATGGCTATTTTTTCCACTAAGAAACTCTTTCTAACTACTCTGTGCATTTTTTATGCAAAATAGGCAAAGTTGGCTCATTTCTTTTGTAAAACCTTTGGCTCTGTACTGAATGTTATTTTTTTTCATTTTTCTAGTACATCCCCTAAATTATCAAGAAATTTGTGAAATTGTCATTAAAGTTAAATGAAACTGGTGGTTATTGCTTAGTCTCTAGAAAACATGCCAAAAAATTAATGAATTGTAGTGTTTTAATTAAAAATACCAGAGAACATCTTATGATAAATGATATGTTAACTTATTTTTCATTTATGTAAAAATTCAAAGCAGAAACAAAACTTTGAAAAACTTGAGAGCAAAATACTCTGCATACAGAATTGCTGTTTCAATTCCTGTTAAAAATATCAATATCACTCTAGTAGGTGAAAGGTTAATGTTCTTAAAAATTACTGGAGAAAGCAAGTTTCATACAGAATGTTGCATATTTTCTTTAACTGTTCAAACAAAACAGGAAGAAAGAATACAAAGGCATTTTTATGTACAAAATATAGACTACTCAGCAGCTTGATTGATAGAGCATTGATCATATTGAGTGCTAACTCAAAATTGACTTCTGCTGTAGACCTGGGTCATCTGTAACAATTGAGCTTAATTCAAATTTAGGTTATTACTAGATACTTTCACTTAGCTTTACAACAACATTAATTAAAAACACAAACTATTCAAGGTGTGTGAAATAATGGAGCTGCTATGTTCTAAATTCGGCTGTACCTCATTTTTTTTATATGATGTGATGCTTTATAAAATCACCAAAAGCTGATGTGTGTAACTCTGGAGTGACATTAATTTACTGTGAAATTAAAAAATTTCATGTATAAATGCTGAAAAAAAGGAAAATGTTATTTGTTAATATATGCATAAACATGCACATTATGAACTTTAGGACAGTAAGTGAAAGACACTGCTGAAAACTTCAAATATGTCATGATTAACTATAACATGCTTTTTTTGGTAAAATATTTGTGTTAACTAATTCTAAATTTTTTTACATATTTGCTTTATCTAATATATATAATAAATGTGAAAGTTTGTGAAAATCTTTGTGGGTTTTTCACGCAAAAACAACTGAATGGATTTTAATGAAACTTGACAGTAATATAGCTTATACATCAGAATAACACATAGGCTATAATTTATACCATAGGCTATAATTTATAAAAATTTGTAAAAAGTGTCCAAAATATAACAATATTTGTCAAGTAAGAAGGAAAAAAATTCTGCCATCTGCAAGCAAAAAAGCCCACGTCAGCATATATCTATCTTTTGTTTTTGAAACTCTTTTTGTTTTGGCTACACAATGGGCTCGCTTCTAATTAATTCCTGTGATCAGAATAAAATGCCTATTTTTTTTATTTCAGAATAAAACTAAGTTTTGAAGGGAGAGGTTGTTATAAATCTCTCTTTATTTTAATGTTTTTTTTATGATTTTATTATGCACATTTGGTAGTAAGAAGTTGATCTATTTTCAAAATAACTACTTTTATCGCTTCTGGTACTTAAAGTAAATAAACTTTCTCTTTCACACTACATCATTTGGACAAACTTTCATAATTTTTTTGTGGTTAGTAGTTAATTATAATGCTGTAATTTTAATTGAATATGCAGATATTGCATTTTTAAGTATAAAACTAATTATAACCACTGCACTGTATTTTTTGCAGTGAGTGAGTGAGTGAATATTAACGTCGCACTGTTCAGCTACACGAGGGCTTTTGGAGACGGACCACGTAATTTTGAACAATGGTCAAGTGACGGGAACGACACTTGAGCTGGGGCACCCCCTTCTCCTAACTACCACACCACACCAACTTAGCAGGAATATTCTACCAATACTTAGCTGTAATATTCTTTGAAATCCACTCTTCCAAGATATATGGCAGCACGGGTTCTATGATGAGTATTTTAGTGGGGAAGGCGAACAGTTTTGTAGCAGATATTGCGTTTTCAGCGGATTGCAAAGATTATTATTTTTGTCGCAAAAAATAGTTAATGTCAAAATTTAAGTGTCTTATGGTTTTGTCTGTTAATGAAGACATTGGAAAATGATTTGACTACTTATTTTAAGTGAATGGTGTACATAATTAATTTTACAGTGGAATATCTTTAATTAATTTATTAGCTCTAACGGATTAAATTTTCCAAAGTGGAGTATTTTGTTTATGTATATCCCTTAATTTGTACATGTAGTGATCCAAAAAAAATATTGTATGAAAAAAACTGCAGTAACTCATAATGCAGTTGGATAAAGTATTAACGTGCATCGCTCCCGTACACGGCAGGTCTTACAAAGCTCGAGCTACGAAAGTAGCTAAGCATTTGCCAACTTGACTCTATCGTTAACATTTCGCTATGTTTTTCATTGAATCGACATTATAATTTAAGAAACGGCGTTGCTTGCGAATATTACAATTTTAGAATAAAATAAATACAACAGAAAGTAATATTAATGTATTACACTTTCAGATATAAATTATTTACACCACTTTAAGCGTTCATTATGCAAAACTTTTAAGAATGTGTTACTTTTGCTGAGCAGAGATCAGCTTAGGGAGGTATTTTGAAAAATCGGCCCTCAAGAGTTTAACGAGGAATTATAAATTTAAAAAATCCTTTTTATCGGCTATTAGATCTACATAGTTAAAATTTAACAAAGGTGTTTTCTTTCTTTCTTTTTTTGTTTAGCTGAGATATGCAAAAAGATTTTTTTGTTTAATTTTCAATTCACATAAAATTAACTTATTAAAAACTTCTTTTTCCTTCAATCTGTGTTGTTTAATTTTTCAGTTCACCCGTGCGAAGAACGGGTATACCAACTAGTTTTAAATAAATTCTGTAACATGTTCTATAAAACCATTTTTTTTATTTTCATTGTTTTTTAACTTATTTGATGTGTTGTAATTAAATATTTATTGATTATCAAATCAAATTCAACAGTTACAGACTTGGGAAAAAAAGTTATGTTTTGCAAATTTATTATGGAATGAAATACTAAAAACAGTTGAGTTCCAAAAATTTCTACTTTTATTTAAAAACTTAGAATAACACTAAAATAAATATTGATAGAAGATTTTTAATTTTATTTAGCTATCATTCACTATCATTTTAAAACAAAATGTTTTCAGCTTTATTCAATACAGTCTTCAGGTTTTATGTTACATTATAAAGTAATTCACCCCCCAATTTCTTGTTTTTTCCTGTGTTATTTTATGAATTTTGTGTCATTTGCCCTTAGATCTATTGCTTACATAGATTTTTTCATATATAGATTTCTTCACTTATGAAATGTAGCTTCTGTTTTCAAGTTGTGTTAGAGCAAAATTGTTTTTAAGAATTTCCTTTATTTATTCATTTTATCCTTTTTCAACAAATTTGTTATTGAATAATATAAATTCGAGGCAAAGTAGCCACGGAATTTTTTAGAATTAAATGTTTATAATGTTAAAAAAATCAAGAACACAACTCAGTGGACCATTGACAATTGGGTTTATAATTTTGAACCCAAAGTTGGTGAATTAGTTTTTTGTAGGTGACTTAGAAATTGGTTATTCAGTATTGGATATGCAGGTGGGGCGTGGGAACTTCTTGTTTTGAGAATGCAATAAAACATACTACATGTTTCATTCAATTTTATTGTTATTTTCTGCCTACCATACAACATTGGAAGTTTGAATTTATATAGTTTTAAAAACAATGTCTGTTAAATGTTGCTCTCCGTTATCAATAAACTGATGCTATCAATTTAAAAAACTTTTGAGTCACTTTTTCAAGCATATCCACCGGGATGTTGTCAATTTTGGCTTGGATGTTGTTCTGTTGGTCTTCCAGTGTCTTGGAGCAATCTTTGTAAGCTAGGGACTTGAGATAAAGACAGGAAGTAATCAGGAGGAGATAAATCAGGTGAGCATGCAAGCCAGTTTACGTCCCCTTGCAGGGAGACAGTCATTCAGGTAGGCTGCTCTTAAGACACTCATGGAAACCCTGAAGGTATGGGCTCTGGCCCCATCTTGTTGTAACAAAATGTTGTCAAGATCCTTTTCGTGGAGAGAGTGTAAAAATTGTTGGATCATTGTCACATATCGGTCTGAATTGACACACAAACTCGTTCCACATTTTCAGTGTTCTAAAGGTCTTTAGAGGTCCTTTCCTTTCTTAGGAGACTTTTCCCATTGCTTGAAAGACATCCATCCACATTAAAACACATTTCCGATCAGGAATACAATCTCGTAGAGGAATATTGAAGTGATGACGAACGGCGCAACACACACATTGCACTGCAATCATCGACTGATCGTTAGAGAAATATGCCTCTATGGTAAATGCATGCTGCTGCCTTGACCACAACATGTTTGAGACTGAGACAGGTGGGAACATAAATATCCCACTCCACCCATTCCACCGAACCCTTCCCTTCCTACGAACATCACAGCAACATGTTCATAATTGGAAGTTCCTGCTCTCCACCCTGTATTATGTTTGCAACTTTCACATTGTGACATGCATTGTGACTCTCTAACCATATGTATATTTAGCTGCAAGACCAATTAGAAATTATTAGAAGAATAAGCAAGAGCTAGAGCTTCATAGCCTATTAAAAATTTTAAAAATAATTTTTAAGCACAATATTGTGTTACAATGATAAGATTTAAAGTGTTATAAATTGAAGTTTAGAATTAATACACAAATTTGTTCATCTGTTTTAAAGTATGATAAAAATTTTAATGTTTGTATAACGCATATACAGATTGAACTTTTTGTTTGAAAGTGCTGTTTGTGTATGTTTTATACAGATAGTTTGAGGTCTTCATGTAGCAACTCTTAAGTTCTGTTGGATGTATTGAATATACTTTATGCCCGGGATGAGCTTAAACTGGCACTGTTAATGATAATTAATATGTAATGCAAATATCTTTTGTTTTATTAATATTGATACCTTTAATTGACCATTTATCTATTCAGTGTACTCTTAGAACATTGAAAACAGTTGTAAAATCATTTGTAATGTTGTTTGCATGTTTTTACAAACAATTTGTATATGGTAGCAATTCATCTTATGATAATTTAAATTCTTATATATTTTATAACTTTCTCAACAAAAATAAATTATTCTGAAGGAAAATCTCATTAATTGTAAGTATTTGTTTATGCACTTATAACAAAATAATAAATAAATGTTCTTGTCATAAGAAAAGCCTGAAATTTTTTTTAAAAACTTGCTTCTCACAAAAATGTGTTATGTAACACTAACTAATAGAATTTTTTTTTATCAAAATCTTTTTGTGTGTGAAATATGGATCTCTATAAAATACACACACTGGCCAATGAATTAGAAACCTTTGAGATTTGCATTTGAATGTATGCTAGGAATGAAGTATGTAAATTTTTTTTCATGAATTGGGTTACAGGTAGTTAGAATGCTAGTATAAGTAAAGTTAAGAGTGCTTTTCATGATGAATGAGGTAAAATGGGAAAAGGGACAGATCTTTTTCTATTTGATGAAGGGCTTATTGTTGTCCATTTAGCAGGGGTCTCAATTTCAAAGACAGCAAATCTCATTGGGTTCTCAAAAGCTCCCAGCCATATCAAAGGTTTTCAAAAGTTAGAATCAGAACTCACAGTCCTTCTCTAGAAGACCTAAATTCTGTTTCAGCACAGTTTTTCAAGAGCATATGATCAACAGTGTCTCCTGCAGAACAGGGACTCTACTGTGCTTCGCTAATCGTCAACCAAGGCTCTTCCCAACAGATTTCAGCTCGAGCCATACACAGAAAGCTGCTAAGGATAGGAATGCATAGTCGGGTATCTGTGAAATAACTACACATTTCTACCTGAAATGCAGTCATTTGCAGTGGTGTCAGGAAAGTAGACACTGGACATCTGAGTATTGGAAATGGCTAATGTGGTCGGATGAATCATGCTTCACTTTATTTTGCTCTGATGGAAGATGTCAAATTTGGCAAGAACCCCATGATGCCATGAACCCATCTTGCCTTATTCACACTGTGTATAGGTCTTGTGGGAGTATCATGATATGGGGCATGTTCTGCTGGTGTGGAAGTGGTTGCCTGTTGTTCCTTGAGGACAAACAGCCATGAGATATCTAGATATTCTGGTAGATGAAGTGCACCCTACAATATGGCATTTTTACCCTGATGGCAACAGATACTTCATGGATGATATTGCAACTATACATCGTACTAGAAATGTTCAAAATTGGTTTGCTGAACATCAACACCTTCCTTGGCCACCACATAGCCCGGATCCTAACCCCATAGAAAATGTATGGGATATGGTGGAAAGATGCATTTGACAGCATTCTCTTCTTCCATCTAATAAACAAGATTTAAAAAGCTACATAGCCAATGCATGGTATTATCTGGACATAAATGCACTCAATGTCCAAATGAATTGGAGCATTTATCCATGCAAAAGGTGGTCCAATAAAATATTGATCTTGGGTTTCTAATTCATTAGCCATATATATGGTGTATATATTTAAATAAATCTACTGGTTTTTTTCATCTGAAAAAAATTAAAACTATTTTTAATTTTCTGTGACATTTTATGCTACTTGATTTATTTTATAGATAGGATATTAAGCTGAGTTTCCTTTATTAAGAAATAACATTTCTTTATTGAATTTTGAAAAAAATGAAGCATCAATAAATTATAATTGTGCCAGTTATTCATTATATATCAGTAAATTTGTTTTTTGAGAAAAATTGACATATATTAACTTTTAAGTAGTTCCTATCTCTCTTGGGTTATATTCATAGAGCAAAAACACTATTAATTTTAATTCGAAAATATTGCTGATCCATTTCTTTAAAAAATACCGGATTTTCTTCAACTTAATTAACTGAAGAAAAATAAAAGCAAGTTAATGTATAAATTACAATTATTACATTTTATTAAGACATTTGCGAAAAATTCATGCTTTTTTTTTTTTTTTTTTTTAATGATCAAGAATACTTAGCAAGAAAACTTCATTATAGCTCCTCCTTCATAACATTACATCTTATAAGCATTAGATTCGAATGTAATGATTTTGACTATTTTCTGCACTTTTTATAACTCAGGAATGTTTTCTCCCGTTTAATGCACTTTTCTACTGTAACTGAGTTATGCCTTTTATAATGATTGTTTTGAGTATATTTTGCTTTGGATTTTGACCAAAATTTATATTTTTTAAATTGAGAACTTAAGCAAAGGGGGTTTATGTATGGTATATATATATATATATATAGTATTTTTGTACTGCTGATTAAATTAAAGAAAGTTGTAATTATATTTCATTCATTCGACTATCAAAATTATGTTTGCTAATTTTATTGTGTATGAATTTACACATAAACCTACTAAGGAATTTAAGGTAGTAAATTTGTTACAGTTTTGTGAAGGATCTTGGTCATTGGGAGGAGATTTCTGAAATTTAATAACACCTAACACACAAAAGTTAGCTACCAATAATTTTTTTAAATTGATAAGTACATGATAAACTATCAAATTAACCCATCTTTCTGTCATTTTATATAATTTATTATTTATGACTGATTAAACTAAAATTTATCTACTGGCTATATAGAAGCAAATGCAAACATCACATTTGCAATTGACCTCTAATGAGAAACTCAGAATAAAAATGATTCTAGTCCTGCACATAAAATATATTTCATTCCAGTTCTTTATTATTAGTCCTTTGAGTTGTCAATATTGCATCAGTTAACTCCTACACAGCGTGTCGTCCTCGTCGCTTGACCATGGTTCAAAGTTACAAAGTCCGTTACCAAAAGTCCTTGTGTAGCTGAACAGTGTGATGTTAATAGTCACTCACTTACTCACTCAAGCCCTACACATCCCTTTTACACATGCACACAACAAGATGCCTTCGATGTGGGAATTTTTATAGAGAGAATAATAAAATATACTACCATTTGTAGTGCAAAATCCTTGTACTTAAGTCCTTAAGATCAATTATATTTCTGTAGCCTGCTCATACATTTAATTTATTACCGAGTGAATAATTTATAATTGCCTATCACAGAAGTGTGAGCATTTTATGTATGCTGAAAGACTATATTACATTACAAGTACCATATAAGAGTGTGCTAACTATCTAAAATGAGATATTCAAGGAATTTTAAGTCTGAGGATTTTTCTTCACATTGCACTATTTAAATTTAAAATTCATTATTTCTTATTAGGCTATTAGGGGTTATGTTACCAGATTAGCAATGAAATTAATTAACATTGTAACTCATTAGAACTTTATTATGAATATCACAGAAGATCAATATATAATAAGGATCTTTAAACATAAGAAAATGAATATATAAATGATTGTGATTGGCAAACAAGTAATTTAGTTTTTGAACAAATCATACATATTAAAAACAATGAAAGTAATTTACCAGTGATTGTGTAGAATTAACATGAGGCTGCAAATACTCTATTCCTGGCCAATTTTCATACTGAGCCACATAACTGCACTGTTTATGATGGATGAAATGTGTCAAGTTCAGAATGATGTAAAGATTGAGTTAACTTTATTGCTATTTGTCATTGTTTTATCAAAAACCTATTGTATAATTTTAATAAGTTGTTTTAATGGGTACAGTGGAAGAACATTGATGCTTTTTGTAAACCTGAAACTGAAATGGTGAAAAAGAAAGCAGTTTTTATACACTTAATTTTATCATGTTTTATAGTACTCAACTAAAAGTTAGCATTTGGGAAAAGTATTTCGTAAAATATTGTAAATAACACTGTTTACATTAATTAATATTTCAGCTCTTATTCAAAAAACTTGTTACATAATTGGATTGAATGTACAAGTATTATACATACTTTTAACTGTATAACTTCTGTAAAAAGATAAACCAAATGAATGCTAAACGTATCACACATATATTCAAAATGGTAAATAAGATAATAATTACTGAATTGCAATACCTTATATTGGTGCTAGTACTGTTTTTCACAGAGTTACAGGAATAAAAAATATGTAGTTGTAATTTTCAGTTATTTAAAAACGTTATTATTTAAATACAAATATAAATATTCTTTTTTTGAATTATATATATTTTTTCTAGAACTATACCAGTGTCATATTTGTACATAACTATTTGTTAATATTACACTATAAAATGTGTTTTTTAAAACATATTTTCTGCATTACATATATGTGGTAAGAATTGAAGAACATAGTATAGACTGTAGGCATTTTAATGCATTAGTGTAATTTTTATTAGGTATTAATTAATATATAGTGTATTTCAAACATTTTTTTTCAAGTTCTATGATAAAACTGTTTTTAATTTAAATCCAGAAATGATGTAGGTGGAAACTGAAATTTTTTTCTGTCATATTTGGGAGAAAAAGCACAAGTTTCATCTTATTTCTAGGAGATTTATGTGAAAAAGTTAGGTAAATTATTAAAAGATATGCATGGTTGTGTAATAAATTTTTCAAAAGGAATGTTTAATGTGAACACTTGTTTGGTAAAAAATGCATAGAATGAAATTAAATTTGTTTTTACTTGAATCGTGATCAAGGAATATATTATGTGATGTTTATGTATATATTCTTGTTTATTATTGTGATACAGTTGTAATTATTTCACAATGGCCATTATTTACTCTTCCTCCCACCTTCAGTTACTGGAGTTGGTTGTAAATATTTTGAGAGCCATGGTTAAATTTGTAACATCCATGATCCATCATTTCATAAATTTTCTTGAATAAAGTACTTGTAAGTAATTTATAATTTTAATGATAATTATAAAATTCTGCTCTTGTGTATATGTGTTCAATTTTTTTTGGTTGCATTCATACTTGTTAAAATTTTATTTTACTATCTATTAAAGTTGTAAACGTTTTCTATTTTATATTAAAATGTGTTTTATCTTTTCACTATAGAACATGCAATTCTAAGAATTTCACTTGCATCTTGTAATATGTGTTTTATAATTTTTTTATTTGAATGATTAATAATAAAAGCATTGATAATTAGCAGACTTGCTTACTTGGTTTCTTGATTACTGAAAATATCTCTTGCTAGTAAATGTAGTTTGTGTGAAATATGTTCCATTTTGTTTAAATGACTGATGATTTACTTAATTTTTAATTTTATTAGGGTGAGTTGTCACTTCTAGAACAACGACTAGAAAATTTAGAAAAGGAGCTTCAAAGAAATAGAGAAATGTTAGCTCAAGTAAAGGACACTGTAAGAAATGTTATTAAAGTAGAACCTAACCCTCATTCAATGCTTATGGGCCCCGTTCTTCATAAAGCTAATCGAAGTTATGTCAACTTATCAGTATTTGACTGCCAATTGTGTTTAGAATCATCTGTTATTTCTGATGAAAATGTAAGTAAATCTGTTTCTTTTTATTCTTAACTTATCATTTATTTATAACTTTACAAATTTTACTCTTAAATATTGTTATGAACCTGAAGTATATTTGTTTTATTCTTGCTCTGATAACTTTATATGTGTTTGTGTATGTGTGTTTGTGCAAAGTAAAACCTGTTAATTTGACTGTTGCCCTAAATTTTCTAAGCCA
Source organism: Trichonephila clavipes (assembly GCA_019973935.1). Classification (NCBI taxonomy): domain Eukaryota; kingdom Metazoa; phylum Arthropoda; class Arachnida; order Araneae; family Nephilidae; genus Trichonephila; species Trichonephila clavipes. The sequence continues at coordinate 1,494,407 of BMAU01014849.1, forward strand.
TAGCTGAATGTCCATAAAATGTCAGCTTCTTGATGTTAACCAATTCTGTGAATTGCATGTTAACTGTGATTGATCTGTGACCTTCAGTAAGAATGTCATTAATTTAAATTTTATTTTATCAATTGATTTTACTCACCAATTAGAAAAGACATTGACATTGCTCCTTAATCATAATTTTATTTTTTTCCCAATATTTTGGTATGAGCATGTATTAGATTACAACTGATCGCTTATTTTGAGCTGAAGATTTTTTTTTGCAGAGGAACATTTTTTCTAAATTATATTTATTTGCTACATTAACAAAAAATATGTAGAGATAAAGAATGAAAATGTAATCATTTTTAATCCTAGTCTGTATTAAAAATTTTATTTTTATAAAAATGTCATACACCTAATAATACAATCAAAACTGAATTAGACCAAAATTTGTTTATTTTTTCATAAAAAATGATTAAACTATGGAAACATAAATGTATTGATTTTCTTTATTATTTTTAAGGTGTACAGTAAAGTGTTTGGTTTAAATTAAAAATGGTTCTAAAGGTATATTAGGTTTTTAGCCACTAACCTCTCCATTTTGAATCGCAATAAAGTAATGAAGAGGACATTTTATCCCTAATTCCTCCATAAGAACCATATGATGAATTAGTTGCATTTAATGTGCACCCTCATTGCATATGTGAATCCCTATAAAGAAAGCTCCTTTAACATATATCAATGGGAATATATGAAGGCTTTCCAAAACTGACTATTGCCCTAAATTTTCCCAAGTGCAATTCAGAAAATAAAGTGATTCTCCCCTTATTCACTTAGTAAGGAAAACTATTACTTCAGCAGATCAAGGTGAATGTTTCATGATGGTTTTGTAAGGAATGGGTTGGTTAGTGGTTTATTAGAAGCAACTCTAGAAGTATTGGCTGTGGACCTCATAATTTTAAACTGAGTTGGTGCTGCACTTTCCTAACTTCCATTCCATGCCTTCTAAAAGACTTTGATCCGAACCTCTCGTCAGATGCTGAATATTGTCATGATTTAGTTTTGCTGAGAATACTAGATCCAAATTGATACTCAAGGAATCTATTACGTGCCACATGATCATATGACATGTGTGCCTACAATTTTCACATCCAGAAAATCTATAGACTCCAGCCGGGATTGAACTCGCAACTTTGGACTTATGAAGTGGGCACGCTACCTCTAAGCTAATACTTAATAATAAATACCCATTTATATATTGTGAGATGAATAATAACTAGTCTTGTTTTACAAATGTTTTTGCTTTGTAGCACTTTTTTACTATATTAATAATTTCGACAATATCAATGCAGCAATACTTTTTATCAATATAGTAAAACTAATGTGATTTCATTAATAAAATTTAAGTGTATAAAAGCTGACTGCATATGGGCTTACTAATAATACAGATTGCTATTAGTTATCCTTTCATCAGTCACATTTTCTTGGTGACTTTCTTTTTTCAACTTTTGATACCAAAACATGCAGCTGTAATCTTTTAAATTAACTATATGTGACATTTTTTTTTTTTTTTTGCCATTTGATTGAAAATTCCCTTTTTATAATCTATTGCTTTTAACAGAAATTGCTTGATTTCCTACAGGTAAATTTTATTAAAATCGAGATGAATGTTTTTAAGTTACAGAGCTCCTATACTATTGTAACATTTACCTCACTGTCTTAACTATTTAATTAAAATTTTACATAATTGTAAAGATTACTTAAAAAGTAAATTAAGTTTTAGAAATATCAAAACTTTAACATGAGAAAAATAGGAGTCAGAGTTTTTTAGTGTGTATTCAAGGGATAGTGAGAAACTTAATTAGCTTCTTACGTTAAAGTTACTAACATTAATATTTCAATTACCGTATTTTCCTGTATATAATCCGCGGATTATGTGTTAAAAAAGTTTCAAATTTCGTTGTGCGGATTATACGCCGCCGCGGATTATCTGAGAAAAAAACATTCTCCATCAGAAAAGTTAACAAAGTTTTGAAAGAAATGCTGTTTATGTTTTATAAAATAAATAATAGATGGCGCTTTCACGAATCGGCTGACGTATTACGGCCATAATTAGTGTTTGTCCAATTACTTTCAAGAACGAATTCGGTTCCTCGGAAGGAAATAGCAGTTACAAGTCGCTGGCGTCATTTACAACTTTGTCTTGACTAGAGGTGTTGCATCCTTTGAAAAATTTTATCATGATGAAGCGTAAGCGTGTTAGCTATACTGCAGACTTCAAATTAAACGCTGTAGAGAAGGCTAACGAAGTCGGAAATCGAGAGGCTGCAAGATTTTTCAACGTTGACGAATCGAATATTCGTTTGTGGAGAAGGAACAAGACTAACTTCGAAAATTGCGATAGACGTAAAAGGGTCGATCGTCGTGGAAAACCTCACTGACCAGAATTAGAGGCAGAAATAAATAAATGGATTTTAAAAGAAAGGGACGATGGGAAAGCTGTCTCGACAGTTAGCATCAGAATGAAAGCCCGAGTTATTGCACGCGAAATGAATATTGTTAACTTCTCTGGTGGGCCCACGTGGTGTTACCGGTTTATGAAGAGAAACAATTTAGTCGTTCAACGGTCGGACAGAAATTACCTGATGACTGGGAAAAACAATCTGACGACTCTTTGACATTTTGCAAGCAAATTATTGTTAAAAATAATTTTACAGAGGATTTGATTTTTAATATGGACGAAGTTCCATTATCATTTGATATTCCACCTACCAGGACCGTCGACGTTCAAGGAGCAAGATTATTCGCCGCCAAAACTACCGCAGATTATACGATGTTTTTTTTTTTACTCGAAAAAAAGGGCTCTGCGGATAATATGCCGCTGCGGATTATATACAGGAAAATACGGTAGTTAGCATTGGCTGAGAGGCTAAGATAGATTTCATTCAGCCAGAAAGAGAGGGGCTGCGGCAGCCCAGTGGTCAAGGTATCGGATCACGGCAGGCATGTCATGAGTTTGAGCCCAGTACCACTAAAGACCCACCATGTAGGGGAGCGATGCACTTTAAATCTGTTGAAAGCTCAAACGTCCTCCCATTGGTGTGTGTGGGGGGGTAGCTAGAAGAGGGGGTGCCAGCTCAGGTGTCGTCCTCGTCACTTGACCATGGTTCAAAATTATTAGGTCCTTCGCCAAAATCCCTCGTGTAGCTGAACAGTGCAACATTAATCACTCACTCAGCCAGAAAGAGAATTTTACTTTCACAGTGGTCACTATGAAGATTTGAATTAAGTTTAGCTTTGAAATATGCAAGGTTTATAAGCAATCAATCTTCAGACTTGAATAGACCCTTTCTATGATTGGAACAGTAATTTGAAAAATTTGACTTGGGAAATTTCTATTATGAGTTATAAGCCCCTCCCCCCCCAAAAAAAAAATAATGATTAATGTAGAAGTTACAATTCTCTTAAAAATTTATTCTTTTAAATATTTATGAGTTGTGATTTGATTTCATAATAGGGAATGATCAATATCAAAATTATTTCCATTTTATGACCACTTCAGTTAACTTGCCAAAAAAAGTACCAAGACAGAAAAAAAAAAAATCTTGAAATGCAGACATAGTTTCTGACTTTGTTCGTGGCAAAATTAAAAAGCTTTAATTAGATATTCACTTTTCTTGAAAACCTAATTTTATAAAAAAAATTATTTGTTTTATTTGAATCTTTCGATGATTCGTCTCGTAACCATTTCTGAAATTCCGATTGTTAATAAGCAAATCTTTATTTATATTTGAGACGAAACTTCATTAAACAATCAAATAATTTTAAATTAAATAGTAGTTATATTTCATTTTCATTAGTGCTTAATTACATTTATTTATTGTTTGTAAATTTGTTTTATTTTGATTTTCATTCCGTTTCATTTCATTTTTTCTTCTTTTTTTTTTGTATTCCTGTTAAATTTTATTCAGTAGGCTAAAAAAATAATTTTGTGTATAATTTGTATTGGATCTTTAAACAGCCTTAAAAGAAAATTACATTGTGAAAGCAATGCATTTTTTCAAATGTTTTCTTTTTAGTGTGTTTTTTTAGTGGGACATTTACAAGCACTCTTTTTACAAGCTTTTATTTAACTTGCAATGTAAATTGTTCGTGTGGAGTCTTGCAACTTAATTTTGAAGTTGATGTCTTCAACCAATTGAGCTGAAATTTTGTATACACGTTCAGTTTGGATGACAATGCATTTTTTGACCATTTATATTCAGATATTGCAATTAGTTAAAAAGATATTAATTAAAAACTTTTTACCCCTGTTAGCTTTTTATTCTGCTGAGCAGCTTATTGGATTGAGCTTAAAGAAGTTTCGATTTTTCAACCTTTTTAAAAAATCATCTTATTCTTTTTTATCAAACTGAGACAATTTGTATATAATATTCTGATGCAGAATTACTTTTAACGTATATTGTATATTATATTAAATGTAATTGTTTAAAAAAAATTTTTTTGGGGAGGGGGGTACTATGTAATTGCATTTTTTTCTTTAATGTTTCTAAACCAATGTATATACAATCATGAAATAATCAAGGATAAGAATTTGGTTTTCAGTTTTAAATAGGTCACTTAAATGATTTGTGTTATTATTTTCTAATTATAAATTGAAAATAAATTTTTATTTCACATAACCTGAGCATTATATAAATTCAAACTTTTTTGTTTGTTTATTTCCTAATTTTAAAGTCACTTATTAACTGTGTTTCATATGATCGTTACAATTCTAAAATGCATTTTATACCAGACTTTAGATATGTATGAAAATATTGAATTTGAAAATAAAGATGGTGGAGTTTGGAAACAAGGATGGAATATTGAATATGATCCTCTCCAATGGAATGAACAAAAAAAATTAAAAATTTTTGTTGTTCCTCATTCCCACAATGATCCAGGTAATATATGTTTTCTATTTTTTTTATTTTTTGTTAAAAAAATTTGTACAATTATATCAGTCCTGTAATTTTTTTTTTTTAAATTTCTGACCTTACTATTTTATTGCAATGTGGTGATGGGTTATTTTTCATCATATTTAACATTCATTTTTTTAGGTTGGATTAAAACATTTGAAAAGTATTTCAAGGACCAAACTCAACACATATTAAATAATATGGTCTTAAAAATGAAAGATGACAAGAAGAAAAAATTCATATGGGCAGAAGTATCATTTTTTGCTTTATGGTGGGAAAAAATTGATGCAAATACACAGCTTGCTGTTAAAAAGTAAATGGATTTTTCCATCTTTTTTAATTCAAGGGATTTTTAAAAATTCACTCTTATTGCAAATAGTACAGTATCATATTTATATAATTCTTGTATTTAGTTTTATCGCTATTTTTGTTTTGCAGACTTTTATCTGATGGACAATTAGAAATAGTTACGGGTGGTTGGGTTATGAATGATGAAGCAACTGCACATTATTTTGCCATGATAGAGCAGATGATAGAAGGACATCAGTGGCTAGAACAAAATCTTGGTTAGTTTCAGTGTTTGATTCAAAATCTGTATTATAATTATTTAATAGTGATAATTTTATGTTTGTAAAAATAAAATTTTACTTCTAAACAATTTTAAAAATTATTTCTTTTACTTATGAAGATAGAAAGTAGAAAAAAATTCTATTCCAAAATATACCTTTACAATGTTTCTATTCCATAATTGATTTTTTTTAAAAAAAATTCTATATTAATAATGTCACATGCACACACAATAAAATGCCTTTTAATTCATGCAAAATAAATTGCAATGTATGATGTAATTTAACTGTGTATTGAAATATAACTATTTTATTGAAAAATCATTTTTTTTCAAGTATGTTTTTATTTGTAAAATATATTTTAATAAAAAGCATTTGTGTTGGAAAATCTTATGTCTACAATTTGAGTTTTGTAATTCAGTACTGCGTGTAGTCAAACCCTTTTCATTTGTTTGATTAATCAGATGTTGTAATTTATTTGCAGCTGATAAGATTGGTTTTTCTCGAAGTACTTATATTTTCATAAAATTTCTGCTGATCAAACATAATACATTTTTTATTATTTTATTGTTTTAGATTTAAAAAAAAGATGTTTTGTATCAGTTTTATGAAACAAGGAGCTTGTAATTCATGTTTCATTTATCAGTTAATAAGGCTTTCTCAATAATTTATCTTTTGCTAAGAATCGTTTAAAATAGTTTATTTTTTATTGTATCAACCAAAATATTTATACCAAGGGGAAAAAATGGTTACAGATTATGTTCCAGAATATATTTTGAAAAAACTGATAATGTTTGAAAATATGTTATGTAAAACCAATAGCTTAGCTGTAAGACCCTTGAGCTAAGTTTGTGTTGTTCAGTTGTAGTTACTCAAATAGTAGCTAATTGCTTTTTAACTTATCGTTATGATAGATAAGCAATGTATTAATTTGAGAATTCTTTTTCAGTTAAATACTTAAAAAAAGATTTATTTTTAGATCTGATTCTCAGAAAAGAATGTAAATTTAGAAGTTTTTTACTTCTGTTTTGATTCTTGCTGACATAAAGATTATTTAGAATTTCGTTAATTACAAGTGTAATCCTGTTCTAAAATTATGTTAACAAATTCTGAAAGCAAACATTTTTGTAATATTTGCTTGTATTAAGTTTATATTAATGAAATAACTAGTACATTATTTCATTAAATTAACTTTAAAAGAAAATGATTACTTTTTAATTCTATGTCCAGCTACATTTTTAACAGAGTGTGTTTTATAAATAACTTTTAAAATTTTGTGCATTTCTTGTTACAGATTATAAACCAAAAAATGGATGGGCAATAGATCCCTTTGGTTTATCCCCTACTATGGCCTATTTATTAAGAAGAATGGGCTTGGATAATATGGTGATACAACGAGTTCATTATTCAGTTAAAAAATATTTGGCTATGAATAAAGGTTTAGAATTCTTATGGAGACAACCTTGGGGTAAATTTCTCTCTCACTCTCTTTTTTTTAAAATTTACTTTTGTTTTCTTAAATATTTTGTGATAAATGTACAGCTTTTTTGGTGAATCGTTATAAACATCAAAATGGATGGGTTGTTAGTCCTTATGGTTTATCTCTTACTTTGACTTATTTATTAAGAAGAGTTAGCTTGGATAATATGGTGGGTGATACAGTAAGCTCATTTTTCTATTAAAAAAGCATTTGGTTATACATAAGGTTTTAAAGTCTTATGGAGACAGTCTTGGTATCAACTTTTTCTCTTTTTTTTTTTTTGTGACTTTACTTTAAGAGCTTTTACTTTAATGGGATAAAATTTCTATTCATTTTGAAATATATTATAATTATTGAATTGTACACTGAGAATTCAGGTTTCATGGTTTCATGTATCTTTCACATAACTTAATTGTTTTGTGCAGTTTTTTTAATTCATTACATTAGTAAGTAGGGGAGACCGGGGCAAGATGACGATGTTAACAGATTTTGTTGTTTATTAATTTATTTTTAAGGATAAAAAAAATTATTTTTACATGAAGTGTTAGAGTAGTCCTTTGTAGTATTATATACATTACCATTTAATTTTTCAAATAAAAAAAACAAAAGATAATTTTATTTTTTCAGAACCTTAACAAATTGTCATCTTGCCCCAGTACTGGGTCAAGATGACTTTGGGCTTCGGGCAAGATGACAGCGCTGAAAAAGGTTGAACAAATTTTATCTTTTGAATATGTTATATGGTTTAACAATTGATAACTGTGTTTTTACATCTTACAAAGTATCAAACTAAGCATAATGCATTGTAACATAATGTTGAAGTGTTTAGTTGTGCAGCTAACAATAGTCACAAATAAAAATGCTGTTTTCATAATTGGAACATTCCTCATGCCACCATTCTTAGCATTCACAGCACTGGATCCATTCTTCTGTTGGAGGGTCACAATATTCCTCTTCACAAGCAGGACATGTTATAACACCATCCTTTGAAGTTGATGCAACTGGACTGTTTGGCTTGGCTTTTGTAGACTTGGATTTTATAGAGGCCTACAGGAACTTGGTTTGAGTTTTTTTACTCCCTTTTATAGCTTCACGGGCTTCTCTTCTCTATTTTTTTTAAAGTTTCTTGTTCTGCTTTTCCCTTTGTTCTAACATTTCTTTCATGGGTGTGCTTGTAAAAATTCTTGAGCTCCCTTTTTTGCTTTTTTTTTCTCACATTGTGTTTCTTTAGGCAATGGTTTGAAATAAAAAACACTTAACAGGCTTCTTTAGTGCATCATAATCAGCATTTGCTGTAAGTTCTGGTTCTTCTGGAGGATTTATATGTTGGTTTTCTGCTACCAGGGTCTGAGGATGAGCACTATTATTCTCAGTTTCATCTCCAACAACATCATGGTCAGTTGCTTTTGAAGCTGCAAAGTCATGCTTGCTTAACACAAGAGGTTTATGAGTCTCAATCCCACGTTTATTTAAACCCTTCAGCAACATTTCCAACTGTAGCTGCTTTGAAGTAAGCGGTGCTCAAATGCTGACCAATATTTTTGTCTATGATAGTTTGTCCTGGATGAGTGACCATAAAGTTGTTAGCGGATGGCAAAGATTCCTTCCTCTGGTTGCCCCCTTTCGAATGACAATTCCCCATTCAATGCACCCCTTAGCCCCAGAAGAGAGAGAAGCGCAAGGTCAAGTAGACAAAAACAGACAAATTAGTGTTACTGGATTTAATAGAATAGACAACATAGTTAGTTTAATAAATTCCGAAACACGGGGCAAGATCACGAGCTCATCAGCTTGCCCCAGACTGCCTGTTTAAAAATATTCGTTTCCATTTCCATGAAGGAAGTCGATTAATTGACATTTATTCGTGGCAATATGTAGTATTTAAACTAAGTTACTCATAAATATTAAAGATAAATGATATATCTTGCCTGTATCTCTAACAGAGCATAATTACACATGCATAAAAGTTATATCGGGGCAGCTGTAAACAATCAAAGCTTCACAACTAACACAAAAATGGCAATTTCAGCTTCTCTATACTATTTTTTTAACGAACGGCGAATAGGAGAGCCAATAGTGTTTGGTTAATCCTGCTATCTAGCGGAAAACGTAAAAATTAAGACATTCGTCTCAGCTTGCCCCGGTCTCCTCTAGTTAATATTTTAAACTTAAATTTTTTTTAGTTGTTAAATTGTGACATTTTATTAGAATCGTGTATAATGTTTTAAATTATTAATTTAATGTTTCATTTTTAAATACTTATTTCTATTTTATAATAATTGTATCAACATGATTTAAAGTTTTTTTATTTGGAATATGTGTTAAATATTATCTAGTTTAATTTTGATTTGACTTTAATTTAAGGGAAATGTTGAGGGAAAGACTATACATCTTTTCATCAAATTGCAAAGAAGAATTTGTTGCCGAGCAGTATAAATTATTCTCTCACCTCTAAAACATTATTTTAGGATTATATGCTACCTTTTTTCCCTTCTTGATATCGCCATAAAATTTACTGTGAAAACAAACTGAAAGACTTCCTCGCATTTATTTTTGTTGAAATGTTATTTATGCATGACACACTCATGAATCATTTTTAAACATAAAATTAGTTAAACTGAAAAAGATATGTAGTATATGTGGTTTCAAAAGAGTGATCCGCAAATTCTTATTATGAGGAAAATAACTACAGGATGAAGTGGCAAGTTGAAGTATTCATTCTATTTATTTGTTAAAGCTCATTTCAAAATTATCTGTATAGATGCTTTTTTTTCAAAATACATTTCTTGTGGAGTGATATTTTATGAATGAATGGATAATATTAAAATTATTTATCACATTAAATGAATGGTTTTCAAACTTTGTTGTCTCACAAAATCCGTAAGACTATAAGGTATTTTCATCGAACCCATTCCCACCTTCAGAAGAGTATATCAGAATAAAATATTTAAAGTAGATATAGATATTGTAAATACTTTATATAAATACAATCAAGAGAAAGTATTTTTTATTTACAAATATTAATATAATATTAATGTAACTTACTCATTTATAACATTAATTTGTGCTTCAGGTGTCACCTGCCTTTGCATAGTACACTCTATAACAAAAAAAAACGACACCAAGAACAAGTTGTTCGATAAAGACAAAAATTGGTGGGTAGAAAGATTATGTACAAAATAAGAAAATGATTAAAATTTCGGAAAAACTGAGTGATTTATTTCAGAGTTACATAGATACAAAGTACCAAGCTCAATAAGGTGTTGACCAATCTTTAGCCTGCATGCAAGCTGCCACATGACATGGCATAGAGTGATAAAGCACCTTGATGGTCTCTTGCGATGATTCTTGCCAAATTTGCTCCAATCATTGGGCAAGGTCATCAACATTCCCTGGTAGATGCAGTCATCTTCCCATCATATCCCAGACATGCTCTGTTGAAGAGAGATCTGTCAATCTGGCTGGCCAAGGAAGTGTTTGGCAAGCTGTAAGACAGTTCATAGCAAGACGTGTCGCATATGGTCTGGCCTTATCTTCTGAAAAATAAGGCTTAGGTACTGCAAAAGGAACAATAGCAAAACAGTTATCAGAATGTTGTTGAAGCACCATTGGGCTGTAAGTGTGCCTCTAATGATGATCAAAGGGTCCGGCTGTCAAAAAAAAGGGAACCCCAGACCATAACTCCTGGTTAAGGGCCTGTGTGGCGTGCAATAGTGAAAGCAGGATCGGAATGCTGGCCTGGGTGTCTCCAGACACGTCTTCGATGACCGTCAGGACACAGTTGGAAGTGAGATTCGTCGCTAAACACTTTACCTCCCCAGTCAGCATGATTTCAAAATGATCGAGCCAAGTACCACCGTAATCGGGCTCGACAGTGTAGTGGTGTAAGTGGCAGATGGCGTAGCAGTTGGTACTTGCGTAAATTTCGCTCTATCAGGTTTCTGTGAATGGTCATGATAGACACTCGTGTGTGGGTCACTCGGTCTGAGGGTTCATAACAATGAATCAGGCATTGTGACAGTTGATCTGACAATGAATGTGTCCTCCCGATCTGCTGTGGCCCTAGGATGACCACTACCACCATGATGCTGAAATCTGCCACTGTCCACCCATTCTTGTTTGCATCTTCTAATGGCCGCATCGCTTCGACCCATATGACGAGCGATTCTCCGATTTGCCGAACCTGCCTCTTTCAATCCAATGCTACAACCTCTTTCAAACTCGGACAGTTGCTCGTAATGAGCTCGAATCCTGTGCCCATGATTTTTTTCAGTCGTTAGAAGGTATCCTAAATTGCAATGCAACAGAAATTTTGACATTCATATTGAAAATTGCTTCTTATAGACACCTGCTGAGTGCGCAGTTCCAATGTGGTGTATCTCCCACTATTCATTTGTTGGACACCAAATTTTAATCATTTGCATGTTCGGTACAAATGTCTTTGCGTACGAAATTTCACTATAGTTGAGTAACTTCTTGGTGCATCATTTTTTTGTTGTTGTAGAGTGTATTTAGTAAGGAGTATATGTGCTTGCATTTTTTTTACACTGTTGAAGCCTGGGTCTGTTGAAATTATCTTTATTCACATTTCATGCTCTGTGTATAATTTATTTTTGGTTTTTATTTTTGTTGTCCCATAGGTTTAGAAATATTTTTCATCGATAATAGTAATAAGTCTTGGTTTTTATTCCAATGGATTTTCAATCAAGTAATGGGACTCTTTATGTCAAGGAAAGTAATTCCTGATAGTGGTTTTCGATGGTAAAATCTGCTCCTGAAATTATGTCTTTAAAATATTAATTCAAATTTATTCTATTTTTGATTAGAAAATCACTTAACTTTTTAAAACAATGCATATTATTGTTTTTTCATGGAAGATTACCACAAATCTTGTTTTAAAACTAAAGCATTGACTTTGGCATTCAGTTTAATATTTACTTTAAGTCCTTGAAGTGATTTATTAAATTTCTCTAAAGTTGTAAATATATATATGCCAAAAGCTGTAACCGTATTTTATCTTTTAATTTGAAAAATCTATTTACGGTTTAACCACATGGAAGCCATTGAATTTATGCATGTAACATCAAGGTTTTATGTGTGCTAGAATAGTTCTCCTTATAATAAACTAAATCTTCAATTCTTTTTTTCAAAAAAATTTTTTTCTCTACCACTTCAAAGTTTTCTTTAACCTTTAGAATTTGGCTGATTCTAAGTCAAAATTTTCCTTCCATTTGGCACTTTTAGAATTGAGGAAAAATTTTTTTCCCCACTGGGAGCATTGTACACCATATGTGGTATTGTTAATTTTTTTCTAGTAACTAAGGGAAGATAGTAAGGGTCGCTGAATTTTAGTCTGTATTTGTTCACGAGTAGCAGAGATCCCAATATTTGGTGCCATATCATATCACAATTTTTCTGAATTCCTGGTTCCCGTTTTTAACTGAATGGCTTGTAAACTTTCAATTGCATATTTTGAATTTTTTTAATATATGTGCATGTCTCTTTTTAAGTCAATTCAAAATATGTTTTCTTTTGTTTGATGTACAGCATTTCAGGAGTACTAAGAAAAAAGAATTTGCATGATTGGCATGTTTACTGGATATCATGTATTCTACACAAATTGCTAAAAATAACTTATTCTGGAACAAAATTTTATTGAATTCATTGCTTAAATGTGAGTCAGATTGATGAAGGAAGTTGAGCAATACAGGATATTATTCTTTAAGTATAAGAAAAACACTATGAAAATATTAATAAGGCATTATGTAATAATTATTTGTGTTTTAAAATAGTTTTAGAATTTTTTTAAAAATGTATTCTCTTAATTTCAAGAAATGTTTTAATATTCCTTAAAAAATAATCAGTAATCTTTTAGAGTTTTAAATGGTAAAAAATTTATCATGACTTAATTCGTGTAGTGCGTAAATTAAAATCTTCAAATGAAACAACTAAGGAAAAAAAAGTGATAACTATACTATATTACCAAAATATTTTCTAGAATCAAGTATGTTAAAACATGAAATTAATAGCTTCTGTAATCTCATGACTTAGCCCTTTGAGGGTATGATCATTCCACAGTTTTAGGTATAAGTATTAAAAACAAGAAAATTGTAATATTTCATGTATCATATTTTCACAGGTTGTTATTGGTATAAAAATAGGAAAAGTCAAGGAATTTTTTTCAATACCGTTAGTAACTTTTTGAGAAAATCGAAAACAAAATTGCTTTTGGGTCAAAATTACCCCATCCACAGTTATAGTGTTAAAAAAATTTTAGTGAAATACTGAAATAGGAATTCTGCAATAATTTATATCTGTATAGGTTGTAATTAAATTATTAAAAATTAAATTTCTGTATTAATTTACAGGTAAAACATATTTAACAAAGTTAAAAGTTAAGTTTAAAAATACTTTTTGAATTATTGAGGCTTAACATACAAATGAAAAAGTAAGTTAATTAAAAACAAAAATATGAAATACTAAAGTTTAAAATGTAACAAAAAATATATTTAAAAAATACTTAGTATTATTATAAAATAAATAGAAACAGCTTATTAGGATCACAAAATTAACTTTTCATCATCACTCTCAGAAATTACAACTAATTTATTTATTTTTTACACAAAGTTGGTTGAAACTCCTCCTTTCTTGTTATTTCTCCATCATTACAAAAGTTATCTGTCATAGTTGCAATTACCTGTCTGTTTCGATCTTACAATTATTTCAGAATTTCTCTGTTAAAAGCTAAAGAACTTTGCAATTTTCTTTTAAATTTTCTGCTACGTACCACTGAAAAATCTTTTTTTTTTTAAAAAAAATCCAGTTGGGAATTTGCCTTATTGAATGAAAATGATATTTAATTTTTTAAAATTATGTTATATCAAAACCGTGTAGTACTAAATTCAAGTTTTGTGCCATGTAATATCAAATCTGTTTTATAATCGCAAATTTTGTACCGTGTTACACGAGGGATGCTGGTATCTATTTAATAACCGTCCTTCAAAATTTTATGATGGTTTCGGAAATAATTTGCAATAGATTTAAAAGAGCATTTTTACAGTGAATTAAAAATATCCAATTTTCTAAAAACACTAAAATACTTTTTATATTGTCTGAATAAAAATCTGTTAACAACTTAAACATTTTCTTTAAATTCCTTAGAATGAAATTGCAATTAATTTATTAATTTCAAATGTATAATTTTTGCAATGTATATTGTGATTAATTTTATTTGTAGTCTGTAGAATGTTACACAATATTTAAAAAAATTTGTACAAGATTTTTAAAGTTTTTTTTTTGTAATTAGTTACACACATGATTAATTATTAGATTACATTGAATATTCTTTCAAATAGCTTGAGTGAAAGACCTTTATTATGAAAGTGTTGTGTTAATCCATCTTAATGATAATAACATTCAACATAAGTAATTTGTGAGTTTTTCGAATGTAGTCTTACACAATAAAGACTTTTTTTAATAGTTTTAGAATATATTAGGAAATGTATGTACTTGTGTGTTATGTAGCATTTATTATTATACACATTAAAAATAAACATATATTTACTTAAGGAAAAATTAATGCATTTTTCTTTAAAAATTCTCTTAACAGAAGCAATATAAGTAAATATTTAATATTTGTGGTGTGTTGTTCATTTATTACTATTAAAATCTTGTTTATGATAAATAATCAATGAATGCCTTCTGCATCTTACTAATAAACTGTATTTTAACTGTACTACTTTCAGTCTTTGTAAGTAACTGAAGAAAATTTTTTTCAATTTAAGAAGCAAACAAATTTTTTCTTTGAATTGAAAATGTTTTTGCAAGATTATGTTGCTTTCAAGCTAAGACAACACACACTTAAGCATTTTAAACAACACAAAGATATTCTAAGAAACTGATGACGTGTGTAAAACAAAATGTAAAAAATAAAGTACTAAAAGCAGATGCAGTAAATATATATTTCTTTTCACTTTATCTTACACAGTGATTAAAATATTTGTACATTAAATCTTAAGAATCTACATGAGAATATGAAAATGAAGCTACAGTTACCTTTTTGCTGTTTAAAACACAGAATGGAAAGATTCTCTGATTTTTGTCTTGTTTGAGTAAATGCAGAAAGCTAAAGAAATGTCTTTGTTTTCTTCAAAAAAGGGTCTTTTTCTGAGAGTTATTCTGCCCCACATTCATTTAATTTACTCTTAAACATATAATACAGGAATGTGCTTTTTATCTCTTTTTGTGAAGTTAATCTCCACCAAAGTGTATTTCATGACATCTGAACACAAAGGAAAGGTTGCTAGAAACTTTTTGAAAAGGTGATGTACAATGCTGAAATTTTTTATTCCCTCCCCCCTCCATTCTGTACTTAAAACCAACCTTTGGAAGCATTGTTGTAGATATTTATCATTAAGGTGACCAATTGTCCCCCTTTAGGGAGGACAGTCCTTTTATAGGTTTCTGTCTCAAAAAATGTCCTCCTACTTGTCCTCCTTTTCAGTACTTTAAAACTAATTTGCTAATCTCTGTATTAAGATATGTCGGACCGAACTGTTATGCGTCATGTGTCCGTACAGTAGGAATTATAGGAAACATTAATTTATTTTGTACATAATGAGGCATCTATTTTCCACAAAATGATTCAAAAGATTGTTAGTGAACATATTTCAGCTACAGAAGTTAGTCTTCTTGAACAATTTTGTGTCTTTCAATATCAAGTCACAATTTGAAGAAAAATTTATTCCCTTAATAATAAAAAGAAAATTTTCAAACTTAGAAGAATCAAATAAATGGGGGCATAGTGGAAAAGTTTATTAAAGAAGTGCAGAATTTTAATCTTAAGCATAATTAGTATCTTTTTGTTTGAATTAATAAAGTGTTTCATATATTTATATTGTAATGTTCTCTTAAATTTTTTGTTCTCCTTTTCATTGACAAAAATTGGTCACTTTATTATATTAAATATTCATGGTCTCCATAGAGAACAGTAATCTTTTGCATTCACAATTATTTATAGTTCGTTTTCAAATTTTTATTTTGACTCGTTGAACATGGTTTGAAAACCACTGCTTTAAATAAAAGGAATTCTTTTTCTACTTTTTTGAATTTTTGTTGATAATGGCAATGGCATTTGAGACAAATTTACTATGTTAAACCAGTGATCGGCAACCTAATAACTGTAGTATATGAAACCAATCTATCAACACGTTTCAGAGTGCCATGCAGTAGGAAATATTTGAAACAATTCATTTCCTTTAGCAATGCATGCAGAGTTAGGAAGTAGATGTAAAAAATACAAATTAAGTTATATATTAATTATGCATTATTTAAAGATATTTATTGACATAAAAATAAGCAACATAAAACAAATAACTTTCTTCAACATAAATAAAAAAATTTAAATGATTTATATATAATGTATTGTTTATCTTTTTAAGAATCTTTTAAGACTATTTATTAAAGTAAGAAATCAAAAACATCATAACATCTAACAATTCCTTCAGTATAGTGAAATAAAAAAATAAAAATTTTAATGCAAATCCTGTCCTTGCTAAGTTCTGCTTAATGTTGCAATATCAGGCATATAATTTGTGACTTTCAATTTCACACATGATTTTGAATGTTCACTTGTTAAACAACTTCTTTGCGGACTCAAAATATATTTCATGTGAAAAAAAGTTTGTTCACATATATATGTTAAACTAGAAGCTGCAAAGCAGAGCACAAGAAATTTTCTTCAAATAATTAAATTGCTCTGGCAATAACATAAAGCAGTTCACAATAGCTGTTAATTTATCTATTGAGTTGTCTTCCAAATCTTTTCAGAATTCCATAAATTTTGCTTTCAATTATTCTGAAGATTTTTTTCATGATGCAGCAATGAGTGATGTTTAATTTTACTAATATTACACAATTGTTTGGATTTGATTTGAATATTTAATGCTAAGAATGAGTCTTATTTAAACAGATGATGTTTTCTTTGCATAAATCATACAAATTACACATAAGTAGATTCAGCAGAATCTTTTTATGACTAAGATTTGATAGTAAAAAACATAATTAATAAAAATGCTTTTGGCATATTGAGAAGAGATGGAACAATTTAACTTTATCTCATAACTTTGTAGAGTGGTGAATTGCTCCACATGCCACAGGTTGCCAACGCCTATGCTAGACTATTTATAACACTAAAAAATATATTAAAATTTTTTTCTGTAAAATAAAAATACTAAACAAATTGTATATTTTAATTTCATTAATAGAATGAACTATTTAAATTAATTCTGAATCAAAAATGTATCTAAGTTTTATTTCCTGCTATTAACAATGTTTTAGTTTAATGCTCTGTGTGTGTGTGTGAAAGGACAGTGTGAGCAAATGTTTTTATTTTATGTTGTATGTAATAAACATTTTAGAATATACTGAAACTTATACTTGGACACTTCTTATTTGTGTATAATTTATGCGAACATGAAAAGCCCTTGCCTCCTAAAAAAAACAGTTAAATAGTTGTAAAATTTTAGAAGATTTTTTGTACATTATGTTAAATTATAAAAAAAAAAGTAAATAATAAAAAATCCTTCAAAAATAGAGGGTAGGGTGAGAATTTTTCTCCCAAAAAATTGTAAATATTTTATTAAATTTTAGTTGAATAGCATTTGATTTATACCAGTGGTCTTCAAACATTTTCAACTCATGGAACCCTTAGAACTAGAAGGTGTTTTCGTTGAACCCCATCCAAAAAAGCCATAGAAGAATATAACTTAAAATAATATTTAAAGTAAAGCAACTTGTTAAAGGTACTTTATGTAAAGACAATCTGAGAAAAATATTGTATTTTTTACTAAAATTTTTTAACAATATTAATGTAATTCACGCATTAAGAGCTTCAGGATCTCAAGCTCCAATTATCACCCACCCTTGCATTATATTTAGTAACTATGATGTATATCTGCATTTTTTTACGCAATTAGTTTCGTGGAACCCTATTCCGCGCATACACTTAGAGGGACATGCCTTAAAGTAATATTTAAAGTTGTTCAACATGTTATAGGTACCTTATGTGAAAACAAAAAAATATTCCATTTTTTATAAAAAAAATTTGAATCTTCTTTTAATATAATTTACTTATTAATAATATTAATCTGTGATCCAAGAGTCGCCTACCCATGCATTATGTTTAGTAACTGGGATATGTGCTTGTGCATTTATTCACACAAACTGTTGAGTTATAGGTCTTTTTAAATTATCTGAAGTTGTATTACATACTCTAAGCTCAATTTGTTTCTATACTTTATTTTTGTAACCACTCACATTGTGAGAAATATTTTTCACTTATATACATTGTTCTGAATGGCATTAAAATGTTTACAGCTGTGTGAGAAATACTACGTATTTTTAATGAATTAGCAACATGCAATTTAGGAGCTGTTCCTGCTGAAATTCAGGTTTTTAACATTGAATCTATTGATATGTTGATAATTTGCTCCCTCTCTTTTATTCGAGGTGTTTTTCCACAAATACAAAAAGGTGTATTTTCCATTAGAAAGTTAGTATTTAGTTTTGCAAGACGTTGTACTAATGAGTATAAAAATATTTCATTTAACCCAAGATAGTAAACAAAATATTCCCAATCTAGTAGGAAAGATATATATATATATAAAGATGAAACTTTTTAAGATTCTTTTATTATATTATAAAAGTTTAAAAAGTATCACAAAATAAAGCTGTTATGTATAAATAAAATATTCAGTTTCTTAATGACAGGGATGAGGTTTTGATTCTTGTTGTTATATAAACATTGTTTCCTGCACTCCTCACTTAACTGTGACTGAGTGCACCATACTTTCCCCCCTTCCTACCCTAACTGAAACTTTAGAACCCCCTACCGGGACATTCTGTAAACAGGAAGCTCAATGGACAGTTGCAAGGTCTTTGTGGTCTTCAAAGGTGTAATTTTCATTTAACCGCATTACTACTTTAAGTGTAAATTTTAACTGTAAATATTTATTTTCTGTAATATAAACATATGTATTATCTCCTCTCTGACTGTTTCGAACTCAAGCAACGGCAACAATCATAGAGAACATGAATCCATTTTGCTTACACATTAGTTTCTTTTGTGGAACTCTTGGTGAGTGAGTGAATATTAACGTCGCACTGTTAAGCTGCATGAGGGCTTTTGGCGATGGACCACGTAATTTGTGGAATTCCTTGTATGAGTATGCTTTGTTAAGCCCCTGGGTTCCATGGAACACAGTTTGAACACCACTGGTTTATATTAATAAAATGCTTAGTTGTTAGTTGATTCTCCTTTAGTTTTTGTGGGTTTTTTATATACATATATATACATATATATTTTCTTTCTACATTCTAGCTAGAAAAATTTTAAGTTTTTGCTAGTATTAATCTTGTGTAGCTTTTAAATTCAATATCATTTTGGTATCGCCATCTTTCACTTGATTTGATCTAGAAACAGTAAACTTTTTTATATGGATTATGTTGATCATCTTTTCATTAAAAATAATGGATATTTATTAAGTGTTTTTTGTCAGTTTGTGCCTTTTTGCTTAGAAAAATATTTTAGTATTTTAATATTTTTAAATTGCTCTTGTGACAGCTGTTAAGACTTAAAAGTGCATATTTTGATTAGTTGCAATGCTGAAGTAAAGTATTAATTTATTGTAAAACTGTTGTGAATTTATTTAACTTCGTTATGCATCGTATTTTTGTTATTTTTAGATTATTTTTTTCAAATTTAAAGGGTATCTCACCTAGACTACTTTTTTGCAAGTTATACAGGCTTTTTTAATCATTTCAGCGTTTAGCTCCTTCATCATTTTACGACAGAATTTGAGACATATTCGCGAATTGCACTGAGCAACATCAATATTGCTTCTTAGATAAAAGTACCCAATCCTAAATGAATTTAATGTCCTGAACATAAACATCACATTGAGAAAATCTGATTGGCTCTTGTTTCTAATTATGGATATATATATATATTTGCTTTTTAAAGATGCTGTAGTATAATGCAGTATATACATTACATTATATTTTTTTATCTATTATTACTTAATTATTTATTAAATTTAATAATATATCTCATATATGTACTCTGTTAATATAAAGCAATTTTGTAATGCATGTCTACAAAATGTATCACCAGCTTCTGGAGCTTTCACCTACAAAATAAGAAAATTACATGCCCTAATATACCTTCTGTTCTGCATCTTGTCTCAATGTAAGAGGACTTCCAATTCCTGGGCCTTTCGACAGATTTTTCTAACATTTCAGATGTGAAGCATCTCAATATGTGAAATAATTCTCCTCAAATGTCTCTATTACTCCAAAGTAATTCTTAAAATAAACAGGTGAAAAAAACTTCATCCAAATAAGGTGGGTGGTGAGTCGCTGTAGTGTTCTTAATTAGAAAGAATTGACTGAAGAGGTTATTTAAATTTTAAGTGAAGTATATTTAAGCATATAAAAAAGTTTTAGAGGAGTTCAGAGTATTTAAATGTTATTGTAGGATTACATAAGAATTCAGTTCGCTCTAATTAAAAACTATGTCTATTAACTATCAGTTCTTAAGACACACTTCCAGTTTGCCAGATGGCACTGGTGGTTGAGGGCCCAGTAAATCTCAGGCTTCCATCACCAAGGTTAGAATGTGGTGGCCGTAAGTATGATGATTACTTTAGGTACTTTGGTGAAACATCTTCAGATATAAAAGCCTTGGTTGAACTGAATGAGCTTGTTTGGGGTTTGAATCTTCCCTAAAGCAAAGCCGAGATATTGGTTTTAAGACTTAGACAGTGAAATCTTCTTGAAGAAGATATCCGACTGATTTTATTTTGCCCTCATTTTCTGTGATTCAAATTATTCTTTAAAAAAGCAGAAAGAGTCTTGTATTCTGCTGTGACATTCATGATATTCTAAAAGAGCTCCACATTGCACATGAGCCCATTGAATGACAAGCGTTTATAGATGTTTCAAAATTGAGAGTCTCAAGGGAACAAATAATGGGAACGAACTTCCACCAATACCTCTCAATTAAGTGATCTATATGAAGGAGAATTATCACAAGTTGCATTTCCATTGAATGACTGTATACGTTGTTTTCATAAACATGTTATACTTGAAAACACTGATAGTTATTTAAATTGTGTTTGTCCAGTGTATTTTGTTACAGTAACAAACACATTTATTGGATTAAGTTTTCAAGTGCTGTAATATAACTTATTGTAATATATTGATATATTGTTAATTTATTGATTTTTTAGGTTGTTAATTTACAAACATTCATTATGTAATGCCTTATGTAACAACACAAATTTTGGAAAATTTAAATACCAAAGATTAATCCTATTACTAACCAAACAGTTTTAAATGCAATTTAATGAAAACATTTTTTTTAAATAAAGAGTTTGGTCTATTTATTTAACTGGAAGCCAGCATCAGCTATATTAAAAAAATTGTGGCATGATTATTATTAAAAATTTAATTATAAAACATCTGTATTGCTAACCATTCCTTGCCAAAATATTTTTCTATATAATGTAAAATATCTGAAAATTTTGTAAAATATACAAAGTAAAATATTTTAAAAATTTATTAAATTCTCTGAAAATTTTTTTCCAGACCAAAATCATACCATGGATATTCTTTGTCACACCATGCCTTTCTACAGTTATGATATTCCTCATACTTGTGGTCCTGATCCAAAAGTTTGCTGCCAATTCGATTTCAAGCGTCTACCAGGGAATAAAGTAAATTGTCCATGGCGTGTACCTCCAGTTCCAATAACTCAAGAAAATGTGGCTGATCGGTAAGTTTGAGTATGAATTTTTTAAACTCTTAAGAAAATCCTAGATCTTCAAACTGCCTTAAAAACATAAGTCTATGAAAGAAATACATTATACACATTATACAGTAGTTGGGAATTCTTATAAATCAATAAGTGCCATTGATACAAAAATATTACCTGTGATATTTTACATTCTTTTAGAAACTGCATTGTTTACTAGCTTAGTGATTATTATTTCAGCTATCATATTTGGTTATTGAATCAAGTGTTTCTTGAAAGTCTTCCAGCTGAGTGGCATTAGATCTTAGTTGATAACTAAGATTTAATGTACACCTTACAAGGAAAGATTTTTCCATATAGCTCAGAGGTGGCCAACCCATGACACACATGCCAAAGTGTGGCACGGCTGAGTTGTAACAGTGGCTCGCGAAGACTTATTGGAAAAATAAAAATAAATTCCAGTTATTTTTGCAGTTTTTTATTTAAATGTGGTTGTCTGAGACAAGAGCATCAAAATTTATTTTAAACACACTCTTAATTGAATTGTAACAAAAGATTATAATGTAGAAAATACTCCACCATTGTTCCATGAACTGGCTTTCCAATGGAAATGCACTTGTGAGATTTTGGAGTTTGAGGGAGCGTGTCTGAAAATATATCTGGTAGAAAACAATGCTGCCCTGTGAGTGGTTGCTATTAAAGAATGAAGACTGACTTTGGAATTTAGTTTTTCTTACTGATACTTTGAGACATTTTAATAATTTAAATTTAAAATGAAAAGGAAAATATTGTACTTTTCCTACTCTTATTGATCATATATCTTCTTTCATGAACAAACGTTTGCTTTTTTTTGTATTGATTTTGGAGAAAAAGGATTAAAACATTTCACATTAATGCAGAAAATATTTACCAAAGTTAATAATTCTCAGAGCTATGATAGATTTGAAAATTTAGTATCCATTTTACTGTATTTATTGAGTGGCAGCTTTGATGAATTTCAAGACAGTAAAAAAAAAATGCTGATCTTTTCACACATCCTTTTTCATAATTTATCTGCAAGACATTAATTGTTACCCACCAGAAATCTAAATCGGAATTATTGACCTATAGTACCATAGTACAGTGAAAAGTTAAATATATGGAGCTTATTTCAATTGCTAGGATTGCGAAACATATCGCTGAATGCTATCAAAATATCGCTCAAAACTAACTGATAAACACCTAAAACGATCTAATTTTGTTTGCATCTTCGAAAACTAATCCTAATATAGATGACTTGGTAAAAAAAAATAAAAATTCAAAATAAAAAATCACTTGTAAAATAAAGTATACAAGACTGTGTCTAATATTTATTTTTAATGGAACGTATTTCAAGTTACTCATCTTTATTTTGTACTTAACCTAACTGTTTGTGTGCCTAGTAGTGCCTAGTCGATTGTTTGATTTATGAATAAAGGATAGTTACCATTGGATGGATAGTTACTATTGTTGTTAAAATTAACATATATGTGCAAAAAAAGGACAGCGGTTGCTGATGCTTAGGTCCCTTCTCCCATGAGCAAAATTTTAGGGCCTTATGAAAATATTTGCACTATTACATTTCACTTTTTCCCTTATCTTAGAATTTTTTGCCTGTTTCATTTTACAAAATAAGTTCATGATTGATCTAAAATCTGTTCATATGTTTTTCTGAATGTCTGTTTAGTTATTTTTCTACTTTAAAAATATTTACTAAAATAATTAATGTTTTTTTTTTTTTTTTTTTTACTTTTCAGAGCATGGTTGCTATTGGATCAGTACAGAAAGAAGGCCCAACTTTTTTTTCGCACAGATGTTGTTATGATTCAGTTAGGAGATGACTTTCGTTATGATAAAGCTCATGAATGGGATCAGCAATTTAACAATTATCAGAAAATATTTGATTATATTAACAGCAGAAAAGATTGGCATGCAGAAGTAAGTATTATTTAATTTTTTCATTTGTTTAAAAATTTTTGGTATGAGGTTTTTATGAACGATCGGTTTTGTAGAGGAAATTCATTTATCAATATTCACCTGGTTTTAATTATTAATTTCAGTAATGTCATATTAATATCAACAGGAAAAATACTGATATTACTTAGAACACCTGGAAGTAAAAAAATCTTTTTGTTAGGCTGCCTTTTTGCCTAATATCAGAAAGAAGATCCAAACTAGGAACAAATTTTCTTATAGAAAATTGTCCTAGTACTCATATAAATTAATGTAGATGTAACACATATATTACTTTACTATATATCATAGCCTTAAAATTAGAAACAGTCTATGAATTCTTAGTTCATTTTTTAAGGAGAAAAAAATTTACAATGTTTGCTTGACATTATAATTTTGGAAAAGAAACATGGAACACATTTTGCTGGACATTAAAATTGGGCACATCTTGCTATGATATGTAGATCATTAGCATTTCAATGCATTTGAACAGTGCTAATTGAAGGATCTCTATTTACAGTCTGTTTAACTAGAAATTTGTATAGTGAGTTTCTTATTTGGAAGTTGTACTTAAACATTTGTTGTTTGTGTATACTTCATGTAAGAAGGAGGAATTCTTGTTTATATATGTTGGAATTTGAGCATGGTTGGGTTGTGGCTTACCTGGACTGTGATTTTCCCCCAATGTTGTTGCTGGTATTTATTGTGATTCCATGACTGTCTTGCAAGTATAAGATCAATGGATTCAGGAAAGCCATGTAATATGCTACGTAGGATCACAACTTTCCCCTACCCACTAATACCTGAGAGAATAGACATGTTGTCAGTTTGGACTGTCAGCAGGGTTGCTCTAAACATTGTAGTAGAAAATTGTGCCTACAGCAGTGTGTTAAATAATGTTCATGGATACAAGAGTCAGGTTGTGTTGTTTTCAGACAAATTCTTGCTGGAGCTACTGGAGAATAAACATTTACTGTGTACATTTATCATCGTTGCATGGGCTTTGTATCTAAAGTGTTGTTTTGGAGTGCTATTGGGCATACATTTCCTGTCGGATCTTGTTTGCATTGCGATTTCTTTGGACAGCTCGCCTTAGATTTTTCCATTGCATAAAGTTCTGTGATTTTGACCTCTTTGGTTCTTAGAGACTGGTACATCACATCTTCCCAGATTCTACAGTCTGGCAAAGAATTCATTAACTGTTCTGTAATATGAATTATGTTATTGCTGCCACAGAATCATCAGCTCCAGGTATTAAATTTTGCATTCTTATGTATCCCAAAGTATCTGCACTATTAAAATTCGAAGGTAAACGTATCTATGCAACTATGTGTACGATTAGGTGTATCTTCTCACGAACCGCAGGATGCAGAAACTAAGGGGTACCAAAAGTTCGGGAATGATCCAAGAAATCCGTTTTGACCATTTACAATCCCATATTGCAATTAGTTAAAAAGATATGAATTAAAAACCTTAAAACTCCTAATTAGTGCCATTTTTTCCCGCCGGGCGGGGAAGTTCCAATTCTTCGACCTTTTTTTTTATCCAAGACGTTTTTATAACACTATCTAATTTTTTTTTTTTTTGTTCTAAGACAAACAGTAATTACAGAATCGGAAAGATCATTTACTCCGCCACGATATGGTATAATTTATTTTACTAAATAATGATAATTTCTATTTTTTTTAACGATTTTTTCTAAAATGAGTTAAAATCAATACGTTTTTATGGAAATGATTTCTAAATCGTTCCGATTGCATTTTCTTTCGCGTTAATGAAATGTTATTCTACCTTAAAAAAGTTCATGCTTTTCTCTTTTAGAATCAGTCATTTAAATAATAAAATGTCAAAAACTTTTTTTTACGATTTTTCAAGAAATACTCAAAATTTATTTAAATACTTAATAATTTCTTTATTTATAAAACTCACGAAACTTTTTTTCCGTCTGTAGAACGATATTATCCGTAATCTGTACAAAGATTGAAACAATTGTGTGAAATTATGGTTTTTTTAAAAAAAATGTATTTTTCATTTTTTCCCATTTTTGCGAGAAATATTTAAGCATTTTTGTTACATTTTTTGTCTAAAACTTACCATTGTTTGCAATCCACATATGAAGTTTGAAGGCATAACTTAAAAATTAAAACTTTAACAAATAATGCCGAGGGTTTGGCGACGAAAACCTGTTTGGCGCCAAACAAGTTTTTTTTCTCTCTGCCCGTCACGTTTGATGAAAGGTTACACTAAAAAAGAAAATGTGCCTATAAATATTGAAAATCACCAGATTTGGTGAAATTGAGTACATCATCCTTTTATTTTAAAGGTCTTTTCGCTCTTTTTTTCCCAAAGATTTCGTGATGATTGCCATTTGTACCCGGGTTCAAAACAGCATCATTGCTTAATTTTTATGATTTTTTAAAAAATACTCAAAATTCTATTTGCGCATTTAATAACTTCGCCAGAAATTTTGGAATTGGAAAGATAATTTATTTCATCACGATACAGTATTTTTTTTTACAAAACAATATTTTACATATTTTGTGATTTTTTCTAAAATGAATCAATATCGATGCATTTATATGAAAATGATTTTTAAAAAACTCATACTTTGATCTTTTACAGTTAGTGATTTAAAAAATACTCAGATTTTACATATTTAATAACTACTAAACAAATTCAAATTTTGTATAACTTCTTCATTTATAAAAATAATTGAATGAAACTTTTTTTTCCATGTATCGAACATTTAAAAAAATGCTCACAATTTTATTTCAACATTTAATACAGTTGTGAAATTTTGTAATAAAAATTTCTACTTTTTTCAGCATACAACTATTTTTAAAAAGGTACATTTTCGTTTCTGGGGCCTAAAAGGTTGCAAAGTGAGCAAGTGAATATTAAAGTCCCACTGTTCACTTACTTGAGAGTTCTGATAGCGAGAGACAGAGAAAATTTCCATGACAGTATGTTATGCATTCAAAAATGTTCGTGCAACACCGGGGGGGAATAAACCTGTCTGACAAAGAAAAGAAGTGAAAAAAATTTCGAAATAGTGATTCTAAGTTATAAACTTGGTAAAAGCCTGAGCAACGCCGGGCTAAGCAGTGAGGCCATGCAACTAGTCTATAATTAAAATATGAATTAAAGTAACTGTAATTATATAAGTATTATCTATTATGAATACGATTTTGCTGTTTACTTCTCTTTGTGTTGCATTTTTCATGTCTAGTGAGGTAATTTGTACTAGATTTTAATGTTTAACTCACTCTAAAATATATAGTATGCCAAGTTAAGCTGTTTATATGTAAGTCAAAACATAACATTAATATTAGAGTATTTTTTTTTCTGACAAAATGTTAGTTTTCATTTTAACAGTAAGTCAACACTACCTTCAAAGAAAAATCCTATAAATCATTATAAAAAATTTCTATTAAAATAATTAGTACGTCTATTAATGCTTTATTAAAATTTTACTCCTAGCAGATTGAAGTATTGTTTCAAAATGTTTATCCTTTTCCATAACTATCAACTTTATTCTGGTGGCATTTTCTAAAAGTAAAAATCATGCTAGAATACAATGTATTTTGTTGGAGATAATTAATGTCTAAATAGAATTTGCTTCATCAGAGATAAAATCTGTTTCATGGTAAAAATTTCATAGCTTGATTTCTCTTAGTTTAAAAAATAGTGTAACAGTTGTGTTATGTGGATGACATAAACGTACTTTTCAATGAGATTTGACTCAATATTTTTGGAGCTCAAAACATTTTATGTGCATTTGTTAAATATTTTTTTGAAAAAAAGTAGGAATTACAAAATTTTAATTATTTTTGGAATTTGTTGCTATGCTGTTGTAATGGTCCCTAAGGACCTCACTTTGAGAACTAGGATAATTAGGAGACGTAAATGAACCAGTAGCCATTTTTATAAATAACTTTCTTTATTTGAATAACTTTCTCAATTAAAATCAAAGACTTATTAACAAATCCGAATAATAATATTATGAGGTTTTAATTATAATAATCTTCAAATTAACTCAATTAATTAATAATCTAATTAATCAATTCATTAAATAACGATCACGCAGAAATTACCACGATAAGAGATCCCAGAATTATATTCAATAATGTTCTTAATGAACATTTAACTTTAATCTCACTCTTAAAACTTTAATGAGACTTTAAATATAATTTTATATTTACCACTCGTAGTCTCAATCCTTCTTGAGATTAAATTATCAATAATATTCCAATTCAAAATTACTATAACTCTATGTCACAATGTCTATCTCCTACTGTTCTAACTTTATTATTTCGTTCAACTTAAATAGTGAATCTAATCTACATAACAAGTAATCCTGTCCGCTTTCTGGAGTTGATTGGAAATAGGTTGGGAATTAAATTTCCCTAAAAAGGTCGGTTCAGAAGGTTAGTGATAAAGTTCCGTATAGATTCGTCACAACCCCCTCCAAAAAGAAAACGGGATTTATGCGAAGGACTCAAATGTCCTGAAAATAAATTACGTAAATCTTATCTTTGTCTTACAGTACCGACGATATTAATTTCGAACGGAATATTATTGAAACATCCTCCGTAATAAAATTACGATTTAGAATTAATTGACAAACCTCATAATATTTTACAAGTTTAAATTAATCCCTGCACTCTATCCATTCGGCAAGGGGGCGTGGGAAAAACCACCCTAGTGGTGGCAAAAAACCAGCCCCATAGAGTATTACTAAGTTATTATACAAAAAATTACAATACAATCTTCTGTGGCACTGGAACATTGAAGACTTCAGGGTCAGCTACCCTGAAAGATTGATATCCATTTGAGAAGTAGGTAAAAGTATACATGAAGTTATACATTTGTTACATGAATTTCATACAATAAATATCTGGTTCCTTTGCCTTCTCATTCGAAAAACTTGATGCGCTAGTTAGTGTTAATGGTTAATCCTATCTAACTTCGCCGCGCTATAAGGCACCAGATGTGAAACAAAACATACATAGAAACATACATAGCATATAATAATAATCATTTTGTAATAAACAAATAACACAAACAACCAAATGAATTGTCGCATCTTAGCGAAGTCATACATCGAAGTAAACAAATGCAAAATTTACAGATGTTTTCTCCAAAATACAAAAAGTAACACAAAAGTCGTTTTTTTTCTGTTATAGAAAAAAAACACACACAATGTAGTGTCCACTTTTGTCAGTCTTCTTAATTTTAGAGTCCGCCCGTGACTTGCTTTAATTGCAAAAATTCTTCATTTGTTCGTACCGCGAAGATAATGAAACAATACAACTTGGATTTTGTCTGTTAAATCCTATGGACTGGATCTCCAGTCATCGCTTCCATACTGAGGCTTCTTCTGCGGAATATGCTGCCAGGTATGCCGTTGATTTCGATGTTGTTGAGGTTCTCATGGATTCTGTCTTTTTCTTGTATACGGCTCCGTAGATAGTATGGGCAAGGTCTTCTTGTATTGGTTTGATTTGACTGGACTGTTTTCTCCGCTTGTTCGTTGTGTCTTCTCGTTGTCGCTCTGGTTTGACGGGTTTGGTTATCACGTCCACTAACTTCCATTCGGGATCCACTTGTAGTCGTAGCCTTTCTGCGATCAGGTAACTTTGATGGACCTGCAATGGACTGTACTCCTGGTGAAGAGGTATTAGGTCTTTGAAACTTATTGTTATTGGACGAGAACGAGGAAGGGATCGACCTCTTGACTCCCTGTCTTTGTTCAGGAGCGTGTCTTTTCCGGTCCTGATGATCAGATCCTTGTCGGGATCTTTTCCTACATATCTTAGATCTTTTTATAGCTGGGTCCTTCGACGCAGTACTATTAATTTTACGTTTATTTCTGGGGATCTCCCGTGTGGTGTTACTCTGCCGTGATCTATACCCCTCACTTTCCTGACTAGAGGTTTTCCTATGCTCTTTAAACTGTCCTTGATGTGATCTATTTGACCCATGACTAACTTCTTGTTCTTCATATAGAGTTTCTATCTGACTATCCGAACTAATTGTGTCTGACTGACGAGGTCGGTACACTCGAACCTGATCAATATTAACAGTTATATTTCTTCCGTTTTTCCAAATAACTAAATTATTTCCTTTTATTTCTAAAACCTTATAGGGACCTTCAAACTTAGGCATAAATTTTCCCACTTGTTTCTTACCCGCAGCACTTAAGAAATGTGTTTGAAGTAAAACCAAATCGTTCACTTTGATGTGAACATCCCTCCTTCTGAGATTGTAATGTTTTTCCCAATATTTATGCTGTTTTTGCATATTTCGTCTTGCCTCATCGAATAATCTTTCGATGTTATTACCAACATATTTCGCATCCTCCTTAACATTTATGAGCTTGCTAAACGGAGTTATGATTTTCCTCCCAAAAAACAACTCAGCCGGAGTTTTATTTGTCGTCTCATTTACCGCCGTGCGTAATGCGAAAGCGAACTCGTGTAGAAATTGGTCCCAGTTTTCATGATTTTCTTCAACAAAAGAAGCTATCATTTGAACTAAATTTCTATTCACTCTCTCCGTGAGATTAGACTGTGGTCTGTACGTTATCGTTTTCATATGTTTGATGTCCAACCTGTGACTGAGATGTTCAAACACGTCAGAAATAAATTGGGGGCCGTTATCACTTATCAAAGAAATCGGAGCTCCGTAACGCGCTATATAGTTATTAAAAAAGGCATTAGCTATTGTCTGGGCTGAAGCTTTACGAAGAGGAATCAGCTCACACCACTTAGTGAAGTGGTCAGTTATAACTAATATGAATTTATATCTCTCGGGTCGGGATGCGGGGTAAGGGCCTAATAAGTCTAGCGTTACAATTTCATTTGGATATTTTGAAACTATAGGCATTAAACGACCAGCTGGTAGCGCGTTTTTATAATTAAACTTTTGACATCGGTCACAGGTTGAAACATATTCAAATATATATTTTCTCATAAATGGAAAATAGCACGTGTCACGAAGTTTAAGATATGTCTTCCTCTTTCCGAGATGTCCTGCTAATGGCAGATCATGAAATTCTTTCATTATATCTTTTCGAAGAGAACCAGGAATATAAACTCTTAGTTCTCCTAGAGTAGAAAAATACTTCGCGTAAAAGAGGAGACCATTTATTAACTTGAAGTCCTGGGACCAACTCTCGCATATCGTCGCATTAACAGAACCGTCATCAGGGTTTTCTAAGTATCGATAAATATGTCCTAATTCAGGATCTTCTCTCTGTTCCTTAATGAATTGTTCACGGGAATTTATTGCGAGGGCTCTAAGAGCTGCGCACGAAATTTGCGATCCCTCGACACTGTCTACTGGATTTCTTGATAAAAGATCTGCGACCACGTTTTGAACACCAGGTCTGTGCTCCCATTCTATGTTAAACTCTGACAATTTCAATGTCCATCGGATCATCCTACTTGATAAATTCTTACCATTGGTTAACTTCGTTAACGCTGCGTGATCTGTAATCACTTTTACAGGTAGGGGTCCAAAATAAGTTTTAAACTTATTTAGAGCCCAAATTACCGCCAAACATTCTCTTTCGGTAACCGTATAATTACGTTCTGCTTTATTAAGGGTTCGAGACGCGAAAGCAATAGGTTTTGATTTTGCTGAAGCACAGCACCAATTCCGACCCCACTTGCATCAGTGAATAAATTGAACTGTTCAGAAAAATTTGGCAATTGCAAAATCGGTGCCTCCGTTAGTGTGCGTTTGATCTGATCAAAAGAATCCTGTGCTTCTCCCGACCAGTTAAACTTCGCCCCCTTTTTTTTTTCTTTAATTGGTACAATGGTTCGCATATATCTGCGTATCGCGGAATAAATTTTTGGTACCAACCCGTCATCCCTAAAAATTTTGACACTTCTCTATTATTTTTGGAGGTTTCATTTCCGTAATTGCCCGAATTTTCTTATTGTCAGTTTCGATTCCTTCTTTACTAATAATCAGGCCTAAATATTTGAGTTTGTCACGAGCGAAGTGACATTTTTCTTTATTTAATGTTAGCCCTGCGTCTCGTAATAAGGTAAAAACCTGAGTTAAATGATCTAGATGGTCTTTGAACGATGGAGATGTAATAATAACATCATCCATATAAACGGACACGAAACGCCCAATAACAGGTTGGAGGATTATATCGATAGCTCTTTGGAAATTAGGCGCCGCCCCAGAAAGACCAAAAGGCATGCGTAGGAATGCAAAAGTGCCATTGCGAGTGATAAACGCGGTTTTTCTATGTCCTTTGGACTAATCGCCAACTGAAAATAGCCACTTCTGAGATCTAGAGTGGACATAACGTTGGTGTGAGGTATATTGGTGAGTAAGTCATCAATAACCGGTAATGGATATCGAGGATATTTGGTAATTGCATTTAGTTTCCGATAATCGATCGCGAAACGATATGCCTCGGGAGAATCTGGAGGAAGGTCATTGTTCTTTCGAGTTAATACGACTGGAGATGCATAGGGCGAATTAATAGGACAAATTGTACCATCCCGTAACATTTTATCTATGTGATAATCGATGATGCCTTGTTTGACCCGGTCGTACTTGTATGGTCTCGACACTACCGGTCCTTTATCTCCAGTATCTATCTCATGATATACAACATGCGTTAATCCCGGTTGATCGGAAAATAACCCTTTAAAATTATTAAATAAGGCTTTTAATTGCCTCTGTTGCTCGTCATCAAGTTTCGATTCTGTGAGATCAATATCAACGAGTTTCGGCTCTTTAGGCGTTTGTTTGATCAGATGATCGGGAATGATTAAGGATTTCTGATCAAAATCTAATGTTAATCGCGACGCCTTCATAAAATCAATCCCTAGAATGCACTGATACTGCATGTTATCAAGTATATGGAATTCCCAGGGTTTCTGAAATTCCCTGATTCTAATTTGTAATTCGACTCTACCCAAATGACTGCACGGGGCTCCTTGTGCTGTCACGACTCTGTCTTTCGTCTTTTGACGAGGTCGGTATGAAAAATAATTGCGGTATACCTCCTCCGAAATAAAAGATTTCTCTGCTCCCGTATCCCATAGTGCTGTAATAAAGGTTTCATTTAATAGAATAGGGACATACGGTAATTCGACTGGGGTCATTCTTATAGAGGATACTCTGATAGGTCGATGATCCCAAACTGGAGGATTTTCCGTACCCCGCGATCGATTACCCCCATATTCACATCGATCGCTTAAAAGTTTAAATTTCTACTTCGTTCATTTTGACCTCGAAATGAACTATTTCTCGACCCACTTTGTCGACCGCCTTGACTGTGGAATGGTTGATCCGATTGTCCACTTTGGCGTCTACCCTCGAATCTGCGATTATTTGTGAAACCTTGGTTTTCGAACCGATTAAATTCTCTTTGTGGTCGGCTATTATTGGCGTATCTCTCATTATTTCTGTTTTCCCTCAATTTTCCTGTCTATGCCTGGTATTAAAACGATTGTTTTCATGAGGGCCTGAACTTCTAAATCCCTCACTCGAACATCTGATTTGCCTATGCATAAAACGTTCTTCGTATTTATCAACGATTTGTAGGAGATTGGCAGTATTTCGTGGATGTCTAACTTCGACATAATCCAAAATTTGAGGTTCTAATCGACTAATGACGTGATCTATTAATTTTTCCTCCGACATTTCTAGTTTAAGTATTTTATGAATTTTCAACAATTCATAAATAAAGTCCGAAGGCTGTTGATCTCGTCTTTGTGATGAGGAATAAAATCGCGTTTCTAGTTCTGACCTGTTTCTGACCACGGGAAATTGTTCTGACAATGCCTGTTTTAAGTGCGCGTAGTCTGTTGTCTTATCTTCAATGACTCTATAACCTAGAACTTCGAACCAGTCGAGTGCCCGTCCTTTGAGATGACCTTTCAAGTAAGCACATGCCAGTTGTGCAGGTATCTCATAATACGCGAGATTATGATCAATATTCTCCAAAAAATCATCTATGTTCTCAATTCCCGAAAAATATTGTTCCGGAATGATTCTAAAACTGGATCCGACTCTATTCTCGGGATTTATACGTTGGGCGCCATTGTAATGGTCCCTAAGGACCTCACTTTGAGAACTAGGATAATTAGGAGACGTAAATGAACCAGTAGCCATTTTTATAAATAACTTTCTTTATTTGAATAACTTTCTCAATTAAAATCAAAGACTTATTAACAAATCCGAATAATAATATTATGAGGTTTTAATTATAATAATCTTCAAATTAACTCAATTAATTAATAATCTAATTAATCAATTCATTAAATAACGATCACGCAGAAATTACCACGATAAGAGATCCCAGAATTATATTTAATAATGTTCTTAATGAACATTTAACTTTAATCTCACTCTTAAAACTTTAATGAGACTTTAAATATAATTTTATATTTACCACTCGTAGTCTCAATCCTTCTTGAGATTAAATTATCAATAATATTCCAATTCAAAATTACTATAACTCTATGTCACAATGTCTATCTCCTACTGTTCTAACTTTATTATTTCGTTCAACTTAAATAGTGAATCTAATCTACATAACAAGTAATCCTGTCCGCTTTCTGGAGTTGATTGGAAATAGGTTGGGAATTAAATTTCTCTAAAAAGGTCGGTTCAGAAGGTTAGTGATAAAGTTCCGTATAGATTCGTCACACTGTTTCTACCATTCTTTGTACATGAAGGTTAAAAAATTAATAGACTTGAACATTAATCTATTAGTTGAAAGAATTGCAATTCGATTCAAAGGATTTTAAAGAAAATGTTTAAGGTACTGAAATATTTTAATCCAAAGAATACAAAAATTTTACTTCCTTTTAGAAAATTATATATTTTTAACTCAATGTAAAATACTCCTATGAATATATTAGAAACGTTTTTGCTGACACCAACACAAATTTTAGAAGGATGATTTTATTAAGTGAATAATAATTTGAGTGTACAGTGATGTCAAAACTAAGTAACATTTGCTACTCTAACAAGAAAATAACAATTTTAAGTCTCAATAATTTTGTACTTACAAAGCATTTTTGAAGTGAAACTTTTTTGGGCTCGAGAGTGAGTGAGAAAATTGCCCAGTTTTGCCTAACAGTGGAAAAGCGAATGGAAGTAGTCTCTCCATCCCCCCCCGCCCCGAATCATTGCCATGCTAAAGAGAGAGCCAGAGGAGGAAAAGGGGGGAGCGGGGACACACCATGTGACTTTCGTCATAACCGTGAAAAAGTTGGATGATTGCTTACGTCTCCGACTGGTCAATTTGTCCACTTTCCGATTAGGGGTCCTTTTCCCCACACCCGGGAACATTATCAGCAGTCGTATCAGTTGCAGTGTGGGCATTATGGTGTAGACAAAATAGGTCTTGCAGCAAAAGCGTGCCATTTTGAAATTTTCTTTAGACTGTTGGCTACATGGCAATGTGTTCGATGGCTAATTTATTTCTTTAATTTTCATTTGTGTTGAATTATTAATTCTAGTCAGAATGCCTAAATCAAATGCACAAAGAGTAAAAGAATTTCGTGAAAAAAAAAGAAAAACTAGCAGCAAGTCCAGTCGAAAAAGTGACACAAAAAAAAAACAGAAAAATAATGCAAATTCATCAAGTGCTACTGCCAAATCTCGATCAGAGTACATGAGAGAATATCAAGCACGAAAAAAAAACATTGCAAAATACTTTCTGAATGCCGAGTTTAATGACAAACACAAAAATAGTGCAAATTCATCAAATGCTACTGCCAAATCTCCATCAGAGTACACATGAGAGAATATCGAGCATGGGAAAAAAACATTGCAAAATACTCACTTAATGCCGAGTTTCAGGGATGGGAAAGCTATTGAGACTCTTATCACAGCACAGATTAATACAGACTTTGTGAACCACTTTGTGCCATCAACTACAGAACTCTCAACAAGTCTAGTGCGTGTTGGAACTGATGCATGTGAATCGATAATAAATTCTATCTTACGTTACAAAGACTATTATTTCCATAAAAATGCGTGGCCACGGTAGCCTAGTGGTCAAAGAATCAGATCGTGGCTGGCGTGTTATGAGTTCCAGCCGAGTACCATTTAAGATCTGCCGTGTAGGGGAGTGATGCACGTTAAATCTGTCGAGAGCTCAAATGTCCTCTGGTTGGTGTGGTGTGGTAGTTAGGAGAGGGGGGAGTGCCAGCTCAGGTGACTTCCTCGTCACTTGACCATGGTTCAAAATTCCGAAGTCCATCGCCAAAGCCCTTGTGTAGCCAGTGTGTCGTTAATATTCACACACCCATAAAAATTCTCACAAAGACTTTCAAAAGCTATTTGTTGATAATCCTTTTGGTCACTGATGTTTGATTTATGACAGATTATGATTTAGAGATGATTTTAGAATGCCTGTTGCTGAGCAGAAAAATATTTTACTGGAAACTAATTTAGAAGACATTAAAGAATGTTACAATTACCGATGAAGTTTAAGTAGGAAAGGTATACCAAATTTATCAAAATATAATAGTTTTGTATACCCAGAAATTTCAGCATATCTTCCTACTTTGGATTTGGTATCAGAAAGACTCAATTCACCTTGATTAATTTTCATGCAAATTAGGTAATTGATACATGTACACTGTCAGTTTGGAATATTA
This sequence comes from Trichonephila clavipes, assembly GCA_019973935.1. Classification (NCBI taxonomy): domain Eukaryota; kingdom Metazoa; phylum Arthropoda; class Arachnida; order Araneae; family Nephilidae; genus Trichonephila; species Trichonephila clavipes. The sequence continues at coordinate 1,530,820 of BMAU01014849.1, forward strand.
GAGCAAATAATCAATGCTCCAAAGAAGTTTCACTTCTATCATGTGGCGTTCCATGCACCATTTTTTAAATTTCTTTTCAATTTTCATAAAATATTAAATTTTTTAATATCACGCTATATTTTTCTTTGTTTTTACAAAAGGTACGTATAATGTGTTGATCTACTTTAAATATTACTTTGAGATATATTTCTAGAATGGGGTGAGGTTCCCTGAAAACACCTTATAGCCATGTGGGTTCCGCAAGTCGACAAAATTTGAAGATCTCTGCACTATTGCAGGGATTCAAACAGCAATAGAAATCCTAAATCACAATATCACATTAGATCAATTAAGCATACAGTTTGCTGCCAATTTTTGACTGTTGCATTGCTGTATCTTTATAAAAGTTGTGGAAAATTTTTATGACTTTGTAAAGCTTTCTCGCGAAGTAATCATTCTAGACTTTTATGGTTTTTTCCCCAGAAACAACTATTTTGTCGCCAAAAGGATTGCAAAGGTCACTCCTATTCTCCTATTATTGTTGATACATATTCTCCAACTTTTACGCCTTGCGTGTAAATTTTACGCTATTTATCCTTTCATGACACTTATATACATACGCCTTGATAGTTCATTTTTACGCATTTTGGCAAAATTTTCGTCATCCTCCAATGATATTCTCTTATACAACTCGAATTTATTGGTTTTTTCTTACATCGACCGGAAAATAAGTAGATGCGTGCCTGTAGAAACCCTAGTACTCGTACAAAGTTAATTTAAAAAAAAAAAAATCATGAATTTTGTCCTATTTCCTGCACATTGTATTTCGTTAACTATTGGTTCCTAACTGATTGGTTTGCACGGTTCAAAACATTTTTTCTAATTCTTTCTTCCTCTGTAGCAACTTTTTAGAACTCAAACATTGTGTACTATACACATGTTTGTTTTCCGTAAGTTTTATGTTGCCAAATGATTTGTTTCCGTCGATTGTTCTGTTTAGCACAATGTCTAACAAAACACAATATGTTTTTAAGCATGTAAAAATGTTACATAAAAAAATTCTATTGTATTATCGTATTTGAAAAAGGAAGGAAAGAGGCATATATATTTTATGACGTATAACTTGCTGTGGCCGATATGATATTGCTGTCATTTGAAAACTTCAAGTACATCACAAATAAATCAAGTACCAGTTACTGAAAAGTGGATAATTTTTCAAGGACGATATTTAGTCAAATATATTGAAGGCTTTGTTACATCTTTTGTTATAGAACATGATGATCCTTTAGAATTTGGCAGCAATTCTTTAGAAAATGTTTTCCAATTTCTGGCATTACTGATCAGTACATTTGTGACAAATTTAAAACAGCCGTAAGCTAGCTTTTAAGCAGAAAGAATACGTAAATGTAAGAAATAAGGTTCATTTGCAGTAGCATCTAATAACAGTGATAGTGATGTACACAAGGGTGGTGTTTATGGTTTCAAACACCTCCCATTGAACAAAGAATTTTTAATTTTTAGCATAGAGATTATTCTTTATCTTTATTGTCTGCATGTCTTTTTGAATGTACCCCCCTTGCCCGATAAAAACGGTCTATGTACGCCATTGGGCAGTAACGATACAAGTTTCAAATTATATCCCACTGTGGTCACTTACTTTAATATTACAAATCATTTAATTCAAAGTGGCCTTCTTGCAATTACGAACTTGACTAAGCATGAAAAATGTGTTAGTATATCTGTGAATAAGAAAGGGAGGTATTCAATTTATGTAGAAAGTTTAAAATATTATTATAATTGCTATTGCTAATATATTTGTGATAAATTTTGATACATTTGCTTAGAATGCATGTTATAACCTAAATTAATACTTACTCAAAATTTGAATTTTCTTTAAATAATATCTAACTCATAAATCTGAATACCCTATTTTGAAACGCATCTTGTTTCATCTTTTTCTAAAGGGTAAAAACATTATTTTGATCGATTTATTTTTGTGGAACATCATAATGGCTTATATGTAAGGGCTCTAAAACGTTGTGTGTAATTTCTATAAATAAATTATATTTCCTTTGAACACGTGATTTTATTTTTTCTATTACATTTTTCCTTTGATATTTAAATGTGAAAATTGAATAATTTCTGTCATATCTAGTATTACTCGAAGTGCATGCTCACAATGACCCAACAAATGTTCAAGTTAAATAAATGAGGATGTATTCAGTATCAAAAAATCTATTTTTTTGTTATGACTACCAATCAAAATAAATGAGTACCATCCCATCAATATTTTTCATGCATTAGCTCTATAAATTAAATTTTTCTTCTCCATGAATTTAGATATTTCATTATTTCCTCTCCCCTCTTCAAGTTGCTAAAAATTAGGCAACATTTTTATTTTTGTGAAAACTTTCAATATATGAGCAAATCTTAGCTCTTGTTATTAGAGTGACAAAAATACTCTTAAATTAATGCTTTCAAGGACATTGCTTCATGAATTTTTAGTTAAATCTTTTGATTAATTCTTTACTCTTGTCATTTTGGACTAAAATGGAAATGAACATTCAAAACACATTGACATGGCAAACTATGTTGATATTAAATATTTATTTAAAAGATGGGTCAACTAATGAAATAAACTTAAAAAAGTAATTTTTAACTTCGTAAAAATAATTTTCTCCTAGTTTTATCATTGTTTATTCATGAAATATTTTTTATCCAAATTGATGTGATACTTAGTCTTGACTAATGTTATTGACCATCAAAGTGTTCAAAAATGAGAAATATTGTTTAATCTGAAAACATCAACAATTATTAATTTGTAGCTATTAAATATTTTTAAACCAGAATCTTTTGTTTATTATCATAGTTTTGTCATCTGTTCATTGTATCTGCCTCATTTTTTTTCAATAGGAGTAATTTTAAGATAGTTTTGAGAATTATTTCATTGCTTTCCATCTTGTTTGGATTCTTGTTTATGATTAATTTTCATAGTAAAAACATGCATTTTTTTGAAATTTTTTTAAAAATTTATTTATTTGCACTGTTTGTAAAAATTGTGTGAGAATAATACTAAATAACATTTACATGTTTTCTAGGCAAAATTTGGAACCCTTGAAGATTATTTTTCAACTTTACGAAAAGATACTTATGTTGACTATCGAAATATGCCTGCCAATTTTCCATCTCTTATTGGTGATTTTTTCACTTATGCTGATAGAGATGACCATTACTGGAGTGGTTACTACACATCAAGGCCATTTTATAAAAACATGGATAGAGCTTTAGAAGCACATTTAAGGTAAAGCTATCAATACATCCCTTTTATTCAATTATTTATTCATCAATCTGGTTTGTATGAGTACTCATTTTTTTTTTGATGGATCAAAACTGATTTCTTTGGAATTATATTTTGTACTTTATATAAAGGCTTACATTTCAAAGAATTGCTTTACAGGTGAAGTGAAATATTTTAAAGACGAAGGTTTTAACAATGATTGTATGAGCAGAATGAATGTTTTGGTTTAATTTCAATGTATAATCATAATTTATGATGTTAACGTAAGTTTAAATCTTTAATGTTAATTTTTCAAAAAATATATTTTTTGAATTATTTGAAACTTATTGATGATTCTTGAAACTTATCAATGAAATTATTGATGAAACTTTTTGTGTATTGTATTACATTCATTTACCATTAAAAGTTAACAAATTTTTTATTAGTATTTATTTGCCGCTGATCTAGAGATAGAGAGTACATAAAATCTTCATTAAATATAAAACAAATTTTAATTTTAGAGGAGCAGAAATTCTATTCAGTTTAATGATGGCCAAAATGGAGAAGCAAACAATGACTTCTATTATGCCCTATCTTTCTGTTTTGATGGGTGACCTTGTTACATCTCGAAGAACTCTAGGACTTTTTCAACATCACGATGCTATTACTGGAACATCCAAGGATCATGTTGTCATTGATTATGCTTCAAAGTAAATATATATCATTTCCGTATAATAAGTTGCATTAAAAAATAAACGTTAAATAATAATATAACTTGTGTGCTACATTCAGTTTTAGATTTTATATGTAAGATTACTTCTAAATTCCATCAAATTGCCAAAATATCAATGTGAATGTTTTCTTCGTGCACTCGATATTGTACTGTATGCTTAAATTCATCATGTTTTATTAAAAATTAAATATAATAAAAGGGTGGGAAAATTATTTAGTATTTACTTCAAAATGTATTTTTAGTATTGGATCTCTTCTCTCTGTATTCTTTTTAATAAATCAAGAAGTATCAAATACATAATCATTCTCTTACCTGTGTACATGCTTTTTATGTACATTTTATGCATAAATATAATTATTATTTTCTATGGCATTAAAAATGCCTTAACTGCTGTTCTTGATATTTTGTTTGTTATCTAAATTGATTTTTATTTGTGAATTGGAATTTATTTATTTAATTCCACATAATTTTGAATGTTGTGAAAGGAGGAAGAATAATTCATACTTCCAGAAAAGAATACTGACTTTTCCATTTATTCTGTATTATCAAAGCAAGGGTATTCTGGTTACAAATTTCCCATGTCAATAAGACATTTACCTCTTCATTATAGCTGCTAAGCTTATGTATATAGATTTGCTTGTTACATAATAAGTTAAGTTTTAAAGTTTAATAATATATATAAAATATGTAAATTATTGATCTCAGCTTCACAGTTTGTGCTAAGCTTGCAGCGAGCAACCAAAGTTATTTGTGGAATAGAGAGAGTTGAGAAAAAGCTTTTTGATTGATTGAGGGGTTACGAAAGTAAAATGGAAATTTGTCACATTTCGGCTTCAACAGGGCTGGGCGAGGATTAACTAAAGGGATAGGGGATTTATGCAATCCTCTTTTTTGCTTGGTTGGAGGAGCAATGTAATGTCTTGCAATAGAACTTTCTAAATTAAATATTTCTTTCAAAAGTGCCACATTTTAGATGTTGTAATCCTGTCTTCTTCCATTTCATAATCTGCAAATTTGTATAGCTGATACTATTGAGAACTCTAAATGCATCCAGATTCTTCTTTCATTAGTGTGTTGGACACAAAGGAAAATTGTGATTTCTAGATCTATTTAAAATTTTTAGATAACTTTCAATGTGATAAAATTGACCAAAATTATAAATTCAAGAAGTTAGATTTACTTGGAAGTTCTGAATCTTTTGATTTTTGGAAAATTCTCATGATTGATCCAAGAATGATGGTCTTGGATGTTTCCTTGAACTTGATACATTTGAATTGTCTGTGGAATTTAGAGTGAAGTATTAAAAATCTGTTTTAAAGGAATTTTATGTATGTAAGGGAAGATTGGTTTAAATGTCTGGAAATGACTGTACCTCTAACAAACCAGGAAACGTTTACTTTGGCTTTTAACCTGTTCACTGCCAACTACAAGATATCCTATAGTAAGCATGTGTACCAAACATGCCAGCTGCGAGATATCTCGTAGAGTGCACTATCATTTTAGATTGATTACAAATAGCCATTTGATCTAGGAATTATAAGAAAGGATAAATGAAAAAGTTATATAGTGCAAAAAACATATTAATTATCAACTTTTATATTTAAAATAACATTAATCAAAAGGATAAACACCTGTCATTCCCAAATATAAGCTCTGATTATATCTAGTTTAGACTTTGTAGCATTAGAAGCTACTGCATGCTTCTTGTAATGCAGCTCTAATTTGAATCTGTACTCTCACTAATTGATTTTGTCTCTGATAATTATTACTGGCCAGTCCATTTTTATTACTTTACAACTCTAACTACTGTCACCTTATAGGTTTTCCCCACTGAGTATCATTATACATCTGTATTATTGACTGTGTGGTTGGATAAAATTAAGAGACAAGCTTGAGAAATCAATCATAACAAAAATAAAATTTCTTTGTATATAAAAATTTTCTTGGAGAAAAAAACACTGTGAGATAACTCGTAAGTGGCACTCAGCACAGGAATCTTATTTAGTGACACTAGCTATGAGTTTTTCTCATAATGTTTTTTTTTTCAGTAAAAATTACTGTACATGCAATTACAATATTATAACAGTAATTTAATATTAATATATTTTGTAAAAACTCATGTTTTCTTTAAAATATAAACTGGGCACCTAGGGTAAGACACTCTTAAGTTTTTCTGATTGTGAATGGTTTAAAGAATTATTTGCATGGATGTGGTGTTCCTTTTTCTACTTCACATCTGCTTTTTCCCAGTTAGGAGAACTATACAACATTATTGCTCATGGATGTGATTTTAAAAGCCAGAAATTTTGCATTTACTTACACTACAAGGAATCCTGTAATATATTTTGGATCCAATTATATTGCAAAAATTCTATAAAAATGTTGCATAAACATCTTTTGGGATATTTTTAATTTAGTAAATCAGTTGTTATAAAAGTATTTTTAATTTAAACATTATAAGTACATAAAAGAATAGAAAGGAACGGTTTAGGAGGATATATAATTTATCTCCATTTTAAAACTTCAAATCTTTTGCTTTATTGTTGCAAAGTTTGTACAAACTATTATTTGGCAAATGCATTTGTTTTGAAATTTTTCCAAAAAAAAACTCCTTTATTACAGTGTAGAAATTTTTTTAGAATGTTTTTTAGTTTTAAACATTATTTATAAAGCAGACAAAAATTCATTAATCTGTTGTAGAAATTTCAAAAATAGATAAGTTTTGTTTAATATTTATGCTTTATAATGGATTCAGCAGATATCCATCATCTTCCCCCATTTTGACTATATTTTATTTCATTTTGTCTGAATCTGAGGTATTAACATTCTTGTAATCTGTCTCAATGGATGTTAATTATTTTTAATTTTGCTTTATGTTGAATTGGCTTGATTGTGCACATATAATGTAAATAGGATCATTTGCTTTCCTATTTATTGTTGAGTTAGGTGGGTCGATTTCATTTTGTTTAAGTTCTGACTGTTTTGATGATGTTTCGAGTATTCATATGATATATGATTGATTCAGTGTAAGAGTAATTTATTCACAGAAATTATTAAATTTTTGAAAAATCCATCCATTGTGCATTTATTATTTTTCAAGTGGATCGTGTAAGAATATGTGCTGTTAGGACGGACGGAAGTGAAATATTATTATTTCTACAATATGACGACTTGATTTATTTTAAAGTTTTTGCATAAGAAAAGTTCTTGTCCCAAATTTTTGCTTATTAACTGCAAATTGTTTATGAATCTAGTAAATCATATAAAGTGAAATTGTGATTGAAATATCTCAAGCTAATATATACATCTGTATTCTAAAATATATACCATGCTTTACTGTACTGAAGCACAGTTTTCTTCTCTGTATATATGAACTATGAACATAAAATTGTACATTTAAGTTGACAGGAAATGGTTTTTTCCCCCTATATAAATTTTGTATGTAATTATTTCCACACATGTGATATTTTGAAAATGTATTTTTTTTTTTTTTTTTTTTGCATCATATGCTGATAAAAGTTTTTATGAGGTACATATTTCCTTTTATATAGATCCAGAAGTTCATCTTCATTGCATTTAAGTGTGATCTTAGGTGCAACAAATCAATTTCTTTCATCCCACTTTATGGGTAAATTAAATATCCTGTTTACTTATTTTTTGTGTGCTGAAATTTTGTTTATCTTATGATACATTTCCTGATTATTAAATTTCTCAGCAGCCTGAGAATTCTTTAGTTTTGCATTTTTAATAAATAACAATAGTTACATGTTTGTTTTTTCCAATAAATTTGCAGCTTTGAGGGATGGATCATTTTTAAGGAAGTAAGGAACATATTATATTTAGCTTCGTTTTAATTTTCTAAACTGTTTTTAAAAAATTTATCCATCTTAGACTTTCAGATGAGTTAATACTCATACATATTTTCCCTACATCCTTAACATTTTGGTCTTTATTTTGTAGAATGTTTGCTACTCTGCAAAAACTCCGAAATATCATTGGACAATGTGCAGTGTACCTTTTGTCACCTAATTTTTTGGATGTTTTGGATGAGCAAATAGCTTTGTTACAGACAGTGAGTTACTTTTTATTTAGATTGTATGAAATATGGTATAATTATTGCCTTATAATTTTTTTTATCCTTTTAGGATGAATATAGACCTCATAATGCATTACCACAGAAAATAGCTGTTAAATTTTCCCATGAAAGAAAAGAAAGGTTTTTTTTATTTACCATTAATCAACTATTGTTTTAAATGTTTTAATAGTTTATTTTTCTAACTCTTGTATAATTTACAGATATGTTGTTCTATATAATTCTCTTGGGCATTCTCGGAGTGAACTTGTTAAAGTTGTGGTTACATCATCTTCTGTAATAGTGAAAGATAGTTCAGATAACATAGTTCCATGTCAAGTCAACCCATTATTTAAAAAAAGAAAAATTGTTGAAGGAGAATTTGAAGTAATAAAAACATTCTTTTATTATGTTTAATTAGTAATACATACAAAATTTACTTGCATTTTATAATAAATCTCTTAAGAAGTTTAATCTCTAATAAGACTAACACACACCAATGTTTGATTTAAGGAAAGTTGTTTTAAAGAACATCTTTTTAACTTCAAAACAAGATTTAAGAAGATAACATTAATTTATTTTAGTATATTCCAAATATATATCATTTATGGAGATAAATATTGTAGATATTTTCTTATTTATTATAAAAAATTACTTAAGAGTGAATAATTTTCACTTCTGTTCATATCTCTGTATGCAAAAGGTTAACTTTTACAAAATAGTTATTTTAATGGTATGATTTTTAGTAAAAGCTTCGACATAAATTATGAAAAATTCATGTGATAATTGTTTTAAGCTGTCTTTATGCTTTGAAGAAAAAATTTAAGATCAATTGTGCTCAAAAAAATTGATCACATATTTATACCTTTATGAGTTTTTTCGAGTTATATGTACGTATTCGAAATATCAATAAAACGTAAAAATTTCAGATTTTTTTAAGCTTGTGTTTTTAAAACTCTCACTTTTTATAAGAAATTATATCTTGTTTCTCCTATAATGCACAAATTATTTTTCAGCTAAACTATGTCCATTTTTTAAAAAAAGAAACTGTTCTTTTAAATAGGAGAGAACATCCTATTCCAATGGAATCTTGATATTCATATTTATTTTCCATTGTTAATAAGATGCGAGAAATTTAGTTTAAAATGAGTGATTTGAATCTTTTGATTTCATTAAATATTAAATAAAATCAGTTAATGGTCTGAATTATTTTTTTTCTTTCCTAACATTAGGCAAATTGTCTAGGAGCAATTTGTTAATATCAATTTTTTCTGTATAAATTTTTTTCTAATTCTTCCCTCCTCCCTTTACTATTCATTCACTAGCACATTCTTTCTTTGTTTACTCATGTTATTCCTTATTCTTTAAAATCCTTACTGACCTTTCACTATTAATATCTCTTTTGAGATGTGATCAAAACTTTATTCTTTAATTAATAGTAATATAATAGACCTTAAACAATATTTTAGATGCCTTATTTGTATTAGGAAATATTGACACAGAACTTGCTACACAGTTTTGAACACAAGACAGACTACTAAATTTATTTTTAATTTAGATTTAAATAAATTCTCAGTTTTTAGTTTGTTTTTTATAAAGGGAAAGCTTTCTTTATCTACCGCATTATGATTTACTGCAGTTTTTTAAATACAATATTTTTTTTAAATCACTACATTAAAAATTAAGGGGTATACATAAAAAAAATACTCAACTTTGGGAAATTTAACCTGTTAGAGCTAATTAATTAAAGATAATCAACTGTAAAATTAATTATATACACCATTCACTTAAAATAAATAGTCAAATCGTTTTTTAAGGTCTTCATTTACATACAAAAAAATAAGACACTTATATTTTGACATTAACTATTTTTTCAGAACAAAAATGACAATCTTCACAATGGGCTTGAAAACGCCGTCATCTGAAAACGCAATTTCTGCTATAAAACTATTCGCCTTCCCCGCTAAAATACTCATCATAGAACCCATGCTGCCATATATCTTGAAAGAGTGGATTTAAAAGAATATTCCTGCTAAGTATCGTCAGAGTATTCCTAAAAATGGTTATTCTATGTAATTTTAAAGTGAGTGGTACTTATAAGTACCGTCGGTAGATAAAGGTTTAAAGTGATGCATAAAATATGAAAAATTGTCTGTATTAAGACTTAAAAAGCACTCAGTCAGTATAGGTAGTGAAAATATTAAATCATGAAGGGAAATTTTTTTGAATCCATGTTCTACTTGTGAAAATGATTTAATCAATTAAAAACTATTTGTTTAGCCTCACAATGTCACAAGCTTGTTAAATTTGAAAACATTTCGAGTAAAGTGGTACAGTACTTCCATTGGTAAGAGGCTTTAGGTAGGCCATTTGTAACTTTTCTGTTTAAAATTGAAATTGCTGGGTGTTTGAAATTTACAACAATTTTGAAAAGGTAGAGGTCTTCCTTTTCTTTCATTGTATGAAGCATAAGGCTTTCTGATAATTATAGGAAAGTAAATAGCATATCAAAAAAAAATAGTACCAAGAACACTTTTACGCTTATGTTATTTTATTATAACCTGAAAAAGTAAACAGTTGTTTTTAAAAGTAGTCTCTTCAAGTCAATATGTAGCAGGTTTATATATATGGTATATGAAAAAGAGTTTTAAGATCATAGTGAAGGGTAGGTGATTTTTGTGTATATATGTATTTCTTATCTTCAAATGAATAAACCAATGATTGTATTGTATTTTTATTTCTCTTGTTTAAGGAATCTTTAATGTTATGGTTTTCTGCATATCTTTTTTTCTAGAAAATACTGTTAAAAATGTTATTGATTGAAATGAATATCCCTTAATAACGGTTTGATTATCATCAATACAATGATGATTTCAACTAGTGAATTACATATATACAATTTTTGACATTAAAGTTCGGTGAATAGTCCTGTAACATTAACATGAATGAAATATTAATGAAAGTTACCTTACTGTTCGAAATAATCACCTCCCATAACTATGCTCTGCTGAGATCAGCTATACATGTACTAGAAACTTTGCAAGAAGTCTTCATTTGGGATGGAGTTCAAAGGCATGGTCATGTTTCGTTGGATATCAAGAATGTAGTCAAATCTCAAATCCTTCAAAGCAAGTTTGAGTCATGTGAAAAGGAAGAAGTCTGAAGGTATGATATCTGAAGAGTATGGATGATGTTCAGTTTGCTCCACCTACTTTTTTGCTGAGAACTGTTTGACTATATTGGCTGTGTGAGGTTGAGCATTGTCATGAACAAAAAACCATGAGCCTTATCCATACTGGGGTTATACCCTGCATCGAAGTTTCATGTAACAGGTCAAAACTTTAATTTACCTTGCAGCATTCATTGTCGTTCCCTCAGGTAGAAATTCTTTGTGGATAATGCCTTGACTATCAAAAAAGATGACACTCACTTTCTCAATGTTTTCATCACTGACAGAAGTCACTGGTTTTCCGCTACAGAGGTTGTCAGAAACACTGTCCTGACCTTCTCGAAAACGGGCAAACCACTCATACATACACTTCATGGACTGTGTTTGATCTTCATAAACATGTACCAGCATTACATAAGTTAATTCCGATGTTCTGCCAAGTTTAAAATAAAACTTAAAATGGATCTTTTGTTTGTAAATTTTCATGTTCTCTGTTAAGAACGAACGCACTAAACAAGCACTTTGTAACACAAGTCGTACACGGAACACAAACGATGCTTAAATGAGAAGTGCCGAGGACAGATGGTCAACACCTTCTGCTACAAATGTATAGCTTTTTGTATCGCCAGTGTTGCCACATCAGCTGTTCTGACTTCATTCACTGAACTTTATTGTCAGAGGTTGTATATTACAGTATTATTTATTATGGGTTCGTAAGTATATAGACAATAGATAAGTATATTAGTTATGAGTTTCTTATTTCTGTTTGCAGATGTAATGAAATAATATTTTTAAATATTCATCAAGATACTTGAAGAACTCATCAGAGTAGTATGAGTATTTATGTTTATTTATAGATTGTGGCCCCAATTTTTTTTTTTGTTATGCAATTCCATGTTGTATATGAAACAGAACTAGTACAAAAAGCAAGGTTAGATTGCAAAAGTTGAATGTTTTCATTTTTATAATTGAGGGAAATATGTATTAAAAAGTAAGATTGATTATGACTGTAATTTTGCAAAATAAGTATATTAACAAATTTCATGTTAAAAGTGCTTTTTTCTGTAAGAAATTTCTTTCCTTCCTCTTTTTTTACCTGAATAAACAATACCAAAAACTGAGCTCAATTGCTGGCAACATAATCCCTTGGCATAGAGCTATAACATTAATTTTTGAATTTAATATGTGTTTGGATTATACTTTTGAAGAGTTGGGTTGAATAAATCATTGAAGAAACCATAAAGTGGAACGACTTTATTAAATCCAAAATAGAATCCAATTATTTTACTTCACTTGTGAACTTTATTATATTATTTATTTAATTTATTTCAAAATGAAATGATTAATTTTCATCAGAATTAAATTCGAGATATTAGTAAATAAAAAACTAAATCATATGGCCTAACAATAGCATTGTATCAGTTGTCGTCTCAAAGTTCCATTCAAATGAATTAGTCAAACGTTAACGGTATCTTGAGAATGAGCACATTTAAACTAATACAAAGAAAATGACGATTACTTAGCCTTTAATGGATCATCATTGTAACCTTTTGTTTGAGGATGTTTCTAGAATTTGATGTTTGATTTTTTAAAGGACTAGAATAGTATATGAAGATTTGTTGATACAGAACTTTCTCTTGAAATCCTGCTTGTAAATTGTCTAGGGTAATCTATTGAAACATTTGTGTTAACATTTCAAGGAGAATAATGGGTAGGGAACAAATTCAGGTTGGATTGAGAGGATAAATAGTGGTTAGGTTACATTGCCAGCTTTCCTTGACTGTTTGCTTCAAGGTGATAAGCTGTACAACATTGATGCTTAAAAACTATTTTTCTCACTAATTTTTGAAAGATGGCAGTTTGAACTGAGCACGTCAATTAAGGGTTGTGCCCAAAGCGGAAACCAAATTGTAACATCCAGCCTTTGATAAGAGCATCTTTAACCAATTCTGCTCACATTTCAACAAGGGGTATAGCTTTATGCCATCCAGAATGTGAATCAAAGTTTAACTTTGCTTGCAACCTTTCTAACAGAGACAGTGCTTGAATGAGATTAAAATGTATCTCATTAAACCTATTGCTTCCTGTTTGATACTTACCAAAAGAACTGTGGACATGTTAGGGAATTTTTATTGTTGAAATTTTAGGCAGCTTCTGTTCCAATTCTGATATCTCTTTTAACAGAAGACCAGGCAAATTTTGAAGTTGCAAGATGAATTGTTGCATTACTGCTAGGATGTATGTATGTTATGAAATAGTGAATATGGAATTTGGATACAAAATTGCAAGATTGGATGTTATTAGTAGATGTATCACAGTATATTTCCAAAAACAGGGAACTTTTGAAGTTTCAGAGAAGAATTTTGCAAGGTAAGAATTTGCTTTAATTCTTCCTCGATCTCCAGAATTTCCTGTCGTTTAGTGATTTCAGCTTTGAATTCAGCTTTAAGACACAAAAATATTTCTTGTGTTCTGGACAACATGTTAGCAACCAGATTATCCTTGATAGAAAGTGCTGAATATTCTTCGTGAATTGTGAAATATATTTAAATTGTAAATTTGGCAAGACAATATCTTTTTAGGGTTATGTTGGATAAATTGTAGAAGAAACCACATAAAATGGAACTATTTTATTTAAATCTAAAACAAAATCTAAATCTTTTATTTTACTCATGAGTTTCTATGTATTTCAAAATGAAATGAATTCTAATTTAAATCAGAAAAAAATATGAGCATTTGATAAATATAAACTAAATCATGAGGCTTAACCAATAGTTGTGTATCAGTGTTCACATATTTGCTGATTGTTATTGCATTTTAATACTTTCAAAGAGTATTGTTCTGAAGACCGGATTATTAGTCTGATCCAATTATTGAATAAATTCTGATTTATGAGGAATTATCTGGAGAACTGACACTGGTTTGCTTAAAATATCTCATTCAAGTAAAAACCTACAGTTAATCTTCAAATGATTTACCTCAACAATTAATTCTACTGATTCAATCCAGATATTTCTTTTAGATTTCCCCAGATCAAGCATGAGTATTTTGTGTTTTTCGTACAACTTCATTAAAGCTTTGTATGATGCACATTGGAAGATTCTCATTTTCGATGCTCACTTACAAAACAAAAGTTATTCATTTTTTCCTGATTAATTAAAGAAGCATAATTGAAAATTTATTATGTATTATATCAATTATAAATATTATATTTGATGTAATGCTATTTTTCTGTAAGTAATAATTCCAAAATGGAATTGATTCTATTATTATATAAGTATGTATATCCAATAGTTAATTTGAAGTCTCAGAAACTTTGCAAAATGTTTATGTGAAAGAATGTCAAAATCGTCATTAAATAAGAAGCACAAGTTATTACATTTCAGGTGTGAAAAATATAGTCAAAAATAAATTGGAAGACTGCAGATGCATTCAGATTATGAGAAAAAATTCCTGAAATGTTTGTTATTAGTGAATTATTTAGTTACTGAAAATTTTTAATTTTTTTCAAATGAGCTTGTATTATTGAAACGGAAGGTGAGTAAGAAACAAGAATCGGTTGTATTGTTTCTGCTGCAGGACTTCTATCAAAAGTATTTTTCATTATATTTTGTTTCAATATATATGAAATACTTGGTACTCTTCTTGATCCTTTATTGCACTGCAAAAACTTTAATAATTCTTTATTTCCAGTTGCTGTTTTATGCAGATTTGCCTGCCATAAGTCTTACTACTTATTCTATCCATGTTGTGGAAACGGAACGATTAGTTTCTCATCGTGCTATAATAAAATTTATGAATGTAGAGTCTGCTCCTTCTAGTCAGTAAGTGAAAATAATTAGGGTTTTTTTTAAATGTTTAATAGCAATTTCAAAATTTTGAATTTTTCTCATATTTATTAAATAAAATTCAAAGAACCTGTTATGTTTCTTTGGATACAATATATAATATTTTTTAATTAGAAAATATTTGTAATAACTGTAAATCAATTTTAATGAAAAAAGGTTTTTTGTTTATTTTTAATATGTTCTCTCTCTTAAATACTTCCTACATTTGAGAAACAGTTTGTAACGAGTCTCATTTTGGATAATTCCTTGAAATTTACATCTTACTTATGATGGAACATATACTATACCTATAAGTTATAATCATTTATAGATTAAACTTTTAAGTTGGAAGCTTTTACTAAGAGTTTTTATATGTTAACTGCTTAATTAAACCCATTTGGAACTAAATTACAGTTAATAAGCATTACTGAAAATGACACATTTAGTATGTAATTAAATAAATTATATTTCTGAAAGGAATTGCTAAAACGGTAAGTATGTATTATTTCTTCTGAACTAAATGAAATCGATGTAACGTTAAGGGTAAGTGGCATTTAGATTAGCAATATGATTGCAAAGAAGGTGGTGAATTTGAACTGATTCTAAGAGACTGCTGATGCCCAATCAGAGCCTGTGCATCTTAAATCTTGTAAAAACTTGTTATCTTTCATGTGACGTGGGAATTTGATTAAATATGTCTTTCTTGTTACCATCATAATATGACTGAGTTCTAATGATGGGGTTTGTAATCTGTAACTATGTGTGCAGATCACTAAGACATATCAATAAACTAAAGTACTTTTAATTTAAAGATATAGCAATAACACGTGGACTACAGGACATGCACTGTTTTAAAATTTCCAATAGTATGTTAACATTTCTGTGTGATCTTAATCAAATCCTAAAATTAAAACAATGTTTATTATTCATTCTTAAAGCTTTTGATTCTCAGTAAAAACGACTAAATGCCTGATGAATCCAGTTGTAGCATTATTAAAAAAATTGTTACACTGTGAAGTTTTACATTCATAATTTCATTTTCATGTAATTAGTGAAGTTAATTAGATTAAAATTGTGTCATAATAGGACTGACTGCAGCAGCCAAAATTTGTTATGAAGTTCAAAAACATGTTTTTTTCAAAGTTTCATTGTCGCCAAATATTAATTTTGTTGTAAATTGAATTGTATTTAAATCCTATAGTTAAAGATTGTTTGATGCTTTTTTTGTTTGAAAGGTTTCATAAATAATGTCTCTGGTTTCGTAAAATAGAAGGGGAATTAGAAAATTTTTGAGTCAAATTTTCATCATATTTTTTTTTCATTTTTATAAATCCCAAAACATTTTGGCTTTTTGAATGGTGTTAACTTTATTAGAATGGATGTATTTCCAGCAATGCACATTTAATTATTCAAAATGGATGCTTTATTTAGATTTGTTTTCAATGTTTTGTTATAAAATTTATGTAAGCACGTACGTGTTTATGCTAAAAAGGGAGAGAAATTGTTTTCCAGTAGCTTTTTTTTACTCTTCAGTGATCATTACTGTAAAATTCAAAAACCAATGGGTTGCAAATCAAATTAATTTATTCATTGTTATTTTTGTAGAGAACACCAATATTTCTGTTTGAGTCTTGTACACTGCTGTTTGTAAAAAATGCAACACCATGAAGGAATCATCAGAATTAAACGAACTTTGCAGCAAATATCAATTGTAGATTGTTCACTCTATGCCGGTGAACGCTGCCGTCCAGAGTGTCGAACGACGTAGTGGCCTAACACCAGGAGTTATGGTTTGAGGTGTGATTTCCTATCATGGACGATCCAATTTGCTACAAATTGAGAGTAATCCTAATAGCAACAGGTACGTTTGTGCAGTGCTACAGTGCGAAGTCACTCCCTTCCTTCAAGGCATTCCTGGAGCTATCTTTCAGCTGGATAATGCACACCTACACTTTGCAAAGACTGTTCGAGACTTCTGTTCAGCCCAACATATGCAACTTCTTCCTTGGCCTGTTTATTCGCCGGATATGTTGCCTATTGAGCACATGTTGGATTTCTTTGGTTGGCGTCTCGCTTGTGATCCGCGTTCTGCAGCTTCAAAAGACGAGCTTTTGCTGTGCATACAAGCAATATGGAATTCTCTTCCACAAGCAGACATTCAATAACTGTTTGACTGCATGCCACGTCGTATATCAACACCAATTGCAGCGTGTGGTGGCTACACCACACTTAATATTGTTTCGGACACTTAATATTGTTTTTTTTTTGCTTTGAAAAATTCGTCATTTATCTATACTATTAAAACTCGAAGGTAAACAAAAGTATCTATGCTTAATTCGTCTATCTTCTCACGAACCGCATTTTGCAGAAACTCGCCGAAGGTATCAAAAGAAGGGGAATGATGCGAGGAATCCGTTTTGACAATGTATATTCCAATATTGCAATTAGTTAAAAATATATTGACTAAAAACCTTAAAACGCATAATTGTTTTACTCCTGCGTGTTTTTTTCTTCCGCCATCCGGATTGAAGAACCGGTAGGTGGGAATTTCTTTTTACACCCGACGTTTTTAAACCACGATTTTTCTATGAGATTTCACGATTTTTCTATAATTTTTTCTATGAGACTCAGACAAAAAATAATTGCAGAATCGGAAACATAGTGGGTATAATTTTTTTTTACAAAAGAATTATATTTTCTGTTTTTTTTACGATATTTACGTTTTTATGAAAGTGATTTCTAAATCGTTCCGTTTGAATTTTCTTTTGCGTTCGTGAAATGATATTCTACACTAAAATAGTTCATGCTTTTCTCTTTTAGAATCAGTCATTTTTTTTTTTTACGATTTCTCATAAAATACTCAAAATTTTAAATAAGTATTAAATAAATTCGCTATTTATAAAAATAATCTCACGAGTGTAGAACAATATTATCCATATTCTGTACTAAGATTGAAAAGAACTGCTTAAAAATTACGATTTTTAAAAAAATTTTGTGTTTTTCGTTTTTTACCTTCTTTGCGAGAGTTAATCACACACGCGCTTGTAGTAATTTTTTTTCATTTTTGGTTTAAAAATTACCGTAGTTTGCAGTCGATATGTGAAGTTTGAAGGCATTAACTTAAAAATGAAGCCCTTAAAAAACTTAAAATTTTAACAAAGAACGCAATTTTACAATAACCGAAGGTTTGGCTGCTAAAACCTGTTTGGGGCGCCACACAGGTCCCCTGTGCGCTTCACGCTTGATGAAAGGTTACACTAGAAGAGAAGATGCCTATAAATAATAAAAATCACCAGATTTGGCGAAATTTAAGATCTCTTCCTTTTATTTTAAAGATCTTTATTACTCAAAATTGCGAATAACTTCGCCAGCAATTTTGTAATTGGAAAGATAATTTATTTCACACGATGTGGCATGTTTTTTTTTTAACAAAACGATACTTTGCATATTTTATGATTTTTTGTAAAATGAATCAATATCAATGCGTTTGAATGAAAATGATTTTTAAAAAACTCATACTTATATCTTTTAGAGTTAGTGATTTAAAAAATAAAATGCCCGAAACTTTTTTTATGAATTTTTAAAAAATACTCCAATTTTAAATATTTAATAAATTTTTATCAAATTCTAATTTTTAATAACTTCATTTATAAAAATAATTGCATTAAACTTTTTTCCTGAGTATCGAACATTTAAAAAAATGCTCACAATTTTAATTCAACATTTCATATAGTTGTTAAAATTTGTAATTATAAAAATTTCTCGCACTGTTCACCAATTCCAGAGCTTTTGGCAATGGACTTCGAAATCTTGAACCATGGCAAAGCGACGACGATGACACCTAAGCTGGTACCTATATCTCCTAAATATCACACCACACCAACGCTTGGATGCTCAAACATTTAAAAAAATGCACACAGTTTTAATTCAACATTTAATGTAGTTTTGAAATTTTGTAATTCTAAAAATTTCTACTTTTTTTTGTCTTTTTTTCAACATACAATTATTTTTAAAAAAGGTACAATTTTGTTTCTCGGGCCGAAAAAATTGCAAAGTGAGTGAATATTAAAGTTGCACTGTTCACCTACTCGAGCTTTTGGCGATGGACTATAGTCAAGTGACGAAGATGAGACTTGAGCTGGCACCCATCTAAAGGGCAGTAATAATTAATTGTGGGAAATTACCACAAGAATTTTATAATGAGGTTAATATAGAAATCACACACACTCACCAGGAAGGGCTGATAGTGAGAGGGGAAGGGAATTTCGATGACAATATGTTATGCATTCAAAAACGTTCGTGCAACGCCAGGTTGAAAGAAACCTGTCTTGACAAAGAAAAGAAGTGAAAAAATTTTGAAACAGGAAATTTTAAGTTATGCACTCGGTAAAAGTCCAAGCAACGTTGGGCTCAGCGGAGGAGGGAAGAAAAGTAATAATTTTGAAGAAGAATAGTAGAAGTGTTGCTGATTTTGTGAAGGGAAAGGAAAATTTATAAAAGCAGGGAAAGCCTGTGCAAGGACGGGCCATGCAGCTAGTTTGTACTAATACAAGTCACGTGTGCATTAAATTTCATTTAATTCTGATGATTCCTTCATGGTGTGTGTGTGTGCGTTTTTTACAAACAGTAGTCTAAATTTACTTCTTGGTTAAAAAAATTTTTGAAGGTAAAATAATTTTGCATTTTTAAAATTTTTCTCCTCATTTACTTTAATATTAAGTTTAAATCATGAAAATTACATTTAATGCAAAAGTCAAATAAATAAATATTTCTCTTAATTTTTTTTCTTAAGTATTGTACAATTACTAATACCTTCCATTGAACCTTTGAATTTCGATTTTCAGAGATTTTCTTATAGCTCGTCTGGAACCTCAAGATCAGTTTTTTATCAGATCTGATTATTACACTGCTCACTTTAGTGGCTCTAATGGCATGCTTAAGGTAAGCTCAGATGGTGGAACACACATTTAATATACTTTTATGTCATATTTGTAATGAGCTAAAATGTTCTGTTATTGTTTTAATCCACTGTCTATAGTTCACATTGACCAATATATTCAGGAAAAATTTCTCAAGATGTTTTAAAACTAAATTTTTATAGTTCAGAATATTCAGTCATTGTTAATTGTTGATTTAATTTTTTTAAATAGTTTTTGGTACGTTTTCTGTTAAGTTAAACATATGTCCGTGAGATAATGCTGATTTGAGTTTTTTGTAGAACAATGCGACTTTTGGACTGTAATTTGTTTTATTTTGAGATGGTGCTATTTGCACACTGTTCCAAGATGGAAGCTACAACAACAACTGGTACTGAGGGTTATATCAAAACATTGGCTGAGGTGCTCAGTTGGCAGATGGCATTTGCGATAAAAAATAGATGCAATTACGGACTGAACATCCTTCCCCTGTTGAATTACATTCAATCAATATACAGAATTTCTTTAATCATAGAATATATAAAACATAATAAACAAATAATATTTTACATAAATTAAGAAAGAAACATTTTCACAAATTACATATTAATTGTCCAAGGGCAGAATACACACTTGCCCAATCTTGCATTTAATATTGCCTTTATTAGTTTTTATTTCCACTACACAAACCTTCCCATCCATACCAGGAAATAGCTTTATAATGGACCCAAGCTCCATTTATTTATTGGAAGATTATTTTTCTTTATAAGGACCATTGTATTTAATTTCATGTTATCTTTGTGAAATTGCCATGTGTTTCGTTGCTTTAAATTTTTTAAATAGTCACGAGACCACTTTCTCCAAATATGTTGAACTATTTTTGTTAATTTTTGCCATCGAGGAAGTGTGTTTTTTGACTTGTCTAACAAATTTGGTTCAGAAATGGAAGTGATTTTTCTTCCAATCAAAAAATGTCTTGGAGCACCTCCGAGTCATCAATATTTTCTGACAAAGGAGTGATTGGTCTAAAATTCAGAATTCCTTCAGTTTGTGTTCTTATGGCTAAGAATTTTTCCAAAGCCATCTTTAGGTTTCCTACAGCTCGTTTTAAATAAAATTTGAATGATTGAACTCCTGCCTCTGAAAGCCCCCTAAAAAAAATTTGGAGCTCTAGGTGGCATGAAATTTTATGAAATCCCTTCAGAAGAAAGATAATCTAAAAGTTCTTGCTGGAAAAACTTTTTTATGTAATCTTTTTAATTCTCGAATAGCTCCAACAATGTGTTTGGCATTGTTTGATGTTATAGTAGCACATTTCCCGCGTCTAGCCACAAAACTCTTCTATGTAGCTAGGAAGGCGTCTGCGGTCAAATCCGAGACAATTTCGAGATGGGCGGCTTTTGAGGCTAAACAAATGAAAATGGCTACACATCTTTTGGTAAGTGTCCTTTTTCTGGTGTTTATATCTTATGAAAATAGGCCAAAAATAATCAATTCCTTTAGGGAGGAAAGGAAAACTAGGGTTTACTCTCTCTCGAGTTAAAGATCCCATAAGCTGGTTTGCTACCATAGGTTTATTTTTAAAACAAACTACGGCATTCATGCACAATTTTCCTGGCTATTGATCTGCCACAAAGAGGCCAAAATCTTTGTCTTGTGCAATATAGCAATGCTTGAGGACCTAAATGAAAATTTCTATTGTATATTTATCATAATTAATTTAGTGAAAAGGTAATCAATCCGCAGGGAGTATAGCTGAATGCTTCTGACTAAGTTAAATACGAATTTTGTAAACATCCTTCCACTCTTAAAATTTGATTGCCATCTAGAAATGGATTTAAAGAAAAAGTTTACCTTTTTTTAAAAAAATTATAACCACCTTTAGCTAGAGCATGTATTTTTTCTTTAAAAGCAGAAGCTTGGATATTTTTAATGAGGTATAATTCTGCTTCATTCACTTCACTATAATCTAATTGACCAAACCTTTTTACAGTAGGATTTCTAGAGTTTTTGATGAACCTAAAAATATAATTTAAAATATGCAACAATTTAGTTTAGTTATTAGAACATTTTGAAAGACCATCTATAAGAGAGAATCTAAAAAGTACTTCTGTGGGCTGTTTAAATTCCTTTAAGTAGTAACTGTCAGAAGTTATCCTTTCAAAGTCAATTGGGTTTACTTCAAGTTCTTTAAAAAATCTGGACCATACCACTAAAGTTTAGGAGATATGTCCAAGGTATTCAGGCCATGTGATATTAGATCAGCAGGGTTATCATTAGATGATACATGATTTCATTGACAGTTCTTGGTTAGTCTCTGTATTATTTAGATTCTATTGCCGATGAACGTCTTAAGCTGCTGGGGGGATCGTTGAATCCAGGCTAACATAATGTTGGAGTCAGTTCATAACATTATTTGCTGTATAGGTAGCGTCAGGGAATGTAAAACCTTTTCCAGGAACTGTGCCAACAACACACAAACACACAATTTCAAAAGGAGTATAGTGATTGGTTTCACTGGTCAACACGGGACTTGCTGCTCTAAAGTCTTGTAGATACATCCTCTTCTGAGATCGATTCAACATATAATATAGTATAATATGCCGCTGTTGATGCATCGGCAAATCCATGGATGATAATTTTGCCCTTTCCTATTACGAGTTGAGGGATATGGATATTTCGAATAACAGGCAGGATAGACACAAAGTCGTTCCATTCTTTAGCTATTGGATTGGAAAGTGGTTCATCTCATTCTAATTTGAGAACCCAAAGTTTCTGCAATAGTAATTTGGCCTTTTCTAGAATTGGCGCAATGTGAATCAAAGTGGGTCAAATAAACGTGTAATAGTGGATAAAACTCTTATGCTTACGAGTCCTGGCAGTTCACAACAGTCTTAAAAGAGAAGTAATCAAATTGGGGATTTCAAATGACCCCTAAAGTTTTAATTGTTTGGTCTGATGATTGGCGATGAAAATCCCAAGATTGCTCTTCTTTAGTTATTGAAGTTAATATCTCTGGGGTATTACTACACCAACTATGTAGACTCATACCCACTTTTTTAAATAAACAAATTAATTCTGATTGTAGTAGTTGAAACTCTTGAAAGTCTGTACTACCTGTTAATATGTCAACCATATAAATGTCTCTGATTGTAATTTCTGCAGCCAAAGGATAATTTTCTCCTTCGTCCCTATCTAATTGCTGAATGGTCCAGGTACTAAGATATGGTGCACAAGTAGTCCCGTAAGCTACGGTGTTGAGTTTGTATAGGACCATCACCACTGTCTTTCCATAAAAACATCTGCAAATGTCGATGATCGAGGTTAATTAAAATCTGTCTAAACATTTTTGAAATATCCGTTGTAAAGATGAATATGTGCTGTCTAAATCTCATGAGAATTGAAAATAAATCTTACTGCAAAATCTTTCAGCCATGAACCATGAATTACCTAAACAATTTGGATAATTTTTAAAGGGTAATTGTACAACATAGCATCCTTCTTCATTGTGATAATGAGTGTTTTGATATTGAATCTGACAAATTTCTTCTTCTAAACTATGTTCTATTGATTATTCATCTACCATTTCAATTTCCCAAAATGCTTGCAATTGTTGATTAAGATTATCTGAATTTATTTCCGAATTAATAACTAAGCCGCGATATGATTTTTCCTCAAATTTATCGGATTTCCATACAACAATGTATCGAACACAGTCTCTTGAAACAACCATTTTTCGCATGGCGATTGAAATTGATTTTGTCTTAATAATTCAAAGAAAAGCTCGCATCCAATGAGCAAATCTGTTTCTCATGCAATACCAAAATTTTTATCCACAAGGTCAATTTTCGAAGGAATTTTTAATTCAGATGCGTGCATGCGTTTGATAGATGTTGTAGTAATATATGGGACGATTAATAGATCTAATGCCATTGATAAACCTCCATTTTTGCTCTGAATTACTGCATTTACTTTCTCTGTTTACCTTTAAGCGTTATTTCCCTTACTCCCAAAATAGATGCATTTATTTTTTCAGCGTCAGTTTATTAGCTGACCTTTGTCGAATGAACGAAAAACGAGATCCTCAGTCTAAAATCGCCTTGCAGGAGGACAGCTGATCGTTTGCCCTTTTTATGTAAATCACTGCAGTTGGGAGTAAAATATTTTCCTGTTTTTTTTCTTCTATGCAATTCGAAAATGTGTTAGACTGTTCTGGGGGTGGTGATCCTTGCACTTCCGTTGGGAGCTCGATTGCGTTACCTAACGGTGTGCTTAGGGGTGAAGGAATCGTTTCAAATATATGTAACGATGTATGATGACGTTTTTTACAAACGGAGCTCGAGTTTTTCGATATGCATTCCTTAATTTTATGATGTTCCTCTAAGCAATTGATGCACAAATTAAAGCGTTTTATTTGATTAAATATATCCAATACTTTCGTACTTTGAAAAGTACTGCACTTATAAATCAAATGAGGCAGTTAACGGATTGCACAAGAATTTTATGAATCATTAGAATTAAGAAAGATTTTACTTTTTTTTAAGGGTATTTGTTTTTGCTTATGAGTAATAGGAGCAGAACGATTAATACTATCAATAGTTTGTCTTCTTTTTTTCTAAAAGCATTATAAATGTATCTATTTCAGGAATTTGATTTGAATCAATAGATTGTTCGAATTGTTTATGAGCTTCTCGATTTTTTCAGAATGATATTTATCAATGAGATCCGATAAATTATTACATTCAAAACCTAAGACTTTTAAAGCTCTGATACTCTTGTTTAGAATCCTGTCATGGATCTAATATCTCGAGCTGATTCGCTTGTTAACCTTTCTAATTCTAATATAGCATTAATATGAGTCTGAGTTAGAAGACGCTTATTTTCAAATCTAGTTTCTAATGCTTGGACAAGCGATTCAAAGGAATCATCAACTGTTTCGAGTAGTTTGGTATCACCTTTTGTAATGATGCTTTCAAATAATAAAGTTTTTGTGACTCTTTCAAGTCTTTGTTATTAGTTATATAATGTTATCAAATTGTGATTTAAAGCTAGGCCATTCGTAATATCTACCTCTAAATACCAGCAAAGGTATTTCCGCAAGTTTTATTTCTACTTTCAGTTTAGAATTAGCTTGAGATATTTCATCTTCACAATCATAAACAGAACAGAAGATTTAGCAATTAAAGAAATGAGAATATCTCTAATTCTTACCTCCAAATCCTCTAGTCTGTCCTCCATTTCTTGTAGATCATATTCTATTTCTGCTAGTTCAGAATCACTAATGTCCTTGCTATTACAATACCGATTCTTTATTTCATCAATCTTTTTGTTCATTTCTTGGACATGTTTCAGTTTAATATCAAGTTTTGTAGGAATATAATCCCTTAATTCTAGAATGAAAGTTTCTATAGTTATGGTGCTTTTGACTGCACACTTCGATCTATTTTATTTTGCCTTTTTTTTCCGGTTAGACGCTAAAAAAATATAGTGTTGTGTTAAACAAATGTTCGTTAGAGAACGATAGTTCGAGTTTTTTCAGGAACGATGCGACTTTTGGACTGTACTTTGTTTTATTTCGAGATGATGCTATTGGCACGATGTTCCAAGATGGAAACTACAACAACAACAACTAGTGTGGAGGGTTAATTCAAAACATTGACTGAGCTGCTCAGTCGGCGGATGGCATTCACGTCAAAAAATAGATACAATTACGGACAGAACACGTGTATTGCAACCGTGACAACTTTCAAGATAACTCACCAAATTGGCTACCCAGTTTTCACATGTGCCGTATATGCTGAATTGACTACCATGTGCTTTCGTTTCATATTTCTCTGCTTGCCACCATTCTAAGCCTAACCGTTGGTTGTTATGACAAGCTTGAATATTTCCATACTTCTTCCTTATTTACCACCAAAACGTAATTGATAATTGAAATAAAGACAAGGTTTTTTTTTATAAAAATTAATTATTTTTTTTTATTATTGAGTATTAATTTAAAATTGCTAATTACACTCTTGACACAGCATTTTTCGACTACGTGCTTCATATATCCGTCAGCGTATTTCGTCTTTAAAATTCGTGTGGTTTTATTCATTGTAGCAAATATGGTTGCAATAATAGTTAAGTACCTCCCCCCTCCCACACAGAATAGTAAGATTTTAAGTATTTTAATTTATTTACTTGTATCAGTATCTGTAAAAGCAACATGTGAATTTTTTGAACCATTTGAAAGTAATTTCCGATATATATTTATATGTGTGAAGTTTTCACTTTTACCATATCCATCTTATAAACAGATATTCGATATGGTGTATCTCATGATGGATGGCTATTGTATTTTTAATCAAAAAATTAAAAATATGGTGTATATATGTATATATATTGTGTGCTAAACATATGTTATGCAGCTGAATTAACACGCTATAAATTTTACATTTAAACTTATGGCTGAATGTATATAAAAGAGAATAAAATGAATGTATACATTAGATAACATATAAATGAAATTATTTTTATTATTTGTGAAAAGTATTTTTACTTTTGTCTGCTAACAAAACTTTTCCCCCCTGCTATTTATTGTTAAGTTTATATGCATAAATGTTATGTATTTTTTGGGGTTGATAATTTTCATATTTCTCACTTTATTGTTTTAGAAAATTACATCAAGCTTAACTTCAGAATTCGATATGCAAATAAAATTTTTCAAGTATGGAACTAAGACAAAAGGAAAAGATAAAAGTGGAGCATATTTGTTTTTACCGGATACAGATGCAAAAGTAAATGTTATCTGTTAATTTTTGGTTGCACATTTTTTAATACTGTCATATTTAAAGAAAAATATCGATAATATATATTTACTGATTTTATTTTTCTTTCAAGGAAATCGATTATAATAAACCTGAAATTTTTATTGTTGAAGGCCCTTTAATATCCGAAGTCATAGTTATGTTAAAGGATGTGGAACATCATGTATTATTAAAAAATTCACCTGGTAACTGTAATTCTTTCTCCTCATAATTTTTGCATTTTTTGACTTTAATATTAAAATTTATCTTTAATTTAATATTAGGTTTTGATGGAGCTGGCATTGAGATATACAATTTAATCAACATTGCTTCTGAAACTAATAAAGAGTTAATTATGAGATTCATCACAAATATTACCAGTGAGAAGCAGGAATTTTATACAGATTTGAATGGTTTGCAGGTAATTCGTTAAGTATGTTTAATTGCATTATTTTTCAGAATTATTCCACATTTTATATGAATTGATTATGGATATTTCATAGTGTAATCTTCCATAAATAGAATTTTGGTCATAAATTTTATTTCTACTCATGAAATGTAAAATTCAATGAAGTGAAACTTATTTTATAGATTTAAATAGTGTTGCTGAGAGAAAAGTTAATAATTTTTTAAAAATTTGAAGTCGCATATGGAAAGTCAATCCAATTTCTATCAAACACTGAAAAATATTAACACTTTTTATAAAACCCTAAATATGTGTTTTTCTAAGCCTATTTATGAACATAATTAAAAAAAATTTAAAACTTTTATTAGCTTGATTGATGAAGATTGTACTAAAAGTAGAACAATATTATAGTCTTCCTTAAGTGAAATAAAAAAAAATATCCTAAACATATCCATTGTTCAACTTTTACAAGTTCTTAGGTGGCAGATTTTGATCGATTCTTTTAAAAAAATATCCTCATTTTTAAACTTTAGAAAATCTCCGTTAACATTATGAACAGTCAATTTCCTGCAAGTTGCCCTTGGAATGGGAAATCTCAATTAGGCAACTATCATGTGACTTCAAAAATCAAGCAGGCTCAAGCTATCATCTCTAATAGTTTGAGATTCCTTGAAACAACAATTGCTGTTTCAAAGACATTAGTAAACAAAAGGCCAGTACCATTTCCCCTTGAAATAAAATACACTGTTGTGTGATTACCAAACCGGTCAACTCCATTTTTATATTTATTGTAAGATACATTGCGCATTTGTGGTCTTTACTTGTTTTCTGCAATTATTTGCACTTCTTTCTACAGATCACATGATTTCTGTTTTTTGAAGCAGTTCAGTTATCATTCCATGGAACTTTTGCAACTTTGCTTCAAAATTGTTGTCTAAGGAGTGATGTTTTGCTTGTGACATTTTAGAGACAACTTCATCGGTCGCCATTAGTGAAATAATTGGTGTTCACTCAGTCTCTGGCTTAAGTAGGACATCCTTATTTGTTGACCTCGAGAGCTCACTACAGCACACTTATATATTTGGGACCCTGTTTTCCTATGTGAATCTGATTTAAATTGATGTTTTGTACCATCCCGTCAAGTTTGCACATGCAGTTCAGAAACGCCCTGTGTAAAAGCCCCATGATGAAAAAAGTAATTTTTAGGCTGTTCTGTGGCTCAGTTTGTGTTCTCAAGCATTTTTCCAGAGAAATTATAGTATATTCAATTTGAAAATTTTTATTATGTTTATTTTTCAAAGATTAAAATAATGTATTCATATCTAAAAATTATTCACTCAAAATGTAATAATTCTAACCTTAAAAAACTGTGACCTGGTGTAGTAACAAAATATTTTTATATTTGGTGAAATTTTTCTATATCTTCCTACTACCTTCATTTCATATATTTATTCTTTGTATTGTCTGAAGATTAAGGTAAGTGTAAGACTCAGTGCAATTTTTATTTATACAATATTAGGGAGAATTATTTCTATTTTTATCATCTCAAATTATTTTATGTTAAATGTTTGTTTATTTACATGGAATTCAAATGAAATTTTGTAGTTTAGCTTATTACAGACATATTTCTAGGGTTCGAAATTTGTGTTGCTCTAATTAACACTCTTGTTACCATTTACAAGTCTTGCACAAAGCTATCTCAGTTAAATTCATCTATAATTTTAATCACTATGTGTAGCATTAGTTTTTGTAGTTTTGATTGCTTTTGTGTAATATGTTTACTCGAGCCAAATTATAATTTAATTTTCACTAACTTTGTGTTGTGCGTGTTCCCTCTTAAATTTTACATTTTGCTTTAATATAGTAGATATTTTTCATAATTACTAAGTAATTGAATAAATTTATATATTTTAAAAAAATTTTTATAAAATTAAAATTTTACTGTTTCTTGTTTTTGTTATAAAAAGATATTTCTAAATGTAATTACTTTTTAATCTCCAGTTATATGCCTTTTTTGCTATTATTCCAAGTTTTGTAGTTCTTTTTAGTTTTTATTTTGAAAACTATGGATTTTCAGCATTACTATTACTTTTCTACTCTTGCTATATCTCTTCTTCCTGAGATTGATATCAGCAGTAAAATATAATTTTCAAACAATTTTCTGTTTAATTTATATTAATTTATACTAAATAGTTTTGTATTGAATCATTTTTTAGTTAATTTTATTTAACATCTCAAGTGCTTTTTCTGCTTAAAACTTTTATCTTATTTTATTGTATATTCTTATAAAGTGTGAGGTTATATATACTTAAAAATTTTAAAATAATGAAAATTTAAATTGTTTATTATTTGGAATTTTTGATGCTATTTTACTTCTAGGTAATACAGTTTTAATTTTCAGATGATTAAAAGACGCTACATTAAAAAATTGCCTATACAAGGAAATGTTTATCCTGTGACAACTATGGCCTATTTTGAAGACAACAGAACAAGATTTACATTTCTCACATCTCATTCAGTTGGCACTACCTGCTTACAACCAGGTATTTAATTTTTACCTGCCTCTATATTTACTGGCAGTATTTATGCTAAAATCGTAAGTTACAGGTTTTGCGCTTAATAAATTTCTTAAAAAAAAAATTTATAAATATCAATTAGAAGCAGTTAGAAATTATAATTTATGCTTAGATGGTTAAAATAGATAAAGTTGTAGACTGTGATTGTTAATTAATATTTTATAATAACTTATTACACAAATTACATAACATGGTTACACTTTTGTTAAAAGGTGCATCTTTGATTTTTGCAGAATTATCTCTCAAGTAAAAGCTTTTGAACAATGAAAAGAAATTAAAGATTTAATATATATGTATTCATTTCACTTTTATCATTTAATAATGTTCTCAAATATGTTTGATCGCACAAAAGTTAGATGTTAAAAAACCTTATCTTAAATTATTAAATGTTGCTGGAAGAAAAAGTATCCAAAAGAATTCCTGTAATGCTTTACATCAAATGTGTTATCTAAAATGGATAGCATGTGGTCTTTACATTGCCAAAGTATATATTTGGTTTCCAGAGATGAAATACCATGCGCTGTGTGTGTGTGACTCTAAATAAATTCATTAGTCTGTGTGCCTTATATAGAATATTTTTACAATTACTATTAATAAAAAGCATGTGACTATAATATATTAAGTGCATTATTAATCAGTATTTCTGAAAATCAGAAGGAAATTTAGTAACACTGTATGCATAAAACAGCATTGACCAGGCTTTTTCCTGATTAATGTTTCTCTTCTTGGGTTTCTTTCCCTTCCATTCTATTTTTAGACTGAAAAGGGTTAACCTTGTTGGATCTTTGATTTTAATCAAAATATTTTAAACATCTTGAAATTTGAGAATATGTTTTGTTTATCTCAAAACTTACTATTTAAATAGCCGATGGTCACTACTTTTTATGCATGACAAGTATACTCGTAATGACACAAAATCCTTAAAGTTCTCCATGACTAGTATACTCATCAATCACAGTTAACTGGTTAAATGTTGCAATTGATTCTAATGCATCTTTTAATGCTTACTTCAAATCTGTTATTAGTTTTTAATCACGCAAGTATTTTTTACTTTACAGCTGACCAAATATAAGAATGCGTAGTATGTACAAAATAATACAATTTAGGGGAAAAAATTTATGTAGTTGAATATCACAGAATCATACAAACATGCTCAGTTTAACATGGCATTCAATGTCATTTGAATATTGCATAGTTTTTGCTTGTTTGAACATCAATATTTTATAGGGCAGTCAGTCATTTGCTTTAATTACAGCTTTACATCTTTTGGTCATGGAATGCCCTGCCGATTGCCTGTGTCAATCAGTAAAGTAAGGGTTTGGGGCTTGCTTTGAAGCCATGTAATCCAATTTCTAGCAGTCCTCCTTCTCTCACAGCCCTTGGGCACTCATTCACACTCAAATAAATTATTTCATAATTTGCATTGAATTAAGTGCTCTGTTTGAAAGTAAAATCCTGTGCAATACCCCTGTATTCAAGTAAAGTTGTTTGTCATCCATATTTCTTCCTGTTTGGATTTAATTTGTTTCTGGATAACTTTTCAACTTTTTCACAACAGTAGAAAGACCATGTGGTACTTCTGCAACAATTTGGTGCTTATAATAGCATTCTTCCTCCAAAAGTAGTATTTTGCATCTTTCATTGTAAGGCAGAAATGCAAATTCATCCATAAAATTCCAACATTATCCGCCCATGTATTTCAAATGGTAACACAGAGCTGATTTAAATGTACCGAAACAAGTTTCACTTTCTGTTTACATCCCTTTATCACCAATGCTCTCTAATTGGTTGGAATAATAGAGTACTTCATTACTTGAAAAATCAGTCACTTATTACACTACACTCCTTTTATTTGTTTTATTGTTTTTCTAAAATATCAATAAAACTTAAATTTACACAAAATCTACAGACAGATTTAAAATGCGCCTAAAAAAATTCATTAGAATCAATAACAGTTAAGATAGCGCAATAATTACAAAGGAAAAAAATTAATCAGACTCAAAAATTAGGCAAAATAATTAGTGTGTTCAGGACTATTTGCAACCACTGTATATATATATATATATATATATATATATATATATATATATATATATATATATAAAATCCATAAATATGTACAAATATTTATAAACCTAACTATAACCAGTCAAGGTAGTAAGAAATATTTGCCACAATAGTACAATAGCAAACTCTTGGCCTTAGGAACCAAGATTTCAGGTTTAAACAAAGTTTTGCAACTAGTCAACCTTCACCTGTAATTTGCTTATACACACTTGGCTATAGGGAAAGGAAGGAATATTAAAAAGAAATGTAAATATTATGAATAAAATACACAATACTATTAATATATAATGATGGAATTTAATAGCCTATGAGTATTTACTAGTATAGAGTTAAAATCGTTGCACAAGAAAACTAGATGATAAATATATGTACTGTGTATTATGTAAACTGTATATATGTATATGATAACCTGGTAGTCAATGGATGGCCAGGCATTTTATAAATGTATTTATAGATATGTAGAAATTGATAAATAAATTGAGAAAATCATTAGCTACTAAAAGAACCAAAGAGAGAAGTTCAGTTGATTTAATGGCTTTAAAATGTAGAGAATCCACAAGTATCTAAAAACTTTGGTGTGTTATAACAATTTTTTGTATGTATTAAATAATTAGTTTTTTTAAAAACATACATATATTCTTTTGATCTTATCTGTTTTTAAAATCAGGAAAGGGATTTCTTTTTAGCATTGGTGCATATTGTTCAAATTCAATTCAATTTCGTTTCGTACAAATAATTAAGTCTCTTACCTGTCACAAGGATGAGGCGACACTAAAAACACATGACCAGTCGGATGGAGAACAAATGTTTATTTTTCAAACAAATAAGACAGACAGGAATATACTATATACACTTGAAAACAAGCGAGTGCAGTGCCGCTGAACTAGAGTTACAACATACTCCCCCGAATGACCAGGGGGTTAATTCAAAATCTGCTACAATTTCAAATTACACAGAATAATGTTAAATACACATTACAACTAATTCACATACAAATTCACCAGATACAAATTCAAAACAACAACTTAACTAAGAAATCATTCATTAAGTTCGAGGTTATGAAACAATTGTACAGGTCTTTTAATAATTGAATTTTGTGTTTTTATCTTACAAGAACGTATTTTACCACCCCTGCCAGGAAATACATCAATAACTTTACCTAGTTTCCACAAATGTCTAAGAAATTTTTCATCATTAATTAGTATAACATCATCAATTTTATACTCTTTAATTTCGCCTGTAGGTTTAACACAATGAGCAGGTTTAAGCATGAAAATATATTCTTTTGACCATTTTGTCCAAAACATATTTAGTAATCTTTCGTGATAATTAAACCTTTTAATTAGAATTTTCCTGTTGGACAAGTTAGAATCAAAATTAAGCCTGGCAGGTGGTAGACTATTCACTCTACGTCCTATAATCATATGAGATGAAGTAAGAGGTTCAGGTTCATTAAATTCAGAAAAAATATATGTAAGGGTGTGAGAGTTGAGCACTCCTTCAATTTCAATTAAAAGTTTCCAACTCATCGCGAAATAAAGTTGTTCTTCCTACAGTCTTTCATAAAGCAAGCTTTACTGTTCGAATGAGTCTCATAAAAGCCCCCCACCAGCTCAATGATAAACTGCCAGTGGATTTTATGGGAAGCGTAGAACGCTTTCACTGCAGGATCGCTGATAACTTTCCACAAGTTTTTCAGTTCAAGGCCGGATCTTTAAAGGTTTTTGCGTTTTCATTCACGATTTGTAAATAAAATAATTTCGATTTTTGCAGTCTTCCACCGACACGTATCAGTTCATCAGTATCAAGTAAAGGATTAAACTCTAAAATTATTGAAGTTTTGAGTAGTAGTTTGCTTGCACGTAAACAATTTACTTCTTCGGCGAAAGCGTTTCTCTGTACTAATTGAATCCAAAATTTTTCGGCACCATCGATTTCTTCTGTTGTCAATTCGTTGGATCGTTTATTTAATCTATTGCAAATGTTATGCACAAAACGAAGCACCCAACTAGTAACTCGCAATAATTTCTGCAGGCTGCTAAATTTGGATAAATTAATTACTGATGCTGTGTTTAATTCACATGCGAATATAAACACTTGTTCTTCGGATTCACATGGGTCTGTTGAAGAAAAGTCACAATTCAAGTTTGTCGGCCAGTTGTTTTCCGTCATGCGAAGCCACTGAGGACCATGCATCCAAAATTGGCTGTTAATAATTGTTTCGAGATTCGCTCCACGAGAAACATAATCTTCTGAATTTTCTCTCCCATTGCAATGATGCCAATCAGACGGATCAGAGTTTGATTGGATTTCTATTACCCTATTCGAAACAAATTGCTTCTAATTTGAAGCTTTTCCCTTAATCCAATGGAGAGTAATAGAAGAATCACTCCAAATGAAAAATTTCGAAATAGGAAATTTAAATTTTGATGTTGAATATTTCAAAATTCTCGAAGCTAAAACTGCTCCCAAAAGTTCTAATCACGGGAGAGTTAACTGTTTGAGAGGAGAAACTCAGCTTTTAGCGGTTAAAAATCTCGTGTAAATATCGTCATTCGCAGTGACATAACGAAAATATGCCACTGCTCCAAATGCTCTGGGACTTGCATCACAAAATATGTGTAATTGCAAATCCTTTCCCTTATCTAAAGCATATGGAAAATATTTTCTTTCCAAGGTTAAGTCGTTTAGAATACAAACTTGAGAGCACCAAGTCTATTTGTTTTTTAACACGGTGGGCAATTGTTCATCCCAGCCGAGACCGGATCAAATATTTTTGCTGCTGTTTTTAAAACAGCGTTTTGAATTCTTTAAATTTTTAATGGTTGTGCATCTAATTTAAATGTATCATTATTTAAATTCCAAATAATTCCTAAAACCTTTAAAGAACGCTCAACCAATTCAACTACATCACCTATACCGTTTTCATTCCATAATTTTCTTAATTCCTTCGAATTAGTTTTAAATTTTATTAAATTTATATTAGCATCTTTAAGAATTTCAATCGCGTTTTTTGAGATATCGAAAGCTTTATTAACGGATTCGGATGAACCGGCGAACAGGTCGTGAACATATAAGGAAGTATTCAGCACTTCAAAAGTTTCTCTATAATCTTCCTTATATTTTCGAATATGGAATTTAATCGTCGCAGCAAGTACAAAAGAACTCAAGGTACACGATTGTTTCTCATTATTTTGTAAGATTTGGCATCTCCATAATTCGGAAACCAAAAAAATCTTTAATAGTCGCGATCTTCCTGAGCTATTCCGATCGTTAAAAATCCCCCTTGAATATCACTACAAAACGCGTGTTCATTTTCGCGAAATCTCAAAATTACATCTATTATTCGGGGATTCAAACGTGGACCCGCATAAAGGCTCTCATTCAAAGATTTACAGTCTCTACCTTTCGAAGATGCATCAAAAAACCATTCGAAC
Source organism: Trichonephila clavipes (assembly GCA_019973935.1). Taxonomy (NCBI): domain Eukaryota; kingdom Metazoa; phylum Arthropoda; class Arachnida; order Araneae; family Nephilidae; genus Trichonephila; species Trichonephila clavipes. Next base: position 1,566,067 of record BMAU01014849.1, read on the forward strand.
TTTCGTCGTTTCTTTATCTTTTTGAACCACTTCCGAATGAGGCACATAATAAGAATTAGTTTCGAAGTGTGATGAACACATTCCTCAATAATATTTTTTTTAATTTGATCTTTAACAATATTTATGTATTCATTAAAAAGCCAATTATTGTCTTTGACTTTTAGATTTAAATGATCAAATCTGCGCTTCGCTATCGCCCAATTATTTTCCATATCGCTTGGTTTATCTTCCCAAAATAATTTAGTCTCATGTATTCTGTTATTAAATTTTAAATTCTCAAAACTCGAAATATAGTCGTTATCGCTATTTAACATATTCTTTTCTGTATCACTAATTCCCATCGATTCTAATTTCCAAAATTGGGTTACATTTTCATTTAATTGGGAACAACATTCTATTTTTTAAATACAGAAACGTTTTCTTTATAATGTACATCCATAGGCGATATTCTACCCTGGATTATTGTCCCGAAAATGGTATCTATCGCAAACAAAGTTTTTGTTAATTTCTCCTTTTTACCGGAATGAATCTGCCAAAAATATTGCGCCCCTATTAACAATGAAATCTCATCTCCATTCGATTCGATTAAGTCAGAAAAGTGAACATTTTTACAACTAAGCGATTTCTTTAATTTATTCGCCGATACTTTGAAAGGAGTTCCGGAAATGACATCCATTAAAAGAGCGTCAATAGTGATCTTGTTTACAGGGTCACTAAAGTTACAGAGGGTGATTTCAACAACTTCGTACTTTTTTTGAATGAGTGTTCTCTAACCAAATGTGTAAACCAATAAATTTTCTTCGGGTTTCACGGGGAGTTTCATTTCAGAGGCTACTATTTTTTTAAAAGAAAACATCTCTGTGAAGCGTTTTCTAAAAAGAGATTTCTTTCTTCTCCGATTCGTTTAGCAACAAAGCCCTACACGTCTCGAGAAGTATTTTGTCCAGAGCTGTATTCACATTACAGCATGAAATAGTTTTCAGGGAGTGTCACATTGCGGAGAGGGACCACTAACACCTGCGTTCTGAGAGGAGGTCCCTCGGTCAGCGGGAGTGTTTGCGGGGATGAAAAAAGTATCACATATCAGCTCGGAGTGACGACCCTTGCAATTAACGCAAACCTTAGCCTTCATACATGCCCGAAATATATGGCCTCGCGCGAAACACCAATAACAAATGCCGTTTTTTCTAAGAGATAATTTCCTTTCCTCGATTGATTTCGGACAAGAATTGGAACTATTCTCATTTTTACTATCAGTTCCTAAACAAAATACACCCTTATTTACATTGAAAACAAAGGCGGAGGTCGTCGGGACATTATAACTATTTTTATTTTTTCCATACATTGAATCTTGAGTTATATTAAATTTACTGTGTTTATGATTCTGTTTTTCTTTACAATAATTTCTAGTTTCCTTTCGGGAATAGGATTCATAGGAATTAAATTCTTTAGTTAAATGCTCATTTTTCTCGCGACATTGAATTTCTATTTTTAAGAAGTCTAATAAATCAGAAATCATATTTTCCGTTTGAACATATGATTTTCGGGTAAACTAATGATAAATCTCGAGGAATAGATTTTAAAATTATTGGATACACAATTAAGAATTATAAGTGTCCGGGTTTACCCCATTATTCTGTAACCCTCGAATATGGATTTCGCATTCTGAATACAGTTTTCGCAAACTCAAAATATCATGATTTTCTCACAGGATTTAAATGCAATAATTTAGACATATGTTAATCGATAATTAAATCTTTTCTGCCAAATTGCTCTTTAATTTTGTTCAATGCGATTGTATAGTTATTTGCACTTAAAGTTAAACCTCTAATTACTACTTCAGCTTCATGAGTTAATTAAGACTTTAAATAATTAAATTTCTCAATGTCACTTAAATTTGAGTTATTGTGAATTTCTGCTTCAAATTGGGCAAAGAAATCACTCAATTTTAAATTTTTCCATTAAATTGTGGGATTTGCAGTTGAGGGAGTTTTAAACTCGAAAATTGTTGTTCGCTTCTAAAACTTGTATTAGATGTGTTTCTCGACTTCGTTTATCTTTCGTTTAATATTTTATTGGCTCACACTTTACAAGTTATTATTGTATCTCGGTATTCTTGTTGTTTTTCTATTTCCTTTTCTAGGTCGTCCATAATAGTAAGGATTGTGATATCTTTGTCAAAATTCTCAAGCTAATTCAAGTAATTTTGCTAAAGATTCTTCTATTAAATCGCTTGATGCATTTTCCTTCTCAATTTTCAATTTTAAGTGAGTTCGATAATTCTGTTGCCGCCCTTCTGACAGGTGTTCACATTTTTTTTTTTGGAACTTCGATATCCATTTTGTATAAATTAAATTTTCAAATACTGTTCGCAAGATTTCAACTGCACTCGATTCAGTTCGCAATAATTTATCTAAAGGCTGGTCCCAAGTTTCAGGCACCAAAATAATGTTCAAATTCAAAATATCAAATAATGTTCAAATTCGTAATTCATTTGTTATCGTATTTCAAAAATTCAATTTCGTTTCGTACAAATAGTTAAGGCTCTTACCTGTCAGAAGGTTGAGGCGACGCTAAAAACACACAACCAGTCGAATGGAGGACAATTTTTTTTTCAAACAAACAAGACAGGAATACTATATACACTTGAAAACAAGCGACTGCAGCGCCGCTGAACTAAAGTTATAACACATATATATTGTATTGAGAAATGTTTCCAACAGAAACTAGAAAATTATTCTTATTTTATGATTAAAAATCAGTTGTATGAGGGTAAAGGAACATCCTTAACAAAAAATCTTTTTTGTAAAATTTAATCTGTTAAGTAACTAATTTAACCCATTCAGACTTCATGATTGGTTCTGTTTGAATTATTTTGTAGTTTTAACCCTTACAGGACCAAAAGGTTACTAAAAGTAAATATTAGCATGAAACTGTTTATTTTAGTTTGTTTAGACATAGAATAATAAAAATAAGAAAATACATAACTGTATGTAGTTTTTTGAATCAACATGTCAATTTAATTTGGATCAATGTTTAGTTTTTTTGGGCATTTGTTTTCATTTTTTCAAGTATACTTCATTATTGCACAAAATTATACTCACCGAATAACAAAACATGTGAAAAGATACTATTTTACAACAGAATAGACTGAAATAAGTAATAATATAGCCCAAAATGTTGTATCATTAGCGCAAATTGATTTGACATTTCCTTTTTTGTTTCTTAAATGTTTCCCATTATGTAATCGCATTTGACTTGTGCTCTACTGTAAAATTCAGTGTAAAAAATGCAGATAAGGTTATACGCTACAATAAAATACTTCACTACTTAAATACATTGATCTCCAATTTTGAAATGAGGGAAGATGTTTCTCTTAGTCATAAATGGGCTAATCTTGTTCAATTGCTAGGAAAATCGCGAAGATTATTGTTTCTCCTTCTCTTGTCTAATGTCTACACATGCAATATCTGCTGCTATTAGTAATGATAATTTTTTTTCAATGTTCTACTGAATTTATTGGTTTTAAAATTAAGTAGGAAATACACTTGAATTTAAGTTCAATCTTATTTATTTTATTAAAGGTTGGTTTGAAGTTTTTCTTGATAGAAGACTTAACCAAGATGATAACCGTGGGTTGCAGCAAGGAATTACTGACAACAGAGATACTCCATCTTACTTCCGAATCCTTTTAGAGCAGCGTTCTTCACGTTTTAAGGTAATTATTTGCAATTCTTTAGTTTTGTTGCAGAATTCATTTTACTTGATCTTTCTTTAGATTGGTTATCAATCGTTTTATAATTTTGCTTTAAACATATGCTGCATGTGATGTAGATTAGGAATTCATATTGATACTATGTTTTTGATTATGTTCCGCAATTTGATATAAATTGAGGAGCTTCATTTTGATTTTTATATTTGTATTATCGCTCATATATGTCATTTCTTTCCTGTTGCATTGCTTAGTCGCTTGCATTAGATTTTTGTTGTATTAATAAATTAATTAAATTGGACCAATAACAATTATGTAAGCCAAAAAGTTATGAAAGGCAAAATATTTTGGGCTAGTTTTTGCTTAAAAATAGAGATTTAGTCATCATGACCATGCTTAAAGAAAGTTTATTCAGGTTGATAATTTCTGATTGTATAAATGTGTTTGAAAGCAGAGATGCACAGCGATAGTTAAATTTTAAATCATAATAGAAATTGTACACGGTTTCTCCTTTCAAGGAAAAATTTTATCTTTGTTGGGTTTTTTTTTTGAAGTCCTAACCTGCCATAAAAATGTCATAAAATTATTGCTTGGCAAATTGACTTGTTCTAAAAATATGGCTGTTTTTGTTTGTTTAATCTTTTGACATCTTGCCATTTTGTATATATGTTTTATTTTTTGTTTGTATTATATTTTATTGTATTATCTATATTAATAAAACATAGTTTAAGTGTGTGTGTTTCACCTCTACATCCCAAACTAAGCAACCCAGAAGTATGAAACTTGGCACATAATTATTCTAGGTCCTGATGATGTGCACTACGAAGAGTTTTTTTCGAAATTCGCTTTAGATTTTTTAAAATTAAAATTTTAAACGATTTTTCCATTTTTTTTCAACAACTGGGTTTTTAGTTAGTTATTATGGCAAGAGTCTCATTTGTTTTGCTTATCCATTTTATAATATTCCGAACCATTTTTACATTCAACGGATTTTATCCTTTTACGTAATTTTAAAAAAAAGGATGTAATTTAATTAATGTTATAATTTCTACTATATTCTAGGTTACTTCATATTTATTTGTTTATTTTATTCAAGTTTAAATTTTTTATACTTAAAATTTTCCTTCAAAATTAAGGCTTAATTTTTCTCTTTTAGATAACCCTTTGATTTAAATTAATGCAATAATTTCTATTTTAGTGTCACACAGTTTTATGTTTGTTTATTTTCTGAACTGTAATTTTCTTGCTTATAATTATGTGATAAGGTGACTCAAAAGTCAGTTTTTTCGTCAAAAAATTATTTGTGAAGCTTTTTGTAAACAGAAGCTTGGATAATGAGGTACTTATGTTGTAGCATCACTCCACAGCAAAATTGATCACACACTAATCACACCTTGATACCAAAACAACAAAGATTCTAACATATTTTATATAAAATCGGTCAGATTTTGTCGGAAAATGACGCGATTCGTGAGGTGCCAATAAGCTAAAAAATGATTTGTGAAGCTTTTTGTAAACAGTAGCTTAGAGATTAAGTGGTATTCATGTATTAGTGTACTTAGGCTACAATCCATCTGTACCCAGCTCATTAATAAGTATAGCGTAAAACTAAGTTATCACCTGAATATTGGTACATTTCAGCAGTACTTCTTGCCTACTTCCAACTGCATAGCATGACCATTTGGTCAAAAAATAAGTTATGTATTATTGCAGCCTATAGGTGGTATTTTCTGAAACGAAGTACACTGTTGCCAATTCAGCATGGACAACACATAGGAAATGGCAGTTGTCAACTTGGCGAGATATTAATAGAGTTGGCAACTATACATAAGTACGAAATCTTCCTATGACATTTCGGTTCTTACATATAATCCCAACATATTGTCGACATTGCATGAAACAAAGCACACAGTTGCCACAATTTAGTAGGTACAACACATGCAAAATTTTGAACGTTGGCATTGGAGCGATAAAATGTAAGTAATAACATTTTTACCCATTGAAAAAGAAAAAGGATAGTACTTTTCCTGATACTTACATATTAACTGCAGCCAAAGTGGCACATGTTTCACCAAAATTTGACTGTTTTTTCTCATATAAAACACATAAGAATCTGTTTTGATATTGTGGTGCAAATTTTGCTGCAGTGATGCCAATACGTAAGTACCTTTTTCCTTCATTGGCAAATTTCATGTTTTTCAATTGTAACAGAAAAGTAGAAAAATAAAACTAAAAGAAAATGACACTCAATTCAAACTGATTGGAATTAACAGATTGTCAATGGTGTGTGTGATTAAAGTTAGAATTTCTATTTACTTATGAAATTTCTTGTTTTTTCTTCTTCTGAGCTGCTTATGGTAGTTTCATCAAAATCAGAACTTAATTTATCTATTTAAAGTAGCTGTTTGGTTTGAATTAATATTATAATTTCTACTATGTGTAAGGTTGCTTTTATATTTATTTTTATTTTATGTTATACTGTCCATATATGATATATATATATTATATTATCACTTATCATTATAGCTGTTTATCATTGTATGTACTCATTCATTTGCTCTTTGCAATAAAATTATAATTTTTAATAGAAGTATTGCAAAAAAGTATTGTCTCAATTAATTTTTGAGCAACACGGTTTAATATTTCTTTCATTCAGTACTGTTGTTGGTTCTGGACTATTTCAACGGGAACCTGTTTTATTCTTAAAAAAATGTGTAAAATTTTAGTTCCAACTAATTAATTTTTTTTAGTATTGAATTCATCTAATTTTCGTTTGCACTTTAAAATTCAGAGTTAATGCAATTTTTGTCATGTGGCATTATGGTTTAACTTTCCTTCTTACAATCTGTTCTTCATATAAATTTTTAAAGATTTTATGCATGTACATTTCCATGACATTTTCTTTGGTTGAAAAAAAAAGATGCTTGCTTTTCTTCCTTCATCAGCAGATGCTGATTACTGTTGAACATCATGAAAAATATGTGCAGCTATTTAGACTCGCATTCCAGTGGTGAAATGAATAAAAAAAATGGATGATACTAAAAAAACAATGCAAAGAAAAATATCAGATTACTGTAAAATCCAGCATATAATGCTCACCTATACTTTTAAGCTGCATTTTTTAATGTTTGTTATGTTCGTCGTATAATGCACACCCTCTTTTATGAAGAAACCTGAAATGTACATATGCAATGCTCTCATGTTTTGAAGTCATTATTCCAATGTATAAAAAAAAATAGTATATTTCTATATAGAATTACAACGTTTTAAGTTCATAAGGAGTGTCATTTCCCTTAGCAGAAACTTATTACTGCTATTACTTTTCTGTTATAATTTTTATTTATATTTTCATTCTTTCATTTCTATTTACCTTTTTAGCATGTTAATTTTCTCTCTTACATTCAAATATATGTTTTTATGAAAGCATTATTTTCTGTGAAGCAAAGTTTCAATGTGAACACTTATTAAAAAAATTATTTTTAAATTTTGGGTACACTATTCTGCAATGGCTCTACCCTATGAGATTATTAGATTATGTGGTACTTATGTATTAGCGTACTTAGGCTGCAATCCATCTGTATCCAGCTCATTAATAAGTATAGCATAAAACTAAGTTATCACCTGAATATTGGTATTATTTCAGCCTGTTGGTGGCATTATATGAAACGAAGCACACTGTTGCTAATTCAGCATGGACAACACATAAGAAATGGAAGTTGCCAACTTGGCGAGTTATTAAGAGAGTTGGCAACTAACTATACATAAGTACCAAATATTCCTATGACATTTCGGTTCTTACATATTATCCCAACCTATTGTCGACATTACATGAAACGAAGCGCATGGTTGCTACAATTTAGCATGTACAACACATGCAAAATTTTGAATGTTGGCATTGGTCCAATTGCTTACAAATGATGCTTGGAAAGATCTCTGAAACTGCTGAAGATTGAGAATGTCAAAAATCAAAAATGTCACACGCTCTTCAAGAATGACTATTTGGAAAGATAAAGAAAATGCTGCCTCAATTTTATTCATTGTGCTACAGGGACACAACAAACTATTTTTCTTTCTATTTATGCTGTTGGACTATATTATTTTTGTTTCTCTGATTTGATTCTCTTTTGACCAGCACCTAGGGCCTTTCCCTGGAAGTTAGGTTTCACTGTAATCAGTAGAAAACAAATGTACATACATGAATTTAATAAAGTAAACAATATCAGCTAATACATCTACCTTCTTTAAAATATATTATGTTTGCAAGATAAGCTCAATTTTATTCATTGCGCTACAGGGACACAATGAACGGTTTTCCTTTCTGTATATGCTGTTGGACTATTAGTTTTGTTTGTTGTCATTTTTTAATTTAATGAATGAAGTTATATTTGAAAAAACTGTATATTACCCACTGTCATCCACTACAAGTTAAAAAAATAAATAAAAGCAATGTCCACATATATTATGGTTCATTATTAATTGCCATCCTTATTTTCTATTCCTTTTATGATATTTCAAGCGTTCTCTAAAGTTATAAAAGTAATTTTAATTTCAAAGTATGTTTTCATTTACATACCACTTATAAAAATGTTTCTTGAATATGAAATTCATTTTACACACATATAAAAATAATAAAGCATAATTAGCCATATATTACTTTTGAAAAATGTAATAAAACTGACAATCGTTATTTTTTTTTTAAGAAAAAGGATAGTTTAAAATGTTAAACTAAAATAAAATAGACACTTTTATCAATTTTATTTGTTATGTTTTATGTTAATTTTACCAATGCACATATGAGTGTTAGCATATTTTAATTCTGAAAAATATATACTATTTCTTAAAACTACAATAGCCTGTGCAACACAAAGAAATTTCGAAAAAGTATATTTTACTGAAGCTTGTGCTTCTATAAGTACAGAAAGCTCGTGCAACGCCGGGCCATACAGCTAGTATTAATATAAAATGAAATGTTGCTGTGCTTCATATAATATTTTTGCACTTATTTTTTATAGATTAATCTTAGAACGGTATAATTTTTAATCTATAACATTATGGCATTTTTCAATTTGAACTGAAATTAGATGTATCATAAAATGTGTGAGTTTATTATTTTTTGTTTTCATTCCTTTTATTTTAGCATCTTCCATTTAAAGAAAACTCAAGATATCCTTCCTTGTTAGCTCATCAGGCATCCCTTTCCCTTCTTCATCCAATATTTGTGTTAGTGAGACTTGACAGTGAGGCTGAGCCTAATGTAGTTTTACGCAATCCAGATGCACCTTTGAAATCAAACTTTTCACCAGTTGGCTTAGAATTGCCTTGTGATGTACACTTGTTAAACTTAAGAATATTGCCTTCTCCTTCTGGAACACTGTATTTGCCTTCTAATTTTTCTGCTCTTTTTCTTCATCGTCTTGGCTTTGATTGTAGCTTTGATACATGGGGACAGTGCTCAACACAGAATGGAACTGTAAGTTACGATCTTATTCCTATATTTATTAATAAAATGTTTGCTTGTTGTACTACATGTAGAAGTTTTAATATTTTTCTTATATTATGTTACAAAACTGTTCATAAAATCAAGTAAAATAGGTGTAAGCTATTGATATTTTACCAATGACATTTCATGGTCTTCTGAAAAAAGGTTTTGGTAATAAATGTTTATGGAAAGAATGAGAATCGTAGTTCTTATTAAGAATAAATTGAAGAGCTTAACTTTTTGTTAAACTATATAAGATATTATATCAGTGTCTTTTGAGTAAATTTGATTTAATCATATTTATATCATAAATTATTGTAAATTTTCTATTAATTTGTGAGTAAAACGTGGGGAAAAAAACTTGGACTAGGTAAAAGGAAATTTTTGAATACTTAATGTTCGTTGAAAGGCCTTGTCACATGAATAATTTTTCTTGTATGTCAACTAAAGAAAATGTAGGAAGGGGGGAATTCTTGAAGCCTACAACAAAAACATTTGTGGTGTCACAAGATCATCACTGCTTTTTAGTTACTATATTTGTTATAAAACAGAAAAATGTAAAAATGTGTTCTTTATGTATGCTTGCTTTATCAATCTTATGTGTACTTATGTTATCTGTTATGTGCAACATTAATACGAATATTACTTGTTTTAGCTTTGAGTAGTATCATTTATAGATTTCAAAAACTGCATTGAATAGTATCAATGCATTCAAGCTGTGGTAAAGTGTCAGCACAAAAAAAAAAGAAAAAAAATCTCAAATTCACTGTAGTGTGGGAGTTTTGTTATTATTGATATTTTTATAATATATATTTTTATTTCCAGAAAAGCACATTAAAATATAATACTTTTAATAGACAAGAATTCATTCAGTGTTTCATTTCATGTTTGTGATAAATTTTTTTGTATATTTAATGAATTTGAAACATTTTTATAAACTATATTAACATGTGCTACAAATCTTTATAATAATAACAATTACTATGTAGATTTTAGTAATATTTAAGTGAAAATATTTGGGATATTTTGATTTTGGGGTTTTTGAAATTTAATAAAAGAAAATATAAAATATCTGTGAAAATTTGTTCCAAAAACATACCAAATGTAGGAAAATTGGTTTTAAAAAATGTAGATTTTCTTATCTTTCCATGCCATTATTTGCTTAAATCAAGCTTTTTTATTAGGAAATTATTGTTGTCAAGTAAGAGCTAATATAAAATTTTACTGTTGTATTGCACTCATCTTTGTCTATTATAGGTATTTTTAAATTATTTAATACAGAATTCTCTTGATTAACCAGTGTGTGCTTGTTATACTTCTTAAAAGTATATTTTTAATGTTTGACTTTTTTTTAATATGCATTTTTGTTTTGTGGCTCAAGATGTGAAGACTGTAGAAAATATTGTTGACATTGTCTTTCTTAATGGGTGTCTACTTTAGTTTTACTTGAGATTGTTCTTTGTTAAGTTTGTGACATTAATTATATGGATTGTGTTGGTTGTTAACCTATGAGCTTTAAGTATAAAGATAAGTTAAGATGTATTAATTTGCATTTGAGCAATCCTTGTCAGAGACAGTCACATTTCCTGCATGTCAAGAAAAATACTGTTGATAATTTGTTTGTAATTGAAACTTTCTTTATAATGATGCTCTCTCTCTATGTATATATATATCTTAAATATAAATAGCAGAATATGATGTTTGTTCTATGTAGAGATTTGATTAACTATATATTTTATGTCTAATTCGTAGTTTCTTATTGATTATTGCCAACTATGTAATTTTTCTTATTTAATACAATGTTGGTTATTATCATTTTCCAAGCATTGAAATGGTTTACATCAGGTTAATTATAATGATTTGTTTTCAGAAATACAGTGATTGATTTCCCTATAAGTAGATGTTTTAGCTGTGCATCAGTATAATTGACAGCATATTGTTGCTAATAATAAGGAAATTATTATTGTTTAAAAAAATTAAATGTAGATTATTTGGATGGAAAATTATGTCAATGAAATTTACTTTTAATGCTCTTTTCAAAATGCAACCAATTTAAAATTTTCAAATTTGTATTTTATTTCGTATCTAGGTTTCCATTTCAAACCTATTTCCTGCTTTATTTGGTAGTACTGTGGAAGAAGTTTCACTATCCTTGATGTATACAGGCAATAAATTCTCCAGGGATGCACACATTCAGCTTCCAGCTATGGAAATAGTTACTCTCAAATTGAGCCAAAGATAGCCATTAAGTGCCTTATAATAATAAAATAGCAAATCATGTGATATAATATAATTTATTTGTATTTTCAGAAAAGTCATCTTGAAATCTTTATTGAATTTTTTTGTGTAGAAAGTTTGAAAGTGGAAACATCCAAACCATTTTTAAGATGTATTATAAAAAAATTTTAAATCAAAATCTAGTCATTAGTCAAACAAATACATTTTAAAAGAAAAACAGGAATTATGAAAGGAATTAGAATAATTATGAATGGAAAAATTACTGAAATTAATTTTTTTTGAGTAATTGTGTTTTGTTTAGCGGTTTCATATAAAACAGAGTACTTCATATTTTTATATTTGAATTTGATAAATATATCTTCTCAATCTTTTTAAATATATTATTTTAACAGTCATAACTATCTGTGTGTATATAAACTCATTTTGGAAAATAGTAAATAAAAAAATGTACAAAATGACCAATTCAAAGTTCATTCTTTTGTTTATTGGAAGTTATTTCCATTGTTAATTAGTTAGCATTTATTGTTCATTGAAATGTCTGCTTTTAATATTGCTGTAATTATCTTGAAATTTTTTGTCAGTATAATGGACTAAAATATTTCAAACTGAATGAAGGAATACTCTGTTTTTAAAGAAAGAAGTTAACAAATTATTTTTAAAGATTCTCTGTAGAACTTATTCTTCTGTGATTTTTTAATCTAAAATGAATTTTTACTTCGTTATCATTGCAGAGAATGTAATACTGTTTGTATCTAATTTTATTAATGTTATGGATTAAGATACTTTCATATTTGTATGTGTATAATTTTTATAAGAAATTGGAGATTTCCAAGACATTAAATTATATTGACTTTTCTACTGTTAACTTATTAGAACCTTGCTCTGGTGATGTATATAACGATTTTATTGTTCTTAATCGATAGATTATTCAATTTCTAGCATTCGTAACTGTCTAATATCTTAATACTAATAATTGAAGCAATAGAACATGAGTTATGTTATGCACTGTCTGTATTAAGAACTATTTCAGCTATGAATAATTACAGGTTTTAGATAAAAGTGTTTAAAATATAAAAGTGTGCTTGTGGAAAATTGTTGAATTCATTGGGATGAACTTTGCAAGGTTAAAAGCTACTAATTGAAATATTTGATCAAAATGAATACATATTTAACAGGATTTTTTCTGTCTTGTTTATTTTTCATATATGTTATTGCATTTAAATTATTTATCTTAAAATTGTTTCTTCTGTAAAAATTGCTGTGTAAGAGGGGACTTGGAACTATTAATTATTTTTCTAACACTAATTATTTTTGCTCCTTTTATATTAAAAGGTCAAATGTGCTGTGCTCATAATAATGAAATAATAAATAGTTTTTTTATTTAATTTGAAGAAGTTTTTAAATGAAACCAAAATATAAGTTTAGTTTATTTCTAATTATTTATCCATTTTTTTTTATGTATTTACTATTGATCTAGTTGTTTTCCTTTTGTAATAATGTTCCTCATTACTACTATAATTTCAAATTTCTTTTGAATCCCTCCATCCTTAATTTTTTCCCTCACTAAGATTTTCTGTCTTTGTTAGTAATGATTAACATTATTTATTTTCAAAAGAATATAAATGTATCTTCCTCATCTACATTTTTAACTATCAATATCTTAAAATTCTATAAACTAGAATTCAATATATAATCAAATTAATCTAAAAATTAAAATTTTAATTATAAAAATTTAAATGCTGAATTTGATGCCTAGATTAATTTCCATGCATATCTATATTTTTTCCTTTGCTACTTTTTAATAAAAAAAAATTCTATATAGTTAGGTTTTTCATGAATTCTCTAATAATTTCATTTAAGCAGTGGAGGAAAATGAATAAATCTCAGCTGTAAATAAGATGATATAGCACTGATAAAAAGATCAAATTAGAAAGCAAGAAGGGGTTTCACTTTCACTTCTCATTATCACCAATATCTAATAATCGTATTTTCACTTGTAATATGTTTATCTAATAATAAATTTTTATGTTTTTAATTAATTTCTCTTAATTAAAGTGTGTATCTTTTAAGTTCTTGAATTTGCAATTCCAACACTTAAATCAAAGTATAGTGTTTGAAAAATGGCATTGTGATATGGAGATCTTATTATATAGAATCTATCTCTTGAAATATAATTATTAAATGGAAATCATTATTAAGTTGAACATTGTTTAATTTCTTCTGACTAGATAAAAATACTGTAGATTAAAATCATTACCAAACATTTAACTCTGATTAAGTTAATGCTATATTTTTTTTTTCTTCTTTATTAGTATGACATCTAAAATTTATGAATGAAAAATGCTAAAAAATTGTCGAATTTTTACTGTAATATATTTTTTCAAATATCCCATAGTGGTGCAGCAGTTACGAAAAAATAACCACTTACAGTTACAAAGTGTCACTATTTCATTTTTCAATTGTGTATTGTATTATTTTATGAAAAATATATAAACTCAATATTTGATTGAACACTATAAAATGTAAATTCAGCCGTATATAATATATGAAATTCATTTTTTACTTTCATTTAAAAGGACTCAAAAAGCAAAAGAATTATGATAGTTTTGTTGGTTAACTGAAAAATGGTTTGCATATATATTTGCATTTGCGGATTTTCGCATTTCTTCTTTCTTCCCAAAACTTTCGGTTTTTTTTAATACTTCATGAGGAAACTATTGCTTAATGATTATTTTAGTATATTTCTGATTTTTTTTCTCTTTTCTTTCAAAACTGAAGAAAATTAAGCTTCATAAAAACATTACTATTAAACTTAAATGATGTGCAAAATATGACATTAATTATAGCATACTTCATGTAGAAACGTTGGACTTGAATTCGGCAATAGTTAAGGTTATATCAAGTAAGTGATTTTATGTTATTTCTGATGTCATGCTTAGAAAATGTTTCCCTTTTTAATATGCGTTGTTATCTTTAGTGTATTAACTTGTTGTGATCAAATATTTCTATGAAATGAGGATTCATTATCTGAAAAATTAGTATGTTCAAGTTTTATTTCTATAATTTGACTTTAGCCAAGTTAATTATTTCTGTTTATCATAGCTGTATAGACACAGGGCGATTTATTAACAGTAATCATCTATTATTATGTAAAAAGAATTATATATTTAGAATATTCTAATCTTTCTATTTTGTTTATGCCAATGAAAATGAGCAAACTATGATATGTATAGATAATAAAATTCGTATTGTAATCTTATTCTTTAAGAAGTTTGTTTTGGTGTGGTGTGGAAGTTTTTTGAGTGAGGTGCTAGCTGAGATGTTATCCTTGATACTTGACTGTACTCAAAATTTGAGATCTGTTGCTAATAATCCTAGAATAGCTTCAAGATATGATATTTTTAAATACTTACTCCAGAAGTTTCTCTAGGGAAAAATAATCTTTGAACAAATTTTGTAATTGAGGTGGAAAAGCATCTATGGATTCTTAGTTTTAAAACTTTTTACATAAATTGTCTTTGAATAGGCAGGCATCTTAATAAGTATTTGAAAATTCTTTAACTCTGCACACATTCATTAATTTTAGGCAAATACATATTCATTTTAAATATATGTATATATTAGAAATTGTCAGGTGTTAGAGATGATGTTCATTTAGAAAAAAAATTCATCTAATTTAGTTAGTGTGTGTGTGATGCATTTCTATTAATCACTATACTCAGCAATTAATCTTATTAGCAAAATTAAAATAATAGTCTCAACAATGTTTTAGAACACTTTTCCCCCACTTTCCTCCTATTTTAAGATTAATGCTCTTGATAATGATACTGTATTGCTCCTGGAATATTCAGGAAATAATTAGGGAATACAAATTATAAATAAATTTGTGTCGATTTACTTATTTTCAATCATTTGAATTTATTGTACTAACATGAGAATACTATATACGTTTTTCTTAAGCCTGTGTTATGGGAGCTGGGGAAACTTATTGATGCGATCGCGATTTCTGTACCCGATGGCCGATCGATTTGCATCATGAGCTTCAGCCTTGTTATATAAGTTTATTAATGCAGAATTAAGGACCTGGTGCGAATTAAATAAAATTGATCTTCGAACGTTTACTTTAGTGTAGAAATTTATGGAGTAGGATTTAAAGGACCTGCTCGCATGCCATTCGAGTCATTTTACCATGATTTAAAATTACGAGTTAAAACAGCACCAGATGGACCTTGTGTAGTTCTAGAGCGATATACATTGGAATTATTCAACCCTGAAATCTGCTGAGTACTGATATTTGTCATGAAACCTGTAATGAGTATCAGATTAAAAGGAATTAATTTTTTACAAATGTCTCACATCTAGTTTGAAGAGTTGAAGATGGAAAATTTTTAAACTATATATTTAAAGAGTAACAAATGATTTAAATTCGATTTCTTGAGATTTTTTTCTAAAAGCAAATCTTTTGACTCTGTTATTTTGTAATATTTTTTATTTATTTTTAGCATAAAAAGTATTTTTTTCATAATAAACTGTTATTTAAAGAAACATTAGTTGTGTGTACACAACTTCATTGTATATTTTAAAATTACAACTGAAATTTATACTCGAATGGAAATAAATTTTTGTGCTAATGTATTTGGGGAAAAAAGCTGCTCAGAATTTTATTGTAAAAGAAATTTATTGGTGTTGAATATAGTATTTTAGATAGAAAACCACAGATTGCCCTTGTTAAATTTTAACACGCAGAACGGAATTGTTCGAGTTTAAAGTACCTTTTTTTTTAATTGTTAAGTTTGACTGTTGAAATATATCATGTATCCTCTATTATAAATAGCATAGTTGCTCATTTCTAAAGTAATGTTTCACATAAATCCATTTGTCTTTTTTTTCACAATCCCGAATTAAAACTCCTTTAATTTTTTTTGTAGAAGTTAAAGAATCTCTAGATTGAATTGTATCTTTTATATTTGACTATGAGTAAGAATAAGTAAGTTTCTTGTGATTAGGAAAAGAATATAATAATTATATATCATTCTAACTAAAGAGTTTTTAACTGGGAATTGTTGTTTTAATAAAAAGAAAAATTCACACAAAATATTTGAAGGGATCCTCACATAAAACATGATTTAATGCTGAATATTTGATAAATAACTAAGCCATTGTGATTGTTCAAATTAATTTGTCTTGCGTTTTTATTTCTCATGTGTAAAAATTCTGAATATTTTTAATTTTTTGAATTGTATCTAATTATTTGAATTGATTTGTTATAACAATGTTTACATTTCATGTTGTGGATGTAAAAAAGTTAGTCATTTCTGTTAATAAATTTGTAAAAGAAAAATGAATAGCGAATGGGATTTAAAAAAGGAATGTACAAAAATTATGTTCTGAGCCCATATATATAAAAGTGAAATTAAATATTTTTCATTCAGCCGCGTTTGAGGTTTTCTATAATAGAAGTATCGTTTATCTCAGGAAATACAATTGTTTTTAATTATGTGTGAAAAGAGTTTATCATTATAGAGAGTAAAAATTCATAGTTTTATTTTGAATTTAAAAATAACTAGGAGTATATATTTTTACTTTTCGCTCTAATCAGTTATATAAATCTTATTTTGTGATTTATTTAAAAATTCATTTGTAGAAATTAATCCGATAAAAATGGCATCTTTTGTTAAAAATAGTATTCTGTAATCAAAGTTTTGAATTTTTTTTGATATGTAAATTGCATATTTTTTAATGGCACTGTACCATCATTATCAGAATTTAAAATAATGGACTAAGAGGATAATTTTTCTTAAGACACCATAAATGGCAACATGTCACGAATGGCTTAGTTTTTATGATGTATA
The DNA here is from genome assembly GCA_019973935.1 of Trichonephila clavipes. Taxonomy (NCBI): domain Eukaryota; kingdom Metazoa; phylum Arthropoda; class Arachnida; order Araneae; family Nephilidae; genus Trichonephila; species Trichonephila clavipes. The sequence goes on from BMAU01014849.1 coordinate 1,583,348, forward strand.
CAGCTAAAAAAATTTAAATTTCTGTGTATTAATTAAAAATCAGTATTTTAAAATTATTTTTATTTAGAGTTGGATTTTAATTACCCAATATGCTAGATTTATGTTTAATTGCATTTATTTTTAATTGGTGGTGAAAAAGTTGTCATTTTCTATAACATGTATTAGTATTATGCGTCTATTTTTGAATAATCACTTTTGAAAATATTTCATAAGACTTATGCAAAATGTCACTTATGTTTAAATAAAAAAAGAAGGAAGATTTGAGATAAGACTTAAATCTACCTTTTAAATCTGTCAAGTTGCTTCCCTTGTAATTTATTTTTAACATTTGTTTGTTTTTTGCCTTGAAACTGTTATAGGTATTGCAAGATATTTTTTTATGTTAATTTAATAGAGGTATGATACTTAATTTTTTTAATTTTTTTTTTAATAATTTTTTTAAATACCCACACAATATATATAGAGAGGGAGAAAGACTAATCCCCTTTCTTGCTTGAAATTTAACTTGAGTTTAATTTAAATCGATATGTGAATGAACTAGAGAGTTAAATTTTCTTATATATATATATATATAAATATAGCTGTTAATTTCTTTTTTTAACTTGATACAAAGGAAAAGAAATTCTGGTATAATAGCATTTGCTTTGCCTGGTTTTATTAAGGTTTCAGCTGAAAACGTTTTGGACGCTAGGGCTTCTTTTAATAAATTAATAAGCTAAATGAATCCTTAAAACCAAAAGTTTAACTTCCAGACATGGAAGAAAAAAACTTACTTTTGTATAAAATGTGCATTCGTTTTCAGAAAATTCTTGAAAGAAACTATCATTTAAAAACTTGTCCTTGAAAATAGCTATTTTTTGTATGAAATAATTATTGGTTTTGAATATTGAAGAGTTTTATATTTTGTAATTGTCTGCATTATATATATATATATAAATACCAATATTTCTGTAAAATATTATCAGTCAAGCAATAATGTTATAAGCGCCTTTAATATTCAGTAGTTTGGGACTGAGGATTTTATTCTTCCTTGAACATTCCTTAGCAATATATTATGCTCTTATGGAAAGATGAATCTGTAAGAGCATATTTCGTTTGAAAGTGGTGCATTCCAACCATTGTACTGAAAGATTGTGCCTGTGACATTAACAGATTAGAGGGTAGTCGTCATTCAGTATATTTCAAATACGAAATTTTATTAAAAACATTTAATGGCTGCTTTTTCTTGTACAATAAATTAAAAAATTGAGAGAATTAGGCGTTTCTGATTTGTTTTGACTCTACAAAGAGATTTGATTCGAGATGACACTGTCTAAGGCTACAAATTTTTTTTCATTTCATTAGGTTTACAAGCCATAGTGCCTAATTGAAGTTATTGTTATGTTGAATCTCATAATGTAATGAAATATACCAAGTAACAAGATGATTGTCATTTTTTAAATTTCTGTTTCTTCCGGTTTTTTCATTGTTTACTATTTGAAAAATTAAAGCTAAAAATGAATTTTTATTACTAAAATCCTATCACTAAAAGAATTCTTTTAATAATGTTTTGCAGTTCCAGAGTGTTGAAAATGAATGTTTCAGATAATCTCTTTTTTGAAAGATGTGTGTTTGTACTTAATTATACTATTTCTACAGAAAAAATTCACATATTAACCATAGTGTGAATTTTTCCCATTGCCTTAATATGATTGTGTAATTATTGTCATTGCTACTTTCTCTATAACCTTCACTTAAATGATATTTTATGTTATTTGTGGTACAAATAAAGCTTATAACACACACATTCCTGTCATAGACATTTAAATGTAAAATGGAGTACTTGTTTACCTCCCTTTAATTGTTATTTAATACTGTTTACTTTAATCTATTGAATTGTATGCAGGGAAGAAAAATATAAATGATGTATCATTTAACATTTTGTTAATATTTAGGAATCGAAATGTATTTTTGAAAAATAACTATGCATATTTCAAAGTTTAAATTATTTACATTTTTGATTTTCATATTTATGATGATATATTTTGTCATATACCCACAAGTCATGGTAAATGTATTCATAAAAATTGGAAAGAAAGGAGGTTTCACCATTTGCTATACTTGTGCAGGTATTTTAATGTGATTTAAAAAGACTTGATTTTTTTAGGTCAACATTTTGTTGCATTTATATTTTTCAATTGATTTTAAATGCTGTGATCTATAAGCTGCGGCTGAAATTTTGTTATTGCAATTATAATTTGAATTTTACTGACTATTGTGAAAATTTTGTGTAAATGCTTTGATTAATGAGTATCTTGTGAAAGAGAATGACTTACTGATATGGAAATCAACAAAAAGTATTTCTGTATTACCAAAATTATACAATATATGCATATTTAGTACATTTTTTGAAATTATAATATACATTTATTCATGACAATGTGCCAAATCAAAAATCCTATTCCTTTGTTTACATGTTATGAATTGCTGTAATCGTTGAAACTGGAGGAGGAAAAATATGGTGTATTTTTATTTATTTTTTTTGAATTACATAAAAAAACCAAAAAAATATTTTTATATTTTGCAAATTATTATTTATGCATATTTTTCATTTTAATACAAATGCAATAAAAATTGTGTGTGTAAAGGGAACGTTACCATAGCACTTTTAATGAGAATTTGACTGCAATGCATTAAGGTAAGATCACTGAAGATCTTAGTTATAGACTTCAACATTTTTTCCAGTTGAATAAATTGTTCAACAACATGTATTAATAAAGATTGCTATTTTACTTAAATACACTTTGTGTTCTGTATTAATGGTATTTTTTTTATAATTAATTGTTACAGTAAAAAAAATGAATCCTCTCATGTCTTTGACTTTAAGCAGAATAGGATTTCATAACAGACTAACTTGATAATTTAGTTCCTTTTACAAGTCATTAACATTATCTGAAGGTGTTGAGAATAATAGATACATCATTAATAGGATATGAAAGCTGTACTAAAAACTCATCATCCAAGTAAAAACATTTTATTGCTATTAAAGACAGAAAATATTTCAAAAGTACATATTTTTTTAAACTTCAGAAAATTGTATAAAAAAGTATTTTGTGGAATCAATATTAATTCGATTGTTTAGAATTACATAAAGAAGCACAAAAATAACAGTTCTACAACCTAGTAATAGTACAATTAGAGATGAAAATATACTGAGGTTTTCCTTAACACAAACCTAATATTTATGTTATGAAACATAATAACTTGGTTTGATCGGAATTAAAATCACTCCTGATTGGCCATGAATTTTGCAACACCAGCTGTGGTAATTTGCTTGTTATTAAAAGAGTATATGAGCTCATATTCTAAAGTAAGAAAAACAAATTTTTTTTGAGTGGGTCTTAATTTGTAGACAATAATACTTAGATTTACAAAAAAAAATGTACATTAATGTTTATTATTTTTATATACAATTAAAAATTCAAACTATCATTCGCTACTTTTTTTTTAAAAGACAATGAGTTCGATAAAAATTAGCACCGTCAAAATTGACTTTATTTTCATAATCCTGACACTTAAAAACCTGCTTGGATTATGACACAGTAATGCCATAAACATTTAGCGAATAACTCAACCAGTTTCATTCATTATAAGTTATATATTCCCATGATGCTGTGTTAGTCAGTCATGTACTAGTTTAACTTTCTACTTACTGAGAACACGGAGACTGATTATTTAAATTGACCTCTAAAGCTATGAGAGGTCTATTGGCAACAGATGTGATTTTGAACCTGTCAAATAAGATGAGATGATAAAGGACACCTTAGCAGCCCCTTATTTACAAAATGTTAACATGAAGTTTGTGAACCTCAAGAGATTTAACATGCACCAGGCCTCTACATAGTGGGTCTTATTGGCACCAGAACTTAAACTCATGACTCGACAATGCCTTTAAAAACTCAAAAATTTCTAAATAATCCAAGTTTATTTTTAAAATTTTAATTTGATTAGCATACTATTTCAATAAAAATACAACTGAAAATCATTTTCAGAAAGAAAATTTTGCACATTGAACAAGAGAGCTTCGCTACTATCTTTTTTAAAATGATGAAAAAAACATGCTATATATATATATCATACAGATTCTCCCTTTTTTTTCTAAAAGGAATAATTAAACATGTAACAAATTCATTTTGCATGAACTTATAAATTTACAGCATTTTGATTTCAAATATTAAAAGCTACATTTCAACAAAAACATAAGATAAATTTTATCCAGTCCCTTGGTTAGTGAAATTCTATTGTCTTTTTGTGAAATATGGATAAAATCATGAATATTGGATAAACATACCTACGGTCTTAAATTTTTTGAAACATAAAAGTAAGAGTACAAATGACATTAATGCAAGCTTATAAAAAAAGTTAAAATTTAAACAGCCAATCTCAAAGAAGTTTCAATAAAAAAAAAAATGTATACCTAAATTTGGTAATAAAAATATTTTGTTTGATACCTATAACTATTATTAAATTTCAAGGCCTTAAAATCACTTGCTAAAATACAAATATCACACATAAGCACACACACAAAAAGTTAAGTATTTCACATATAGAACTTCCAAATACAATAATCAACAATGATAAATAAACTTTTTATTAAATGATATAATAGGCTCATTTCTAAAAGCATAGCACAATTACTGAAATTCCTATTGAAATAAAGGACATTTTTAAAAAATTATAAGCAATTAATACCAAAAAAAAAGCAATGCTTATTTTAATAGCCATCATTACAAAATAAAAATAGTTTATAAAATTTTAACGGTTTTTTATGCTTAACTTGTATACAACATTGATACATAACAATCAATTACTGCATAAATTGATTCAGCAATTATTGCTTTAGATTATTTCATATTTCCCAAGACACTTTTGATTATTAAATTTTCACAATAACAGGGCAATTTGTATGCATATATTTTCAGAAAGCAAATTCTATGTTCTCCATATATCATCATACACTTCAATTCCACAATCTGACAGATTAGAAACATAATATTAAGTCCTTACTTTACAATAACACAATATTTTACACATGATCTTCGAAGTTTTATTTGAATGGAGTGATCATTAAAATGAGAAAACAAAAAATTTAATGATTTTTTATACATTAATTTTAAGATAGAGTCAGCCAGGTGCAAATTAATTAAAAATCACAAGCCATCCACTGAGGAGAAAAATTACTTAAATTTTGATGTCAACGTCTGAGTGAGAAAATTTGAATAAATCCAGCAAGCATTGGCAAAAAGAGAATATGGAAAATTATGCTACACAAGAATGATATCCTTGTTTTTATAGCATTTAATGTTAACTATACATAAAAAAAATAAAATTGCTCAAATTACAATGAGTATTTGAAATCCTAGACAATTTTTAACTTTCTAGAGTGCAAAGTTTTCACTGAAAATTACCTTGCAAAATTTTTTAATTTTCCGTTCTGACATTCAAAAACCCAACAAAATTTTAACATTCAAATTAGCACAAAATTATTAAATTTCGAATTGTTGAGTAATTTTTAATGCTGTTGAATACAAGGAAATACTATGCATATTAGTTAGTATTACTACCACTATGCCCTTAGGTGAAAAAATTGATTTGTGCTTATGTTCATTTTTATTAAATGTTTCTGGGACAATTAAAAGAACACTACTGGCTCCAACAGCACCCCCTGTATGAAAAACACAGAATTTACTTTTATTGCAGAACATACATTCCTGTTTTTGAGGAAATACACTCCATCCCATTCCATAATTAACAGCTGGATAAACTGGTTCCCACATTGCTTCAATGGTTTTTGACATTAAAAATCCGGGAAGTTGTTTTTGATCATGAGTATTACAAGAAAGGTTGTCAATGTTGATATTTTTGTCGGTATTTTTCTCAGTTTTCATTATTGTTGAATCAGTAGATGGATGCTCTTTGGATTCTTCGACTTGCAAACTATATAACATGGCATTAGCGAACTGGAGCAAATCACCAACAGTCGATAAAAATCCTCCTCCAGCCCATTTATATGAATTATCAACAAATGGAGCATTGATTAGATGTCCTTTTTTATTTTTCATGTAATTCCTAAAAACAAAAAAAAAGAAAAGCTCTTGGAATACAGATAACATTTTAGGTATATAAAGAGATGAATAAAAGTAAAGATAATTTATTTGCAGAGTACAGAAAGAAATGCATCATGTATCCCCAAAAGTAAGACCCAAGGTTAACAATATTTGTTTTCCATTCCCTGTTAGATCATTAAGTTTGGATACATAATTCTAACTTAAAAAGTAAATTCCTTATGCAAAATCTACTTCTGCAGATAAAATGAAAATGTAATTTGGGATTTCAGCAATCCTTCCCTTTATAATTTAGGGCCTTGATGTTTCAGCAGACAACAATCCTTTTGGAATATAAAATCGATAAATGTGGTGTCGCATTTAATATAAATTCAATAACAAATTTAAATTAATAGCTTCACTTAAATTGCTTATATTTATATAACACGTATCATTAAGTTGCATGAGAAAGAAACTATACTAATTAAAAAGTGGCACTCAACTATTATTAGAATATCGATATGCACCCAACTCTTTTTTCACATGGAAGATACGCTTTATAAAAACCGCGCAAAAAAAAATCATGTAAAAAATATGTGCAACATATGGTAAATTAGGGGATATGTTCCACAACTTTAAAAAATTGTGTAAAAGATGAAATATCTCTAAATATTTTCCAAAAAAAACATGCAAAAAATGTAGTAATGAAATCCACATAACATATAGATAAAACCAAATCAATTCATTTTTATTACAAAAAAAGATTAAAATTAGTTTACAGTGAAATTTCTGTCTATTAGTACATACAATATATAAAAATTAAACTTAGGAATAAAACCACTAACTAACAATTATTCATTGCTAATTGATAACAAGCGTGCACATTTAATAACAACTGAATCAAAAATGCTGTCATCAGTAGATGTGTGTTAGATATGTTTAGCACAACTGTCGGCTTTGATTCAATTAAAAAATTTGGTTCATTATTCACAACCCTTATTGGATTTTTATTATTGTTGTGGTTGCTGTTACAAAGTCTGTTATTAGTGGCGGTTCTTTTTGTTTCTCAAGTTGCTAAATGTAATTTTTGATATTCTGTTACACAAAGCTTAAGATTACGTTGAAATTTTAATGCATGCTCTATGTCGGATCATGAGTAAAAAAAATGTTTTTCCATACTTATAGCAAATTTAAATCAGTTGTAAACAGCTGAACTTTCCCTACAACTTCGTCATTATAGACTTCTTCGTTATCATAAACTGTCATTAACTCCATCAAATCATCCTTATCAAAAGGGTATGAATCCCTAAATTTCGGGGGATGCGTGCTAAAAGAAGAAATTCGCGTAAAAAACCCTCATTAAATTCGTGTTGCTTCAAAATTGTGTAAAAAATGACCATGTACAAAAAGAGTTGGGTGTATTTTGAAATATAATCCAACTTAACATGGTCTGTGTTCACTTTGACAGTCCATGCAGGCCCGGTACAAAGTATATAGTGTAACGTCGCTACTCCGAACACCAACAGCGGTCGGCGTCATTGTTGGACCCGACACCCACACGTGCATCTTGCAGCTGCAGCGCAACCCCTTTTTGACCCCCGAGGAATCGAACCCCGTCGACCGGAAGATGAGGGAGAGATGCTTTGAACATACACGGGAGCGGTAGCCAACGGTTCCTCCTCTCACAAAATATTGGACTCTAACAATCTTTAATTAAGTTTAAGAACTTTAATGTATCATTCAGTAAATAATATTCAATAGTGTTGACGTAAATAAATTCCATATTTAAATTAACCAAGGATACGCTACCGTTATTCTTTCAAACGTTACAGCTTAGAGATTTGGTGGCAGCGCTTTGGGATAAAAAGTTAGCATTCAGGACCCGTGAGAGGAGGAAATTTTGAGTTTTTACGGACGGACCGCAACGCAAGGAGAAAAAGACATCTTCGGAAGCCGTGCTGCGATTGAATTCAGCTTCGGAGGAGAGCGTCTTGCTCAAAGAAGATCAAACTGATCTATAGTGTTTAGGGACAGAGAGTGTCCGGAGGGAAAGCGATCTTCGGAAGCAGTGCTGCGATTGAATTCATCTTTGAAGCCGTGCCACGAGTGAATTCAAGGCTGGTCAAACTGACCACACTTATTGTTAAGGGTGAAAAATTCAAGATTGGTCAAAAGGACCATTGTTTACACGGAAGAGTTCAAAACCACTAGTGCCATATTACTGCACATAATTTGCTTCTGACAGCAAGCTGAGTACTTCAAATGGGTGAGTACTGTTATATTTTTGAGTTGCAAACTGCATATTGTATTAGGAATTTTGGTTAAAATGTTCTTTACAAATTTTGAAATACTTAGTGTTTTTTCTTGCGTGGAAACACTGTTATTTTGTTTCTAGAGAATTGTAATTGTATTTCAAGCATTGTGTGCAATTTTAGCTTAAGATTTATTGTGTTTTAAGTCTCTTGAATGATTTTGATTATTTTTAGTGTTAAGTTTTTCTTAGTGTATTTCTGTGTATGCATGGGACCAGTGTTATTGTATTAATAGAGAATAGTAACAAAATAGTGCAAAATTTAGTGTGACATTCATTTGATATTGTTTAAAAAATGGCTTTCCTTGGTAAAGGGAAAAAGCAAGATATGTTGAAACTTGCTGAGGAATTAGGAATAAATGCCACCTTAAATATGACTGTCCCTAGCATAAAAATTGCAATCACTAACAGTGAAGGTTATGAAGAGGAATTTGTTAAAAATCTGCATGAGACTATCATTGCAAATGGAAAAAGATTGGAGGAGTTAGAAAGGGCTGAAAAAATGAGATTAGAGAAGTTAGAAAGGGCTGAAAAAATGAGATTAGAGGAGTTAGAAAGGGCTGAAAAAATGAGATTGGAGGAGTTAGAAAAGGCTGAAAAAATAAGATTTGAGGAGTTAGTAAAGGAGCAGGCATTAAAAGAGAAAGAATTACAGCTGAAATTTGATTTAGAAAGGTTTAAAATAGAATTCGGATTTAGGGTAAACGATGAATCAAACGATTCTATAAATACATGTTCTGTAACCTCTAATTTAAACTTTAAAAAATTGATCCCAGATTTCGATCCTAAGCAGTCAGATATTAGTTTATATCTAGTGATCTTTGAACGCCAGGCTAAAAGGCGTCAATAGAAAAGAAAGAGTGGGTGGGGCAGTTATTGGGTTTGTTACCCCTAGAGATCGTGCAATTTATTGCTCGCGAACAGGAGGAACAAGCCAAAAATTACGATTATGTAAAGAAATTGTTACTTAAAAGATTCAAGTTAAGTCCGGGGGTCTTTCGGCAAAAATTTGTCCAACACCAGAAAAAATCCGATAGCACCTGGAAGGATTTCACTTTTGAAATTACGAATTATCTAGATGAGTGGCTGATTGGCTTAGAAATAAATACGTTTCAAGATCTTAAAGATCTAATGGTGGTAGATCAATTAAAAAAACGCGCCAATGCTAGTATGAAAGATCATTTTTTAGATAATTGGGCAAACTTTAAATCAGCTACTCAAATAGCAGAACTCTTTGATAATTATGAGGACGTCCGAAAGGTGAATTCAAAACCCATGGATAGGTTGGGCAGGAATGATAAAATTTTAATATACTCAGGGGTCAAGGAAAAAGAAAATAGATTTGGGAAAACTTCCCCCAGATTAGGAGCTTCTGTTCCGGAGAGTACTAGAGAGAGAACTTTTGAAAAACGCGTGATACAGAGATGTTATTATTGCAATATGCCCGGACATATAAAAGCCGTTTGCCCTAAATTAATAAAAAACAAAACGACGGAAACTCTCAATAATATTGAAGGAAATGAAAACCCGGATTTTCTTAATTCATATACAACAAAGGGCTCTGTGAATGGTCACGAGATAGACATTCTTAGAGATACGGGAGCGACAATAGATTTAGTATGTGCAAAATACATAAATCCTTCTTCTTTCTCTGGTGAAAATGTTTGGGTAAAACAACCGTTAAGCCCAGAATTAGTTTGTTTACCTTTGGCAGTCGTGGAAATTTCCGGAAATTTTGAAACGGTGCAAACTAAGGCAGCGGTTTGTGGAAATCACTTAAACCAACACGGTCGATATTTGCTTGGAAATAAAACGGCCGAGCTAATAAAAGGAAATTTAGGCTATAATTTCTTGCCAGTCGAAATACTGAATGCTGTCCAAACAAGGTCTCAAGTCAAAACGGCTAGAGAAGAAAGGGGGATATATAGTGGTGATGCTAAGAAAGGTGAAGATGAGGCTATAATTGTTTCTTCGGATGCAGAGGACGAAATTTTAATACCTGCACTCCAGGAATATGTTCCGGAATTAGCGCTGGTAAGGGTTACGCGAGAAAATTTAATCAATGCTCAAAAAAATAGCGAGGAGATTAAATCCTTATATGAACAGGCAGCCAGTCAAAGGCAGGTTATCAATCAGGTTTATTCGTTAGAGAAGGAATTATTGGTCAAAAATCGCGAAGATAAGTTAGGTAACGTGGTGAAGTTAATAGTAGTGCCGGAAGGGTTGCGCGACCCCATCAAATCCTTGTGTCATGAGGGAACATCTGCACACCTGGGAATTACGAAATCCAAAGACAAATTAAACCGATATTTTTACTGGCCGAATTGCTATAGAGATATGGAACAGTTTGTAAAAACTTGCGATCAGTGTCAGAGGGCTGGGAAGCCCAATGATAAAAAGAAAGCTCCACTAAAATTGGTCCCTGTTATTCAGGAGGTTTTCACTAAACTAAATATTGATGCATGTGGGCCTCTCCCGAACACATCTAAAGGGAATCGATATCTTATCACGGCCATTTGCATGTCATCAAAATTCCCTGAAGCTATTCCGGTGTCTGATATTAGTTCCGTTAGTGTCACAGATGCGCTGTTATAAAATCTTTAGTCGGATGGGGTTTCCCCGTGAAATACATTGTAACCAGGGTACTTCTTTTACAAGTGCTCTGACTACCGAGTTTTTTGAAAGATTCGGAATACTTGTCAGGCATAGTTCTGTGTATCATCCACAGAGTAACCCTGTTGAGCGATTTCATCGAACGTTGAAACGACTCTTACGAGTCTTATGTTTAGATGCAGGATCCGAATGGGACAAACATCTTCCGTCAATCCTTTTAGCGTTGCGGACTGTATCTCACGAAAGTACAGGGTATACACCGTCAGAGTTGGTGTATGGGAAAAATTTGCGAACCCCACAGACGTTAGTAATGGAACCGGAAGAAGAAAGTGATCTCGTCACTGAATATATGTTTAAGTTAATAAATAGATTTATTAGGTGCTTGCTTCATAGCACTCTAAATAATACTCAAGTGTGTTGAGTTTTCATTTAATTCAAACATTAAACTTTATCAAAATCTACTGGAATTTTATTCTGCGTGTTCATTCCACGGCGGCAAACATAGATCTCCACGTTGTACAGAAAATGCCACGTTTTTAGTATTTTACACAGTTATGCTGCAGTTAAGCATAATACAATCGATACGACTACATGAGTAAAGAAAAATATAAAAACAGAAATATAAATTATGAAAACCATTTTAAAAATTAACAGAAATTAAATGCATTTACATAAAATATAAGTTTAACAATTATTATTTAAGTTTAACATTTATTTGAATAGAATTAATTTCTATCTTGCCAATATCCGTTTAGAGAATTCGAAAAACAGTTGACAGGTGCAGCCATCTAGCGAGAGAAAATCTCTACAAAAACTGTCCTTTACATTACTCCTTGCCAGTAACAAAGTTACGATACAAGAAAAAAATATATGGCAGGGACAGTTTCAGACTTATTGAACAGATTATAATTTCATTTTTTTTTTTTACAAATTAAACTTATACAAACCGCTTTTAACACAATTATTACTAATCATTGCATTACACAACACAAAATTACTACTACAGGATTGCTACAGAAGTCTTAATGCACAAAATATGCTACAAGTTTAAAATATTAAAACACAGCTACCTTCCTGTTTCTTAAAAAATACATGGAAAAATACAACTAAAATGTTCAGCAATTACTTTAAATGTATATTTATACTGAGCAACAATCAAATTTAAACAAAGTCAAAAAAGAGTATATATAAGATATGCAATAACTCAAAAAAAAAAAATAATAAACTACAGAATGCTTTTGCAAATACACAAAACTCAGTCAATATTTGAACATGGGAAACTAAGGAGTACATAAATATTTTGCGAAAAAAAAAAATCATTCATATTCCAATGAAAGTTAACATGCCATTAAAAAAACATTTCAAGTTACTCTGCAATGACAACACCTTAATTTTTTGAATATTATGAAACATATCAAATCCAATAGTGTTAAAAATCAATTTTCATATTTACATACACAATGGGTAATTTTGTAATATATAACATACAGAAAACTTCCTATTTACAAGAAAGAATATCAGAAAACTTTAGTTTCAATTCACCACATAATTAATTATAACTCAGTTAATCACTAATACAATCCATTTACCACAATTGAGCATTTTTATGCAAAACAGTATCTATTTATACACATTTTATTTGATGCTAACACATATTATTTCTACACATAGAATTGGATGCTAACACATATCTATTTATAAACATAGAATTTGATGCTAACACATATTTATTTATAAACATAGAATTTGATGCTAACACATGTATTTATATTGATATCCTGAAAATTTTATGTTCACTATTAAATACATAATAGATAATTTTGTTAAAATACATACTTTCCAATGAAGAAAAAAACACATTCTATAACACATTTAAGAGATGAGATGCCCACAAATTGTAATACTAATGAGGGAAATTCTGTCGACAATGTAAAAAAACAGTAGTAATGAATAATTATTTGTGACATAAAGTTGAACTTTGTATAACATATATTACTTTGAATGCGAGAATATATATGGAAAATTGTACATCATGCTCTTTAATTTCTTTTTATTTACAAAGCTTTTGTTTGATTTAGATTCTCGCTGTTATGAAATTACACACAATTCTACTTTTGCTTACAACTTACTGATGAAGGTTATATCAGGATAGTGGAAGAATAATTATTTAAATTTCACAATACTAGCATAAAAATCATACATGTATATATAACCAATTAAGAGTCAATTTTCAATTCTAAAATCCAGGAATTAACATACATTGTCATTTTATAAGCATATCTACAACATTTAAAGCAGTGTTTACTATAACTTTTCACTATATGTACATGAATTGCATTACCAAGAGAATTATTACCAAGTATATATTTAATCAATTAGATACATTTTATAAATGGTGATTTTCAAATTTACTAATTTTTAATAACTGTTTACTAGTAATAAGTGAAAGGAATTTCAAACTTTAACACTTACATACATAATAGTTGCTATTTTGTTTATTCTCTAAATCTTACTGGTTTTTTTATCTTTCTACCACAGCTGGTAGTAGATTGTTCATCAGGCATTGGGGAAAGTTCTTTCCAATTTGAAATCTCATTTTTTTGTCCAACACTAGTTTGTTCATTTTGATTGTCCACTGCTAACAAATAGGCAGGTTTCAGTCTATCTACAGAAATATTTACTGTCTTATCTTTGATTAAGATTGTGAAATACTTATCATACTTTTTTGTACAGTATATGGTCCTTCATATGGTGGTTCTAATGCTTTTTTAACTCTGTCGACGAAGAAACACATGGGAACAGGATTTCAAATCTTTATGCACAAAGATATTTTGCTTCCTGTTGCTAGGAGACTTCAGTGGCTTTAGCTCTGCCATGTGCTGCTGTAATTTGGCGACAAAATTCTGTGGATCCATGTTAATAGTAGGGGGATCAAAAAATTCGCCAGGTAATTTAATGGAAGTACCATAGACCATCTGTGCAATTGTGTAACTAATGTCAGGTCTTATGGCAGCTCTTAAACCTAACAACACAGTGGGTAATGACTCTGTCCATCTAATATTGTTGTGAGCTTTTATAGCACCTTTCAAGGTCCTATGTAAACGTTCAACTTTCCCATTACATTGAGGGTGATAAGATGTTGTGTGGGCTACTTTAGCACCACATATTGCAGCTATGCTTCTAAATAGTTCTGCCTCAAACTGTCGACCTTGATCTGTGACTATTTTGGCAGGTACTCCAAACCTGCAAATCCATTTCTCATAAAATGCTCTCCCAACTATTTCAGCTGTTATTTCAGGTATAGGAATTGCTTCCATCCAGCAAGAGAATCGGTCAATGCAGGTTAAGCAATACTGCATCCCTTCTGAAGGTGGTAGTTTTCCAATGAGATCTATGTCAACTACACTAAACCTTTCATCTGGTTGTTCGAATTCTCCTAATTTGGATTTTGTATGCCTGCTGACTTTACATTTTTGGCATCTAATGCAAGCTTTTGCCCATTCTCTGACTTGCTTTTTAATATCTGACCAGACATATTTTTCAGTCATCAGTTTTACTGTAGATTTAATACCAGGGTGAGCTAAGCCATGAATTAGTTGGAATATTTGAAACCTGAATTTTTGTGGAATGTAAGGCCTAATTTTTGTGTTGAGATGTCACACCAAAGTTTTTTCCCAGATGGCAATGTCGAAGGTTTAAATTTTAAAGAATTGTTGTGCAATAATATTTGCAACTCTTCGTCAGTAGTTTGCTCTTCTGCAATTTCCTCAAAGTTGATTTCGGAAATTGAATGAATTCTGGATAAGGCATCTGCAACAACATTATCTTTACCCAATACATGTTGAATGTTACAACTAAATTCTGAAATGTATTGAAGTTGTCGTTGTTGTCTTGGTGATGCTTTTTCATTTTTTTGCTTAAATGCAAAAGTTAGAGGCTTGTGGTCAGTATATATAACAAAATCATTCCCTTCCAGCAGGTGTTTGAAATGTTTCACTGAAAGGTATATTCCCAATAGTTCTCGGTCATAGGTACTATACCTTGTTTGTGTTTCATTTAGCTTCTTTGAGTAAAAAGCTATTGGTTTCCAACGCTCGTTTTCTAATTGCTGGAGTACTGCGCCCACAGCAAAATCTGATGCATCTGTGCAAAGTGATAGGGGTAGTCCAGATCTTGGAAATGATAAAAGAGCAGCTTCGGCAAGGTCAGTTTTGCATTTTTCGAAGCTTCTCCTGGTGTCATCAGTCCAATGCACTTTTCTGCGGTCTTTCTTTTTCGCTCCTTTTAACAGTTCATGTAGAGGTGCTTGGGTCTTAGCAGCATCCTTTAGGTATCTTCGGTAAAAATTTATCATGCCCAGAAACGTTCGCAGGTCATGAATAGTTTCTGGTAGTTTGTAGTTGAAGATAGCTTGAACTTTTTCTGGCAATGGCCGAGAACCTTCTGCAGTGATCAGAAATCCCAAATATTCAACTTGGGCAGCTCCCATCACTGATTTGGAGACATTTATTCGAAGTCCATATTGCTGGAATCTTTCAAATACCATTTTTAGGTGTTCACTGTGTTCCTCTTCAGTAGATGAGGCAACAAGTACATCATCAAGATACGGAAAACAAAGTCGAGTCCATACAGTACTTCAGTAATGAAACGTTGGAAGGTTGAAGGAGCATTCCTCAGTCCAAAACTCATAGTATTGAACTCGTACAAGCCAAATGGGGTGGTGATGGCAGTTTTTTCTTTGTCTTCCTCAGCAATTGGTATCTGATAATAAGCCTTTACTAGATCTATCTTGGAAAATATTTTTTTATCCTTCAGGATGTGATTAAAGTCCTCAATTCTAGGAATTGGATATCGATCTGGTATTGTCTGTGCGTTGAGTCGCCTGTAATCGCCACATGGTCTTAATGTGCCATCCTTTTTATTTACTAAATGCAATGGACTTGCCCATTGAGATTTTGAGGGTCTAATAATGTCGTTGTCCAGCATAAATTGGAACTCTTGCTTCGCCAGCTTCAACTTATCAGGGGCTAGTTGTCTTGCCTTCGAATAAACCGGTTGGCCAGTTGTTAGGATGTGGTGCTTTACTTCATGTTTAACAACTCTGTTAACCAAGTTTGGCTTGGTTAAATCAGGATACAACTTAAGCAGGTTGAAATATTTGGAGGCTCTATTGACTGTGCTGAGATCATTATTTTCTTGGATGGTAGCAACTTCTCCTTTAATTGAAAGATTTGTTACTCCATCGATTAATTTCCTGTTGTGCAGATCTATCAGCAACTGGAATTTTGAAGGAAATCAGCACCTATGATTCCTCGCTCAACTTTGGCAATAATAAACGGCCACTGAAATGGGCGTCTTAGGCCTAGATCCAGCGTGAGAATTTTCAGACCATATGTTGGAATTTCAGTGCCATTAGCAGCATACAGTTTATATTGAGAGGCTTGGCACTCACCTTTCGTTTTTGTCCAAGGGAGGATCGAGACGTCTGCTCCACTATCCACAAGGAATTGACATCCGGTTTCTCTGTCCTTGACAAATAACCGGAATTTGCGGCCTAAAATGTCGGCAGCAGGACTCGCCGCGGCGTCTACTGCTGCTGGGATTCGTTTCCCGGCTCATTGAAACTGCACGGCTGTACGCATTTACCAGGGAGGCACTTCTTCCCGAATCGGAAATGGTAGAAGCAATATCTTCCCTGAGGATTGTAGTGGCGCCTTGATTTGCTGCGACTTCTACTCCTCTGATGGTGATGAGGGCTAGAGCTCCGGAATTTCCGTTGCAGCTTTAATGAGGCAATTTGGCCTTCAAGGGTGGCTATTTTAGCCATGAGTTGATCCACTCCTGCGGAATCCTGCACCGCTGCGATATCTACTGTTCTCGGCGCCATCTCTACGATCTTGTCTGCCATCGCCGCTATTTTGTCGAGGTGTTCTTCACTGACAATTACAATGCACTTAACAGAATCTGGCATTTTATCCAGCCATAGTGTGCGCAACGCCTTTTCCGAGACATCGGTACCAGCGAGGGCGCGCATTTTTCTTAGCAGTTGACTAGGCAACATGTCACCTAACTCAATCCCCGTGAGAAGACGCTTCATTTTTTTGTTTTCGCTTTCGACGAATATCTTCAAAAGACGTTCCTTCGTAGCTGTATATTTGTTGGGGTTAGAATCTTTTACTATGTCCCAGATATCTTCCAACACCCTCGGTTCCAGTTGAGCCACGAGGTGGCTGAACATCGTCTCCTCCGAAGTAATCCGGCAAATCCTGAACTGCGCTTCGACCTGATAAAACCATATCTCAGGTTTGTCGAACCAGAACGGCGGTATTTTGATGCTAACACCGCTTGCTTCGAACTTTTCAGCTTCTGTCATATTGAATAATCCAGTAAATAAAATCCAGGGTCACCAGTTATTAGGTGCTTGCTTCATAGCACTCTAAATAATACTCAAGTGTGTTGAGTTTTCATTTAATTCAAACATTAAACTTTATCAAAATCTACTGGAATTTTATTCTGCGTGTTCATTCCACGGCGGCAAACATAGATCTCCACGTTGTACAGAAAATGCCACGTTTTTAGTATTTTACACAGTTATGCTGCAGTTAAGCATAATACAATCGATACGACTACATGAGTAAAGAAAAATATAAAAACAGAAATATAAATTATGAAAACCATTTTAAAAATTAACAGAAATTAAATGCATTTACATAAAATATAAGTTTAACAATTATTATTTAAGTTTAACATTTATTTGAATAGAATTAATTTCTATCTTGCCAATATCCGTTTAGAGAATTCGAAAAACAGTTGACAGGTGCAGCCATCTAGCGAGAGAAAATCTCTACAAAAACTGTCCTTTACAGATTAAAAAGATGTAAAGAAGTAGCTATAAATAAAATGGAGGAAATGCAAGTTAAGCGGAAAACTTGGTATGACAAAAACGCAGTAAAACGTGAATTTAAGGATGCGGATTTAGTCCTAGTGTTAGCTACATCCAGAGCAAATAAATTAGCAGTGCAATGGATAGGTCCTGAGACAATTTTAAATAAAATTTCGGAAACGAACTATCTAGTCGAAATCCCCGGCAAACGCGAAACATCT
Source organism: Trichonephila clavipes (assembly GCA_019973935.1). NCBI lineage: Eukaryota > Metazoa > Arthropoda > Arachnida > Araneae > Nephilidae > Trichonephila > Trichonephila clavipes. The sequence continues at coordinate 1,601,459 of BMAU01014849.1, forward strand.
CAAACCTATCATATAAATATGCTAAAACCATATTACAAAAGGCCAGAACACGTTAACGTAATTATTAATGATGAAACGCAAAACTCTCTCGCAGACCAGGAATTAGAAATTCTGTACTTAGAAAACAATTCCCTTGTTTATGATTTCGAGGACGTAATCCAGGCTAGCGAGTTGAACAAACACCTTCACGACAAACAAATGGATCGACTGCGCGAATTATTAAATAAATACTCTAAATTTTTTTTAAACAATCCCGGTTTAACTAATCTGGTTGAACACGAAATGCAGTTAGTTAGCGATCAACCAGTTAGGGCGAAGCCCTATCGAATGTCGCACCGACAAAATGAAATCTTAAAAAACGAAATTAACCGAATGTTAAAATTAGAAATCATTGAGGTAGGAGAATCGGATTACATGTCCCCTATGATTTTAGTTGAGGTAGCTGGGAAAGAACCTCGTGCATGTATTGATTACAGGAAATAAAACGGGATTATTAGAACGGAATATTTTCCTCTTCCGAATATCGAAGAACGCGTAGAAAAAGTATCGGCGGCTAAATTTATTACCGTCTTAGACCTATCTAAGGGATATTGGCAAATACCTTTCAGTAAAACTGCACAGCGATACGCAGCCTTCTGTACCAGCTTTGGTACATACAGACCCCTAAGGATGAGTTTCGGATTAAAGAATGCTCCATATTTCTTTAGTAAACTCATGGCTGAATTACTTAACGGACTAGAGGATTTCGTTGTCCCGTATCTAGACGATATCGCAATTTTCTCAGATACTTAGGAGTCGCATCTTAAACATGTGAAAACGGTTCTGCAGAGAATAAAGAGAGCTAAGTTAACTATAAAACCTTCAAAGTGTAAGTTTGCGCAAAAAAATGTCAAATTTTTGGGTCACATTGTGGGTCAGAGTTTTCGCACCCCTTCCGAGATCAAAGTTCAGGCTGTTCTAGAGTTCCCTACCCCTCGCACGAAAACTCAAATACGTGCCTTCTTAGGTCTAGCGGGTTATTACCAGAAATATATAAATCTGTTCTCTGTAATCGCTGCTCCGTTGACGGACGCGTTGAAGGGAAGAGCAAAGAAGGGAGAAATTACGTGGACGACCGAGTGTGAAAACGCATTTCGAGAACTAAAAGGGAAACTAATTGATAAGCCCGTCTTGTACGCGCCAAATTTTGAACGAGAATTCATTGTTCAAACGGACGCTTCAAACGCAGGAGCAGTTTTAACCCAATTAAATGAACAAGGTGAGGAGCATCCAATCCTTTACCTGAGTAAGAAATTTTTAGAGGTAGAGAAGCGTTATTGTACGACGGAGAAGGAATGTACTAGTATTGTTTTTGCAATTAAAAGGTTACATTATTACTTAGATGGAAATTCATTTTTAGTTATGATCGATCACAACCCGTTGGTGTGGTTGAATAGAAACGTTAGTTCTAACCCTAGATTGATGCGATGGGCTTTGGCTTTGCAACCATATAAATTTAGAATTGTACATCAGTCGGGTAAAAGTCACAAAAATGCAGATAGTCTCAGCAGATCGGTGATAATTAGGAATTGTTAACAATGTTCTCTTGCTCATGAATAATAATTGTTGCTTATAATGTTTTTTTTTTAGTTAAGGGTTAATAATTGTGTTAATTTTATTTATTTACTAGTACTGTATATCATATCGAATGGAGATGCGTGTCAAAAGATAAAGTCATGAAAAGCAAATATATTAATATGCTTAAATTTGTGTATCAGGTTTTAAAATATACATGATTATTTAGTTCACGCAAGAGGCATATTGTGAAAAATATTTTGTGTGTAAGGTTGTACACTTCGCATATCATATCAACACATGTCGTTAATATAATTTTTATTAAGTATTGTGGCGAAGAATATTTTATGTGTAAGGTCTTACACTAGTATTTGATGTAACATGTTGTTAGTAAAATTGATAATAGGCATTGTGATAGGAGTGTTTATATTTTTATTTAATGTTATAGTGTATGTTTTCTTATATTGCTATTGATCATTTTCGTAAAATGGATTTGTTTAAGTTCCCTAGCAAGAACACTCACTCACTAGAAAGAAGTAATTCCAAATTTAGTTCAGCGTTTTTCTTTAGTAGTTAAAATTGCAGCTCAGAAATATAGTGGTGCTTGATGAAGGGATGTGTCGGTAATCTGTCAGTTGTCTCTTCATCATTCCATTAAACTTTTCTCAATGGAAAAGTTCTATAAGAGAGGGCGAGATCTGTAACGTCACTACTCCGAACACCAACAGCGGTCGGCGTCTTTGTTGGACCCGACACCCACACGTGCATCTTGCAGCTGCAGCGCAACCCCTTTTTGACCCCTGAGGAATCGAACCCCGTCGACCGGGAGAGATGCTTTGAACTTACACGGGAGCGGTAGCCAACGGTTCCTCCTCTCACAAAATATTGGACTCTTAACAATCTTTAATTAAGTTTAATAACTTTAATGTATCATTCAGTAAATAATATTCAATAGTTGTGACGTAAATAAATTCGATATTTAAATTAACCAAGGATACACTACCTTTATTCTTTCAAACGTTACAATAGCTATGTCTCTGTTAATATTCTGCCAAATAAATCTTTGATGTATCAATTCTGTTGCAACTTTAATTTACAAATGAAAAAGATTATAGGTGACTGCAAATACAGGAAACTGAAATTTTTTTGAAAAATATGAATGTATAGAACCTGTTGACACATCACAAAAAAAAAAAAAAAAAAAAAAAACATCGACTTGAGAAAAATTTATTGTTTCAAATCGAAAACAGAATTTATATGGAGTAAAAAAAAAATTCTTTAATTCTCTCACATTAAACCATGTGTCATATCATTATCATCATAAATACACTCTATAACAAAAAAAAAAAAAAAAAAAAACGACGCACCAAGAAGGAGTTGTCCGATTGTAATGAAATTTCGTATGCTAAGACATTTGAACCAAACATGCAAATTAAAATTTGATGTCCAATGTATAAGTAGCGGGAGCTACAGCGCATCGGAACTGTGCTCTCAGCAGGTGTCTTTCTACAAGAAGCGATTCTCAATCTGATGGTCAAAATTTCTGCCGCATTACGATTTAGGATACCTTTTAACGACTGAAAAAATGACTCGCCGCAGGATTCAAGCTCATTACGAGCAACTGCAAAAGTTTGAAAGAGGTCATATCATTGGATTGAAAGAGACTGGTTTTGGGCAAATTGGAGAATCACTCATTATATGGGTCGAAGCGATGTTGTCATTAAAAGATGCTGGCAAGAATGGGTGGACAGTGGCAGATTTCAGCGTCATGATGGTAGCGGTCGACCTAGGGCCACAACAGATCAGGAGGACAGATTGATTGTCAGCTCAGGTGTCACAGCACTTGATTGATCGTTATCAACCATCAGACGTGCGACCCGCACACGAGTGTCTACCATGACCATTCACAGACGGCTGATAGAGCGAAATTTACGTTCGTACCAAAAGCTAGCCACTGTCACTCACGCCTGCACACTGTCGAGCCCGATTACGATGGTGCTTGGCTCGATCATTTTGAAATCATGCTGACTGGGGAGGTAAAGTGTTTAGTGACGAATCCCGCTTCCAATAGTGTCCTAACGATCAGCGAAGATGTGTCTGGAGACGCCCAGGACAACGTGCCGATCCTGCTTTCCTTATTGCACGCCACACAGGCCTTAAACCAAGAGTTATGGCCTGGGATGCCATTTCTTTTGATAGCCGCAGACCTTTGGTCATCATTAGAGGCACACTTTTAGCACAGCGGTACGTCGACGACATTCTGAGAACTGTTTTGTTACTTTTGCAGTACCCTGGCCTTATTTTTCAGCAATATAATGCCAGACTACATACGACACGTGCTGCAATGAACTGTCTTACAGCTTGTCAAACACTTCCTTGGCCAGCCAGATCACCAGATCTCTCTCAAATAGAGCATGTCTGGAATAGGACGAGAAGGCGACTGCATCTACTAGAGAATGTTGATGACGTGGACCGATAATTGGAGCAAATTCGGCAAGAAATATCATAGAAGACCATCAGGGTGATTTATCATTCTATGCCACATTGTGTGGCTGCTTGCATACAAGCTAGAGGTGGGTCAACACCTTATTGAGCTCATTACTTTGTAACTGTAACTCTGAAATAACTCATTCAATTTTCCTGAGATTTTAATCATTTTCTATTCTGTACATAATCTTTCTACCCACCAATTTTTGTCTCTATCAGACAACTCGTTTTTGGTGCATCGGGGGTTTTTTTGTTATAGAGAGTATTATCTGACATTTTACTTTTTGAGCCACAAGACATTGCATAAGCAACACAGTTTCTATTGCCAGTTAAAAACAATTAGTTAATATTTTAAAAGATACCACAATTTCTACACAATACCACTTGTGAGGTTGACCTTCTCTACTGTATCTAAAATATGTTGGAATTCTTGTTGAATATAATTCAGCTTAAAGATAATGATTAAAACCTGGTCCAATGGTAGATGGTGGGTTGAGGAAGTTGTATTAGGTGGCAAAAAGATTATTTGAGAATTTGGACACTTTAATACAGGATAACTGGACACACTATGCATGTGACCAAAAGTACTTAAAAATAAAGACATTGTTTCATATATATTTTCACTTCAGGAACAAAACATTCTGTAAATATACCAGCTGTCATACAGGCCATTTTATTCAGCTCCAAATTAACTGGCAACTGTTTAATCTTTTTCTTTTCAAAATGCATAGTATTAATGATTGGTTGATTAAAAGAAGCTTTAAATTTTCTCAAGAGAGTTCGTATATAAAAAGAATATATATATACATATATATTACTTAATCCGAAGCAGTTTTCCAGATTTTGATAGAAAAAATATTAGCAAAAACTTTTTTCAGAATATAAATGTTTCATTGGCATTGAAAACTTGGTCAGGAACATAGCCTTTTTTCTTTGATTATTTTAGTCATTTTGCTGGAAAGCTTTTTGTAACTTCAGCAGTTGACACAAATTTTGAAATTTTGAAATGCAATTCTCTAAAGATGTCTTTTTAACCATTCATCACTACCTGAAAATTATTTTACCCTTGATGACTTGTTGATGGCTCTAAAATCCACAGCGGTTAAAAAATTTGTACTGAATTTTGCTTTATATTTCCACCTACAGGTATTTTCTTTTGTAAAAATCCTTCATCTAAAGTTACATGTTTTAAAAAAAAAAAAAAATTTTACTAACACTTCATTTCTAACATACAATGTTTTGGAACCACGTTTTGATGCACGAATGACAGATTTCCATATCACATTCTCCTTTTTTATAAGGTTCTGATAATAGTTTCACTCAAAACAAATCTTTGCCTATGTATATTACACCTTCACCTCTCACAACACAGTCTTAAGATTTTTAATTTTATTCTTAAATAAACGGCTAACTCTTTGAAACTTTATAAATTTTTAAATTGTATCTAAGATAAAACAATATTAAGGGTTAATTAAAGACAAACCTGAAACTTTGTAAATAAAATAGCCCTTTTGCACTAATTCTTAAGACTAAAATGTTCGAATATAATTAATAGTGTAATGTAAGGCTAATAACACTAATGTAAATGTCATACACAAAGCATGTATGTATGTAAGAGTTATCAATTAAGGGAATTCCCCCTCTGGCCCATGATCCCATCCATAAATCATGATTATAAGTCAATGACTAAGAAATTGGGTCAAATCAAATAAAATTTTCAAAAAATGGTAGAATTTTTTTGAGCCATGTAACTTCATGTAGAAAATAGCTGGTAAAAAAAAATGTTGGGTTCATATTCAATATGCTAGTTTAGCACAATCTTCTTCGATAAAATGACTAATGTTGTTCGGTAAAGTACTCACATTTTTCTGATTAAGTGCTCACAGTAAATTCGGTAATTCAGCTTCACAGCTTTCGGTAAAGTACTCACAGTTATCTGTTTTCTTACATCTCAGCTACATATAATTCTCAATTTGTTTAAGACTCCAACATCTTAAAAATAGTGTATAATTAGTATTGTGAACCTGCTATTGAAATATCGTTTGATTGTTAGTGATTTAGAAGCAAAGTTAGAGTATTGGCGAAGGACCTCATAATTTTAAACCATGATCAAATGACTAGGACAACACTTGAGTCGGCACCCCCCTTTCCTAAAAATACTACTGATAGAAAAGGAAAATACAAACACACACATACTGAAAGAAAATATACTATATTTTTATGTATCATCATAATAAGAGCATTAAGTAGATGCTAAAGAAAAACAAGATGACTTAATGGCTTTTGAGTACATAAATCCCTATTTTCTGAAAAAGAAATTTAACGTACGTATAGGCACTCACACTGTAAGTTAAAAAATTGCACTCAATGACATTTAAGAAAATAATTCATGATCCATTTTAAGAAAATCACTTAGTAATTTTATTTTAAAATTTAGGAAAGTTTTTCCAAAACTGAAATTTTACATACATGCAAGATATTGGACGAAACTGGGACAGAATGATTATTAGTTAATATATATACACAAGAGGGGGAAAATTAAGAGTTTGCATATTATGTTTATTTTAACCAGAGGTTCTAATTATGCTGCCAAAATGTCATGAAAAAATTCAAAGTTACATACATAAGTGTACATGTATATGTCAACAGATTGATTGATTGATTGAATATTAACGTCGCACTGTTCAGCTACACGAGGGCTTTTGGCGACGGACCACGTAATTTTGAACCATGGTCAAGTGACGTGGACGACACCTGAGCTGGCACCCCCCTCTCCTAACTACCACACCACACCAACGGGAGGACGTTTCAGCTCTCGACAGATTTAACGTGCATCGCTGCCCTACACGGCGGGTCTTTAGTGGTACTGGGCTCGATCCTGTGACAAAGCAAGCCACAGTCCGATACCTATACCACTCGGCTACCGCGGCCATGTATATATGTCAACAGAGCTGTAACTAAAAGGGATATGAGCCTGCAAAAGGTTGTTGGGGGTTTGTGTGCTTATACTCCTCTACGACGTTCACTGCGTTTCTCACAAAAGTCAGAAAATTTTATAAATATATCAAGTAATATATTTGTTGCAAATGAATTGGGCAGTATCATCTCCTTACTTTAATCCTTAGGTCATGTCTGGATCACTCATGAGAGAGCAATTACATCTCACCATACCCGTCAATGAAGCTAGCCATGGAGTTAAAAACTATCTTGCTGTAAGAGTGGAATCAACTGTTATAGAAACTCCTGAATTTCTTCCTATCTATAAACCCTCACACTGTTCTACCTGTCTGGATGTCAGAGAGGACCACACTTCTTACATCAAACAAATTTTCAATTTCATTTGAAAATCTGGATATTAGATGCCTCTGCACAGTGAGCTTTACTAATAATCATGCATAAATTAAAATGACTTTTTAATGGTTGATCAGTTTTCTATAAATGTGTTTATTCCAAATTTCATTAAAATATGTCCATTAGTTTTTAGAATTTCACACACAACATTCAAATCCTTTTAATTTTTCTAACGAATATATATATATCCTTTAAGCCCAAATTAATATTATTTTTAGACAAAAGTATGCACATTCGAAAAAATGCGAATTTATGCATTTTATAAAGCATTGATGTTCAAAATGTCACTTCAAATCCCCATAAATATAATTTATCTCTCTTCTATTTTATAGAATACATAATTTTTCAAAAAGACTGATGTACAGAAAATTAATACAAATATATTTGCATATAAAATAACTAGGTAAGAACAAAAATCAAGCCTATTCTATAAAACTATTAAGTTATTAATAATGCAGTATTATAATTACCTTGATCGATTATAAATCAAAACATCATTTTCATCCAGGTAAGTGTTATTTAAACCTAACGCTTTAAATAATTTCGTTATATGAACTGTAAACAGCTCTTTAGCTACTGCTTCCACAATAGCGCTGATAAGAGTCCAACCATGAGTACTGTATAAAAATTTAGTTCCTAGTTGAAATAAAAAAAAATTGTCACATATATTTCACAACAAAACTTAGATCAAAATTGCAATATACTCTGAAAGAAATGTAGAAAATTTTAAATCTATTTCAATTAAACACTTCTCAAAAAGCAAATTTACACCACTCACACACAACAACCATTTATAATCTGATATAAAACAAAGTTCCTATGCGAATTTCCAAGTAGAATTAAAGAGCCATAACAAACGTCCTTTCACATAAGGCTTTAAATATATTTCAAAAATATGTTATAAAATATGCATTTTTTTTTTATCCAGTATTCCTTCCAGAGCCAAACAAACAGAAAAAGAATGATTATATAAGTTTCAATCATTATTTTGATGTATCAAACAGTAGAGAAGCTTTATATTAATGACTACCAGATGATAGTACAATATTATGCTTGGGAAAATAAACAGGCATAGCAGAGCAGTATCAATAAATGTTGAACTGGGTATGGTGTCAGTCATTTAGTTCTTTTTTTTAAAAAAAAAAAATTGTTTTTCTAAATTTATAATTCTTTAGCCTTAGTTTGATCAATCTTATGTCAGTATGAATTACTGAAGCATTACTCAAGATGAGAACAGGCATAAATGATAAAGTAGCTAAATGGCTTTTATGAAACACTTTGCTTGAATAAACCACCCGGACAGCTGAAGTTAAAGAGTAAACATATTCCTCAATCTCAAGTCATACTACACCCACCTGATAGGACTGTCATACATATAGGGATTGCAATACCGGTATACCAGGATACCGAATACTGGGATTTCAAGCCATTTTTACAATTTTGAAATAAGGGTATTCAAAAGTTTAAATATCGGTTTTTTGGAATTTACTAAAATGTTTTTTAATTATTTCCTCTATAAGTTCAGGGATCACCAACATATCAAAACAGTATACATATTGTTTTTACATTATAGTTTTAATTATTGCACCACGATTAAAACAGAAAAAAAAGAAATAATTTTACATCCATTTCAGAAGGTGAAAAAAGGTATCAAACATTTATACTCCACTCATATTCTGTTGCTCTTATTTTTATTTTTCCTAGATGGTTCTACAGTTCTCAAGTAGCTAATTAAATCCATTATCTGATTTTTTTTTCATTTTCAGATATAGCAGGATAAAAAGACTAATAATCTGAACATAAAAATATAGGCATAAATTATTTCTCTCTGATAAATAGAACTAAATACACTACTCCTAAATTCTTGTTGAAAGAGGAAAACATATCCAAGCTTGTCATTCTTCATCCATCAACACCTGTTACTACAAATTCTCCCTAACGAGCGAGATTAATTAAACTGTGAATACAAAGTTGTTTTGTACAATCAAGAGGTTTTAAAATATGTGAATTATCCAAGACCAAAACTATTCTATTACAGCTCAGAGTAATGCTGCACTCTCACAGGTCTCGTAGTCTGCTATTCCTATCTGAGAAACCGAGGTTGTACTTGTGAAGAAAACGCGTAATAATTCGATATTTTTTTTAATTAGTAAGTTTGTTATTCACATTTTATTTGCATATCATACTTAAGTTTCAAAATATTTTTCAGATTCATTATATATATACTCTTAAATAACCCATCTAAACTATTAAAATTCGTAGGTAAACAAACGTATCTATGTAGGAATCTAGCCCAATTTTCTCACGAACCACGAGATGCAGAAACTCGCCGAAGGTACCAAAATTTCGGGAATGATCCGAGGAATCCGTTTTGACCATTTATATTCCGATATTCCAATTAGTTAAAAAGATATTAATTAAAAACCTTAAAACGCATAATTAATATTTTACTATGCACGTGGCGCCATCTGCAGAGAATCGGATAGATCATTTACTTCCTCTTAAATTTAACATTTTTTTAGTGGAATGAAAAAGGTTAAAATTAAAATGAAATAAATTAATTATTTGCTAACTATAAGTAACGATTGATTGATTCGTGAAAATCTGAAATCCATTTTATTATTTTAGATTCTTAGAAACTAACTATTATTAAAAAATGAACGTTTTTTGTTTTACTTTTAGCATCAGAATCGTTTTCTTTTTATTGCTTCACATTAATAATTTTTTAATTCCAACTTTTTTTATAGTTTTTTGTTTAAAAATTACAGTTGTTTGCAATTTATATATGAAGTTTAAAAGCATTAACTTAAAAATGAAGCCCATAAAAATTTTTTAACTTTAACAAAAAACGAAATGAAAAAAATCTTCCAATATTTTAAAGGTATTTTTACTGCTCTTCACCAAAGGAAGGCATGTCGCGGTTGTTAAACTCGTTGCTTTATAAAACGGTAGTTCCCAGGTTCGAAACTGAAGGGGAAGAGACATTTTCAATTTCGCATTACATTACTTAATTTTAAAAATTTTTTAGTGAAATGAAAAAGGTTAAAATTAAAATAAGATATCAAAATGTTTTTATCAGATCGGTTATTTTTATAATGTTTTTTTCAGTACAATCTTTATTTTTGTTTCATACTTTTTGATTACAAAAGCAATCGTTTCAATACCTATCTGTAAATTTTCCTTTTATTTATTACTAATAGAAATTTGAATTTTATAAATATATATATGTTTTTTAAAAAGATTATTTCTATTATTTTATTTTTAAAGGAGTTCTTTGTTAATTAAAAAGTACATTGTCTATTATTTTGGATCAAAATACATTTTAGACATTTTTAAGCTAACTATATGTAAGGATTGATTGATTCATAAAAATCTGAAATCTATATATTTTATTATTTTAGATTCTGAGAAACTAACTATTATTAAAAAAATGATGAATGTTTTTTGTTTTACTCTTAGCATCAGAATCGTTTTCTATTTATTGCATCACATTAATAATTTTTTAATTCTAACGCAATATATTTTTTATAAGTCATACATCGAAATTTGAAGTTATATCTTATCTGTGAGAAGGAGGGGAAGATAGAACAATAATTTTACACTAAAAAAACCGTGTTTGGGCTATAGAGAGGGGAAAGAAACCTGTCTTAAATCAAAATAAGTAGAATGGAACAAATTTCGAAAAAGGGAAATTTTTTTGACATAATTTTACAAATCACTCACATTGTGTGCCTATAAACACACACAGAAATGTTGGTGTCATGAGGAAAAGAGAAAGCCCGAGCAACGCTGGGCTAAGTGGTGGAGGAGGGAATGGAAGTCATTTTGAAAATGAGTATTAGAAGTTCCGATTTTGTGAAAGAAAGGGAAAATTTATAAAAGTAGTGGTAGCCCGTGCAATGCTGGACCATGCAGCTAGTAATAATGAATAAGAATAACTTTAATGAACATAAAAAACAGTTGATAATACTTCGGTTTGGTTTTATTATTTACATGATGAAAAGAATACGTAGGCATAATGTAAAAAATGTTCTAAAGTTATTAAAGTGAATGAAGGAAGTACAAGCAGACTCCATGCACATTTAAAAACAAAACATGAAACAAATTTGTTACTGAGGAAAGAATCTAATTTCGATACAGGTACAAATTTAAGCACAGTCTCTAAGCCCAAACCGCCAGGAATTTTAGATTATTTCGAAGAAAAAAAGATAATTTGGATGAAATTATAAGTAAAATGACAGCATTAGATGGTTTGCCATTTCGAGTGTTTTGCACTTCTAATGAATTAAGAAAATCACTATCTACAGCTGGTAATTTTTGCACAAAAATATATTCCAGGCTTAATGACAGTACAATTGATGAATTATGTTTTTTAAGATCACATTCCGAAAATTTGTAATAGTACAACAGACTGAATCATGATATTCACACTTTTTGTGATTTATATATATATATATATATATATATATATATATATAAATAAGATGTTCCTTTACCTTTTTATGATTCTTAATATACTGTTATGATTTATAAGTTACAAATTATTTTTTGTGATACTTACAATCTCTAATAAAACTGGTAAGTAAAACAAAGAAACACCCAGTGTTTTCTTTCTTTTTCTAAGTTTCGACTACTGGTATTAAAACCGGTATCCCGGTATTAAATTCTAAGAAATACTGAATACCGGTATTGAACTTTTAGTCCGATATTGCAATCCCTAGTCACATATTGGTTGTGTATTCACTTTTCAAATATCAGTCCTTATTTAGAGTTTTTAAATATTTATTATAACAACACATTACAACCCATGAAACAATTAAATTTTAATTTAAAAATTATATTTTGTGGGTAGGCCCACCTACCAATTTCCGGGTTCTGTAATTGGCCAAAGTTATTTACAGACTGATTAAATTCCCTATGGGTTAGGGAAGGTTCACACATATTCCCACTGAGAAGCAAGCCACCTCATCCTCCCGCCCCAACGAAGAAAGTCATCCCCAATATTTCAAAACAAATTCAATATACCATACATAAACTAAAATTCAAATTACAAATCCAATAAATTCAAAGTTAAGAATACAATGAATTCAAAAGCACAATTATTTAAAATAATTGATAACCACATTATACAATACAATTGACTATAAAATAATAGTTAAATTAAAAATCCAGGAAAATATTTACTCATTACACACTATTTCAAGATTATATAATAATTGTACAGGACGTTTTAAAATACCTGTTGATGTTTTAATGGTGGCAGATCTTACTTTGCCATCTCGTCCCTTGTGGACATCAATGATCTTTTCTAGTCTCCACAAATGTCAGGGAAGCTTCTTTTCACCTACATCATTTACATTAAATTGAGTTCAAATATTCACATTTTTGTTTAAATTAGCACTTTTTAACTGAAGATATCCTTTTTTCCAACTTTTCCAAAAAATATTTAATAATTTTTCGCGGTATTTAGATATATTTTGATTAATTCTTTTTTATATTTAAATAATTCAATATTTCTCTTGCCTGACTAATTAGGCAAGGCAGTTAATCTTCTTCCAGTTAAAAAGTTGGAAGGAGTAGGAGGGAATGGTTCATTATAAACATAAGTTAATGGACGTGAATTTATTATTGCTTCTATTTCACCCAAAATCGTTTGTAGTTCTTCACAGGAAATAAATGCCTTTCTTAAAATTTTCCTTTTAATGCAATTTTTGTTATTTGAACCATTCACTCCCAGTAACCTCCCCATCATGCAGCACGCTCAACAATGTACTGCCATTTTATACCTCTTTTACCAAAATAATTTTATACTTCTGGTTCACAAATGTTCATGTAGAGTCTTGAGTTCAATGTCTGCATTTTTTTTAAAGTTATTGTATTGTGCGAATTCACTGTGTGACAAATTCCTCTTCTAGCAATGAACCTACAGAAAGCTAATAGAAAATGTTCAGTACTCAAAGAGACACTACTTCTAGATGAATCCCACGAGTGACAGGCATCATTCTTGGTGTAAATAGGGCCAGAAAAATCAATTTCTACACCTTCGAATGGAAATTCTGCTTGGATTTTAGCTTCTGGAAATGGAGCCGTTATTTGGTTTCCAGGTCTTACTTTGAATCTCTGGTAAATAAGACATTTTTTCAAACAAGATTTAACTGTCTGTCTCTCACAAACAATCCAAAAAGTCTCTAATTTGCGTAAAAGTTTCGCAAACACCAGTATGATGCAGTCTCTGGTGTTTTCTCATTATCAGGAGTTGTAAGAATCTCCATTTAGAAGAGAGAATTAAAGGGTGTTTTCCACAAATGTTGAAGTCAGATTTTCGTAATCGTCCATCATCAGATATTACAGGGTTCATACAAAAAAGTTTAGAATGTTGAGATACCGATTTATGTTGCTTTACTTCTTCATATTCTGTTTTGAAATCTATTTGCTGTACGCAACAAACACAATATTTTCCTGCATTAAATAATTCATCAAACATTAAGTTGCCTGTGATTTTTTTCCTCTTATTTTTACAATTGTCTGCAAATCTTAAGACCATAGGATGTTATTCTAATAATCTTATCAAAATTATTGCAACTATCAAGATTCAGTTAAGGCTGCAAAGATTCAGCGTTCGTTAGTAAAAACACAGCAACCTTTAGTTTTTCTTCTTTAATGAAATCTAAATCAGTGTCAATATGATCACTTGGTATATTATACAGGTCATTGGGTTCTAAAAGCCATGGGTGGTCCTGTTAGTAAAATCTCACCCTTCACAAGGAACTTTAGAGTTTATTCCCCTTGTTAATTTGTCCACTGGATTGCTCTTCCTTACACAATGATGTTTGGATCATTGGTGTGAATCCCTCTCATACTACGTATTTTTCCTTTTTTTACATGAGAAAGTATTCCGTAAATAATGTCCCAATCTTGTAGAAATCAAAGCGCCTAATAACTCTAATAATCTAGGCAGCGTAAGTTTCTTTAAAGGAGCCAAATGAGATTTTGACATAATGAAGCTTGTGACATAATTATCTGTATGTTTTTATCGAAAATAAGCAACAAAGACTTGTGTTTGAAAATAAATGAAGCACTACTGATTCCCAATTTATCTCATTGAAACACAGCCTAGTAATTTTAAAAACTGGTTTAGAATTTTTATTTCATTTATCCACTCTATAAATGTGGCTTTAATTTCACTAGGAACACATTCAATCCATGATATGCCTGATTCCCATATTGTTTGTAGCTATAGCTTCATTATGACAATAAGTGTTTACTACGCCGATAGGATCAAAAAGCATACTCACAAGCAGACAAAATGATTCTTTTCATTACCTTCAAAAAGTTATTTAATTAATCAAATTGTCTAATATTGCAATTTAATTTGTCATTCACAATGTCCCATATTATTCCAAGAATCTTTAATGCTTCACCTGATTCTTTTGATGTTTCCTGGCATCCGATAAGAGCAAGTTTCTAGGCCTCATGCAAAGTAGTGGAATTTGTAGCCCATCTTCAAAGAATCATCCCTGCTTCCCTTAGTTTATGTATCATATCTTTAATCTATTGCAGGGCTTCTGTTATATGGGTAGTACTATTTATCAGGTCGTCAACATGAGTTTGTTGAGCATTTCACACACTCTTTTTGTACTTATTTATAAATTTTTCTAGATGCAGTCTTATGATTGTGGCAAATAAGAATGGACTACATGTGACACTAAAAGTCACTCGCATGTAGCAAAAGGTTTCTATATTATGAGTGCTGAGAGAGAGAGAGATCAAGAGATCCCCCCCCTTATCAATAAAAATTTTAAAAATTGTCTATCTTCCTCGTCGATTCCTATTTCTAAGAAAGCGTTCTGAATATAAACAGAATGCAATTTTGTGTAATCTGAACCGTAATATGATTTTAAATAAATTGAGATTTAAATTTGATTTGCTCTCTAAACAATCATTTAATGATAACACGCCTTTACCTTATAATGATGCATCGAAGACTATTCTAACCTTTGTAATATCCTTTTGTTCGCCCCTCTACAGCGGGATGAGAAGAAACTACCCTGCATTGATATTTTGATCTAAGCTCATGTTTACCATTCTATAACACCATCCTTTAAGTGTTCCCTTTTATGATTTCATCCTATTTAAAATATAATTCCTTGTTTCGCTTAAACTAAATAAATGACGTTTTTCTATTTCATAATTACTTTTTAATTTCTTACTATCCTCTTTCCACAACAATCGAGTTTCATATCTTTTGTTTGTATAGGCCGTATTTTGTTCGAACGATTTCAAAAATTTTTTTATGTAACAGAGACACTTCCTTATCTGGATTAATCATAATTGTTTCAACTAACCACAAACTCTTTACTCTATCAAAGTCTAAATCTTCATTCTCTACGATTAAATATGATTACAATTAACTTCACCTTCCGTCTTAAATATCCAAAAATACTATCAACTGCAATTAATCTTTTTCTAATTCTGATGTTCCTTTCATCTAAAATTTTTGAAATGTAATGAGAACCAATTGAAACATGAATCTTTTCAGAGGTACTATTATCTGCTAACTCAATTATAATGAGATGTTTCTTATAAACTTTGATGGAATCCAAATTCTAGCTGAAGTTATTAAATTTATAACAGACGCTTGTATTTTAATATTCATATTAGCTTGTACATTTTGCAACGTTACTTCAACTATATCATAAGTGCGTTTTCCGAGGCTTTACTTCCAAAAGTGTAAGTAACGAATGCTTCTTTATCAACAACCTTTAATCTAATAACTTAACAACTTCTCTCAGTATAAAAGATTTATTGCCACCACCATCTAACATGCAGCACAACTGAGCATTACTTTTCGGTTTTGCTTTGACTAAATCCGAGAATGTTTGTAATAAAATCAAACCACCTGCACTCTTTATTTTCTTTTCTTTCGCAGGTACAGAAACTAGAGATGTTGTAGCATGAACCCTAGAATTTCCATTTTCTTTGGAGGTTGACTTCCCTTTTCCAGGTGACCCCTAAGATGAGTTTTTGTTTTCACCATTTTGACAAATCAAAGAATTATGCAAAAAGGTACCACAGATTTTACATTTTTGATAATTATCATTGCAAAACTTTCTTAAATGATTCTGAAAACAAATTAAACACTTTTCTTTAGCCATTAATAATTGTTTTCTTTTCAGAATTTAAGCGAGGAATCAAAACTCATATGATTTTGAGGGCAGAGTATACAATTCAGATTATTTGTAAATCTATCAGCGAAAAAAGGGTGGAAGTTTCATCGCGGAAAATTTTTTCGATAGGATTCATGTTTATGTTGATATGTATCTACATGTGTGACCAAAGTGGCAGTAGTACATTTAATACTAGCAAAGTCCTTATTTTTAGTATTCCAATAGTTAGATCTACACTGATAACCTTGACCTATTTTGTTTTTAAATGAATATTCTCTTAAATTAGAATTTTTAGGGTTAGCTAGTAATAAAGAAGCTTCTCTACATTTTATTTCCTTTCATAAGAATTCTACTAAATCAATAATATCAAATAATTCATCTGTGCTTTATGATGACGATTATAATTTAAATTTAACTATTGTAAAGTAATGGGACACAATAAGTTACTATATGTGCCTGTAGCTACATCTAACGATTGCAATTATCTTATCTGTATTTCTATTGAATAATTGAGTTTTAAAATACTTAATACAGCACACAATTGAATATTAATTCAAAAATTCTATTTAGTGGGTAAGCACACCTACCAATTTTGGGCTTCCATAATCGGCCAAAGTTATTTACAGACTGAATTCCCCATCGGTTAAGGAAGGCTCACGCATATTCCCCTTCAGGGATTACTGAGAAGCAAGCCACCTCAAGAACAGAAGGAATTGAATGCAATTTGAAACAGCAAGTCAGATTATTAGGTTTTAGGCTGCTACAGTGAAATCCACTAGTAAGAAATACAGAACTTGATCAAGATTTTTTAAAGGAAAAGTTTCACATGTTTCTCCAGTTTTGAATGGTTTGCTAGGTATTGAGCATAAATCGACATTAAAGATTGGTGACTTTTGATAATATATTCTTCAACAATTAGCCTGAAAAAAAGCAGTGCTACCACATTAAGACAACAAATTCTTGTTAGTACCTTCGTTGTTGTTGTTACTAATGCCACCTGATCAGCAAAGGCCAGAGCAAGGTCCACGAAATTCATCATGGCAAAGGGCTAAGTGACGCCTGTTGTTGACCATAACTTTGAGTACCAAACAGGTGACAGAACGATTTAGCTCGGTTTCACCCCTATTTTGAGGGTGAACACTCTAGGGGTGGTCAGGGGCCTCCCACCTCTCTTCCCCTTCCACCAACCTCACAAGAGGACTTGCGGCTCAACGGCTATTTAAAGTACCCCCATACAGCAAAGGTACTATACATTTACAAGCATCCATGTCTTCTCTGGAATTCGAACCCAGGTCCAATGGCACAGCAGTCAGCATCGCTAACAACTATACTGGATGGGTGACTGATGCCAGTCGGATTAGTACCTTTGGCTCATACATTGGACATCAATAAGACTTATAGAAACACGAGTTTGTTTTAGAAAAGAGACAAATATGAAGATCATGAATGGCATAAGTGCAGTAATTTAAAATTTGCTCTTTGGTTTATAGGGTTGTTTCACATAATTTTGTTTTTTGTGTTTATGAATAGCTATGACACAGCGCGCACACACAAAACCATTAAAAATTCAATGACTAGCCTAAGAGAAAATTATGTGTAAATGAAGAGGAAAATGTGCCAAAAGTTCCATTAGTTGAATCTAGTAATATAATTTTGGTCACACATCATATAAAATTATGGCTGTTGAAGAATTTTGTCACAGCACTTAAAAAAGTTAAAGGTTTCGGGCACTGAAAGAAATGTTCCCAAAATTGAGTGAAGCACAGTTGAAAGAGGCATTCTTTACTAAATTATAAATCAGGTAAATGTAAAAAAATACAGCATTTGATGCAAGTCTACAAATTTACATTATATTAGTTTTCAGTTTTTTCAAGAAATATGAGCACTTTTTGATTCCCCCTCCCCATTTTATTTGTGTTTTGATTTAAGAATTATATAATCTGTATTTTATCATTTAATATAAGAAAATACAAATAATTTGTAAAAGCTGTTTTAGTCAGTGAATAAATTAATCAATAGAAATTCTTTAGTAATGTTTGTATTACTTATTAAAATAGAATTTACCACTCTTGTACACATTCAGTGCAGATGTATTTCATTGGGTAAATTGTATCAAAACATAATAAAAGTAATTTCAATTTTCTTCACATGTGTTTGAAAACTTCATGACCAAAACTTATAGACCAGAACATTTTGCATACATTATAGTCTCTAATATATTTTTGATCTTAGTAACTTAAATTTCTAACATTCTTTTACTTGTGCACCTTAACTGATTGGGTTGTTTGATTTTATGCAACACTCGATTGATTGATTGAATATTAACGTCACCCTGTTGAGCTACATTTATGAAACACTCAAAAGCAATGCAAGGGTTATTGGCAATGAACCTGATAACTTTGAACCATGGTCAAGCGATGAAGACAACACTTAAACAGGCAAACCACTCGCCAAATTTTCATGCCACACCAACAAGATTATTAGACTTGAGATTTAACATTCATCAGCCCCTCGTCATGGCAGGTCTTCAGTGTCAACAGGAGTCCAACTCACGACTTGTCGGACCTAAATTCGTGACCATGAACACTCAGCTACCATAGTCCCTTAACTATGATTGAATTATTTATCAACTGAATTTCAGTGGGAGATATATTTTTCTCTTCTATGCATATAAACTGATTTTCATTAAAACTTGCATACATTTTGAAATCTCAATCACATCTGAAAGATTAGCTACAGAAATTTTTATGTAGAGAAGCAAATATGTGCATTAAATAAATCTTTTCATTGACTATAATAAGGAAACTGAATTGATTATAATCTGAAAGTGACATTTGTATATGCAAAAATGAAAACTTTTCATTATACATAATTTGGTTTACACTATTTTTTCGTTAAAATTATGATGTGCTATAATATTGGTTAAACATTTTACAGCACAATAGAATTTTAAATCATCTTTTTCATAAAAAAAAATATGAAGAAAAAGAGAGTATATACTATTGAAACTTAACATAACATATAAATACAAAACTTAGGGAAAAAGCACACCTCATATATATTTTCAGTTATGCTTCCCAAGCCTTGCTAAGAACTGTAGTGCGCTTTTGGTATTAAAAAAAATTGGCTATTAAAACAAATTTTACATGCAAAAAAAAAACTATTCTAAGAAATATCAATATATAAGCAATGAGAGAATAGTTTTCTATAACATTCTATACATAATTTACCTGGATTTTCAACCAAAGGATCATCTTTAAACAAATCAAGAGCTGTCAGTATATCATTATATTTTACTGTCAGATAATATTCTTTTAAATCCATTTCATTCACCTTATCAGAGTTATTCGTTTTTGAATCTGTTTTCTGTTGAGTAAAAAAATATTCAATTAACAATAAGATAAGAAACACATTATCAGAATATGTGTTAATATGTATTGAAAATAGAGCATTATTTATAAGGAAATTTAATCTACTACCTCCACAAAAAATTGAATTATTATACCTTAAAGAACATGAAAATTTTAACTGAGTCACCATTACCGATAAAACATTCAATTGAATATTTTCTAATTTTAAAAAGTTCAATTCTAATTTTTTATAACTGTACCACTCAGAGTACAGATTTCAACACCTCTACAGAAGCACCAAAAAGTGATTCCTTTGGATTTAGCTTTTAAATATATTGGTGATAACTTATTAACGTACCTATTTTTTGTATGCTGAAATTATGACTTCCCAAAAAGTAAGGTAAAATGAACTTTGAGAGGAGTAAAAATTCTCTGTACAAATTTCTCCATCTATAGATGACCTTCACAGCTTTTCAACAGTGCTAATAGATATATCTAATTGTACAGTGGGTATACCAAAGTTTCAGATGATGGAGGTGTTAATAGAAACATAGTCAATGATTAATAAAAGGTATTTGCAGAAACTTATAGACAACCATTTGAAGTGCAATGTCACAAAAGTATGCATGCATGTGGGATTCATCAAAGGCAGAAAAGATACATGAGATGTACAGAGATAAGATTTGATGAGTTCTGAGAACAACCTCCCCCTAAACTAGGCCTCATGATGTTGAGAAGAATTTAGGTCAGCATTTTCGAGCCAATACCTCAGTTCATCAAACCATTCTGACACAACCCCATGATCTTGAAGCTTATTCTTCTAAACCAACTTTGATGTGTTGGTGTTTTACTTTACACCACACTTTTTGAATAGCCAATTTAGCATTAATTTAAGCATATTTGATGTATTTTTATCCGTTTTCAACTAATTTAGCATAATATTTTTAATCTTAAAATCTCCTAAAACCTTAAATTTTTATTCCAGCATTGGCATGTGAATAACTTTCTAACTTGTAATAGCAATTAAGTTTTGGGTAAGAAAAGGGCTTTACTGACAGGTTTAGTTAAAAATTTTAGACCACTGTAATAAGGGGGAGCCCATGTTGCTGTTCAGCTACATGAATATAGCTACATACACTATTACTTATTTTAGATCTCATAATTTTAAGTCATAGCAAGTAGGTTAGTACATAATCTTCCAATTTACTCTTCTCCTCCATGCTGATACACAAGAATGCAAAAAATATTTTTGATTCAATTAGATTTAATGTACTTTGAACAATTGATAGTCTCCAATGAAATAAAACAGAAAAATGAGAAAATACTACAAAAAAATGCAAAAGTAAAAAAGGAAACACATGAACTCTCAATAACGAACCTCTTTTTCAATGTGTATCTTCTCAATTTTTTATATCTTGAAATAAGTTTATACTACTTTATCTTTAAACTGCAGGATAATTTTAACAAAAAATAACATTTAGTCAAGGATATAATTTTTTTGATACAGCATCACTAGTCAAGAACAGATGAATGAAGAAGAGATTGGAGTATTTGACTTGACTGTGTTAAGTTTGTTTCTTCAGAACTATGTAGAACAACATATCAATTAAGTTTCATTAAAATCAACTCATTCATTATTCTAACATGTTTCTCATTATGTTCCTGAAAACCTATGTGAGTTGTTCATTTTGAGTTTAAAAAGTTATCATTTTTATCTTGATTAGGATTAAGAGTAGTTAACAATTTACTCTCAGGTATTTCAAGAACATTGGTGTTAGACATACAAAAAGTACTATGCAGGTGACAATACGATTTGGCTTAGTTCCACCCCCATTTTGAAGAACACCCTGGAGAGTAGTCAAAGGTATCCCACCTTCCCCCCACCCCCCAACCTCATGATGGACTTATGGCTCCATGAATGTTTAGAGTACTCCCATGTCCTGAAGGCACTATTCATTTACAAACACCCATGCTTTCTCCAAGATTCGAACCCAGGCACTAAGGCAGTGCATTGTCACTAACCACGTTACCAGACAGGCAGCTATATAAATATCAGATACAAGTTAAAGAAAATATAAACAAAAGTTGTATTAAAGTACAAAAACATATATATAATTTACTTTTGATTCGTTTTTCTCCTCAGTATAATGTCTGATTCCACCTAAATGAGAAACAAGTTGTCTGCATGTTATGGTAACCTAAAAACAAAACAAAAATTGAGTGTTTTTACACTTTTCATACATAGAAATTTAAATATAGAACAGGAGCCACAAAAGTTTGCATTTTAATAAATTACCCTAAAATTTTGTAATATAATTTTTATGTAAAAACGATTTTTTATAAAAAAATTTTAAAATTGAAAATAACTTCAATTTTTCATTTAAAATTCAAGAATTTAGATCTGCACTTGAAAGATATTACAATATCATTGCAGAAAACCTTTATGTGTGGTGTGTATCTATATACATATAAAGGAGAAAAGCAACTCACTCATTATGATATCTCCGGAGCTATTAGACCTAAAGACTTGAAATTTGGTAGGGATGTTCCTCTCATGAAGTAGAGATCCGTTAAGAGCGGATTTTACGAAAATCGACCCGCAAGGGCTTAAGGAGCTTTATAGATAAATATTCCCGTTTTTGACTAACAAATTTGAAATTTGGTAGGCACGCTTTTTTCATGGAGTAGAGGTCCATTACAAAAGGGGTTTCGTGTAACTTGACCCTTAAGGGGCATTATAGATAAGTATTCCATTTTTTGACTGGTTAGACCAGGGGTTCTCAAACATTTCTTCTGCTGGGCTGCATACATATGTCAGGTATTTCACACGGACTGCATACATGTTAGTTATTACATGCGGGCCGCAACATGAGAATAAAAGGGGGAGGGGAGAAGTGCTTTCAAACCAAGATAACATTGGAAATTTAAAATATAGAAAATTGATTAAAATATTATAACTTCTGCTTTGCTTTTTTTATTTATTATTTTTGATATTTTTTATTTTTGTCACTAACACTAAATTAGAAGCATTTAAGAAACATTCCATCACATTTTCTGCATTAGTAAATGGTTTCATATAATTACTACTAATATAACAAACTTCATAGTATATCTTTGTTACCTCTGTGATATTACCACCCACAAAACACTTTGTTTATGCTGCCAACATTATTCAAGAAAGCTTATTTATCATCTCTTGAAACAGATCTTCAAAGAAAAGTGTTATTGAATGATTCCTGTTAATTGGTTTTTTTAAATACAGCACTTTTATGACAAATCAAAAAATTACTGATCCATGTTTGCTTTTCAATACAAAAGTCTACCTCCCAATCGTCTTGAAACAATATATTTTCTTCGAATATTTTTTGTTTGAAAGATATTTAAAAATTAGTTCCACCTATAAAATTGTCGCTAATCAACTGTTGTCTGTTATCACTAACACTAACAGTTCTAAATAGAAAAAGAATATAAATTCCTACCTATAGGACACAGACAACAAAAAGCAAAATTGACATATTTGATTTCTTGACAAAGTATTTCCCACCAAATTTTTAATACAGAGTTCTTGAATAAGTGAATTTCTCACAGCAATGGGTCATGACCGGACCACTTAAAAATGCTCGGTGAGCTGCAGGTTGAGTATTGCTGGATTAGACCAACAGAATTGACACTTGGCAAGCATGCTCGATTCATTGACTCGAGATATGCTACAGTAGTAGTTTTTCAAAAATAGGCTTCCCTAGGGGCTTGCAAAAGGTTAAAGGGGCGTCTTAGATTTTAAAAAAGTATCTCATTTTTGAATAATACTTGAAATTTGGCAGGCATGTTCCTTTCCTGGAGTAGAGACCTGCTACAACAGAAGTTTTGCAAAAATAGACCTTTAAGAGAGGGGGTGTGTTAAAGGGCCATACAGATAAATATTAGCGTTTTAGTACTATTAGATCTACAGACTTGAAATTTAGCAGGAATATTCCCTTCATGGAATAGAGATCTGCTAAGATAGGGTTTTGTGAAAATCAAAACCCAAGGGGCGCTGCGAGAGCTTCAGGGGCATTATAGAAAAAAAATCCCGATTTACAGCTATTAGATCGATAAGCGTATTTCATGGAATAGAAAAGAGGTTTTGCGAAAATCGACAGCTCCCCAAGGGGGTGTTGTGAGGGATTAAAGGGCATTACAAATAAAGATCCCATTTTGGAACTATTAGAACTACAGACTTGGAATTTGATAGGCATATTTCTTTCCTAAAATAGAGTTAAACTAACAACTGGTTTAGCAAAAATCGACCCTAAGGGGGGATGGGGGTGCGAGGCATTATAAATAAAAATTCCTGTTTTTGAACTGTTTGACTCACATAACTGAAATTTGGTAAGCATGTTTCTTTAGTACAATAGAGATCTGTTAAGAACAGATTTTTCGGAAATCGACTTCTATGGGTGAGAGGGGAGTTATCAGAGCATATTGATAACAAAAAAAAAATCCCTTTTTTAAACCAAGCCTGGAGTAATAAAATTTGGTATGCATGCTTTTTTTTTAATTGAAATCAACTAAGAATGGGTCTTTCTGAAATCAACTATCAAATACTCCTTATCGGGCTTATCAGACAAAAAAATTCAGTTTTTGAACAATTAGATTTAGATTTAAAATTTGACAAGTACATTTATTTTATTTAGAGATACACTATAAATGGGTTTTGTGAAAATCTGCTATGGGGGGGAAATATTTAGAGATAATAATTATTAATAAGCCCTGTCCTTTTTAAATCATGAGGCACGAGTTATAAGCATGTTCTTCAATACAATCAAATGTTCAGTGCTAGGATTTAGGTACCTATAATTTACATTTATATATAAACAGTATATATTCATACATCATGAAATACTCAGCCAAGCAGGTGAATAACAGCTAGTGCATATACATAATTGTAATTATCACACAATATAGACAACCATTTCATTAACAATGCATACAAAATAAAATAATTTTCTTTGTGAAATAATTAACAGATGAAATTACTGGTTTGCCATTGAAGGACTTTAAGGGAAAACTTGGGACATATTCTTGAATAGGTTTATCAAGATCTAGTTTTCCCTGTTCCCATAATTTGGCAACAGCAGCCATAGTAATACTTTTACTGATACTTGCTATTCTCATAACAGTATCAGGAGTGCATAAAACTCGATTTTCAACATCAGCAAAACCAAAACCTATAAAAAAAAGTTTTTGTTAATCTAAAAGGCATTAAAATAATTTCACAAGTAAAGGAAAAAATATATAAGGAGTGCATTATTTGATCAAACATTTATTATGTTGTACTAATAAAATTAAATATTTATTTGCTTTCAATATAAAAATTCTTATCCAGTATAATTGGCCATCAATGAAACAATACTTCCAGCTTAAGATATATCAAAAATTTGAAATTGACAAAATTAGCAAAACATGAAGATTTGTTCAAGTAAGCTTATCAATGTACAGTACAATTTATATTATTTTTAATCGTTTAAAAATTCACATTCTAAAATAGTTCATTTGTGTATAACAAAAATTCTTGAATATAATTTTTTCATTGCCAAAATGCTTTAATTAAAAATTCCCAAAGTATGATGAATCTTTCAATTAAGATATTTTGAAAATTAAACAAGTAAAAAAAACTTTGAACGAAGCAACTACAACTATTTAATTTGACAAACAGATGTTAACAAAACTGCTAACATTCTGTCAAAGGAAGTTTTTTTATTTATTATTAATGTAGTAATGCTATTATAAGAACATACAACATTTGACAGAACAATATAGCAAAAATTCATGAAAATGCAATAAAAAAAGATTTTTCATTTCAAATTTAAATATCCCTCTTCTATTTTGTTTAAAACATGTTACATTCTTTCAATAATATCAAAAAGTCCTTTACCTAAAAATATACTCTAAAAAACCATTTCAACTTATAGCATAATATAAAACGCAGTTCTCTAAGATAATAAATTATGACAATTTGTCACCCTATTTCAGCATTTTTCTTTTTATATATTTTAAATGATCCCTTAAAAAAATAGAATTACATATTTCCCTTTCAAAAAAATTTTAATTCTGAGTAACACATCAAATTTGCAAAAAATTATAATATTTCCTAAAATATTTTCTTAAATTGTAGCATGTATTTACATTTAAAAAGGCTTATAACTAACACCTTAAAATATTTAAATAATTATTAGAAGAGTTGCAAACACATGCATTGTGCTATTTTTGAATTCAGAACAAGAAGAAACTGGGTAATTTCAATACCATTGACCAGCAAGAGAGATTGCTCGAATCATTATATATTATCAATATATTTAATTCTTGGTTGAGCACCTTTCTGCAATTTCACTGTGAATCAAACAGTTTTAAGGAGAATTCTTAAGAAAACTTTTTTTCAATAACCTTCTTTCCATATAGTTTTTCCATCAATACTGACACCAATAACTAGGCCAGGAATTCCATATTCATCCTATAATCAACAAGATAATTATAATAAAAAAAGCTATACAATAAATTAATTCATAATTTTTTAAAAAAAACTATGTCCCATGCATAAATACTTACCTTTATACAAACTTTTACTTTACACTTACCTTACGCAAACCTTTACATCAGCTGAAAATTTAAGTAATGGTTGCTGTAATATATATTTTATACATGAAGTTTAAATGAATTACACACACACAAGTATGCAGAGTTTTCAAGTAAATAATACATCCTTTTTTAAGAAACAAGTAGTATTTTAAGAAACAAGAACTAAAATCAATCTAACAAACTCAAAAATCCTTTCAAACCTTTTACATAAGAAGGAACATATGACTAAAAATAATAATGAAAAACAAATTATATATACTGAATTATTATATTTTAATACCAAATTGAAAAAAATTAAAAACACATAAGAATTTAAACTTATTTTACAACTAAAGAAAAAGAACACTTTTTGAAAAAAAAATTACTTCAATATAATCTTAAAAAATAATACTTCAACAAAAATATAGCATTTCACAAGACATTCTACACAATATAAACTGAGCACATACATAGTTGATATACAGATATCATAATTACCATTAGGGATAAGTTTCAAGCTTTACTACTTAGGAACTATTATCCTCAGAATATCAAGACTTGTCTAAATTTATTAATAACAAGTGCATACTTAATTATGTAGTAGCCACATTTCTTCCTTGCACCATACACAGCTACAAAAATAGTAATTTCAATATGGTATGTGCATGAAATAGAAAATTTTATAAAATATCGAATTTCCTTAAGTAAAATGTTCCATATGATGCAAAATTTTGGTTCTTTCAACAGTTTTAATCTGCAGCAAAAGTATCCATCACTAGTACCATATTTCCTGATGAAAATCATTATTCATTAAATTAATTCTGATGAAAAATAAATTTTTAAAACATGAAACTTTTTCATTTCAAAAAGGTGAAAGTGTATACCGAAGTGTTAAACCAAAGTGTTAAATGATTTTGGATAGTCTATTAAAATTCACTACATCACCTAATCCACAGTAAGAAACAGCACAAGAACTATTTTATACCCTCTATGAAAATACATTAAAAGATAACTAACACAATATATCTAATAAAAACAACTACTCAGAACTGGTCAGCTTAATTCTAGAACAAGTTAAAGGGGTTTTGAGTAAAAACTTCACATAAAGAAAAGTTGATTCTTCATAGTAGCTTTATCAGAATAACTTAAAAATTAAGTAAGAGTACACACACAGCTAAAACTCCTACCTTCTTTTAGATATAAATCTCTTCTAGATACACAAAAGAAAGTTATTTCAGAAATGTTCCATAAATAGCACTGAAGAACATGTTCTTTTACCAATTATTTTATGGTAAAATTCAAAATGAAATAACATTCAAATTTCTAATTTTTGAATAATTCATTTTGCATGCAAATATGGTCTCTCTGTTAATCAAATAAATTATTTATTTCAAAACAAATTCAAATTTTTCTAACTCAGAGACAGGGATAAATATTTAAGCATAAAGTAACACAGTTTACTTCGAGTAAAAAATTTAACTTTAACATTAAAAAAAATCAAGAGTTTTCATCTTAAATTTTTTTTATATGAATACATTACAGATAAAAGCTGTGTATTATATTTTGTTTGCTTCAAATTGAAAATAATAATAATTATTATTATTATTATTTATAAAAAGAGCTAAAAAACAGGTTATAACAATGCTTCTTTCAAAGACATTAGAAGAGACATACCATGAAAACAGATATGGAGAATCTCGATTCAAATCAAAAATTGGTTTTGACTGTTAATGTAAATAGTAAAGAACTCTACATCAGAAAGTAAAAAATAGAATATATGGCCTGAAAAGACAAAGGAAACATAGTTCTAAGTTCGAAAGGGTGACAGGATAAAATACCCTACTATTGTGAATCCTGAAATATTCACATTGAATATTTTGATAAATCCCATAAAATACGAGAAAAATAGAAACTCTTCCAGATATTACAAAAATTGGATACATTAATTTTAAAAAATGTATTTCATCATATAATTCTTTAAAAAAACAATTTATAATTTATTTTATGGTTTATAAAATACAC
This sequence comes from Trichonephila clavipes, assembly GCA_019973935.1. Classification (NCBI taxonomy): domain Eukaryota; kingdom Metazoa; phylum Arthropoda; class Arachnida; order Araneae; family Nephilidae; genus Trichonephila; species Trichonephila clavipes. Next base: position 1,629,984 of record BMAU01014849.1, read on the forward strand.
AGTAAAACAGATATGTCACTACAAAAAAAAATAGTACCGCAAGATTAACCCAAGGATCATAATTTTTATAGTAAAAAATATCAAAAAATTACTGACAAGACTTCAATAAAAAGGATAAATAAAACAATTACAATTATATTTTGCAGAACATTATACATTGACAATTACATGATTATATTTTGTAAGAGTTATATTTTGAGATTGATAAAATTTAGAGAAACTAAAACTTTATAACCAAAAGAGGAAGTTACTGCAGTAAACAATCTCGATCACAGAAAGATTTCATAATTTATTAAGTTACAGGTGCGAGTTTGATATCCGGGGTAATAGCGCTAAGTTGTTGTTTATGTTTGCCAAGATGGGCGACAACATTTCAACATGGTTTCCTTGATATTTTTATCATTTTGTCGATGTGGTTGCCATGGGGATAACGCATATTAGAAATAACTTTTATTGGTTTTTTTCCTGCGGTAACCCTATTAATTTCAGACAATTGCTTTAAAAATTTAAGCAGTTTCAATGTAATTGTTCAATTGTTTCAGTCTTCTGTTTCATTTTGTGCTATTTTTGAATATGGATATTTCTAATATGAGTGAGTTCTAGAATATTTTTTTCTTAAAATAATAAGTGCTGTGCTTTTAATTATTGCTGTAAATCGTTTATTTTAATTTTAAAAATGTTTCTTTTTTTACGTTCTTTTTTCGATGAAATTCCTTGAAGGAACTTGCAGTGCAAGTTTTATATTGCAAGCTTTCTGTACTTTGTAATTGATATTCATTATCAATTTTAACGGTAAAATCCTAGGAGGACCCACTGCTGTTTTTGGCGCCAAAAATTTTTCGCCAAAAAGCGCCAAATTGAATGTTTTCAAAAAGGCGTCAATGACGAAAAACTCTTGGGAAGCGCATGCGTCAGCGGGGAATGAAATGGGCGTTTCGCAAAGATGAAAACGAATAAATACATTAAATTAATCATTATATAAAGAAAAAAACGGAGAAAGCAATGAAATTCATTTTAAAAAGCATTCTAAAACCAGTGTGTACAACATGATTTACATTTTAAAAAGGACGAAAGGGGCGTTTCGCAAATATAAAATCGAAGAAATACATGAAATCAATCATGTTAAAAAATTTAAAATGCACTTACCTTACGCTTGCATTTCGTCATGTTCCGTTGGTGGATACACCCTTGCGATCGATGCAAGGAATTCATGAAAATTGTCATCCACCAACTTGTGACCTGTTCTTATTAACTTTCAAGTCATTTACCACGATCGCATTCATGCTCTTGCCAAACCAATATCTGGTCAAACGCAAGATAATTATTATAGCAAGTTTGCTTTCGCTAAACCAAGTGCCCTTTCTCACACTCCGAACAACGTCGTGGCGATTATCTTTCGACTGGTTGCGGCAACGCCATTCGTAGCCGTCAACCGTTCCCTTTCGTTCTTACAAACGCATATTTTTTTTTAAACCTCGGACATTCATAACGAGAAGCAATTAAATTAGCTTTCATACACCATTCTAATGTCTCTTTCTTCCCCTTTGTGCCCAGGAGCACAAAGAAACCTGTCGTAGCCTCACTTTCAATTAATTTCCTTTCACACGCCATTCTTAACAACAACCGGTGGAGAGCAAACCTTCTCAAATGTCAAAATGACGGTTTTTCGGAAAAGGCGAAAAACGTTGTACTTTTTAGGGTTGCCATTTTTTAGGTGATTTGAAAATCCAAATTTTTGGATGAAATGGAAGGGTTACCATATTGTAAACTTTATCGCTCAAAATTTGGCGACAAAAAAATTTGGCGACCAAAAGTGGGTCCTCCTAGGATTCAACCATATAATATTCATTATTTATAATTGCTTCTTTAATATTTATTTATAAATATTACATATTTTGTTATTTATTTATAATTATTATTTTTATTTATTTATAATTATTATTGTTATTTATTTTTAATTATTATGTTATTTATTTATAACTATTTTTGTTATTTATTTATAGCTATTCTTATTTTATTCATTTATAATTATGCTGTTATTTATAATTATGTTATACGAGTATTCTTATGCATTATTTTTATTTTTTTACAATACGATAATTATTCTTTTTTACAATTACTATTAAATTACAGTACAGTCCCGCTAATCCGAACACGGCTAATCCGAACATCCGGTTAATCCGAACGGCCCCGCGGAAAAAATTTTATAATTTTAAGGACGAAAATCGGTGAATATTTCAATATAAAACAGTATAAACCTTAATTCAAAACAGTTCTTTATTTAATATTCACGCACTGTACATCAAGTTATTGTACAAATTTTAAAATGGAATAAACTACAGAACAGAACACTAATGTTTAGTATGAAAAATTGTACAACATAACCCATACTCCCAGTTCAAATAGTGATTTCGCTGTTACTCCGGCTAATCCGAACACTCACGTAATCCGAACAGGGGTCGGTCCGATATTGTTCGGATTATCGGGACTGTACTGTATATATCCCATGATTATTATTTCTAATACTTGTTATTAAATCGTACTATATGAATATTATATATAATTATGATAAAATTATATTATAAGATTATTATATGCTGTTTATAATACTATTTTTATTACATGTTACTTTTTATTATATTATATTGATATTCATTATTTATTGATTGAGCTAGGTTGTTCTCAATCTCTTCCTATATATCCTTCATTTAAAATACATTTCAATACAATTCTTTAAATTATTATGTATCATTAAATTACCGCTAGGTCGCCTCATTGGATTGCATTCCAGCAACAAGAAGCGCTGCTTGGCGTGATCATTATTGTGCCAAGCAGTGCTTGGCGCCATTACCCTGGATAACAAACTAGTTCCAAGTTACATATACATTTTTTAAACAGAGAGATAACAATTATTGTATATAATCTCAAAATAAAGAATAACTGACAGCCGATAGGTCAAATAGGCTGGTAAAAAAAAAGTCCTATATTATGAACCATTTAAATGTAGAACATGCTAAATTACTAATGTGTTGCAAAATAATAGCCAACAGTAATTAACAAACTAAATATCTTTGAGTAAAATTTAGAAGTCCATTCGAGAGACAATCATGAATATATTTATTTATATTACTCTAAAACATACATTTTCATTATAAAAAATTTCCTTTTTCTCTTGATTAATTAAAGAAGTTCTTAGGTAGCAATAAGTCATATTTAAATTTCAGGCATATTTTACAAGTAATCTAGCTTGTCTCTAGGGATTAATACTAGTATCATTTAAGCTTTTCTTTGAGAGTTACAATTTACTTAACATCTTTCATTAATTTTGATATTCTTTTTTTATATTTCCTATCATATAAAATCATACATATAAATAGGTTTGTTTATTTTAACCTGAAATTCTTAACAATTAACATACATATCAAACAAGATACATACAAAAAAAAACCATACACCAAAACAGATTTTGGACCTACCTTGATACGTTGTATAATATCACGGCTCCTCTGAATTGCCTTTTCATATTGCATATTTTCATACAACACTTCATCAGTTTTTGTTGTAATTAAATCAATATGACATGATATTTTATCTTTATGTGCAAAATATATAGTTATACCAATAGCTGCAGCTGATGCTACTAATGATTTTGTTACAGGAAAATTTTTCACATGAGTAAAATTGGAAGATGTAAATTTAATGAAGGATCTAGTTGAGTTACGCCATAGAGTATTGCTAAATGATATAAACGAAGAGCAGGTGTTTCTACAGAACATTTTATATCATAAAAATTGCAACTGAACAAAAATAAATTAATACTTGAAAAAATAAATTGCAACACATTAATTGAAACCAGAAAATAACAAAGAAATATGCATATAATTAATCTGAAGACAATTCGAAATGATATATTAGCAATGTTTACCCCTCATGGAAACATTTAAAAAAAAAAGAGAGAGATCTGACTTTTCCTTTTCGTAAAACTGATAACAAGCGGTAAGCAACTGTTAGGCAAAATAAAGATTAAAAGGTTGTTAGGCAAAATAAAGATTAAAAGGTAATCCAAGATGCAAGTTGTGATAAAATCTAAATGTTAGGAAACTATTTCATAAGTAAATATTTATTGCATAGTAAATTCTAAGAGCTTAAAGGCCCTTCAAAGTGAAATAATCAAATATAAAAACAATACAACTAGACATTAAATCTTCACCGAAGCACTTTAACTCAAAAAAATATATAAAGATAAAATAAAGTACAGAGCTTCCAGAAGAAATTCTTCACGTTTCCCCCTCCCCAACAGATAAATTTAAAAATTTTTTATTAACTCTCACGTTTTTTTAATATTATTTTATTAATTATTATTTTAATGACAACCAGTTATATCTATTAATAGTGTTTCTCAAATCACGCAAAGGAGTGAAAATATTTTTATTTAATATCTTTATATTAGGGATTTAGAACAATATAAAGACTATTATCGCATCTTTTCATTGGAAGTCGTTAAATAAAGAGCACTTTTTTAGAAGAGGAGAGGGGTAGGAAACAGGGAGTTACAGTCTGCAGGGTTACAGAGCTTAGCAAATTTCTCGCCAATATCGGCGCTTGCTTTGAATACGATGCCAATCATTCATTTTCGCATTAGACGTGGACGTGTTCACACGGTGAAAGCAATATTCTTATCGAAAGCATAAAAAAAATATATAACCATCTTTCGAAATAGCAAGTTTAAATACATGGAACAAATTTATTTAAAATGAAATTAAATAATTTGTTCATTATTTTTTGAATAAAGAGTTTAATTATGTAATTGCAGTGGTAAGTAATACAATTGCGAGCAGAAAGCGCTTACATTATTGTTTGACTGTTTTTTGAAGCTCCGGGTTTTTAACGAAACGATACTGGATTAATTTAGATAATAAGATTACTCATGGCACGGAAATTCAAAAAAGAAGCGGCTCCTCTGTTGTACATTTTGTAGATGTTACGAATAAGTATTTTAAATATAACCAATAAGTGTATTTAATTCTCTATTCTACAAAATATAATGTTTATTTATAATTTTAGATAGCTTGTGCACTGAATATTCATTGATAGATTTTTATTAAATCGGTTATTTGTTTCGTTCATTCTGTGGGTCATCAAATTACATTTTGATCGCTACGTAATCGTAAATACTTGTTTTATTAATAACAATTCAATATGTATATATATTCATAATGATACAAGTCGAATGACGGATTGACCGAAAGCTATGGTTTTCACTCTGACAATGAATCGAGTTTCTCTAATATTTTTGTTTAATATAAACGGAAAATTTTTTAAAGATTAATATTTTATCACTTTATATCAAACTCTCTCTCTCTGTAAAAATAAAAAAGCAGACATCCAAAATTAACTAGAAACAATTTTTTTCTCATACTTTCAAGCTAGATCAGATTTTAAATTAAACTCATTTTCAAACGGAAATTAGTATATATCCTTCCATAGTATAATCATATATCTACACACATGATGCATAAACTCGACTCAATTTGTTACTAAATTTATGCCAAATAAAATAATGAAAAAGTGGATTTCAATTATATGTTACCGCTAAAGTAATTATTCATATATAAATACATATTTGTGAAAGCAATTCTTTTTTTGTACCTAATGAAATTCGAGTTCGAACAAGACAAAAATTGAATTACATACTGCCTGTGTTATAATTTTTAATTAAATGGTATGAAAAGCCTAAATTCTCTCTACACGCTAGGCTTAATGTACACGCAATAAGTTTTCTTATAAAGAGAAAGTTAAAGATTCACAAATTTAAAATGCAAGAATTCTTGTTCCGTAAGAAACCATAGGATACTCTCTTATGGTTTCCTCTTCTAAAATAACTATATTAAACGCCGAATTAAAAATAAATTCCCTTATTTAAATGCCTACAAAATGAACGAAAAGGTTTATTGAAATATTTTTTACCTTAGCAATAATAGAAACCACAATTTCACACAATTGTTTCTTTACAGTAAATTATTTTAAATACAAGGGATGCATTTTCTACTATGTTAAAAATCATACGGTCAATTATTGACAAATTACTAAAAAAGAGCACTTCTAAATTTATATTAATTTAAGTATACAAAGCATGTTTTAATTTTTTTTATGAAAAAGTGATTAGAATTTTTTACGAGATTTTCCGGCCGTAATTTTATACCCTTGCTAATTTTAAATAATTTAAATAGAGTTTTTCCATAGAAATGTATCTAAAATTGTAAAAATAAAATTTTATTTCTATAAGAATGTCCCTAAAATTTTAAGACACGTTTACCTATATAATGGACATCATACTTAAATTCCTGTTTAATTTAATTATTGAGTTCTCTCTCTCTCCAACCCTCCTCCCAAACTTTTTAGACAGTCATAAAAGCGTGATTCTTACTGATTAGTGTCTGGGGGGGGTAAGGATGATAATCTTATTTTTTCTGCTTCTTAACTCTTCAAAACATGCATATACTCTGAAAATCGTTTATTTATTCAACCATATAATAGTATTACTTCTATTTGTTATTCTTCCGTGCTCTTTTTGATAAATACTGAAGTGGGAAAAAAAATTACTTTTGAGTCAAAGATAATATTCACAGTCCTCTAGTGTAAATCAATTGCTTTTCATGTAATGTTAAATACAGTAAATTATGCGAATCCTAGTTCATAATGACGTATAAAAATTTAATCACGCAAAGTGATAAAGAATATGGTGAAGCAGTGAATATCGCAAAAAATGGGTGATGACAGATAATTTTTATCAAATTGCAACTGTAGCATTTTTTTCTGAAATAAAAGGCCATTTAATTTCATAAATAATTGCATTATATATATATACAGTGGCGCGCACAAGGGGGGTCCGCCCTCCCTAAAGCCCTTGATTTTTTTCCCATTGATTATAATTCTAAGTATATAGTACGTAAAATTTAATTAAGTATTTGTTATTAATGATTAATTTTATTAATTAATGCTAATTATTTATTCAATAATTAGTTTTTTTACTGTGTTTTTGCTCGCGAAAATCAACAAAATCAAAAGGAGCCTGATACAAGAATGGTGAACTTTCAACCCCGGACCCCCTGAAAAATTCCTGTGTGCGCTACTGTACATATATATATATATATATATATATATATATATATATATATATATATATATATATATATATATATATATATATATATATATATATATAAACTTTTTAAAGAAGCGTGCAAATAACCAAATATCATACAAAAAGAGGATAAGCTACATGAAATTGGGACTTGTAAGACACATGACTTAACAAATTTGGTAAATTTAATGTGTAAAAACTACATTATTTTTTTTAAAACACATTTAATACAACTGATCACATACACGAGTACATTTGTTATTTTGATAAATAGTTTTGAAATATATATATATATATATCATACAATCTAAAACATAGTTTAAAATTAGAATATAATACATTGTTGACTAATTGTAATATTGGTTGCTAAATAACACGGAAACATTAGATTTGTGGTGCCTCAATTTCAATAGTATGCGACTGCATTAAATTTGGTAAAACACCATTTTCAATAATTTGATCGAAAATGCCGAAGTTTATTTTGCTTTTATTTCAACTTTTGCATATTATTCTATTCTCTGTATTTTAATGTTGGATCATATCTGCAAGCCGCTGTATTATTGGCTGAGATTTATTTTTGTGATAATTTAGTTAAGAAAGAAAAAATACAGCATTATGTAACAAAATTTGTTTCAAACGTATAGAGAATGTATTTGATATAGCATGACTACGATAAACCTGGATCCCGATTTAATTAGTTATAATTGTAAGGGTTATATCACAGTGTGTTGACTCATAATAAAATAAATTCTCATCGGAAAACTTGATCAGTTCAAACTTTACAAGAAAAAAAAGTAAAAACAAATCTTTCTTTATAGCCTGTGTTACGTATATTCAATGACACTACGAATAACCAGACTTCCCTCACTCTGATCTTTGGCGGAAATTTAGGGGCCATAAAAGAGATAGACATCTGCTTCGCTTTGCTTCTAGGGGGAAGGGACAAGAGACGGTCGCTGGTCGCTGGTCGTCGCTGGGAAAATGGAACGCGAAACGTTCCTCCATCCCATATCTAATTTTGTGAATGTGGCCTGATGTGGGAGGGCCTTGATTGGTGAGAGAGTCCTGATTAGTTGGTTGAAAGTGGCAGGGAGGCGTGGTTACTGGAACGGTCTTGGCGGCAAATTTCTCACAGAGTCTTAGGAAAGTTCACTTCAGTTGGTCAAGTGAAATTAGAGGAGTAGGCACTCTATTGGTTGCACTGGGAAAATGGAACAAATCAATGGGGAGGGTCTAGAAAAACTAGCCTGTGTGGGTTTAAGAATTAAGTAAAAAAAGTTAAGAAAAGAAAAAACAAATTAAATGAAAAAAAAAATTTAGCAAAAATTGTCACTCGCCACACGGAGAGTGACTAAATTGATTGTTAAGGGGGGTTATATGAGTCTAGGAGAATCCTCCTAGGTCTTTTAATATCTGGCATAGGAATATAATTATTTAAATTTTGTACATTGATATTATCAATGTTGGGAAGATTATTGAAAAATTTATGGCCAGTTTTTGAATATAATTTTTAAGTGGGAGTACTTTGATGTCCTTATAGATGTAAGAATTTTTAGTATATCGATCTGCTTTTACAATATTGCGAATAATCGAGTTCTGAGCCACCTCGATAATTTTAATGTTAGAGTCTGCAGCATAGCCCCACACAGGCGATCCATAAGTTAGAATTGGGCGCAAAACGGCAGTGTAGAGAAGTAAAGGACAAGAGACGGCCAACGCGTTCTTGAGGAAGTTCCGACTCCACCCATTTCCTTTAGACCGGATATACCAAAATTTTTATTTCCTAAGATCCGAAAAATATAACTATAATGCTAATCAACCTTAAAGGCAATTTAGTTTATCTTTATTTTCATACGAATTGGTTAAGAAAAATTTACATTTCCTTTTTAAACTTCATTGATATCAATCCTAATTAGTGATATTCTAAAGTAATATTGTTTTTAATTTTTCATGTCTGTAATACTTGTTTATGATTACATTTAAATCAGCTAATATACCTCCTTTTCATTTTTTAATCGATGTAATTTCTTTGCTCAAACGTGAATGGGATTTTTTAAGCACTATTTTTTAAAAATTAGCTTATTTTTATATACATAAGGAACTGAGGAAAAATATTTGAAATTATAGTATGATCATATGGAATGCACATTGAAAAACTATTTAAGTTTTCAATAAGTAACAAGTTTTATTATTAACTGTAGAAATAAAAAAATTTTTTTTGGAGGGGTGGGTGAGTTTGTACGGAATTAATGATTTCTAATATGTAATAATGCATGCTTTTTTGATTGGATTATTTCGAATGCGAAAGTTATTTCTTGACATTAAGTCATCTTAATACAACCTAATTGGAAAACAAAAGAGATGCTGACATTGAGTTTCAGGATTTTAAAAATTAAAATTTGTTGGATTGAAGGAAACTTGTTTTAAGATGCAAAAATTTCTTTATATGGCAAAGAAAGAAATTATAACTGATAATATTCACTTGACTTATTCTTAAGATTTTAAAGACTGTGTAAACATTTACCACTTTGTAATAGAAAAAGGTAAAATTAAGAGAAATTTTTTATATAAGTATTAACATTGATTCTGATGCTATAAAATGTAATAAAAACTTTATAAATTTTATAGATGGCATACAGATTTTGAACAAAACGTTAGTTTTCAAACTCGTTGCATCTCACTCAAAGTAAAACATTTTAAAGATGTTACAATGTTGATAAAAAGTATTAGCTGATCACACATATACACAGACAATATTATATTATTTTAGGAATAATATTGAAGCTGAGTAGTCGTGCATCACACGCTTCCACACCACAGGTGCGAGTTTCAAACCCCGGGGCTGGGCATGGTTGACTCAGCCTTTCATCCTTTCAGTGGGTCGATAAATGAGTGTCATGCTTGCTTGGGAACTAAACACTGAGAGTTTCGCGTCATATTGACCACATGACCGAAGCATCTGCTCACGCACCTCAGCGCCCAGGATCACGTATACTGAGATGGGCACAGCAGGTCTTGGCTCTCATGGGCTGTTGCGCTACTGAGTTAAGGAATAATATTTGATTACAAAATATAAATGATCAAATTAGAAAAAGCAGTTGAAAGTACAGAATTTAATGTACAAAGAACACATATTAAGGAATAAACATTTTTTCTCCTTTAGTATGAGCAAATGATTATAATGCAAACAGATAACATTATTATGTAATAAATTATTAGCTTTATACATAGAAATATTTTAAAATCATTTATAGAATTGCAAATCGATGAAAATCTCAATAACTGGAGAGAGTGAGTGACAATTAATGTCGCTCTGTTCAGCTACACGAGGACTTTTGGCGACGAACCTCGTAATTTTGAACCATGATCAAGTGACGAGGACGACACCTGAGCTGGCACCCCTGTCTTAACTTCCTCACCACACCAATGAGAAGACGTTTGAGCCTCAATAGATTTAACGTGTATCAATACTTCTACATGACGGCTAATAACTAGATGATAAATATCGAATATTCTTTTATTTTTGGAATCTATTTCCAACTATAATCACATTTAGTTTCTATACCGGTTGAGAAAACTCTCTATCGAATTTTCAATAAATATAGTTCCATCTTTACAATTAGATTCAGTAATTAATTTTTAATTTTTTTTCATAATTACACGCTAAATCATTTTTTTAAATATTTTTTGTCACAAATACAAAATTATTCATTAATTAGGAAAAAAAGTTTTCCAAAAATGTAATAGTCTTTGAGTATTTTGTTCTATATATTTCTTTAACCAGCCTATCCATTTAAATTCTAAAAAAATTGGTGTAATTGGGTAAAAAAAAATTCTGATATAAAATCTGAATCCCCCCCACGTAACAACTCAACATTAGAATCATTGTTAAATTGAAAATCACAAACTATATCCCTGACATTGCGTCATTAAGTATAACTTTACAAGGGCAAAATTCTCATTAAAATCTTAATTTTTTATTTAACTATATTAAAGGAATGCTTATATTTTATGTTGTTTATTTCTTATTAATTCCTACTACTAGTTCACTCTTTTTCAATCGTTAATAAAATACTTTCTATAAATCCATTGAAGTTCAAGTACATCTTTTTAAACTAGCAGTGGATGACACTTGATGTTAATACCATTGTTTCTTTTTTTCCAAATATTAATTCATTCATTATATTTAAAAAATGAATAAAAAGTAAAAAAAATAATAGTCCAACAGAATATATAGAAAGGAAAATCGTTCGTTGTGCCCCTGTTGACCAATGAATATCTCGTTGAACTTTTAATCCAAATGTCGTAGGTTCGAATCCCTCCTGGGATGGCCTAATTTCTGGGAATGTGATTTCTTTTTTACAATACTATTTTATAGGAATAATTAAATTCAATAAATGAATAAATAGTAACAAACAAAAAAAAATAGTCTAACACCATATATAAAAAGGAAAATGAAAAATTGCAAGGAAAATCGCTTTCTAGTTTGTCACTTAATATTGTAAGTCTGTCATATGTATATACATATTTATATTAATTGTCACTATTTAATAAAAAGTAACTAAAATAAAAGATTTTCTTTGTTGACCTAAGAAGGAATTAAATATCCTAAATATTATCCAAAGTATAATTTTTGAACACATATCCTCACTGGAAAACATTTTTCTTTTAATTAATATGTAAGAAATGAGCATTTTTTTATTGATGAGTTAGTACACTAAATAATAAGTTATGAAATAATGTTGCTCTCTCTCTCTCTGTTGTTACTAATGCCACCTATCTGACGATGTCGGATCGAGGCCCAAGAAATTCATCGCTGCAAAGGGCTACAAGTACGCTTGTCGTTAGCCGTAGCTTTGAGTACCATTCAGGTAACAGTACGTTTTGGCTGGGTTCCACCCCAATTTTGAGGGAGAACATCTTAGGGGTGATAGGGGCCTCCCAGCTCTTGGCAGCTCTCTCTTAAAATAATTAATTAAATGGGGGAAATAAGCAATGCATATTAGAAATATTTATGATATTGATCCCGTTTCTACATCGCCATGAGGTACGAATCTCGATGCGTTTTTTATAGAGGTATCGCCAGGAGCCATAACTCTCTTCATCGCAATCTTTTACTTTATAGAACAATCTGGACAAAGCCAATTTTTAATTTTTGACCCATTCTTAAAATTGACGCATTTCCAATGTTACCAGTAACTGCAATCATCACACTGACCCATATTTTTTTTAAGTCGTTGCACTTTCACAATGATTGCAACGACAAAAGTTTTGTTTCAATGTAATTATTTTTTCTACTTCTTCCCAAGCTTGTGTAGTAAATAATTCTTGTACAGATATGTCAAATCATGAGATTTATAATAGAATCCGCAATTTAATTATCAGGTTTTAAATCATGTACACTGAAAAGAAAAGTTTTAAATTTTCACTCCAATAAATGTTTTTTTGTTTCCAAATTTGATATAAAGGTACATATTTTTATGTGTGGCCCGCAAGATTATAATATTTTTCCGAAGTGGCCTGCAATTTCTTTTGGGTTGGACCCCCTGGACTAAGGGTTTAACCAAAGCGCTCTTTTGCGGTTAATGAACTTGGAAATTCGAAGTTCTGGAACAAGCCTCTCAAATAAACAATCATAAACCATGTCATAATTCCCCTTCATCACAAAAGAGAACAAAAATAAAAGTTTCTTTTTCCCCGGACATCGTAAGAGAAATCCGATGACAGAAATGTTGATGACCCGAACCAACTCCTTTTCCTTCACTGTGAATCGCATGGAAGCCGCAAATGTTTATACTGCAACAAAGGTCATGAACTCGAGGCCTGCCATTTCTTAAGCGCTAACGAAAAGAGAGAAATTTTAAGAAAAAAGGGGATGTAATTTGAGCCTCATGCCCGGTCATAGATCAATGGAATGTGCGAAAAGAGAGTCATGTCCTATTTGTAATGGCTCCCACCATTTCACAATATGTTTTCGAAATCGGCACGGTGACGATTTCTCTCCAAAAAGTGACACAAATAATATAGTTTCAGCAGTATTTAAAACAGAAGTAAATAGTGTATTATTACAAATATGTGCTGAGTTAATAGATGACAAAAATGAACAAGAAGTTGTTAGAATATTCTTATTCTTAGATAATGGTTCACAAAGAAGTTTCGTTTTAAAGAGTACTTCTGAGAAATTTAACTTCCCAATTCTTAGAAAAGAAAACCTTTCCATTTGCACATTTGGTGCTAAAGAAACAAATAAAAACTGTAAGGAACAGATGCCTGCACCTAGCAACAGGTCGAACGAGACGATATAGAGAAAAGGATCTGGCAACGACGGAGGAGAAAAAAGGTCGGAACGGGAGAGAAGAGAGAGAGTGACGAAAAAAGCTGGGGTCGTGAAAAGTAGACACGGCTGAGCGATGTATCGTAATCCTGTAACATCTCAATATATTCTTGATTTTTAAGAAATGTCCCATAGAAGATATGGAATAAACAGTGGGACCAAATCCTGTCTGCAATTATTTTCTTGTCACAATTCGAACACGGTCGGAAAAGAACTCACGAGTTTACACTGGTGTCAGAAGTGGGATGCAATGGAGCAGAATTTAAATGAACAAAATATTTCAAATTGATCGGTGTTCGTACTACATAATTGTGAACAAGGTTCTAGTGGACATTCACACAGTTTGAAAGAAAAATTTTAACAAGGAAATAGAACCCTGCAGTGTATCTTCAAGTTGATGACCACGTGCATCCCGGGAATTGCCTTGCAGCAGTTTCAAGTGAAAAAAAAACAAGACCTTCTTCATATGGAGTTTTACCATCACCTGCCGAGTTGGGATATGAACGAACAGATGTCGTATTTTTCTTCATTTTCTGATGAATGGAGCCGTGATCTGAAAAGTGTTCAAGTACTGAAACAGCTTTCATGTCGAGGTAGGTGGCTATTGTTCCCCTAAGTTAAAATATTGTGTGAATATTTAAAAAGTAATGGGATGCAGTCATATTTAATTTGTTTTTTTTTTTAAATAAAATAGAAAAAGCAGATATATCTGAAAAAGAAAATTTCATTGGTTTATTGCAATATTCTATGTTGTTGGATTATTGTGTAGATGAAATAAGAAAATTGTGTACTTATTTTACCTGGAAATGATAGGGTATCATTTTAAATGTTGTAAAAATATGGTATTTAGAGTTCTAGTGTTAAACTATAATTTCTTTTTATCATCATTCTTTACTGTTTTGAAGTTGTCTCAAAAATTAAAATCTGGGTATAGAAAGTGTTTTGCATAACAATTCAGTTTGCAGAATTTAAAAAAAAAAGAATTAGATTAATTTATCTTGAAATAATGGTTGCGAAAAATGTATGTTTGAGTGGGTAAAAAATATCCATTAAAAAAATGTTTATGTATTTCAAGTAGACTTCCTGTTAAAAGGTTGTAAATAAGAGATTTTGTAGGTTATTTATGACTCAGAATGTGGCATGTTTTTTTTAATATTAAATGATTGTTTTTCATTTTAAGCAAAAGTTTTGCAATTTGTCAGTTAGTTGATAGTTTAATGCAATCTGAGGTTATTTCCTTTGCTCGTAATTTAGGATGTATATGTATATTGGTTTTTTTGTTTCCTGCATAAGATTCTTTTAATTAAAAAAAAAGAAACTAAGAGTAGATTTATGATTTGAGAAATAATTCTATGGTAATGTAGCTAAAGTATGTTGTTAATTGTGTTTTTTTTTATTTTGAAAAAGGTTCTGCGTTCTGATTAGTAACAAATAACTGTGTCTCATATAAGTTTTATTGTAAATATATTTCGTATTGTGTTTCTGGAATTTGAGTACTCTTAGAAAAAAAAAGTAGAATTTTTTCTTGCTTGTTAAATATATAGTACTAGGTCATTTAAGTGTTTGTAGTTAAATTTGTCAGAAGGTAATTTGGCATTAGGTTTAACTTGATTAAAAATGGCATTTCTCATTAGAAGTAAGAAAATTGACTTAATTCAATTAGCGCGGGACTTAGATGAGTCACCTGATCCGTCTATGTCAAAAATTGTTTTAAGGAATTTAATAATCTCTAGTAAATATTACAAGGAGGAAGAGGCAAAAGAGTTATTGGAAGTTATTACAGCCGAAAGGTTAGAGACAGAACAACAGCAAAAACTAGAACAACAAGAACAATTATCAATTGAAAAATTACGCTTGGAAATGGAATTATCTAGGATCGCTAATCAGAGTGCTACTCAAAATAATGGTCAAACCTCACGTGTAAAATCTTTAGATGAAATAGTTAAAATAGTTAGGCTCTTAACTGTAAAGGTACCCAATAAATCAGACGGGTGGGAATATTTCTTTTCTTGTCTTGAAAAGGCTTTCGCTAGTGAAATGGTTAGCGACGAGTTAAAACCGAAGGTTTTGTTATGCAGGTTAGGAGACAAAGTGTCAAACTTATTAGTTAACCTAGGCGAAGAAGAATTAAAAGATTACGAATCTTTAAAACAGGTTGTACTCAAGGAGTATGAACCCTCACCCCAAAAATATGTTTAGAAAATTTTAGAAAGGTCAAACGTAACTCTGACGAAACTTTCTCTCAGTTCGCGTCCCGTTTAACATCGATGTGGTTATACTACTGTAAGTTAAGAGAAGCGAATGATTTTGAGTCAGTTAATCAACTGATCGTAGCAGATAAAATGTTTGAAATGTTGGATTCTGAGACGGCGACCCATATTGGTGTGCTCCAAGGGGAAGAATGGTACAAACCCAGGAACTTGGGCAAACAATGTGATATATTTTATGCTTCCAAAGGGAAATCCTACGATGAACCTGAGAGAGCTAAATGGAATGATAGTAAAAGGAGAAGTTTTAATGGTAGTTGTGTGTGGGGTAAACAGCCATTTGGGGAGAAAAAGACAGATAAATTTTCTTCTAGGAAAAACTTTGATAAAGGTAAAGTAACTGAAATAAAAAAATTCGCTTGTTTCACCTGTGGATCAGATAAACATTTTAAGCGGAATTGTCCTAAAAACAAAGGGGTTGATAATAAACGACTTAATGTGAATAAGGTGTCAACGGAAGGGACAGAATTAGAAGATGGAACGGTCACTGCTAGAGTTGATGTGCTAGGTAAAGTCATTCCTAGACGGGCTATTGAAGACAAATTAAGTAAATTAGTGAAAACATCTATCAGTGTAGATGGGAAGTTAGTCCATGCGTTATTGGATTCTGGTACGGAAATTACTGTTATCAAGAAAGACTTAGTTCCTGGAATATCGGTTGAAGGAGCTTCCACGATTTATTTGAAAGGTATTTTCGGTCCAGCGGTTAAATGTCCTTTAGTATATGTTCCAATTGGTCTTGCTACCGGTGGCCAGGTTAATGTGGTGCACCAGCAAGTGTTATGTGCTTTGGCAGAAGTTTTGGTAGAAGACGTGTTGCTTCCACCAGAGGTTTTGGATATGTTGGGAGGAGCCCAGAGTGAAGAGAATTCACTGGCTCAAAGCTCTCAGGACCTGAGGGTTGACTCAGGAAATGTAGAGGAAACCGAGGTTTCGTCGGGTATTCTGCCAGAGAAAGCACAGGAGCACATTGAGGATTCTCAAAGGAATATTACTTCATGTCGGAATGAAGTGGGAACATTGGGTACTAAGGATGAGGAGGTGACCGCTGAGATGGATAAAGGAATCATGGTGGCTGATAGTTTTCGTTCCGAACAAGAGTGTTGTGCCGAGTTAGCATTGGTTTGGAAGTATGCTAAGGAAGGCAAAGGAAACTACTATGAAGTAGATGGATATCTATTTCGTAGGGATAAAATACTCGGGGAGAGTATTGAGCAGCTGGTAATTCCGAAGTGCAGAAGAACTGAGGTGTTGAAACTAGCGCATACTTCCGTGTTCAGTAGTCACATGGGTCCCAAGAAGACGCTTGAACGAATAAAGTATTCTTTCTTTTGGGAGGGTCTGAGGGCCGATGTGAAGAAATTTTGTGAGTCATGTAAAGAATGTCAGCTCATTCGATCGGTTAGGATTAAAGACCGATCATCCAGTACACCTGTGGCAAGGCCTGAATTGCCATTTGAGGTGGGGAATATGGATCTGATAGGTCCAATTGATCCGCCAAGCTTAAAGGGACATAAATATATTTTACGTCTGGTTGATCAGCACACTAGGTGGGGCGAGGCTGTGCCGTTGACTAGTCTCAGTGCGAAGGTAACCTGTGAAGCTTGGTTAAACATATTTTCGAGAACCGAGATTTATCTTTTGTCGAAAAGGGAAGGTTTTGTAGAAAAGAATAGCGCAGCATCGTGGGTCACGGTACTGGATTTGTGGAAGTGGTATTTCTGTCGTTCTCTCATGAAGAATTATGCCGCATGCTTTATGTCGTTTGGAATTTGCATGACTAAAAAGTGAGGTTTAAGATTGAATACACTTCTTATGGATGTAATTTAACGGCTCAGGTTTTAAGAATGTTAGAGCAGTTTGTTATATCTCGAATAGTCGATATAGACCTTCTGATGCAAATTTGGAAAAATCGTGTAAAAAGCGAATTAACTTTGTATTAGGATGGGTTGGGTCGGAAATCATACTGGCCAAAGGCAAATTAGAGCCGTAGGAAAGTTTACTGTGTACTTAATATAGATTTAGTGAACTCATTGAGCATTCATTCATGAGTTAATGAAATAAACATTGTCTAGATTAAGATAAAAACTGTAATGTATATATTTAGTGTTTTTTTTTTTTGTATAATGTGTTTTCCATGTATCTGTTTGCAATCCCATTACAGTTTAGATCTTTCTGGGAACATAGTCACTTATTTCAATTGGGTGAACTATTCATATTATTTCATGTGTTTGTATTAAGGAACTTTCACTAGAACAATCATCAAGACTTTTGACTGTTGCAATTATTGTGTGTTCTGTTTGTGGATTTTCTGTGTCACGGTTTGTGAATTTTCTGTTCCTGGTGTCTGATATGGTAAAATCAGTCACAAGGGGCAAATTTTACTCTTAGGTGGGGCGTGTAAGGAACAGCTGCCTGCACCTGGCAACAGGTCGAACGAGAGACGATATAGAGAAAAGGATCTGGCAACGACGGAGGAGAAAAAAAGGTCGGAACGGGAGAGAAGAGAGAGAGTGACGAAAAAAGCTGGGGTCGTGAAAAGTAGACACGGCTGAACGATGTATCGTAATCCTGTAACATCTCAATATATTCTTGATTTTTAAGAAATGTCCCATAGAAGGTATGGAATAAACAGTGGGACCAAATCCTGTCTGCAATTATTTTCTTGTCACAATTCGAACACGGTCGGAAAAGAACTCACGAGTTTACAAAAACCTTAAATATAGTTAAAATAAAATTGAAAAACAGGGATGATCCAAATTTCTACATTGCAATGGAAGCGGTCGAGACAGAACATATTTCGATTACACATTTACCAACCCCTGATAAAAAAAATTTAGATATTTAAAAAATGTATAATTAGCTGATTCTTATGAATTTAACGATAAAGAAATATCAATTCATATTGGCGTGGACTATTATTATCAAGTAGTTACAGGTAGAATTACACGTCTAAACAAAAATCTTATAGAAATAGATACATTATTTGGGTCAGATCGGGAGGAACTTTTAACAATGAGTGTTATTGTTAATGAACCCAATACTTCGAAAAAGCTTAGCGAATTTTGGGATTTAGAGAATTTAGGAATAGAAGCAGAGCTGACATTTTGAAGCACTATTTGTTTATTGCATATCTTAGTAAAATATTTATTTACTTTAAAAATTATAGTGAGAAATTTTTGTATTTAACAATACTTGTCCGCACTCTAAAATTTTGCCACCCTGCCTAAATGCGACCCTCTGTGGGTGTACATAATGGATATAAATATTCTCTCTTAAAAATTATAGATGGAAAATTTATATGGACTAGCAATTTTTTATTAAGGAATATAATTTTTTTTAGTATGTAATTTTATGTCCAAATTTGTATAAAATTATAAAAGTGCAGAAAACTTTTAAAAAAGCAATTAAAAACTTTTTAAAATATTTTTCCTTTATTGATTTCGTTAAAATATAAAAGTTTTATGGCTTTAAAATAATAGATTTTTTTTCTGAATGATCTTTGGGATTAGTTAGTTCGAATAGGAAAAATGGACCGCTAAGGTTCACTGGTTTCACTGTGAAACCGTAAATTTCTCGAAATTGGAAAATGCTAAATTCTTTTCTTTGTATATTTATGTTCATCATCATGTCTAATGGTGATATTTAAAATTATTTTGTTAAATTTTCAAAGGGAATATGTAGTGAACTTTAACCGCTTGCCTGATTATCTAGGGTTAGTATATATTACAGCTAATTATTATCCCGAGCGGAATTTGTCTGTACGATTTGTTTTATCACGGTTTTACTCGGCCTGAAAGAAATGAAAGGAAACGCTCAGCTTTGGTTGGCAGTTAGGACAATTTTTATCCCGCCCGGTTTGGCTGATACGTTGGTTAAAAGGAAGATTGATGTGAGTGGAACATTTCGATTGAATAGAAAAGATTTATCTCGAGATCTAAGGACAAAGAAAATTTTTTTAAAAAAAGGAGAAATTATTGGGTATTAAAGAGGGAAAGTAACTGTAATTACATGGAAAGATAAGAAGGATGTGTGTGTGTGTTAGCCTAATTTCCACAATACATACATTCAAAATGCAGGATGTAACAAATGAACGGGAGAGACAAAGTCCAAGCCTATATATATATAAATGTGTAGTTGACTACAATGACCAAATGGGTGGTGTAGATAAAGTTGACCAGCATTTAGCTCCTTATTTTACATCCAGAAAAAGAGAAGAAAATACTAAGATTTTCTTCCATTTATTGGATTTGGCCTTGTGAAATTCCCTCATTTTCTACTGTAAATCAGGAGGTTCATGATCACCTAAACAATTTAGAATGAAACTGACTGAAAAACTAATCTCAGAAAATCATCGTGACGAGTTTTCTGCCACATCAGGAAAACCCAGCATTAGTCCTTCACCACTCAGGTTAACCTCAATGCATTTTTCAGATGTTATTCCTGCATCTGAAAAAAAATCAAATCCAACGAGACAGTGTTCCCGTGACTGTGCTCCTGTAATAGAAATTCCAGAAATAAGCCAGTAAGAAACGAGACCAGATACCAGTTTACAGAATGTCAGGTATCTCATTTTGTGTTGTCCCTTGTTTCAAAATCAATCATATTAAGACTAATATTTAACTTTTTTTTCCATTTGCCAGATATAACTCGGGATAGTAAACTAATATTAAAACTAAAAGCTTTTACGCCTGTAAAAAATTAAAAAACCCAACTTAAAACCTACATATTTTGTTTTGTTTCTTTTCATTGTATTTAATAATAAAATTTAAAAATGTGATGATTTTTTGCAATTTTTTCAAAAAAATGTGTAAAGGAAGCGGTTAAAGGGTTCAGGAGAAGGAGAGATTTATGGTTCTGAGACATGGACAGGGGAAAAGTTTCTACTGTTTTCAAAAAATATATATACAGTTGAACCTCCATTTAACGAACCTCTATATAGCGAATTTTTCTACGCACATTTCAGGATTTTCTTCATAAAATAAACTTCCTATAGTGAAGTGCATTTTCTATACAAAAACTTTTTTTTCTTGTGATTGGATTTTTTTCTCCTTATTTTTAAAGTAGTTCCGGACATTTTAAGTTATTCTCTCTAAACACATTTTATGGTTCTCATAAATCTTGAACTGCTTTTTTTTTTTTTTTTTTGTTTAGCGCGCCGAGAGCAATAGATTTCTGGGAGTTTCATCCAAGAAGTACTACTTTTCACTACAAACATCTTCGATATCCTCTTTCACCCTCAGTGGAATTGCATCGTGTCTCCGTGTCCTTGAACTAATTTCCGTTCATTTGTAGTGTTGATCAGTCGTACTGGTAACTTCGTTTCTGATAGTTCGTAAGTGCTTGAGCATGAATTTTTTTTAATTTTTCAGGAAGTAGATAAAGGCGTCAAAAAGAGGACATGGCTTTAACACAGCTTATCAACTATTATAAGAAATCGAGATAAGCTTCGAAATTATGATTCATTGAATTCTTGTTCAAAACGTAGAAGAACATGTGTCCATGAAGATTTCGACGAGGCAGTTATGAAGTGGATACATACAATGCAAGATAAAAATGTTCTGATCTCTGAGCCTTTCGTAATAGAGAAAGCTTTTCCATTTGTTAAGGTATTGGGATAAGACCAATTTCTACGTAGCAATGGATGACTAGAAACATTTAAGAAAAGACACGGAAAATTGCGCCTGAAGGGATTTTTGGTGCATTTCAAAGATATGAAACGCATTATGAAACAAAGTATTTTTTTCAAATAAAAAAACTCAAACAAAATTAACATGTTTTATGCATAATTAAATTTAAGTACGCATGTGGTGATGTAAGTTTAAAAAGTCTTGTTATAAAATAATGTATGCTTAAAATTACTTGTATGCTTTAAATTAGAAAATGTCCTTAAAGCTCATTAATTTTAAAATAAAATTATTTTCTTTTTGTAAATACAGTGTATATTCCTCAACATTCTTTTTTTCTCTTTTTCTTTCTATTTTTTTCGATGGGTAAGATATATAAAATAAAGAGATACTAATTTACAAAAAAGGAGTGAGTAATTACTTTTTTTTAAATATACGGGGTTTAGGAACTTAAAATTTGTTTTATGTGGTTTATAAAGCATATTGAAAGATGAACCTCTACATAGCGAATTTTCCATGTAACGAACTTTTTTTCGAGATTTAGCGATTTCGCTATGCAGAGGTCCGACTCAGTGGTGCACACAAGGGGGGTGTAATAGGGACTCCCCCATAGCCCTTGATTTTTTTTCGATTGGTTATAATTCTATGTATATATTACGTAAAATTTGATTATGTGTTTGTTATTAAACATTAATTTTATTGATTAATGCTAATTTTTTATTCAATAATTAATTTTGTATTGTTTTTGTTCCCGAAAATCGACAAAATCAAAAGAACATGTTCGGCGGCATATTGGAGCAGGATACCAAAAGGGTGGACTTTCGACCCTGGACCGCCCCCTTGAAAAATTCTTGTGTGCGCTACAGGTCCGACTGTATATATATATATATATATATATATATATATATATATATATATATATGTAATAATAACAATACTCTCCCGTTTTAGATTTCTTTTGAGGTCCAAGAAAAAAATTTCAGTTGAATTATCGAGTGCTTGTTTAAAATGTATTTCATTTTATAATTAAATATACATATTTGCTATGCGTTTATAATTTTTAAATTTTTTTAAAGAATTTCATTTTACAAAAATAAGTGCTTTGTAACTGAGTTCGATGACAAGCTTAATATTTATGTATGCATCACAAAAGAAAATAACGGAACTTGAAACAGTTACTATTAAAAAAGATTAATTTATAGAAGAAAAGACAACATTGAAATCATAAGATTTAACTGTTTAAAATAGAAGAGTAAAAAAAAAAAATTTTTTTTTCTGATTGTATGATTATTTTCTGATGGAATATACATTATTTTTTTTTATAATGCTACAATTTTAGGATAAATAAATAAAAAAAAAAAAAGAGTAAATAAATAATCACTCGCATGAAGTTAATAAAGTTTTCAACAATTCTGTAGGGTATCACTCATTATAACTACACTACATACATACGGCAAGAAATTATTAGATATATTTTAGAACGAGTAACAATTTATGAATCAATGAGCAATAACACTTCTAATAAGAATATACTTCCTTCGGGGGAGCCTGTAACCCCTAGAGGGCGCGTCCCCAGGTGACGGATAGGGGAACGCCTCCATTGGTTTCCAATGGGTGGTAGAAGGGAAATAAAATACCTTCCGTGGACCAACAGGTAGAAGTCCAACCTCCTGGAGGCTATGGCACCTTTTTTCCATGAATAGTGCAAAATTGAGGGAATAGTGCAATGGATAAGAATATACTTATAAAATCTATAAGAAATCTATATATTTTAATCTATAAGAAAGAGAGAGAAAAAAGCTAAAAATACGTTTTTTATATTGAATTAATCATGATGATTCAGAAAAAGGATTTATGATTGATGATTCAGAAAAGAAAAATCAAAATTTACAATAAACAGACAAATGAACCACAATTTTTTTAATACTGGGAAACAATAAGGCAGGTTGCGTATGTCTCATTTCGGAAGTTGAAGATAGAGTAAGAAGACATGATTTATAAAACAAATTGTAAACTAAAAACATTAATCATAGAAGAATATAAATATCAATGCAGAAATTACAAGAAAAAAAATTATGAAATCTGTACTAAGAAGTCTATAAAAGTTATGGACACTAAAAGATATTTTACCAAGTATTCTACTTAAGGGGAAAAAAATACAATATTTAAAACCATATTGAGAGAGAGATTTTTTCAAGTATACGAAGGCTTTTGTGGCCTAACTTTTCAGCAGTTTTTCGATTATTAATTTTTTTAAATAACAGTTATGCTAGGTTTTAAAAATTGGTTATGTTATTCCAATAAGAACAAGTAGCAGATATTGAAAAAAAATTACAGTTCCGATTTATTAATTTTTATTTGCTGTAAACATTACATCTTATAGAAAATTGCTAGTGCAAGAACACGTTTGAAGAAATTAAAGCTGTAATTTAACAATATTTAATTCTATCGATGTATTAATTTAAGTAAAGGGATGGTAAGACAAGTAGTTGATTGAAAAGAAAGGAATCTAGACAGTGGCGTATCCCACTGCCTAGAGAATATTAGGGCCCCCTACAAAGTCAGCTTTTGGACCCAAAGCTTT
Organism: Trichonephila clavipes; assembly: GCA_019973935.1. NCBI lineage: Eukaryota > Metazoa > Arthropoda > Arachnida > Araneae > Nephilidae > Trichonephila > Trichonephila clavipes. The sequence continues at coordinate 1,653,940 of BMAU01014849.1, forward strand.
AATACGTACGTGGCGTCATTAACGCTTTGGTCACCCCACAATGCGAGGGTGTACGTTACGCCACTGAATCTATGTCAAAACCTTTAAAAAGGGATTTAATCAGAAGATTTTTATCACATAATCTCTCTAGCTGACAAGTGCTTACTTTTGTCATTGTATGCAATTTTTTACATGTCCAGTGCTGCAACGTAAGTTAATAACAAACAAGTATATTATCTAAAAAAATTTTTTTAATGTACCATCTATATATATAAAGGAGAAAAGCGACTCACTCACTGACTGACTGACTAATCCACGATATCTCCGGAACTGTTAAACCTACATATTTGAAATTTGGTAGGTAGGTTCCCTTCATGGAATAGACATCAGCTAAGAACGGATTTTTGCAAAGATCGAATCCCAAGGGGCTTTATAGATAATTATTTCCATTATTAATCTATTAGATGTACAGTCTTGAAACTTGGTACACAGATTTTTTTCTTTCATAAAGTAGATATACCTTACATAATGATTTTTACGAAAATCGACCTCCAAGGGGCGTTATGCATAATTATTTCCATTTTTAAACTATTAGAAGTACAGTTTTGAAATTTGATAAGCGGATTCCTTTCATAGAGTACAGATCCGCTACAAAATGGGTTTTGTGAAAATCGACCCCAAGTTTGCGGAGAATTAAGCAGCGTTATAGGCAATTAACTCCTTTTTTAAACTATTAGACGTAAAATCTTTAAATTGAGTAAGCAGATTCCATTCATTAAGTAGAGATCTGCTATAAGATGGGTTTTGTGAAAATAGCTTCCTAAGTGGCGTTGCGGGGGCTTAAGGGGCGTTATTGATAAATATTTCCATTTCTAAACTATTAGACGTACAGTCTTAAAATTTGGTAAGCGGATTCCTTTCGTGGTGCACCTACGTGTTCCTAAAAATAAATTCTTTAAATACACATAAGAAATTTAAGATTATATTTTTTTCAACAGTATTAAATTGTTTTCATTTGTAAAAAAGAGGAAATGCTCTTGAATTTTAGAATACTTGATAGTAAAGTACAAACAATAAGCTGGTATCAAAGACAAAATATTATGACTACAAACATTTTTAATTTGCCGAGGAGCTTCATGTATCTCGGTAAACTTGTTTACATAAAAGGATTTATATTCTTCTTCTTTGTACTGAATTGTTTCTTTTGCGAGTAATGACAAAATACTGGGCTTCTTAATTTTTTTTTTTCGACTTTTGTACAAAAAGAGTTATATTCTTAGCCTTTGGATAATCCTTACTTTTTATTTAAAATTTCAAAAGAATTGCATAATGCCTAAATTCTAAGATTACTGCTCTGATTTTTGTGCGATGATGAACTGATTTTGTGCGTAAGGTAGAGCCAAAACATTCCTACGAAGACAACTCCTTCGATCAACATTCAAAACAATTACAAAAACATTTCCTTCTCAACGCACTGACTCCTCAATCGAGTTGCAGATAACTGTGACAACAATTTTTCTTTACTTTTTTCAAAACGAAGAAAGACTTTAGCTTCAAATATCCCCCCCCTCCTCTTCGTTTGAACAGTCCCCTAAAGTGACCGGGTAAGTAGAAGAGGGCCTTTTAGAGGGCTTTGTCGGCATAGTTTCTATTTATCCTATGTCCAACAATTTAACAGAAAAGGAAATGCCCTTTCCAAAGATTTATTACGGCAATAAGAGGGAGAATAGTTTTCCGGCTACTTGAAAGTAACCTTAGAAGATTTACAAGAAGGCAGATGTGCATTTCTAGGTTTTCTTACACCAAACAGGCATATGATAATCAACAATGACCAAAAACTGAAGAATCAACAATAATCAACGGGGAGAAGCATTTTTTGTTGATATAAAAGATTTTACGACTTGCTTTTCATATTCATTTACAAGAACCATCTTATTCTGTATTCAGAGTTTCAAACGTTCAAAAGTCTTAGAGCGCCCCCGAACACTCCTTTCTTTGTACTATTGTACATAAAATGCGTGACTCACGAATAAATAGGCGAAAAAAAAGAGAACGAACATATTATTTTAATTTAAATGTAACTATCTGTTAGACTACGTTCTGATTGTATTTATTTTTTCAAATATTTTGGATTGGATAATTTTTTTATAAAAAAATTATCCAATACTGTAGAACTTTCTAAGTTTGAAAGTCCCCATTTTCCTTTTCTTAGAGAAACTTGTGTTTGGAAATCGCGTGTGATAATTACTACTGATTTCAGTTCAAAACATTTCTTTTCCTTTTAAAGGAGACATTTCCTACGAATTCAAACCACATTCCACCAAGATTTCTTTTTCAGTATTATTAAAGGCATTGAATGAAATAGTATAAAACATTGATTATTATATAAAACACTAATCACAATGTAAACTATTGCACAAAAAAGGAAACGCTTATTTCATTTCAGTCACAGGTATAATAACCTAAAGCAAATTCAAATTAATTTATCAAGGTAAAATTTATTTATATTTGATTTTCAGTAAATGTTTTAAAATGTTGAAAATGTTATAGATTTATTTTTATCCTGTTAAACGCAGTAATTTCGTACATACAAACTCAAATTATCGTGTTAACTCTTAAATTAATTAATTTTGAAAAACAAATAATAATATAATTATTTGAACATTTAGATACATACAATGAATTTAAAAAATAGAAAGAAAAAGCAAAATTTGTGCCTGTCTCTCTATGTCATAATGTAAAATCTCAAATCGATAATGGGCTATTTTATAATCATATAGTACTCTGAAGCTCTTTATCTTTTTATAATGGAAAATATTTGCTTTAAGACACATACATAATTCTTTAACAAATAACAAAATTACATTAACTATATGTGAGTTTAAAAAATCTTATAACTATTGAACATCTGTGAACCAATAGACATGTAAATATTCAACTAAGCTATATTGTGGTTAATCAATTTATAATTGCTTCTCTGAGAATTAATTAGTTATTTATATAACACTCTGTTAAGCATTTTTGAATACTTTCTTTCTTAAAAGAATAAAAACGTTGATAAGTGTCATTTTTGTATTGCCTCGATAATTCATTCTGTTTTGATGCATTAGATTTCATAATAACTATTGAATCTTAAGATTAAGTTTACATTTTTACACCAAGCATTTTTCAAGGATTAAAATTATATGATAATGTTCATCTTTGATCTAATTGTTCCTCTGTATGCTGAAAATTATGATAATCGATTAACAATGACAGGTAAATGTGATAAATTGCGGGAATGTGGCGTTAACTTAATACTATATTTAAAAATCATAAATAAATGTTACTTGTTAAACAGTATCACATTGTAGATTCTACATGTTTTTACAGCTGTGGTAGCCGAGTGATCACAATTGAGGATTCCATCATCTAGCAGGGCTCTAATACACGTTAACTTTCTAAAGGCTTAAAGTACATTCATTGCCGTCATAACATAATCGACTGGGTTCCAGGTCGGATATCATCCTCGTTACTTGATTGTTATTCAAATAATGAGGTCCGTCTCATTGCGATATCCCTCATGTTTCCTCTGAATGAGACATTAATAAACTATCGATTTATTTGCATGTTCTTAAAAATAAATCCTTCAAATACACAAATGAATAAATGTAAAATTAAAATTTTTTCTAACTGTAATGTACTGCTTTCGTTAGCATAACATATCAAATCCTTTGAATTTTTAGAAAAATTCTTGATTAGTAAAACGCAAACAATTAGTTGACATAAGACAAAATTATGACTACACATATCTTTAAGTCAGCAAGGAGCAAATCATTCATGTATCTTGGTAAACTTATTTATATAAGGAAAAAACTATTCTTATTCGTGTTTAATTGTTCTTTTATGACTAATTAAAACACATTTATTTCTTACTTTTTCATCTTTCATATAAAAAGGTTATTTTATTAGTTTTATGGATAGAAGTTAAACTTGTTAGCTTCTTATTTTTAAGTTACAATAAATTATAATTCTTTTGATGTATCAGTTAGTATAACATTGCTGAAATTCTAAGATAAATGCTCTGATCTCTGTGTGATGAAAATAAATAAACTTCAAAAATATTTTAAGAAATATAATGCACGCGTCATTCTAATTCTAAACACAATCTTCCCTTTTAGGACGTATGGTAATACAATAGTTTCCAAATGTGCAGCTCAAAAAAAAAATTAGCCCCAGTCCAAAAATAAATCGAAAAATTCACAATAATCGAATATTCTTTATTAACATAGCAATAAAAACCATTACATTTGAAAATCAATGTAAGATCAATCCCCTCTCCCAATAATTTACACTCAAAACGTGAAAAAGGCCTCCACAGGTATCTGCCGTTTTTAAGTGATTGATTAGCTTGAACTTATTCACTACTGTGCAATTTTAACTGAGTTGGCCTGATTACAGTTATGTTGTAACCTTTTATATTTATATATTAAATATGGGAGAAATTATCGCAAGTTCGACTTGCTTGCTGGTCAGGGTGCGAGGGCCCCGCTTGAGGTTGAAGGCTCTGGTGCATGGCACCGCTTAGCCCATTGGTAGGTACGCCACTGTGTTCACTAGTACTTTCTGATTCAGTTCTTGATGCAACTACTTGTAGAAATCAAATTTAATTCAGTTGAATGAACTTGCTGATGACTTTTTAAGAAAAAAAATAAAAAGTCTTCCAAATTTTGATAGAATTTAATTTTTGTTTACGATAGAATTATATTTGTAGTACAAATAAGAATATACGTAAAGTAAAATTATTCATTCAGATCTGAACCGAAAACCATTATTTTTGGCAGAACGGAAACCGGAAGAGAAACGATATATATTTTTTTATAGTTGAACTGGAACAAAAAAAATTACGGTTTGAAGTCCTGGCTCTATATGTTTAGAAATCACTTATTCAAGGTATTATTCCAAGAAAAAAAAATTAGAAAAAAAAAATAGTGTACTCTTCCAGATCTACATTTGATAAAGAATTTGATTTCTTTTAACTGAACAATATTTCGATATATGTAGAAGTCTAATTTTTTTTTCCAGGAGCTTTTTTTTCTTATTTTTAAAGTTAACATTTTTTCCCCAGAGTATAATGCGCACTCATGAATTTCGATCTTATTTTCTGTGTTCAAATAGTGCGTTATACGCCGGCTTTTACGGTAATTAATTGTTTCTATAACTGTTACGGTTATTTTATTTCAGACATATATGTTTAGTTTGTTGGGTTAACTGACAAATAATAATTTTTAAAAAAATTCTTACATTTTCGTATAATATTAGTGGTGTTTCGAAAATTTACTGAGTGCGTACTTTATACTTCCAACGCCATTGTGCTCATAAATAACGGAATAAAATGGAAAAAAAGTACAAATACATTTTAAAAACGATACCAGAACACACGTGAATATAAAGATATATATTTCTCGAAAATTAAGCCCATTTCTGGATATTTTAAAATAAACTTTAAATTACTACTATATATATATATATATTCATATATATATATATAAGAATGAAAGAATGAAAATGTTGGAAAAAGAAATTTTTCTAAATGATTTCGTTAAATGTTTTCTGCTACGTATTATACTTTCTTGATTATCTCTAATTGTAACTATAAGAAAGTCAATAATTAGTGTGTGAAAATTCTTGTAAAATAATATGCAAAATCTAAATAAGTTTTTGGAAATTATAATTTAATGGCTAATTTTTATTTTTGCTCGAAAACGTATTATTTTATGTCATATTTTCGTATTAATTTTCGAGCAGTAGCTTTACAGGAGGAAACATACTTTAGGAAAGGAAAAATTGATGTGCTTTGAGTGACACAACATCGATCAGTAAATACTTCTTAAGATGAATCCAAATTCCATTAATGACTATATCTTCATTATACTTGCCTGTTATAAAAACAAACTATTCTCTATAACAAACCCCTGATGAAGGGATTCAAGTGGTACTCTATTTCAGGACTTTTGATTTAAACCCTGAATGAAGATTTGTATGTGTGAGCATGTTAGAAGAGGAAACCTCTAAAATAATTGCAAAAATTGAGAATTATGTGAATAAATGTGTCGATGATAACTTGAACGAATAATATGGATGTGATGTGGAAGTTAGAACAGTGAGGTGTTTCTTATACAATAGCCACGAATCACTTTATTTATAGTATTTTACTAAAGATAGAAAATAAAAATTTATGTATAAGTTTATTTATATAGTTAAGTTTATAATAGCTAAAACTTTTGCAGTAAATTTAATTCTAAAATTTAAAAGGAAACAGAGTATTAGACGAATTTTTTTATAAATGTGAATAAATGACGATCGTCTTGGCGTGATCGATAAAGTACTGGCGTTCGGATCGGAATGCCCGGTTCGAATCTATACCTATTGGTGAACTGAAGTAAAAAACGCAACTTTCTGAACTGTAATGGCGCCATCTACCAAAAAAGTAAATAAATGAAAAATTTGAAAATATCGGGAGAGTGAAAAAAAAATAATAAATAAGAGAAGAAAATATAAATAAAAATAAATCACATACTCTCTCCGAAACAAACGATAGATCATCTTTAATCTCATCTACAAAAAAATAAATTAAAGAGAATAAAATTAAATAAAAAACATGCCTGTAAAATTCAAACGGGGGAAAATATCCACCTCAAGAACGAATTCATTTACCGTTTTTTAAAATGTACATCGCTATTATACCTACAAGATATCACAACAAAAAACAAATCACAATAAATATATATTATGTAAAAAATATAAGAACGAATTCAATTTTCATTAATATTATAAAAAAACAAATTTTTTATTTATAAGTGACTTCTTTTTTTCTTACATAAGGATAAAACTCGAAACATGTAATTCATTTTCAAAGTATTATTAATCACAGTAAATGGATTATTAAAAATTATATAACAATTTTTTTTTATTTGTAATTGAGTTCCTCATTTACTAAGCTCAAATATATATTTCTTCTACAAAATTGAATCCATTAAAAATATTTTGATTTACGTGAATAAAAAAAAAAGAACCGATTGTTATTTTTACAGTGAAAATTTCATACGCAAGGGAATTTAGCTATTATACTCAAGACACGGAAGAAAAAACTGCCTGAAAAACAATCTCCCAAATGGGACAGTTTTTTTTTTTTATGTTTCAATGAACCACTACGGCATAGAAAAATGCTATAACGCCAAACCAGGCAATCCAGAATAATGACGTCATTGCACATCTACCAATGACAAGCAACCTCATTTTTCCTTTGACCGTGCCGAAGAGGAATGCCCGAGGTGTGAGGAACTCAAAAGTGCTGGTACTCAAATGAATGTTATGGATTGTACTATATGAAGACTCTCTTGCAAAGTGGAACCTAAATTTAAAATTATCGTATTTGATTTTCTATTAATATTTTGGATACTTTTGAAAAATCATGAACTGTCCGTCAGAGTAACATAATTTTCTGTTTCTTCTAACTCAATTTTGTAACGCAGTTCATATAGCTATAGCTTCAGCAGTGAAAATTGAATTCATCTCTTTCAGTAAGAAATTCTGTCGGACGTTTTTCTTGGGAATCAAGATTCCTCTTGATGTTTCATTTGTAGTTTTTGAACCATCTGTTGCTTTAAGAATACTGTTATTAAAATTTGTCGGGATATAATCTCAATAAACATATTTTGCACTATATCTGGAAGCTCTTTGTTCAAGGCAGTTCATACGTATAGATGTTTATTTTATGACTTTTATGCTTCGGTGGAAGCGGGATCTAATGAATATCTACTTTAGAAATATAAAGTTCTTGGATGAGTGAGTGGTGAATATTTAAGTCACACTGTTCAGATACACGAGGGCTTTAGGCAACGGACCTCGTAATTTTGAACCATGGTCAACGGACGAGGACGGCACCTGAGCTGACACCACTCTTCTAACTACCACACCATACGAACGGGAGGACGTTTGAGCTCTCGACAGATTAACGTGCATCGTTCCCTTACACACAGAGTTCTTGGAGGATGTTCATTGTTTTTTTGAAAAAGGCTGATTTCTTTTTTTTCTATATTTATAGAAAATTTCATGAATATCCTAAAATAACCTTGCATTCGGAGACCAGTTCTTTAAGGCTAGTTGCTTAGTTAAATACTTTTGACAAAAGAAGTTATGACGATTATAAATATCACTATTCATAGACTCAGCTCTAAATAAATCTACCGGAGTGTTTCTTGGGAGAGCTAGGGCTAATCGTAAGGCAGCATTATATATCGATGCTACATTTAGGCCCACCCACCATTAGACTCTTGGAGTTTGAAAACACGTTACCCGGTCTGAGGAGTGTCGTTTCAGTTCAGTTCAGTACAGTGATATCACTGTAATAGTGGAGAACTTGGCCAACGTCTTATGCTCCGATAAAATTTTGATTAGTTTTTAACCTAAGTTGTAACGTACAACTCGTGATTGCATTGTCCATCAGTAGTTTTAATTATCGCCTTGTGCTTCAACTGAGATTGATGAAAGTCGAGTATTGAAAAACTATTAGCTGGAATTTTAGAATCTATTGGTTGATGTCAAAAATTTTTCAACTTTTTGAACATGCTCTATTGTTTTACATTTCGCTATTGAGGAATAAGACCATTTTCCGTGGTTGGAGATAAAATTTTTCAAAATTTCACGCTGCGATTTGTATTTGATACAGTTGAATATAAAATGTTTCCTAGTTTCTGGTACTTGACAATCTGCATACAAAGGAGAATCTGTTTGCTTAAAAAGGAAATATATATCATTTAATGGCAATTTTTTAGCTCGCAACTTATTGATTAAAACTTCTGTATTTCTATTTTTTGCTGCCTGTCTATTCCATTTTTCAAGATGAGAAATATATCCATTTTTTCAAGATGAGAAATGTAAAAATAATTTTTATGTCTTTTGCTCTTTTTCCATATTTCTTCACTTTTATTTTTGTATTGTTTTTTGAAATGTGTATGTAGATCTTCCCAAGTTATCGAAGAAATAACATTCCACGGCTCTCTCTGGAGAGGCTTTAGCTCAGTGCTTCTCAAACTTTCAACATTCGCGACCCACTATTCAATCATAATTTTCATCGCATCCCCCTTCGTACAATAACAATGTATTGAATTTAATAATAATAAACTTTGACACTTAAGTTATAGTGTGTGTGACTTTAACTTTTTAAGTGCCCCTTTCGTATATAAGCGTCTCGCTAAGCTAGTGTGTTAATTACCCCGGACGTATATATACGTCTTTTCGAAGTACGATCTTTCTGTGCACTGCTATCCATGAAATTATTTCAAAGGCTTTGGAATTGAATAAAATGACTGACATATATTGTTTGCGAAGGATTAACTTATTTCAGAGAATTTGCTTATTTTTATTCCTTTTCTTCCCTCCCCTCTCCCAATCCACCACATATGCGGGTTTTTGTAGGAAATGGTGGCATTGGGGAGCGAATCACGTAACTTTTAATTGGTAGTTAAGAGAATAATTATAAATCGCACAAATCAGTGGCGTAACGGAGAATATTGGCCCCCCTCCCTCTACAAAACCAGGATTTGAGCCTTAAGCTCAAATACGTACAGGACGTCAGTCAAGCCTCGGGCCTTCTAGAATCATTGCCCCCGCAATGAGGGGGTTTCGGGAGTATACGTTACGCCACTGGTACAAATCATCAAGATACACGTTCAATTTTGTGTATAGTTTTATATATGACAAGCCCATGAAAAGTCTCTAGTATTTATTAAACTTGCTCTTAACTTAGTATTGATAAATTATCAAATACATTGAGCAGTACTGATACAATTATAAGTGTATTTTACTACATCAGAATGTATTGTGTTTGTTTACTTTCAGTAAATTAACAATTCTTTTAAATTATCTTTTGTTTTCGACTTTTGAATACCCCCCTTGTAGGGTTATCACGCACCCTTAAGGGCGCCCCACAGTTTGAGAAACGCTGATTTAGCTATTTTATCAACTTCTTCATTAATCCCTATTCCCTTGTGAGCTTGTACCCAAATGAATGTAATTGATTGAGCTAATTTGGAGGCACTCATGTAAAGTTGAACTTAAATTTAATATTATCGTATTCGATTTTTTCTATTAATATTTTGTATACCTTTTAGAGCTGATAAGCTGTCCGTCAGGATGATATAGTTTCCTGTTTCAGAAAATCAATTTTTTAACGCAGTCCATATCTCTATAGCTTCAGCTGTGAAAATTGAAATAATTTCTTTCAGTATGAAATTTTGTCGAACTTTTTTCTTGGGGATCAAAATTCCTATTGATGTTTGATTAGTATTTTTTGAACCATCTGTTGCTATTATAATATTGTTATTAAAGTTTGGCTGAAAGTAATCATTAAACACATTTTGTACTATGACATCTGGAAGATCCTTGTTTTGAAATGGTAGTTCATGAGTATAGATGTTTATTTTGCGATTTTCGTAGATTGGAGGAGAAGGGATCAATTGAAGAATATCTACTTTAGAGATATATAATTCTTGGAGCAGGTTGATCGTCTTTTGAAAAATACTGATCTCTTTTTCTCTATATTTATAAAAAATACTATTTATATTCCAAAATAACCTTGCGTTCGGTGACTAGTCTTTTAATGATATTTGCTTGGTTATAAATTTTTGGCAATAGAAATTATGGCGAGTATTAATACTTCCATTCATAGACTCTGCTCTTAATAAATCTAACGGGGTGTTTCTTGAGAGACCTAGGGCTAAACGTAAGGCAGCATTGTAAATCGGTTCTAGTTTTTGTCTGTTGCTATTGCTAGAAAAGGAAATAAGTTGGCTTCCATAGCCAAAGCTAGAACGGATTGTGGCATTAATAATATTTAAAAGATGATCAGATCTTGTTCCTATTTTCGGAGAAGATAAGGCTTTAATGGCATTTAAATATTTGAATCCTTTTTGACGTAGGTAATTAATGATTTTTCCAGGTTATATTGGGGCCGAAGATTATACCCAGGATTTTAAGGCTCTTCACTTCAGGAATAGGTTTGTCGCATATTTTAACTAATGGAGGTATTGTGCTTCTTTTTCTGGAGAGGTGGACAATTTCCATTTTTCACACCAAACTGAAATTTTATTTAAAGATTCTTGCATTTCGCCTATTGTTTTGTTCCAATTTGTACCGCTATTGTATAAGAATATGTCATCTGCATAAACCAGAAGATGGCTGTCGTGTTGAATTTCAAAAATATCTGCCATATAAATCATAAAAAGGAAATGACTTAAGATACAACCCTGGTGTACACCATAATTATTTTTATCGATTTTTGAAAAAATGTTCCTCCATTTAATTTGAATTGTTCTCTGATGTAAGAAGTTTTGTATCCATCATAGCAATCTACCAGAGTATCCAACTTTGTTTAATTTAGAAACAAGGCCATTTGACCACACTGAATCACATGCTGCTTTAATATCTAACTCTACCAAAATAAAATATTCTTTGCGTTCCCTAGCCAGTATATTGTCGTGGCCGCGGTAGCCGAGTGGTATAGGTATCGGACCGTGGCTTGCTTTGTTACGGGTTCGAGCCCAGTACCACTAAAGACCCGCCGTGTAGGGCAGCGATGCACGTTAAATCTGTCGAGAGCTGAAACGTCCTCCCGTTGGTGTGGTGTGGTAGTTAGGAGAGGAGGGTGCCAGCTCAGGTGTCGTCCACGTCACTTGACCATGGTTCAAAATTACGTGGTCCGTCGCCAAAAGCCCTCGTGTAGCTGAACAGTGCGACGTTAATATTCAATCAATCAATCAAGTCAGTATATTGTCATGTTGTAATTGAAGTAATGTATTAATGCTGTTTCTGTGAGGGTAAAAACCATGATGATTAACATGAAAAATTTTGTTTTGAAAACTGAAATCTAACATTCTATGCAGAATCATTCTTTCTAATAATTTGGCAATTACTGAAGTAAGAGATATAGGACGGTATGACGAAACTTCCTTGGGATTTTTGTGAGATTTTATGAAAGGTAGAATAATTGCGTGAGTCCAATCTTTTGGAATTTGACTTGAAGACCAACTGTCATTAAAGAATTTCAGAAGGAGATTTATTGCTTTGATGGGGAGATGGTTTATTGTTTGGAGAGAAATTTTATTATGCCCTGGACTGCTGTTCTTTTGATGAGATATTGCTATTTCTAATTCTTTTAAAGAAAAAAGTTTATTAATATCTTGGTTATTGTCCGGAATAGAGATATTTGGAATACTATCGCTGTTTTGTTTTGCGTAATATTGTAAAAAACAGTCTGCTTGGGATTGTTCGTTTGTTAATATGGTTCCGTTATTTTCAATAATATTAAATGAAGAATAGTTAGGATTTGTTCCATTTTTGATTATTCGGATTATTTTAAAAAGAACTTTAGGAGAAGATATTTTTTCACATGTCTTGTGCCAAAAGTTTTCTTTACAGGCTTTGATTGTTCGCTTAAGTTTTGCGCTTACTTCTTTGTATTTTATCCAGTCTTTAAAGTTTTTCCTTGCTTTATTAAGGAGTTTTCTTTTCTTTTTTTTGCTCTTAAATGCTCGCATGCTGCTGTCCACCATGGAGCTCTTGCACTGATCTGTTTTTTTTCTGATTCTTGAGATAAGATTTGAGCTTTTTTAATTTCTTCTATAATATCTATATTTATGTTTTCATTTAAATTTAAATTTTGTTGAAGAATATTGATAAATTTGTTCCAATTTGTTTTTTGTTTAAAATTATAAGTCGCTGAGCTATTTGTTCTTTTGTAATTAACAATTATAGGGAAGTGGTCACTTCCAAAATTATCGGTATTTGTGGACCAGGATATATATAAATCATAATTTAAATCTATAGATGCTAAAGAAAGATCTATAGAGAGATGTAGAAATTCCTGATGAATGGAGATAAGTTGGACTTTTATCGTTTAATAATATTAAGTCACACACACACAATTTTCAATGATCCAGTCAAAAATCTTTTTTCCCAGGAGCACTGGAATTTTTTGATCCCCATATTTCATGAGATGCGTTGAAATCTCCCAATATCAAACTGATTATCAATATATGATGCTATTTTAGATAAATTGATGACTTTAAAGTTACCCGATGGGATGTATATATTAAAAATTGTGATAGGAACTGAATCTATCTGAACTCGGACTATTAAAATTTCTAAGTCTTCACTAATTTCTGAGAATATTTTTATTGCGCTAATATCTTTATTTAAAACTATTATTAACCCTCCTCCTCTTTTGATTTCCCTATCAATTCGGAATATATTCTTATTAGGCATTGTGAAAATATCATTCGGATGTAACCAAGTTACTTGAATTATTAAAATGCTTGCTTTTTGAAAAATTGGCGCGAAAAGAATATCTGACCTCTTGTTTTTAATTTCACGTGCATTCCATTGGATTATATTCATGATTTAAAACGAAAAAAAAAGGTGTGATACTACGAATTAGTTTAAATATTCAAAAAAGAAAGTAGTTTAAAATATTGAGTTTTTAGCGAGAATATAAGAAAATTTGATTTATTATGTTTCTTTATTTTTTCTACTACACTTTCTAATGTATTTCCTCTCTGTTCTGATATTTTCTTGAATCTTTTTGCTTTTTCATTGTTTTCTATTTATTAGAAAATCATCTTTTGGAATTGTTATATTGGATGCAAGTTTTTCAAGGTGAATTCCATGGTATTCATTAAAGAAGAAAAGCTCAAATTTATTTGTGCTACCACGGTTTTCAGTTCTGTCGTGAAGCGTTGTACTATTTGTTCTAATTTCTTTTCAAATATGTTATTGTTTTCTTCAAATTTCAATTCTAATTTCGCAAACTTTTTTTCGAGATTTTCTGTCTTCTCTGTTTGATCATTATACGTTTTGGCCGAGTATGGTGATTTTTTTCTCTTTGGAATTTCTCAACTGCTTCGTTTCTCGAGATTTGTTGCTGTACTTTAATTTTTAAGATTTCAACTTCCTCTTGAAATCTTTTGCAACCTTTATCGTTATCTTCATGCTCTTCACCACAAGAGCTACATTTTTTTTTTATTTCTTTACATTCGTTTTCAGAGTGGTTTAGTGAGCAAATTCGGCATTTTATTGAAATTCTACAAAATTCTTCAATGTGTCCAAATTTCCAACAGTTTGTGCATTGCCTAGGTTTTTCAAAGTAAAGATTAGTTTTAAACATTTCAAATCCTATTGGAACTCTTTCGGGAATACTGCATCCAATTTAGGTAACTTTAATTGTTTTGATTGGTTTAAATCCAGATTTTTTTTTTTTTTTTTGGTAAAACGTTGAATATCAAAAATTGCATAATTCTTATTTTCTAATTCCGATTTTATGTCGTCTATTGTATATTCTGCGTCTATTCCTTGTTATATTTAACTACTGGTTAGGCCAATAAAGGATAATCTTGTACTTATTTTTACACCATTAATTTCTTTAATTTTTAAAGCTTCTTTGGCGGTCTCGCAATTATTTGTTTTAATTATGATCTGGCCGTTTCTTGTTTTGCTTATACTCAGAATACTTTTTTTAATTGTGAACGCTTTCATTATACTTTTTTTTAATTTAAGAGTAGTCGGTAAAAACTATACCGACAATTTTAAATTGAGCCATTTTAGGAACCTGTTTCTCAAAAATTGTTGAATATAAAAACTTCAAATTTTTTTTGGCTGTATAATAATTAGGCTTTTTTATTTAAATAACAGTAAAATGTTTCAAATATATTGTTTACTTTTTAACGATAACTGCTTCTGAGCAAAATATTTTGAGAAAATCTCCAAGAAAGTAGCTCTATTATATATAGTTACATATTATTTATGTTTAGTAAAAATTGCAAGTATATTGATTTTTTTGATTCTTTGAAAAAGGTACACGCAGTTTGAAAACAATCATTCTGAGATAATTGCATTTTAAGTGTAAAAAGGCACTTAATTACAAAAATAATGAATTACAACATGCATTTGCCCTATTTTATTAAACATTAGTATATTTTTAATTTTTTAAACATAAAATAGGAAACAAAAAAGCCTTAAAATGTTCAGAAAATACATATATAGTAATTTTCAGTTTTTGTTCAACGAGATCTTTTTAGCATTTTGCATCAATTTTCACAAATTATGTGACAATCTGTGAAGAATTTTTAGCTTCAATGCATTACAAATGTCAAATTTGACCTTATAACATTATAAATATATAGTAAACATGTATCAATATGTTAAAGTCATGATTTGGGAATATGTGATTTTTTACGACGTTAGAAAAATTTAACTATGGGTTTGTAACTTTCCATGCAAACACAATTTCTAAAAGTTTCAAAATTCCAAAATTTTCTCTAAACTGTACAAAAGATTTTAAAAAAGTCAAAAATAAAATTGTTTTTATGTTTTTAAACATGAAATTTGTGTATTTTTAAGCATGCAACAAGCTTCTCGCAACGACAAAAAGCATTACATATCCGAGTTATAATTAGTTAGCTATTATTGAAAAACCTTTGAATATTAATGCTTAAAAACTTGTCTAAACAATAAACAATAATATTTGCAATTAAGTGAAATGTTTAAAATATATTGTTTAGTTTTCTCAAAAACATGTAACATAAAAATATCACTCTGAATTTTTAAAAAATTGACATTTTTTGTCACGATATATGGACTCCAGTCAAATATTTTGGGAAACTCCTCAAAACTCACAGGAATATATCTAGTTACATATTAGTAACACGAGGGAAAAAATGTTATGTACATTTATACCTTATATTCTGAGAAAAAGATGAATACAGTTTTAAAAACATCATTTTTATTAAAAAATGAATTTTTACTATAAAGTGCCATTTTATAACAAAAATCATGAATTGCAGCATGTATTTGTCCCATTTTATTAAACATTAGCATCTTTGAAATTTATTTTGCATAAAATAGTAAACAAAAAAGTCTTAAATTGCCCAAAACAGCATTTTTCAGTTTTTTTTAACGAGAAAACATCAAAATTTTCTCAAATACTGAATCAATTTTTTAAACAATTTGTAGCTTTCATACATTACAGATATCAAATTTGAACAGAAAGCATCATAAATATAATGTAAAAATATATCAATATGGTTTTGGTGGGAATTTGAGATGGTATTAGAAAATACCTGATTATACGACGTTTCTTAAGTTTTCGTTAGGTTTTCGTAACATTATCATTAGGTCTTGTTGTTGCAGACAGTTTCTAAGTTTAAAACTTTAAAAGTTACTTTAAACTGTACAAATAATTTCTAAAACAGACAAAACAAACCTGTTTCTATGTTCTTAAACATGAAATTTATGTATATTTATGTATGTAACAAGCTTCTCGCAAAGACAACAAACATGCCATTTAATGTATTATCTCATACCTTTTTCTCAGAAACTATTTAAACATAAAGACTCAAATTTTTATGTATATTAATTAGACATTATATTTATACTGAAGTGAATTTTTTTAAATAAAATAATTAGTTTTTTCAAAGACAAACTTTTAGTTCACTGAACAATTATTATTATGAACTAGCTGTACCCGGCGCGCGTAGCTACGCAAACAACTGAAATAAATTTAAGAAAAATAATTTTAAAGGAAAATCAGCACACAAATATTCAATTCATTCAAAGCCGTTTAGAAAAAATTGTGTGATTACAAAGTTCAGTTTCAATTAGATGTTTATTAAAGTGCTGTGGGATACAAAATATTTCTTGTTTTTCTATCTGGTGTGTAGACGAATAAATCAGAAGGTTTTCCGACACGTGAGCAAGCCACATAGAGCTGTCCATGTGAGAAGCATGGATTCTCCAAATTTAATCCACACACTTGTAACGATTGTCCTTGTGCTTTGTTAATAGTCATTGCGAAAGCGAGTCGTACCGGGAACTGTAAACGTTTGAATTCGAATGGCATATCTGTCGGGATCATTGGGATACGTGGCAACAGGACGTCTTCACCTTTGAATTTTCCAGTCAAAATTGTTGCCTCGATAACATTGTTCATCATTTTCTTGACTGAGAGTCTGGTTCCGTTGCAAAGTCGTGGTGGATTTATGTTTCGAAGAAGTATGATGGGTACGCCAATTTTCAATGTAAGAACGTGTGGTGGCATGCCTGGCAAATCAAGCGAATTCAAGAATTCAGTTGGATAGTTGACAACCTCATCTTGATTCTCCACAGTATCGATGGACTTATATGTTGTCGTTTCACTGGGTATTCCATGCTGAATGGTGAAGTTGATGGTATTGACATCGATGTTTTTGGCTGCTAATATAGCACGCGTACTGAGCCACTGATGGTTTTTGTAGTTTTGTGCAATGTTTGGGAAAACTTTTTGCACCAATTCGTCGATGCTTTCTGTGATCTTACAGAAGTTTGCTGGCAGGGTGATACATTGTGTAGATTCATCAATTTCCATTCGCCCATTTCCAATATCCATTAATTGTTTTGCAATATTTCCAGCCGATGCATCCCGTTGTAGTTGTACACGCATGTTAGTTTTCAAAGTCAATTTCTGTAAATGACGCCATAGAACTGATGATTTAAGACATGCATGAAGTTCATCAGCGGGTGTTGATCGTGGTATAATGGGCAGTGTTTGTCGAAAATCACCAGACAATAAAATGAGTGCGCCACCGAAGATCCGTCTGTTTCCTCTGAAATCTCGCAGTGTACGATCAAGCGCTTCCAATGCTTTCTTGTGAGACATTTTACATTCGTCCCATATGATAATTTGACACGTTTGGAGTACTTTTCCCATTCCAGAGTTTTTGCTGATGTTGCATGTTGGTGCCTCAGTGTTTTGCAAATTCAACGGCAGTTTCAATGCTGAATGCGTTGTTCGGCCACCATCCAAAAGAGTTGCAGCAATTCCAGATGATGCAATAGCCAGTGCAATATTATTTTGTCATCGTATGGTTGCCAAAATTAGTGAAAGAAGAAAAGTATTGCCTGTAACACCGGCCGCATCTATGAAAAACAGTCCACCGCTTTGTTCTGTGATTGAACGCATAATTCTGTCATACGCAATGCGTTGTTCTAGAATCAACTGCGGAAGATTTGTCCTAACGAATGTCCCCAGTTCGTCAGAATCATAGTGTGTTTCTCGTTGCAAATCACGATCAAAAAGGTTGTTTGATGGTCGGTTTGAAGCAGGCATTCCCAGTTGCACCAGTGCCTTGTTAGCGATTGTCAAACATATGTCTTCAATCAAAATCAATGCTTCATTAAACACGTTTGGTGTGAATTGAATGTCCGGATTTTGATTCGCAGCGTGCAAACGATGTAGATATCTTCACTCATGTAGTCCTTGTATTTTCCCTAAAGATCTTTTGGATTAGATGGGAAGCAGGTTGTTAATATTATGGCAAATAGCATGCGTATTTGCTGTTGTCGAGCAGTATTCGATGCATCAGCTAGTGCAGTGTCCCAATGTGCATCATTCTCAAGAAGATTTAGTTCTTGGCAAGCTTGGCGATAAGAGTAGCGCACAGAGCTGACCGTTGACTGTCCTTAAATCTTGGAAGGATATTGGTCCACGTATATTGATCAACAGCAATCTTAGAAGCATTCTGTATTATTCGGATGAACAGTGTACAGACGACCCAATGCATCACTGGAATATAAATTGGTATGTCCTTCAACTGCTTTACCTTGTTTGCGACGTTGAAACTTTTTAGTCGATGCATTCCACGTGTAGAATTTCGGTACTTCAGAATAAAACAAAGTTTTAGCAAAAGGATCATCTTGGCACAATGAGTAAAACGCAGTTAAAGTTGTTACCGGTGGAACCAGTGCTCTTGCACGTACATTATCTGCTGTAAAGTACACGCGCTGTTCATTCTCGAGATGCACCGCCAAGTGTACTACTGTTGGATGTTGTTCATGGATTGGAAATGATAAGATGCGCCATACTGCTTCATTGCTGCTTATGTAGCATCCAAGTTGGTATTGGTTGATTTCATCGAGCGGTGCAGCTACATTCCCTACTCCGAAGACTGCCATGTCGCTTCGTTTGGTGACATATTTGCAAATGTATTTGATCGACTTCACTGAATTGCAATACTCAACATTAATGTGTGCTTCGAAGGTCTTTGAAAGCAGTGGTGAATATGGCACAATCCAACGATTATCTACTTAAATATCAATGTTTCGTACTTTCAGAACGATGGATTTTCCACCATCCTCAACTGATCGTCGACGATACAGTGGATATCCGTTATTGCCAGTGGGCCGCGGTAGCCGAGTGGTATAGGTATCGGACCGTGGCTTGCTTTGTCACGGGTTCGAGCCCAGTACCACTAAAGACCCGCCGTGTAGGGCAGCGATGCACGTTAAATCTGTCGAGAGCTGAAACGTCCTCCCGTTGGTGTGGTGTGGTAGTTAGGAGAGGGGGGTGCCAGCTCAGGTGTCGTCCACGTCACTTGACCATGGTTCAAAATTACGTGGTCCGTCGCCAAAAGCCCTCGTGTAGCTGAATAGTGCGACGTTAATATTCAATCAATCAATCAATCAGTCATTGCCAGTGATAGTATCAGAAACCAATTTTCTTGGGTATCGTTTCGTGCATTTCCCATCAGACATGCATGGTGAATTATTGTTGAATGCGCCACTTGGGCCATGGATCATATTTTTGGTGACGACGTCGAATAAGTTTGGATCAATGTGCTTATCTGGTATTTCTGCTGAGATGATTTGATCTGGCGTAATTTTGTTGATTAACCAAACCAAAATATGTGCATGTGGCAATCCTCTTTTCTGCCATTCAATGGAATACATCCAGCAGCGTGTCTCTCCAAAAACATGATGCTTGATAATAAAATCCATCAAACATTTCAATTTTTGTTTAAATACGCGTGCGGTAATGTCATGGCGGTCCAAAGATGATTGTCCAACTAATAGAAGTTCTTTAATTTCATTCCATGTTGGATTGCATGTAAAGGTGACGACCAAATCTGGACGACCATATGCGCGAACGTACGTCATCGCATCTTGTGGGTATTCATGCATGTGTCGTGGACTCCCCGTGAATGTAGACGGTAATATGGCCATTCTTCCCAATTCGTTAGGATTGACGTTACCATCATTAACGATTGCGTCTCGTAAATGGATGTACTATTCAGAACGCAACTCGGTTTGATTCAATCGCATATATAATAGCCGTTCGGTTTCAATCTTCGCGTACATGTCGACGATATATTGATGGAACAATTATCTACATATCAGAATGTGGTTCTCAGCGTTTTGACGAATCATCAGTCGATACGAATAACAATTCATGGCACTGACTTTCTTATTCGTTCCGTCACCCGTTTGTGGATTTATCATTTTGATGTTAAAATGATATCCATCATCTCGCCAAAACAGAATCGGATACTGCAATCCGTCGTATGAGCGATGAGTTTCGGAGACTCGCTGAATGTCACCACTTCTGCGATGAAGAATTATGTCGCGCGATTCAAATTCTTCGCCAACTATAACGATCGCCACTTCATCGATTGTTGGTGCATTTAACTGTCTCTCGTGTTGGCCAACGGGTCTTTTGTCTGCTCGAATCACAACTGCATAGTCATAGGCTGGCATTCGTTGAATGGCGGTTTTAAACAACCGAACTAATTCATTGTGTTGATCGAAAAGGCCTTGTAACGCACCCACAATTTCTCGTCTAGTGCCCGCATTATAATGACATCGTTGTTCAATTTGTTCATCACTGTTTGCCATAAAATAAATTTGAAGGAACTTGTGATCTGCGTCCGGCAATGGTAGAAGCGATCCGGCATGATGATAAATTTACCCTTGGACTCTGAATGTCGGCATGTAATTTTCGCGCACGATGTTCGTTGCACCGAATGATGTCATTTGGAAGCATGAATTGTACTTGCGGATGTTTTCCAAGAAATGCCTCGACACACGTGTAACACCAGATAGAAACGTTGACAGTGGTTCGGGTGGTGAATGTAATTCTGGTAGCTTAACTTTTCCACTGGCGCAGCACATTCTACGCGTTTCATTTTTAAATTTGAATGCACTACAATACATTCAAATTTTATCCATTTTTCCAATGACGACATTTGTGGATGAAGACTGTAATCATTATTACTGTCATAATGGAATGCACTAAGATTCAAATCAGCGTGCAGTGTTCGTCTTGATCGAGCAGTGCTTATTCGAACATTTTGCAGCCTTCTTTCCCATAATTCAGTTGTCTCAGAAGAACGGATCTGATTAGTACGTATTCGATCAGTTTCTAATCTTACTTCTCGTTGGTCAGACGATTCAGACGAACGGGTCTTAGTGGCGTGTACTTGAAGATTTTCCAGCCTTAATGCTCGTTGCTCGTCTGATTCTGAGGCTCGTAATGCTCTTCTCTTTCGTGCTTGAGGTGTAGATCGGCCAATTGCTCGTCGCTTTGGAGGCATAATTATACAGGAACTACGTGATGCTTTTGAATTTATAAAACGTCGCAAAGTCGCAGATGGTATAAGATGCTAATAAGAAAAAAAAAAACCGCACAGCAAATGCGTTCGGAATGTCAATCAGCAGTCAAATCCTTCACATACACATTCGATGATCTTCGTAAATTCACTGTAGAAAATGAATATAATCAGCTCACGGAAACTACAAATATTCAATCCGATTGAAGTATTTATCTAAATTAATTCAGCTTACGATGAAATGCACAAAATTATTCGAAAAACTCTCCCAAATATAAAAATACGCACAATATTGTCTGTTTAATGTAAGCTAGATATGAATTTCACAACCTACACAAATTCTTATGTCACTCTCGACTCGAAATGTCATCTATCGTTCGCTTCATTTGTTTCAATTCATATCAGCACGAACTGTAACGACAATATATGAAATTCATTAGAATGACATCTTCACATAATTAAATACATAGTTTACGATTATAGAAAAGACATACAGGTAAACAATCATTTTTATAGAGACAGAGAAGAGAAGGGAATAAGAGATAGAGGAGAAGAAAAAGAGAATAGAGAAAGAGAGAGAGAGAGAAGAGAAGAGATAGAGAAGAAGAGAAAGAGAAGAGAAGAAGAGAAAGAGAAGAGAAGAGAAGAAAAGAAAGTTTATAGTTTTATTTTACTTATCGCACCAAAAATATATTTTGAGAACTTTTATTTATACGAATTCGTATAGATATCTATTAAAATCAGTATTGAACTTGATACATGGAAGTGCCATCTGGTGGTAACTTCCATTAATACGAATATCATATTCGTTTCCTCTGTGTAAAAATACATGGTCATAATGATTTTCATGACAATCGGTTGAACGGGGCAGAAGTTGCTACTCTGCAGCGCCACCTGGTGGCGAGTGGCATCAATGAGCATATTATACAAACCTTCTCCGTGGAAAAATTCATATATATACCAATTTTCATAAGAATCGGTACAGTAGTTTTTGAGTTCATCGATGACATACAGACAAACATTCATTTTATATATATAGATTTATTAAAAGTTGTAATTTTTTTGTTCTGATAACTGCTTTATATTTAAATGTTTTAAGAATATTTCAAAAATGTCACTTCAGTATACACAATTGCATTTAAGAAACATACACACAGTAAATTTACACAATTTTAAAAATATAAATTTTAAACACGCATACAATAAATTTACACAATTTTAAAAAAATAAGTTTTTGAATACAGAAATTTTTATAAAAAAAATCTTACTTTTGTATTAAATTTAATCCAAATTTTTCTTAAATATCACATAATTGTAACTTCAAGTATTTTTAAAATATTTTTAGCGTTTTTCTAAGTCTTTTAAAGTTTTAATTAGTTATTATTACTAATTATTTAAACTAAATTTAAAGTGAAGAACAGGTTTAAATTTAGGTAAAATCACTAAATATTAAATATACCATTCAAATTAAAACACATGCTTTGAAATTTGGCACAAAAATTTTTTGCATGTCAAACACAGTTAAATTTACAGTTACTATACAGGTATCTAATGCGTATTAATAAAAATAAATCGAGACTGCAACTTTGCTTCAGATTTAAAAAGACACACACAATGTTTACATTTCTATCTGTCAAATGGGCGTGGTTCATAAGCTGATTATTTTTTTAAAATCATTTTAAAGTACTTCTAATTCATATAATGGCTTGTATGTTATATCAATGGAAAGCTCCTGATTAGAGGGGTTTATAGAAATATCAAAATCTCAAAATCGATTTTTAAAAGGGGTCTACCCTTCTGACTGGACTTAAGTGGATTACCACTCTGAAAGTTTTTTTCTGATTTTAAGAAAATTATAATATTTGGACTCGTATTTAAATTTTGTCTTTCCGCAAACTTGGTCAATAATTCTATATCTGTTAAATTACATCTATATTTATTTAATGAAAAATCAGAGTTTGTATTTTCCACCTCCATATTATTATCTGAATGAGGGTAGTCACCCATTTTGTCTTCTCTACTCCAACA
The DNA here is from genome assembly GCA_019973935.1 of Trichonephila clavipes. Lineage (NCBI taxonomy): Eukaryota > Metazoa > Arthropoda > Arachnida > Araneae > Nephilidae > Trichonephila > Trichonephila clavipes. The sequence continues at coordinate 1,677,399 of BMAU01014849.1, forward strand.
CTCAAATTTGTATTTATACACTATCTTGTGTAAATACTAAAATTAAAAGCTCTTATATCCGAAGATAGAATAACAGTTATATGAAATAAATTTCAATACAAAACAAAAAATTCAAAACGATCTCACCGTCTCGAATCCGCTGGAAAAGTCAAAATTATTCAATACTTTTAGCGCACTCTAAAAGTGTCGCTTCCAATTGTATCGAGTGAAAGGACGTACACGGTTATGGAGAAAACATGAGTACACGTCAAATTGGGTTTTCAATCTGGTGGAACCTCTATGATGGAATAGGTCATGTAGAATTGGTATCGTATGTGAACCCTAATACGTCTAGAGGCGAATTTGGACAAGATGTTACTGTCACCGCCTTCTTCATAGTCTGATTAGCTGATTCCGAGGTTTCTGTAACTGTAAGATTGCGATTCGAACAAAACAAAATATTAGGAATTGTCGACATGATACAAAGGGGATAATATAGTCTTTGTTGCTCTATATCCCATGATACACAACATAAAAAATGATCAGAGATTCAAATAATCACTTAATCGTTCATTAATGTTCGGTTAACACAAAGTAGGTAGGGAAGATTAATTTATCTGTATAATCAAAATACATTTATATCTTATTCGCATAAGGATTGCTGGCTCTTCAACACTTATACTTCTCATCATAGCTGACGAATTGTATCCAAACCCAAATGAAAGCTGGTCGAACAGAGAGAGAATTTGTTATTAACGTCGCATTCTCTAAAGCAACAAGAGGGCTATTAGTGACGGATCTCGTAATTTTGAATCTCGGTTACGTGACGAAGACACACCTGAGCTGGTACCTCCCTCTACTAACTACCACGCCAACGCACGGGAGGACATTCAGCATCAACAGATTTAACGTGCATTGGGACCCCTCTACTCGTTGGGTCTTCCGTAGTACCAGGACTCGAACCCAGGACACTTCGACCACGAGCTCGAGAACATAACCACTAGACTACCGCGGCCACGCTCTCGCCGGACAATCTCGCGATGTGAATTACTTTGATAATAGAGGAATGTTTAAGTCTAGGCGAGTAATTGATATCTAATTCATAGCATAAATAATTTCCAACTCTGTCAGTATAAATAACCTCTCTCTTTAACAGTGGCGTAGCTAATTCTTAGCGGGCCCTGTATCCAAATTCCTTCGGGGCCCTCTTTTAGATATGAGACCCCTGTTAATGGGACTGTAGTTACACAAGTTGGGGCCCCTGTTGCCTGGGAGCCCCGTATAATTGATACGGCTAATACGGCGGTAGCTACACCCCTGCTCTTTAACAGCTCTAATATCTCGCTTTATATGGCTGAGTCATCTACTTTTTGCGTTTTCACTGTAAGAAAAATACCAGAAAACTTTCAATAAAACTTTGGAGAAAACCCCGCACACACAGGTTATATATATATATATATATATATATATATATATATATATATATATATATATATATATATATATATATAAGGATAATTAAAATAGATTAAAAATTAAATTCCCTATCTAGCACACTTGACTCATCTTTCTCAGTTCACATCTTCAAGTATCAAACTAATCACCCATTTATTTCTTCCGAACATATGGCCTAGCCAATAAAACTAATAAACTAAATAAACTAATTCCAGATCGTTAGATTTAATAGTCAACATATGTCAGCATTAACTTTCAAATACCCTCTTCAAATTCTCGATACTTACCACATGTTTTTCAAGTGTTATCCACTTGAAATCACTACCATGGCGTGCTTTTTTCCTCCCTGCTCTCAGTGTCAGAACATATGTAGAAATGATCGAATAAAGACCTTCTTTTCTAAACTTTAATCTAATTCTGTCATGATTTTGAATGGACCCCATGGACCAAAATACCACGTCGTCAGCAAAGAAGAGGCAAGAAACTTCAGTGACCTTTTGAATGGCTGCTTATAGGTCGTCTATCATGATGTTGAAGAGAAGACAACTAAGAACTGCTTCCTGAGGCAAGCCTTGACGCATCTGTTTCTAGGGAGAGGTGGCATTTAGAAACCATGCTGTGCAGCGAGACTAAACTCTGTACCCAGTGCAATAACTTTCCAGATACTACCTGTTTTTTCAGCTTGTGTAGCATTATGTGACGCCACACCTTGTCATATGCAGCTTTGAAATCCACCAACACAGCAAGGGTGGATTGCTTTTGGTGGAAGTCGTCTTTTATTTCCTGGGTGAGTTTCACAACTTGGTCCATAGTGGACCTATGTCTTCGAAAACCCGTTTGACAATCGCTAATGGCGCCTTTTAACTTCAAAAACTCCCTAAGTCTGCATTCAACCATTTTCGCAGCAACTTTACAACAAACGTTTGTGAGTGAAATGGGCCTGTAGCTGTCAAGACTGTTTGTAGGTTTCCATCCTTCAGCAATGAAGCAACTTCTGCTTTTCTCCATTGGTGGGGTACTCGTGTTTTCCAAGTTAAATTGATGAGCTTAAGGAAAGTTCTCAGAGCCTGCGAACCAAGATTAATGATGAGTCCTGGGAGAACCCCATCAGGTCCGACGAACTTTTTTTTCTTCTAGACTTGTTCGGAAGAAGCAGCTCGTTGTAGGAAAAGTCCTTATTTAAGAGGAGAGAACTTGTTCAGTTGGGCTCGGAGCAGGACCTTTGTCGTAAATCGATTTTCGGTATTTCGCAGAAATGTGAAGCCTGCTGATTGCTGCATAATTCTTACTGAAGGCGGTTGCAACTTCTGTGGGGGTGGTCAATAACTTGCCATTTACTGTTATTGGTTCCCAGTGCTGGGATGACTTTTCGTTGTTATGGCGAGATACAAGCCTGGGTGCCCAAGAGCCATCTCATCTGAAGTCTAGGTTAACAGCAAATGATCTATAGGTAGTTCTCTTGGAGAGTATGATGGTACGTTTCAGTTTAACTCGGGCTTTTCTAAGAAGTATGCAGTCTGCGTTTTCATGGGAATTTTCAGCTCGACACCTCGTTGCATTTCTTTCTGACTTCAGAAGGTCCAAGAACTTATTCCAGAAAGGTAAGTGCTTCTTGACTTGTTCCCTGGGTATGCTTTCTTTAGCTGCACGAAGAATTTCTTTAACAAAGAGATCAGCAGATTTGTCAGGGTTATCATTTATTATATCTTCGGTGACATATTCATCAGAGAGTTGGGAATACCTGTCCCATCGGGCCTTCTTGAGATTCCAGCGAGTGGGCTTTGATAGTTTCGGGTGTGGACTTTTATTATGGACCTGTAGGTACATAAGGTGGAGGCCACTTCCATCCACTGGATCTTTTAGAGAGAGTGTTGACCTGTGGGACAGGTTCGCATGAGTTAATGCAAGATTAGGAGTACTGGAATGGCCACCGTAAGACAAGAATGTAGGTTATGCAGGGATTCTTATGAGAGAAGAGTTGTCCAGTAGTTCTTCAACAGCTTTACCAGTCGCACTTGTGTTGGAGTAACCGCATCGAATTTTATGGGTACTAATGTCTCCCACAATGATGGTGTTGCAGTGACTGCTTATGCCAACGATTCTCTCGAGGTCTGGCCCGTTGTTGGGAGGTTTATAAAGGCCAACAATTTTGAAGTGGATCCCATTCTTCCAGACACCTATGCATATTGTTTCAAATTTGTCGTGGCTGTTCATCTCATGAATGAGTGTTTTTGCTAGCAATGGAGTCACGTACGAAAACAATTATGCCAGAGGCAATTTGTCTTGATCTTTTGATTAAAAATAAAGAATAGTCTGGTACTTGATGAAAATGTGCAGCATCTGTTGAAGCAGGCGCTTCAACAATAAAGATAATGCCTACGTCTAGTTAATATTAAAGATCCTATCGTATGGAAAATTATATTTTTTTGTAAAAAAGGATGTTATATAAATACATTTTTAGGTATTTAATTTATCATATTTTTAGTTCTTCATCATAACTCTTCCAATGCTTCTTGACTGCCTTTAAACGTAAAGTAAAATATATATAAGTAATATTAAAAAAAATTAAGTCTATTCCTACTTAGATCAATAGAGAAAATTTTTTATTTCAGTTACTTTTTATTGAATAGTTACAACTAATATAAATATGTATATACATATGTCAGAATCACAATATTAAGTGACAAAATAGAAAGCGATTTTGCTTGCGATTTTCCATTTTCCTTTCTATATACTGTTGTTGGACTATTTTTTTTGTTACTATTTATTCATTAGTTAAAGTTAATTATTCTAATGAAATAGTATAGTAGAAAATAAATTACATTCTCAGAAATCAGGCTATCCCAGGTAGGATTCAAACTTACGATCTTCAGATTAGAAGTCTAACGCTTTTCATTGCACTACAGGGACATAGCCAGCAATTTTTCTTTCTATATATGCTGTTGGACTATTATTTTTGTTTGTTCATTGCATTTATTCATTTTTTAATTTAGTTATTGAATTAATATTTGAAAAAGGTATTAACATCAAATGCCATCAACTACAAGTTTAAAAAAATGTATTTGAACTTGAATGAATGAATAGAAAGTATATTTTATTAATTACTGAAAATTTGAACAAGATATATATATATATATATATATATATAGTAACAACGATGAAGCAAATTTTTTTGATATAGAAGTTAAATTGAAGGCCCAGTGGCCGAATGGTAGCGTATCGTGCTTCCACACCACAGGCTCGAGGTCCTATCCCCGGGCTGGGCACGATCAACTCAGCCTTTTATCTCTCCTGCAGTGGGTCGAAAAATGAGTACCAAAAAAAAACTTGCTTGGGGTTGGGGACTTAAACACTGGGGGTCTCGCTTCATACTGGCTACCTGATTGGGACATCTGCCCAAGCACCTCAGCACCCAATGGTGACGTATACTGGGGGCACAGTAGGCCCTGGCACTCATGGGCTGTTGCGCCACTGAGTTTGAGTTTGAGAAGTTAAATTAAAAGATAATATTGTAGTTACTACTATTTATAACAAAAGAGAAGAATTTAAATTCAATATTATAAAAGTACGTCATTGGGAGAATAATGTACAGGTTCCTATATTCAGAAATATTGTTATTAATTAATTAAACGCAATAAATTTCTTGTTTCAAAAAATCGGAAAAAATAAAAAAACTATTAACATTTCACTAAATATTGCTTAATTCAAAAATATTCAATTAATTTTATTAATAGTTATTTGAATAAAGAAATTTTAAATAGTTAGAATTAAAATTCCTTAGAATCATAATAGTTTATTATTATAAATTTATCATTTTTCCTAGATAATATAGTTATCTCCATATTCTAATATTAGATAAGATGACTTTTTTTTCTTATATTATAACCGAAATATTTTTTTAATATTTAAATACTGTAACCCCCCGTAGTTTAAACTCTTCTCATATGAACAGTAGAAAGACTATCGCACCCTCTAGCGGCTAGAACAATCTTCAGTAATGGCCAAGCTTCGGAACTGTAAGGACGTACGAGCATGCGCTCCCCGACCCCTTTCAATTCTATTGTAACTGTTAGTTCTCTAGTTATGTATGTAAATGTTTGTTTTGTCTAATAAACGTGTTTAATTAACTAGTGGACTTCATTAAGAACCCCTTCCCCGCGTGTCCCTTTATTACATTGGGTCACACCCCTTATAATTTGACGCCCAACGTGTTTCTATAGTTAAAGAGGCTTGGCTGTTGCTCGCTATTAATTTTCAGGTTAACCGCTATTGTTCCGTTCTCACCTGTAGAATGAGCAAGTTTAACAAAAAATCGTTGGATTTATATCTTCACCTGAAGAACAAGTAAAGTTTTTACTTTGAATTTTCTTTTAAGTATTATACCTTATAATACTAAAATAACCATTGCATGCCCAAATGCAAATTGGATTTAATATCCTAAAGAATTGTGTAAGTTTGAATTTCTTAAAAATTGACTTCATTGTGTGATAGTCCCTGGGGACCTCACTTTGAGAACTAGAATAATTATGAGACATAAAAGAACCAGTAGCCATTTTTATAATTAACTTTCTTTATTTGGATATCTTTCCCAAATAGAATCAAAGACTTATTAACAAATTCGACAACTAATATTATGAGGTTTTAAAGATAATATCTTTTAAATTAGCTTAATTAGTTAATAATTCAATTAATTTATTAAATAATGATCACGCAGAAATTACCACGATAAGAGATCCCAGAATTATATTTAATAATGTTCTTATTGAACATTTAACTTTAATCCGCCTCTTAAAACTTGAGTGAGACTTTAACTGCAAAAAGATATTTACCACTCGGAATCTCAATTCTTCATGAGGTTAATTTATCTTCAACAACAATATTTCAATTCAAAATCACTATAACTCTATGTTTCAATGTCTATCTCCTACTGCTCTAACTTTACTATTTCGTTTGACTTAAATACTGAATCTAATCTGCATAACAAGGAATCCTGTCCGCTTTTTGGAGTTGATTGGAAATAGGTAGGGAATTAAATTTCCTAAAAGGTCGGTTCAGAAGGTTAGTGATAAAGTTCCGTATAGATTCGTCACAACCCCCTCCAAAAAGAAAACGGGATTTATTCGAAGGACTCAAATGTCTTGAAAATAAATTACGTAAATCCTATCTTTGTCTTACAGTACCGACGATATTAATTTCTAACTGTATATTACTGAAACATCTTCCTTAATGAAAAATGACAAAATTAAGAATTAGAATTAATTGTCAAACCTCATAATATTTTACAAGTTTAAATTAATCCCTGCACTCTATCCATTCGGCGAAGGGGCGTGGGAAAAACCACCCTAGTGGTGGCAAAAAACCAGCCCCATAGAGTATGACTTATACATTATACAAAAAAATACAATACAATCTTCTGTGGCACTGGAACATCGAAGACTTCAGGGTCAGCTACCCTGAAAGATTGATATCCATTTGAGAAGTAGGTAAAAGCAGACATGAAGTTATACATTTGTTACATGAATGTCAAATACAATAAATATCTGGTTCCTTTGCCTTCCCATTCGAAAAACTTGATGCGCTAGTTAGTGTTAATGGTTAATCCTATCTAACTTCGCCGCGCTCTAAGGCACCAGATGTGAAACAAAACATACATAGAAACACACATAGCATATAATAATATCATTTTGTAATAAACAAATAACACAAACAACCAAATGAATTGTCGCATCTTAGCGAAGTCATAGTTACTACTATTTATAACAAAAGAGAAGAATTTAAATTCAATATTATAAAAGTACGTCATTGGGAGAATAATGTACAGGTTCCTATATTCAGAAATATTGTTATTAATTAATTAAACGCAATAAATTTTTTGTTTCAAAAAATCGGAAAAAATAAAAAACTATTAACATTTCACTAAATATTGCTTAATTCAAAATATTCAATTAATTTTATTAATAGTTATTTGAATAAAAGAAATTTTTAAATAGTTAGAATTAAAATTCCTTAGAATCATAATAGTTTATTATTATAAATTTATCATTTTTCCTAGATAATATAGTTATCTCCATATTCTAATATTAGATAAGATGACTTTTTTTCTTATATTTTAACCGAAATATTTTTTAATATTTAAATACTGTAACCCCCGTAGTTTAAACTCTTCTCATATGAACAGTAGAAAGACTATCGCACCCTCTAGCGGCTAGAACAATCTTCAGTAATGGCCAAGCTTCGGAACTGTAAGGACGTACGAGCATGCGCTCCCCGACCCCTTTCAATTCTATTGTAACTGTTAGTTCTCTAGTTATGTATGTAAATGTTTGTTTTGTCTAATAAACGTGTTTAATTAACTAGTGGACTTCATTAAGAACCTTCCCCGCGTGTCCCTTTATTACATTGGGTCACACCCCTTATAATTTGACGCCCAACGTGTTTCTATAGTTAAAGAGGCTTGGCTGTTGCTCGCTAATAATTTTCAGGTTAACCGCTATTGTTCCGTTCTCACCTGTAGAATGAGCAAGTTTAACAAAAAATCGTTGGATTTATATCTTCACCTGAAGAACAAGTAAAAAGTTTTTACTTTGAATTTTCTTTTAAGTATTATACCTTATAATACTAAAATAACCATTGCATGCCCAAATGCAAATTGGATTTAATATCCTAAAGAATTGTAAGTTTGAATTTCTTAAAAATTGACTTCATTGTTCTGACATAGAGAACATTCTTTACTGATTTAAATTTAGAACGTCCTGTTCGAATTAAATTAAGAAATCTCTTTTTTTTCTTATTTCAAGAAATGTAATTGTGTAATTTGCTAAACCGCATAATATACAGTTAAACTATATTCAATATGTTTTTAAAATATACTTCCTGTATTGTTTACCCCTCAGGGGGCTCACCTTCATTAGGTGAGTACGGGTTTCACGCTCCCGAGGTGCCCTAGTGATCTTTTCCTTCTCCCTAGGGGTTTACTGTCTTTGGTAAACACGGGCTTCACGAACCCGGGGAACCCTAGTGAACCTTCTCTATTTTCGGCCCTTTTTCTTGCCATCAAATTTCCCCTTTCTTCTTTTCCGGTCAAGACCACAGACCCATTTTACTAAATGAACATTGTTCAAATTTAGTTTTTTCCCACTGGAAAAACTTCCTATTTTTTATTAACATATTTTGGTTTACATCTTGTGTTGCGTTAACTTAGTTTGTTTTTCGTATATTTCTTTAAACCTTTTTGATTTGTGTTGCTTTATTTGTTTTTGACTAACACCGTTGGTTTCCGACCCGCATGTTTGCCGTGTGCGGCGTCCCGTAAGGAGGAAAATGGTGTCCTGGGATTACCTTTTGGCCCACGCTTCGCTGTAGACGGGAGGCAGGAGTGAGCCCGCTCCTGTCAATCGGCTGGTGGTACCTCTCTTCGGAGTCTCCGAAGAGACACTGCTGTAGGGTTAGTGCTGCGGATAAGGGGTGTCGGGTTTACCCGTTGGATCCTCGCCCTGATGCTGTAGCATTATATTCTGGGTGTACTCTAGGTAAGCGCCGTGCCTGGTTTTTTGCCAGATGACCGGCACACTGCCTCCCCTTGTAGGACTCCGTGGTGGGTGGAGGCACGCCAGGACGAAGTTTTTACGCGTATTTATGGATCCGAATATGCTGTGCCCGGGTAAAGGCCTCGTATTACCCACACTCACCGTAGATCAAATTGCTGCTCATTCGAGATTTTTACTGATTTCCCTGCCGAATAAAGAGATGTCAAATAAATCGCCTTTCGCAATTCCACAAGGCTATATTAGGTATAGGTGGTGAACCGAAATCTATCAAAAGATTAAGGTCCGGGGATCTGCTTATAGAAACCATATCTGATTTGCAAACAAGTCGTTTCTTCTCAAAACTTTTCTAAATTCACCGGTAAATGTAAGTCCTCATAAAACTCTAAACTCATGCAGAGGTGGAATCATTTCTGAACCTGACTTGCTGAGCACTCCTGAATCGGAAATACTTGAAGGTTTTTCTGATCAGGGTGTGATTCAAGTCAGGCGAATAACAATAAAAAAGATTCGAATATCATTCCGACAAAACATTTAATTCTTACGTTCAATAGCCCGAAACTACCTACCACTGTCAAAGCTGGTTATCTAAACTGTAATATTCGTGCCTACATTCCGAATCCTCTGCGCTGCTTCAGTGTCAGAGGTTCGACACTCACAAATAGCCTGCCGTGGGCAATTGACGTGCTCAAGATGTGCATCTGTTGGACATTCTTCCGCAGATTGCAGTCTTGCGCAGAAATGCGTCAATTGTTCACAGCCTCACTCCTCTGACTCAAAACAGTGTCCTAAATGGAAAGCTGAAAAAGAAATTCAAGCCATTAAAACCAATAGAAATATTTCATACCTTGAAGCCCGAAAATTAATAGCACCGCAGTTATCCCAAACTTACGCCCAAGTTGCCAAACCTTCAACTTTTACCAGTACAACCCAAACGGACGAAAATATTACACATTAAATGCCCGCCTTTGCAATTACTTCAACCTTTACTATCCGTTCCGCAGCCTGATAAGTCAAATTCAGTTTCCGCATTGTCGTCTCTGCCACTCAGGCAGACCTCTTATCTTCCACATCTTCTAACGCACCTTCCACTAATGATATGTTTACCTCTATTGGAACTTCTTCCCCAATCATACCCACTTCCTCGTCCCACTCCGTTATTCAACCACCCTCTGCATCTAATATACAGGATACCAAGAAAATCTCAAAAGTCCGAGCGAGAAAACGAAAAAAAGAAATACTGAAAAAAATGAAGGACACAGTATTTGAGATTAAGATGGCTCAACATAGACCCAGAAAGCCAGCTTCTGTGGAATATACAACAGACGAGGAAGACACCATTGTATACGACATGGGAGAAGAAATAGAATCTCCGAAAAATGGCAGTACTGTAGGAGAATCAAAAAAGGATATTGCGAAATATACATGTATAACCCCTACGAATATAAAAAGTGACTATATTTTTATTGACATGAACTGTTTCAACTTTTTAAAAATAAAATTTTTACTGATTTTTTTAATACTTTTGTTTTTAGATCTTGTCTGACTTGTTTGCTTTTCTTATTTGAAAACAAGTCATACGTGATTTGAACTTTTACCGTTTTTTCAGTCTTTTTACACATTTTATTAAACATTTTAATATTTTAACGAATGTTTGGCGCAGTATAGCCAGGTTTGGCTCTTGCGCCATTAACCCCTAAATTCACTCACTCACTCCTGTATTGTTTAAACTAATAAGTATAACGTTGTTTACTTAAAAGCTTAAGTGAGAACACAAAACCAAATATATATGTATTTATGTGTATTATTTTCTTTGAATGATTACAATTCTTGTTCGAAAGCATTTAAGCTGGAAAATTTTTGTATTGTTATATGCTATTTTCAAAAAAAAAAAAAATATTCATTTATGTGTAGAATTTTAAGTGTAAAATGTGCATTATATGTTGAAAGATTTGTCTCAGTTAAATAATATATTTAGTGGTTTAAAAGAAAAAATATATATATCTCCGTTTTCTCTTCTTGCTAGTATTAATTTTTAAGCTATGATTCATTTATGAAACTGATGAGATATTTTATGCTGCGTAAGCTAGAATAAATTTAAACAAGGAGAAATAGACAGTTCAAAAGGTTATTTATAACTCTGAGTTCTAATAACTTTTCTTTTTGAATACTAATAGGAAATTTTGTTTTGGCTAAGTAGAACTTTTTATTTATGAGAACGTATATGATTCTTTTTACTTGTGGTATGATGTATTTCGAATGTGTTTTCAGATCATTTTGTTGATTTTTTTTAACTAAAAGTTTGAAAGTAATTTTACTTTGATTGTGTATTGAGCTTGAAAACAACGAAAATAGTTTTATTTTTTTTTTTCATTTTTGTGATTCATGAAATTTTTTTTTTTCAAATTGCATATTGTAAGAAATTGAGATATTACTTTTATGTGGTATATATAATACTGTATTATTATTTCATTAATAACATTTTGTTAAATTAAATTTAAAGTTCAAAGAATATAAATTTGTAATTAATTTGAAGTGACATTTCACGATGGCCTATTTAGCAAAAGGTCGCAGGCAGGACCTCCTTGAATTGGCGGAAACGCTAGACATATCAATACAAGACAATTTTAAAATTCTTGACATAAAAGACGCAATCTTAAAAAGTGAAGGATATGATGCAGAATTTACATGTGAATGCTTAAATCGCATTATTTGTGATAGAAAAGAGTTCGAATTGCGGGCTGAAAGAGAAAAAGAAAACCAAAGACAATTTGAATTGCAAAAACTCCAATGTAATTCTACAACTGCAGACTCCAATATGCCAAAGTTAGAACTCCATAAGCTATTACCGATTTTTGATCCAAAGACAACTGATGTAACAATTTTTCTAGACCTCTTCGAAAGGCAATTAACATTTTTAAAAGTACCAATTCAACAGTGGGTGGTATACCTTGTTGGTCTTTTACCAACTGAAGTTTCAAATTTAATCACTAGAGAATCTTTTGCCGATGCTCAAGACTACTATAAAGTCAAACAAATTCTTCTAAAACGCTTTAAATTAAGTGCAGAAAAATTTCGGCAGATGTTTTCCCGACACACTAAAGATCCTGTGAAAACCTGGCGTGACTTCCACTTTGACTTGCAAACATATTTTGATGGGTGGCTGAAATAATCAAAAGTTACGAAGCTTGAAGAATTGAAAGATTTGATTGTGGCTGACCAAATAAAAAAGAAAACCCCTCAAGATTACAAAGATCACTTTTTGGACCAGTGGTGTAATTGGAACAATCCTCTACAACTAGTGGATAAGCTAGATTCGTATGAAGAAGTTAAAAACATGAGAAATAAAAACAATAAAAACTTTAGCAGGAAACAAAAAGAAATGAATTCCAGTCCCTGGAGAAGTAACTACACACAAAATCCTAAGTTGTCGTATGAACATCCTCTGTCTGGTTTCCCCAGTCAAAGTAGGCGGGAAACCGGGATTCCCAGTAGCAGTAGGCGGAATCCCATTTCCAAAGACAGAATACCTGAAAAGAAAATCGTTGATACAAAAGAAGACAGAACTCCTGTATCTTGCTATGGATGTGGTGCTCCTGGAATCATTCGATCAAGATGCCACACTTGCAACCCAGTTCGACAAAAAGAGGATGCCTTGTCATCAAGTCTGAATCAATCAAACTTTTATAGTTTTTCTAGTGAAAGTAATCCAATTAGTATAATCCAAATTTCCATTTGTAATACAGAAGCAGCAGTTTGTGCTGATACTGGTGCTACACAGTCAGTGGCTGGTGAAAAATTATACCATTTACTTAAACAAAAAGGATTGAATTTTGAAGAGAAAACCATGCAGATGACTCTTGCTGACGGTCGTACTCAAACCACAGAAATACTGAAAACTTCTGTAGACATTAGTATTCAAGGAAAAGTCATTCCCACGGAACTTTTAATTTTGAAAAAGGCTAGAGGTAACAGAACCCTTCTAGGCATAGACTTTTTAACAGCTGCAGGGATCGTCTTAGATCTCCAAAGAAAACAATGGTACTTCACTGAAACGTCTCACAGAAAATATAATTTTGTGAAAGCGCCTCCTAATATCAATGCTCTGCTCACTGTTGACCCTAAACCACATCTTTGTCAACTTCGGAAAAATGAAGGTACTCACCTTTCACTTCCACAACGGGAAGAAATAAATTCACTATTGGAAAAGTATGAAGAATGCTTTCAACCAGGGAGAGAGCCTACACCATTTATTGAACATCGTATAAATACAAGAAACCATCTTCCAGTTGCAGTGCCACCTTATAGGATGAATCCTTCCAAGAAGGAAATATTAAAACAAGAAATCGATAGACTTCTCTCAGAAGGCATAATTGAAGAATGTGAATCCCCGTATGCTTCCCCAGTGGTACTTATACCAAAACCAAATGGAACATTTCGCCTCTGTATTGATTACAGGAAATTGAATGAAATTACAGTCGCAGATACCTATCCTCTTCCTAGAATGGATGACTTGTTACATCAAGCAAAACTCACTCCTTTCATGTCTACACTTGATCTGCGAGCAGGATACCATCAAGTTAAAGTGCATGTTGAAGATCAAGACAAGACAGCATTTGTTTGTCCTTTTGGCACTTACCGTTTCTTACGAATGCCATATGGTTTGCGCAACGCACCTGCTACGTTTCAAAGACAGATGAACCGTTTTTGTAATGGTCTGGAAGACATTCTAGCACTACCTTATCTAGATGATATAATTGTTTTGTCAGAAACTTTTGAAAAACAAATGTTTGATCTTAAAACTATTTTTGAAAGAGTCTTACGTTTCAAACTTAAAGCAAATAGAGAAAAATGCCATTTTGCCTCTTCTCGATTTAGATATCTTGGATTTTGGATTACGCAAAAAGGAATAGAAGTTGATCCAGAAAAAGTTGCGTCTATACTGGATATTCCACCCCCTAAAAACGTCAAAGAACTACAATCGTTTCTGCAAACTTGTTCGTGGTTTCGAAGATATATTCAAGATTTTGCGAAGATTTCACGTCCACTAAGTTATCTTACAAAGAAGAAAGTCAAGTGGCAGTGGGGATTTGACCAACAAAATGCATTTCAAACCCTTAAAAACAGTCTTACAACACTCCTGTGTTAAAGCAAGCAGATGGTACTAAGCCATATATTATTCGAACAGATGCTAGCAATTATGCCCTTGGAGCAGTTTTACTTCAGGAGAAGGATCTGATGAACATCCTAAAGAGCACGATAGTCGACTGCTAATCCCAGCAGAATGCAATTATTCCACCACAGAGAGGGAGGCCCTTGCTGTGGTATGGGCTTTGAAGAAATTTCGTGGTTATATTGAAGGAACAGAAATAACCGTGGCATCCGACCACCAACCTCTGAAATGGCTTCTAAACCTCGAATCTCCAACCGGACGACTTGCAAGATGGGCACTTGAAATCCAGACTTTCAACTTGAAAGTACAGTATATTCCTGGTAAAGCAAATGTCGTTGCAGACATGTTATCACGACCAGTTACTCAAGAAGAAGAATCCTTTTGCGAAGAAAATAATACCACGATAGCTGATATGCCTACACGAAGTTGTAAGGACATGCGTGAGGCGCAGCTTAAAGATGATAATTTAAAGAAAATCATCCACAGTTTTGAATCCCCTCTAAAAACTGAAGAATATGCAAACTGGACTGAACGTGTATTTTTGATGAATCAAGGTGTTTTGTATCGTTTTGTTTCTGATGCTGATTCTGCAGAAGCTCAGTTAGTCATTCCAACTGCTGAACGTGAATTGATAATGGAAAGACATCATAATGATCCGATGGCTGGACATTATGGAGAAGAGGGAACATTCCAGAAAATCGCCAGACGATATTATTGGACAGGCATGAGAAAGTACATATCCGATTATATTATGCAATGTCCAGAATGTGCTCGTTTTAAGGCTACAAACCAAAAACCTGCCGGTTTGCTTAGAACTCCAGTCTATTCACAGAGATTTGAAGTCATTGCTATTGATTTATTTGGGCCATTGCCTCAAACTGACACAGGTAAACAATGGATATTCATTGTCGAGGATTGTGCCACGAAGTGGGTTGAGTTATTTGCCCTTTCTCAAGCCAGTGCTCGTCAATGTGCAACAACTCTGATAGAAGAAGTTTTCATGCGTCATGGCATACCAAGACGAATTATCAGTGACACTGGAACGCAGTTTGTCAGTGCTGTTCTTCAACAGATTTGCTTTTTACTTTAAATATAAGTCAAAACTTCATACCAGTTTATTCACCACAATCTAATCCAGTAGAGCGAAAAAACAGAGACCTTAAACCCCGACTTGCAATACTTGTTGGAGACGATCATTCTAGTTGGTATTCCAAACTCCCAGTCATACGTTTTGCCATGAATACAACTGTCTGTGATACTACAGGTCACACTCCTACTTACCTACTATTCGGGAGAGAGCTACGTACTGTAGACGATGTGGTGCAAGATTTCAAAAGCGTCGTTCACAATGACAATTTTGTTGCCGAAATAACACCTTATTTAAAACGATTTGCAACTATTACTGAAGACATACGAGAAAGAATAGAAACAAAGCAAGATCAACGAAAAAAGCAATATGATAAAAATCGCCGTCCAGTCTATTATTCTCCTGGAGATAAAGTTTGGGTTACTTTACATCCCATCAGTAGTGCAAAGAACAAGAAAACTTCCAAGTTCATGCCAAAGCGTGACGGTCCATATCTAATTCTCACCCAAAAGTCACCGACTTCTTATGTTATCGCAAGTCTTGCCAATCCATCTGAACCGATTGCTACTTACCATACTTCTGCTTTAACACCTGTTAAAGACATAAACACTTCTCCGGTAGCTCCACTTCGGAAAAGAGGCCGACCACGAAAAGTTACATCCACATCACAAAATAAACATGTTCCAAGCCCGTCGACTGCTACAACAGCAGTTTCCAACAGAACCATCCATCCCTCATCCATCCCTCAAGAGCTACTACTACAACAGCTAATTATGTCTCCTCGCCGGGACGTCGTCGGATCCATAGGGGGAGATTGTAACCCCCGTAGTTTAAACTCTTCTCATATGAACAGTAGAAAGACTATCGCGCCCTCTAGCGGCTAGAACAATCTTCAGTAATGGCCAAGCTTCGGAACTGTAAGGACGTACGAGCATGCGCTCCCCGACCCCTTTCAATTCTATTGTAACTGTTAGTTCTCTAGTTATGTATGTAAATGTTTGTTTTGTCTAATAAACGTGTTTAATTAACTAGTGGACTTCATTAAGAACCCCTTCCCCGCGTGTCCCTTTATTACATTGGGTCACACCCCTTATAATACATTTATAATCCTAGCGTCCCTCAAGTAATTGTAGTATGTATATACACTTTTTATTTTTTATTTCTATTCTTTTCATACTTTTGCTGAGTGCTACTATTCAGCCATTCCCATGCTTTGAATTTGCATTTGGGTCCAGAACCTGGCAATAACCTGTTTATTGTACTCAAATATAGCGCGGGCTCTGCAATTTTGAATGCAATTTTTAGGTAAGTTAGCTTTTTCTTGTAATGGATTAAGATATTCTATCCATTATTTTCAATACGTTTTTGCTCAGTATTATTTACAGAAAGGGGGAAGGTCGGCTGCTTAAAAAACATGTTCAACCCCACTTTTATATAAATTCTTTTATATATAAGAGCTGTGTCCAAAGTCAGCAATCTTTATAATACTGTAGCACACAGGCATAGCTAGTCCTGAACGAGTTCCGCATCAAAATTTATCGCCCCCTTTTTTGAAGACCCCTTAATATATTAATATTTTTTCTTACACATGTTGGGGCCCTTGTAGCTGGGGGTGGGGTGGGTGTATCATAAATGCAATAGTAGCTACAACCCTGTTATATATATATATATATATATATATATATATATATATATATATATATATATATATATATATATATATATATATATATATATATATATATATATATATATACCAGGTGTCCACAATTAAACGACCTACTTCAAAATTGTCTACAGACTAAACTATTGTTCAGAAAGTTGTAAAATGTTGTGTACGACATAAAGAAGGGATGTGGGAATTTGTTTGAGCGAATAAAAAAAATTAGTTCAAAATTTCGCCACTAGAGGGCGCTTTTGAATGAAGGCCATCCACAGGACACGGTAACACAATAATTGATACTCATTAAAAAACACAATCTCTAAAATGAACTGCAAATTTTAATTAAACTTCTTCGATGACTAATTTTCAAAGGATTTACACGAAGGAAGACGAAAATGTGCAAATTTTTTCGACGTCACACAGCAACTGTTATAAAAGCAATAAACTTTCATGGAAGATTAGTTTATTTTCATTGTGCTCGGTATTGCTAATCAGAATGTCATTATGTTTACCAGATCGAGTGTTGTTAGTAAAGTTATTCTATCAAAACGATAATTCCGCAATAGTTGCTCTACGGAAATTTCGGACATTAAAAGGGTTGCGAAAAGGTCCATTGACTGTTAAAATCTTCGATTGATGGTAACCAAATTTGAAGAAACAGGATCGTTGAATGTTCGTTCTGGAAATAGAAATAAACCTGTTTCTGCGGCAGCAATAGAGAAAGTAGCACTTCAGGTGGAAGAGGACAAATCATCCAACGTACTGGCTAGTACAAGTGTTCGCCGTGTGGCAGAAGCATTGGATCTGCCTCGTTCAACTGTCCAGAAGATCATGCGAAACATCCTCCGTTACTATCCATACAAGCTTCAATTTGTGCAGGAATTGCTTCCACATGATTTCGAGACTCGACATCTGTTCTCACTGCAGTTTCTTGCTCGTTTGGAAGTTGATCCAGAATGGCCTTGGAATATCCTCTGGACAGACGAAGCCCACTTTTATTTGGACGGTTCGGTGAATACTCACTACTGATGAATTTGGGAAACAGACAATCCGCATTCCACCTTACGAGTTCCGCTACACTCACCAAAAGTAACGGTGTGGTGTGGGTTTTCCGCTTCTTTTATTCTTGGCCCGTATTTTTTCGAGGAATTAGGTGCTGGAGGTCCAGTAACATGCTCTATCACTGGACAGCGATATGCATCGTTATTACGGAATAAAATTATTCCAGATCGGCAAGCACGTCAGTGCCTTTCACGCATAATTTTTATGCAAGATGGAGCTCCTCGACACATTACACGTTGTGTTACGGACGTTCTCAAACATCACTTCACAGAAGAACGTGTGATCAGCCGCCAATTTCGTCATCTGTGGCCTCCCCGATCACCTGACCTCAATCCCTGCGATTTTTGGCTTTGGGGCCATTTAAAACAGCTGGTAAGTTGTGATCAACCAAAAACTTTACCTGATCTCAAAGACAGTATTTCACGACATGTTCTTAACATTTCCCAGAACACACTGCGGTCAACGATGGAACATGCTATCTTAAGATTTCAAATAGTAGCTGAAAACGATGGTCATCATGTTGAGCATTTATTGTTGTAACAAAATTTGTAAACTGTTATAAATGTATGCTAAATATGATCTCCATTAAAGACGCCCTCTAGTGGTGAAATTTTGAACTAATTATTTTATTCGCTCAAACAAATTCCCATCCCTTCTTTATGTCGTACACAACATTTTACAACTTTCCGAACAATAGTTTCGTCTGTAGACAATTTTGAAGTAGGGTTGTTTAATTGTGGACACCTGGTATACACTGGTGTGCAAAAATTAAGGACGAGACGCTTTTTTCAATATAACTTTGTACAAAAGCTTTCCAAATCAACATTTAATACCGTAAGATCCCCAATACCTAAGGACATGTGTAATGTAAGCAACACTTACTAAAAGAGAAATCAGAGGGATAAAAAGAATCTTGATTGAAAAAGTAGCATGAAGCGCAATGCGACTGAAGGCCGAAACATCCCTGTGATGGGTGTCCAGCAAGAAACATCCGGTTTTTAGTAGGGGATATGATCTCCCCTAACTGCTAGGCAGGTTTCACAGCGTCTGCCCATACTGAGAATGAGGGTGTCAATGAGTTGTTGAGGCATTGCTGCCCATTCGTCTTGCAGCGCCAATCGAAGCTCCCGAATCGTTACTGGTGATAAGGTACGAGCTGCCAAGCGTCTGCCTAGAAAATCCCATACATGCTCGATGGGATTGAAATCCGGAGATTGTGCCGGCCAATCCATACGTTCAATATCCTCACTCTCTAAGAGCTGTTCGGCAGCTACTGTGCGATGACATGGTGCATTGCCGTCCATGAAAAGGAACTGCAGACCCATAGCGCCTCTAAAAAGACGCACATATGGAAGAAGAATTTCGTTACAATAACAGGTCCCGTTGACTGAACCTGCGTCGAAGATGTGAAGGTCTGTACGACTACCAAGCATGATACCTCCCCAAACGAGAACACCGCGACCTCCATACCTGTCCCTTTCAATGATGTTCGAGGGATGATTGCGGCTTCCCCGCTCTCTCTAAATGAGTATGCGATGAGAATCGCTACTCAAACTGAATCTGCTCTCATCTGTAAAGAGTACTCGTCCCCATTCATTGTCTCTCCAATTCCGGTGTTCCCGGCACCACAGAGAACGCCTTCTCCGATGGGCAGGCGTTAAAGGTACACACCGTACAGGGCGTCGTGCAAACAGATCCCCACCGTGCAGTCTTCTGGCCACGGTAAAACGCGAAATCGGTCGTCCAGTCACCTGTTTCGTGTGTCCAGCGATTTCTCCCGCTGTCTGCTGCCTGTTTCTTCTGGCCTGTAAGACAATGTACCGGTCATCTGCGGGTGTGGTTCCTCGTGGACGACCACTACTGAACCCCCGGATAGATGTTCCTGTAGTATGAAATTGTCTCCAAAGTCGTGAAACGATGCTGTGAGCAATTCCGAACTCTGCAGCCACACTTGTCACACTGCGGCCTTCCTCCAACTTCCCAATGATTCGACCTCGGGTAAAAGCATCCAGATATCGTCTAACAGATTGATTATTCGCCATTTCTCGCTGAGGCAGCAACTCGGTGTGATTTTAACTGCTATACGGCGTGCAATCTCTTTGCCAGAAATACTGATCTTACACCGACAACATGCTTTATACTACTCAGACACTCCCCCATTACGTCATCTGCGCATGTGCTACCGTACATCACCTTACTTAATCTCCTGATTGGTCTTTCTGTCCGCTCTGCCTCTTCGTTCAGCTGATATGCTAATTTTTCGACTTCGTCCTTAATTTTTGCACACCAGTGTATATTATATATATATATATATATATATATATATATATATATATATATATATATATATATTATATATATATATATTTTAAATTCTATTATTTTCATAATTTCCTGTAATTCTCCCTGTATATATATATATATATATATATATATATATATATATACAGGGAGAGGGGGAACTATAAATAGTAGGAATTGAAAAGAATTATCAAAAATGGCTGCAAACAATTTTAGTAACAAAAATACAGGTTTTTTTCTTAATTTAAAAATTTTTTGGACTATTTCTTAGATTTTTAAAGTTAAAGGTTATTTTACATGAGTAATATACATTACAAAGTTTTCGAGTCTGAGCATTATGATTGTATTGTGTTGATACGTACTAAGAATTTTAATATGCCGAGAGATCCACTTTATATAGGGATTAAAGCTTGGGGGTACTCTCAGTTGTGTCATTCTAGGACTAAATTGAAAATAAAACGAAATTTATGTAACAATTAATATTACCCTTTTTTGTATATTTCATTTTAATCAATATCCCTAATTCGTTTAATCATTCATTGTTTATTCAAATGAATAACTGTTTTACCATGTTTTTAACTGTTTTACTAATAACTTTTTTACTAAATAGCCGTCGAGCTGCAAGTCCTCTTATGAGATTGGAGGAAAGGGAAGAGAGGTAGGAGGCCCCTGACCACCCCCAGGGTGTTCACAATCAAAATTGTGGTGGAATCGAGTAAAATCGCACTGCCACCTGCATGGTACTGAAAGTTACTGTTAACGATAGGCGTAAATGTAGCCCTTTGCCGCAACGAATTTTGTCGGTCTTGATCTGATGTTACTGACGATCACAGGTGGCATAAGTAATAACAATATATTAATAAATTCGGTATATTTTGGTACTGTACCAAATCATGTGAGACTAAATTTTTTCCCTTACAGAAATAATAATCGCGTCAGACTGACCACCTGACCGGAACATCTGCCCATGCACCTCCGGGCCCAAGGTCGCGTATACTGAGTTGGGCACAGTAGGAATAGTGCCTCATGGGATGCTGCGCCACTGAGTGAAGTTAAGAGAAAAAAACTTTCTGATTTTATGCTGCTAAATTACTTTCATTTATGTTTAAAGTTGTAACTGAAAATATTGGATACAAATATGAAATTGTTAAGTATTATGATAAAAATATAAAGAACAGTCAAGTTAACCGAATAGAAAAAATTATTATATATTTATTCAAACAATATAAATATTTTTCAGATGGAATTTAGTAACAAAAAAAAGTGAAGGTTATATTTAAATTTTTATTTATCTCACACATTTGAATATTACTCAAACTTAATCAATGGTTTTTTAAAAAAGTTAAAGGTGGACTTATAAGCTTATTTAAAACTGTTACATTCCAATCCAATAAAATCGCAAGATACAAATTTGAAAATTTTATGGTCAACGTAATACATCCATGTTATAAATGTTTAAAATATTTACAAACTTTTTTGGAAAATAACTAAGAATTCCTTAGAATTGCGAAAAAATAAAATTTGTCTGTTGTCGGGAAAAAAATTAGTGTTTTATTTAGGAATGACATCACATCTGCAATTTTCAGTGCATAAATTACAAAAATAGAAATTTGAGATATAATTAAAATAAAAAAAACTTGTAAATAAATATATGTATACATATAAATAAACTTTAATTGCATAAATTATCAGTAGTTAATTATAAATAAAATGTATATATACGCTGAGTGTCTTTTTGGGATCTGGATTAATTAATTAATCCTCCTAACCATAACATAAAATTGTATCAGAGTCCTGATGTTGATGTTTGAGGGGAGAAGGAGCCTCCCGATTGGTTGGCACAAGAGTTCATCTAAGGATGGAGGCGTTGAGCAGGCAGGGTATGACGCAATCGTCTGGCGGTAGTATCTTGTTGAAGAGGTGTCTCCTGATTGGTTTAAATAAAATGTATATAATCAATTCGAATAAAATAGTGGAATTTTGAATCGGGTGGAGCCAACTCCTCGTTGGGCAGAGCGCACGATCTAGTAAGCTTCACTTCCGGATGTGCTTACTTCTATCCACGAAATGATAAGTTAAACATATTCCGAATACTCTTCGTTTTTTCCCCTATAAAATGGCCGAAATGATTCGGTTAAGGATTTTACTTTTTTTTTTCTCTGAGAATATTTAATAATTAAAAAAAATGGTGGCATATACAAAAGTCCCGCGGCACAGTGGTTGAGAATCACTACACTAGAGACGTGTCATGTATTAGGGCTGGTGTACGTTATATTTATCGAGGACCACCAAGTCCCCACTCGGGTGTGGTGTAGAAGTTTGGAGAGTGAGGTGCCAACTCAGGTGTCGTCCTTTTCTACAATTGAAAATCATGAGAGTAATTCTCAATAGTTCTCGTATTGCTTTGAAGTGCAACGTTAAGAAGTAATAATTAATTACCATAAAATAAGGCGTATAATGCGCATTGGCGTATAACGAGCACCTATACTTTCAAATTGCACACACACGCACACATCACACTTCACGCACTTTTTACGTGGAGCCTGAAATGTATACATGCAATGTTATTACATTTTGAAGTCATTTATTTGAGGTATTATTCCAAGGGATTTTGAATAATACTATACTTCTATATATATATATATATATATATATATATATATATATATATATATATATATATATATATAATAAAACTACAACCCTTTAAGTTCATAAAAAATGTCATTTCTTTTTAAATAAACAGTATTCTAATTTATGTAGAAGTCTAATTTTTTATAGCTATCACTTTCTATTTTTTTTATTTTTGAAGCTACCATTTTTACACCTGGCTGTCACGTGCACCCTAAAATTTCAATCTTATTTTTTGCGTTAAAAGAGAGTGCACCTTATACGTCGTATTTTTAGGTAATTAAAAAATTTCAAGATTTTAGTTGCTTCCCGGCAAATTGAATCGTACAAAGTAATTCATCCTGTACTTCTTATTCAAATCTCATAAAATAAAGTAGAAAGGACTTGTTATTTACGTCTGTCGGTTCGCTTTATTGACTTGAATTAACAGCTCGAATGCTCTTCCCTATTAGTACTGTCGAATACGGCGGAGCCTGTGATTCATTGAGCAGTTCACGCAGTCGCGTAACGTACACCCCTGTAAAACCCGCATCGCGTGGGGGGGGCAGGATTCTAGGGGACCCAAGCCTGATTGGCACCAATATGTTATGGTTTTGCAATCCTTTGTAGCGACTTTGCAGGGGGGAAGGGACTGATACTCTCCATTACGCCACTAAATTCACGGTTTAGTGAAGTGCACGTAAACTCATTATATAATACTCATTAAAAATAGAAAGTGAAAGTAATCACACACATTCAAAATATTGGATGCCTTTAAATATAAGTGAAAAAATATTCACAGGTTAGATCATTATTTCCAGAAAAAGACATCTTAGAAGTATGTAAATGAAATAAAACAGTCAGATGAATATCGGTATCAGCGGAATTAATGCTGATATATAGCTCCATTATTATTGCGCCTCTGTGTTGTTTCCACATCTCTCGAATATACTTCATAAATTTAGTGAAATAGAGATGGAAATTATCATTCGGAATATTAATTTTTTTAAGAAAATTGTTTGATATTACAAAAATAAAACATGAGAAGAGTTCAAATATCTGCAGATATTTCTGTGTACTTTCACATTTTGTGGCTTTCTTCGGAGATTCGTGACTCACAGCAGTTGTCGATATCTGAAAAACTATGCTATTGGCAGGGGCGTAGCTACCACCGTATCAGCAGTATCAATGATACGGGGCCCCAGGGGCGTGACGGAGAATATTAGGGCCTTCCTGCAAACTCAAGTTTTGGGCATCAAGCCCAATTACGGTTCCTTAGCATCAGTCAAGCTTTGGGTCCTCTAAGTCCGTGTCCCCCTCCGCAATGCGGGAGTGTACGTTACGCCACTGTGAGGCCTCCAAGCTACAGAGGTCCTAACATGTGTAACTACAGTCCACTAACAGGGCTCGTATTTAAAAAAGGGCTCCAAAGGAATTTCGATACAGGGCCCCCTCAGAGCTAGTCACACCAGTGGCTATTGGCATTGATTATTCAATATTTCATTGTTTGGATAGGTATCAATGAAATTAAAGTTTGAAAAAGTTTACACCTGTTATATTTGAATTGGAAAGCTATGAGAATTCATTCTTGTGAATTTTATTAATTTTCTTTTTCTAAATACCTGTTGAATTTCGAAAATTCCTCCGGCTCTCAAAGGCCCGAAAAAGACGCTCCCAAAACCTTGTAAAAGCATATAAAACGTCTGTAAAGGCATCTGAAATTATATAGGTATACACAGCAAATGTTATTCATAAAAATATTATTAATGATGTATTTGCTCAAATGATACAATCGTGTACAACAGCTTCAATAGATGGCGCCAAGTGACATGGCGTATCTCAATAAATCACCTTCTTGAAATATTTCCATTAACGTATATATGTGCGCGCATTATCTAACTCTACTACTTGTAACTGTGTATAGTATAAACAATTTCTAAGGCCTTAAATTAAAAGAAAGAGGCACATATATTTGTCTTAACTGGTAAATATGTATCATTCACAAGAATTTATTAACTCTCCATCATTAATTTTCTCGGTTAAACTATTTCAAGTGCACAAGTGAAATAGCAACTTTTCTAGAAATATTCAACAAAGTAAATAAAATTTACTATATTAAGCCTCACTTGCAACCGTATTTTGCCACAATTATTAAAATGTGAAATAGTATTAACAATAAATCAAAATTGAATAAGAAATATATATTTTTTAAATTTATAAACATTATGTAGCGGTTACATCTTCTATTGGTTGGTCACGCGCCATCTGAAAATGTTGTAAATACAGTCGGACCCTGATATAACGAATTCATCGGGACAGGTGTCATCCTCGTCAGTTGACCATGGTTCAAAATTGCAAGGTCTGTTGCCAAAAGCCCTCGTGTAGCAGAACGGTGCGACTTAAATATTCACTCACTCACTCAATGAAAAACCTTACGCATAATAAACCTCACGTCTCTCAAGAAAGAAAGCTAAAATATCTTAAAACATCCTTGGCGTTGGGTGGGATGAGATATAAAAGAATTTCCTGTCCTATTCAAAACTCACGTGGGAACTCATGACTCATCTACACCTGAAAAATCTAATAATTAGCTGCATTCTTCGCTGTCAAAATTTTCTACTTTCAAGAAAAATCTTTTTCTGTTCCGAGCTAAAAAGATGTCATTTGAAAAGAAATCCAGTTTGTTCTAATCTAAATTAATAAAAAACATTCGTTTCGGTTGCTAAAATAATTCGTTGAATCGGGGTGTATTATTCGTTAAATGGGGGGCCTCCACTTTAATAGAGGAAAGGAAAAAATTCCAATGTATCGGAATGGCACAATGGTGAAAAAGTTTCGATTTGCACAAAGAGAGTAAGGAAATGTCGAGTGTATTTTAGTAATAAGTTCCTCCTTATTCGATTAATAATACTACAGAAAACATTTGGTCACCAGAAGCTGTGGGCTCCCTTCCACATCGAAAACCTTCAGAGGAATCGCCACTTGCTAGTCGCCAATGCACAACACGCAGTGGCAAGACTTCGGTTGCCATCTCATTGAACAGATTATATTTCCTAGTATCTCCTAATCGTTTTTAAGGAGAGGGGAGTGTGTAGCGGTCTCATCGTCTATCAGTTGGCCACGCGCCAACAGAAAATATTGTAAATATCAAATTTATCGGAATGGCAACGGTGGAAAAGTTTCGATTTGTGCACAAAGAGAGTAAATAAATGTCGAGTGCATTTTAAGTAGCTGATAAGTGCCTCCTTATTCGATTAATAACACTTCGGAAACCTAGTTGTTCGCGATAAATTTATTCAAGCTTCAATTATATTTGCTCTGTTTTTGACTCAGTTCTCGCAGCGGTTTTAATCCGTTATCTGAATAATATTTTCGTGTTTCTGCGCTCAAAATATTCAAATGATGGCTTGAGCTTTCTCTTCTGTTTTTCTATTGAGTATATTATTCTTAGAGATGAATATTATACTCCTCACAAAAGTGAACGTGCAACACAATAAATGAATGTTCGTAGCTATGTGAAAATAACAGGGACTGTAGAGACAACACAAATTATTAAATAATTAATAAATAATTAAATTAACAAATAATTAAAAATGTGCACTAGAGATCAGTTTGTGCAGTATTTAATATGACAGTACTTAAGAGCTTTCTGAGAGATTGATTCAATTATTTTCATAGCATGCATAATTCCCCTTCACCAAGTTTGAGATAAGAAATAAAAAATTCGAAGCAGCAAAGTGAAAGTTATTTACAATTGCATCCTTTCCATGCCTGGTACCGCAGTATTCAACGCTCTCAGTGAAAAAATGAATTCAGAAATTTGAATATGTGATGCATCTTTAAAGGAATTTAAAAATATTGAAGCAATAATGTTTAAAATTATAAATATCAAAAATTTGGGAAGCAATCCATCCAACAAAAATTCATAAATGGAAGTGGTTTGATTGCAGATAAATCCAAGGTCAGATATGAAAGTTATAATGAAATACGGCAAATAAAAACATATGTGTATCTTCAAAAATTGCTAAAATTGATACAGCACTGAAAAAAAGTTAGATAATCTTGTGGGAAAAGGGTAAAAAAATCCCAACACATTTCGCTTATAACACGGCAAAATACTATTTTGGCAAAAAATATCTGTACTATAACATGTTATCTATTTTATAAAAGGGAACTGCCCTTAGACATTGACCAGAAATAGTTTTCTCGGCTTTATTAATCTTCTTTATTCAAAAAAGAAGTGCAGAAGTTTCGCAAAAAATATTTAAAATAAATAGAGAAAGAAGTTTAACAGAAAATAGAGCTCTCGGGGAAAAAAACATAAATTATGTTCCGATTCTGTAATTATCAGCAAAACATAAGTAGACAAACTAAAAAAAAAGTTCAAGGGTTTCTCCAAATAAGCTACAATTAGGCTTATTAAAATTTCCAATATAGGCTGATAATAGGACCAGGACATGGTGATAATGATGGAGATAATTATAATGTCTTTTTTTGGAAATGAATTTCAGTTTTAAACTTAGAATTCCTTTTCACTGTTTCGTGTTGTGGCCGTGGTAGCCTGGTGGTCAAGGTAACGGACTCGTGTCATGAGTTCTAGCCTAGTACCGCCAAAGACCCACCATGTATGGGGGCGATGCACGCGAAATCTGCCGAGAGCTCAAACGTCCTCCCGTTGGTGTGGTATGATAGTTAGGAGAGGAGGGTGCCAGCTCAGATGTCATCCTCGTCGCTTGACCATGGTTCAAAACTACGTGGTCCGTCACCAAAAGCCCTCGAGGGGTTGAGATTGATTGATTGATTGAATATTAACGTCGCACTGTTCAGCTACACGAGGGCTTTTGGCGACGGACCACGTAATTTTGAACCATGGTCAAGTGACGTGGACGACACCTGAGCTGGCACCCCCTCTCCTAACTACCACACCACACCAACGGGAGGACATTTCAGCTCTCGACAGATTTAACGTGCATCGCTGCCCTACACGGCGGGTCTTTAGTGGTACTGGGCTCGAACTCGTGACAAGGCAAGTCACGGTCCGATACCTATACCACTCGGCTACCGCGGCCACTCGAGGGGTTGAGCGATGCGACGTTAATATTCACTCACTTCGCTTAACCCTTACGTTACGGACGTGTTGCACACGTCGATATAGATTTTGCACTGCTTCAAACATTACAAACGCGTGTTATAGTACTCTAAAGTAATTGTTTCTTTTAATAATAGATGTCAGCGTTTGACTAAATGATAGAGATTCAGAATACAATATTACACGAAAATTTGTACTTCATTTTTTTAGGAGTGGACTATGGCGTCAGTTTCAGGCTTTCGAAAGCCAAAGGCGAATAGATGTCAAGTGATAATAACAATCTGTATATTATGTAAATATATGTATGAATTATCAAGAAGAAATCCTGTTTTTTTAGAACGGATTATTTTTATTAAATTATTTTTCATTACACACTATTATACATTGCATTTTTAAATGATAAAAAAAAAGCTTTTTTCTTCAATACGCGCTGTTTCAAAAAAGCGCGGTTTGGAAGAAGTGATAAAAATAAATAAATAAAACGCTGGAGGAAAGATGCGAACGGCAAAATCTCAACGGCGCATAAGGGTTAATACCTACATTAACCTTCTCGCTGCGCATCCCACGATTTCCACGAGCAACGTAGATGTAGCAAAATTTGCTAACCCGCGATTTCCGCGGGGATGAATTTTTTCCCCACTATTTAGCTGTGCAACCCGTGCTGTTCTTATTTATGTTTTCATTTATGTTTTTATGTTCATATCTTAAAGATCTAATTCAATATTTTTAAATAAAATCTCTTTTATTAAATCTTTTTGTATATTTTGAGTCTAAAATGTAGATTTATACGTATATTTCAAATTCGTTATTAAAAAAATACGCAATTTTTGAACCTATTTTGATAAAATAATTATGCAATTTTTGAACCTACTTTGATAAAATATTTACGCAGCGAGAGGTTTAAAATTCACAGCCTGCTATTTTTCGTACCTCTCAAATGTTCGTTAAGTTTCCGTTGATGTGCTATACCTCTACTTTTCAGATAGTATGATTTTTCTCTTAACTCTGTTTTCTCTATGTACCTCAGTATAAAATTGAAATAATTATCAACAGCTATGATATTGATATAAATGAGACTATTTACAAATACTTATCAGTTTGGTCTGGAGGTCAGACCTCTACGCTTGTTACGATAAGATTGTACTTTTCACCTTTTCCTTCCAAGATTATCAACTAACAACAACAACAACAAAAATTTGAAGTTTATTGTATGACGAGTTATGAGATAACATGTTCATAAGATTACGACAGGCACAAATTTCAAGATGTAAATATTAAAAACAATACTGAAATCAACTCAGTGTTTCGTATATTTCTAAAGACGTAGGTAAAATTAAATTACAAAACAACATTAAAAATCAAAATAAACTCTTTCGGTAATGTATACGTACTAAAACGTTATTTGAAGTTGTAATTCATTAGCAATGATAAACAGTTCATTTAAGATTTTGTGTATGCTGGCATTATATATATATATATATATATATATATATATATATATATATATATATATATATATATATATATATATATATATATATATATACTCATGATCTAATTTCAGTTTCAGTGTAAACTAATTCATACATAAAATACGAAAATGGAGACTCGAAGTAATATTACTAGTATATGAATAATAAACGTAATATTATTCTCAAAGTCTACAGAAGGATTAAAAAAAATATATATTGACTAACTTTGTAGATGTAACCCCTCAGAAATTCTGAAATTCTGAATATTAATAAGTAAGAATTTCCCATAGATGAAAGACTGATGAATTTACTAAATTGTGTGAGAAACATTTTTAAAAAAGCTGAAGGGCCAGAAAAACCAACAAAAACGCTTGAATGGAAGTAACGGAAAAAGGAGCGAATCAAAGTAACTCGATGCACAGTCTGAAGTATTTATACAAAACAACAAATATAAGATTGGTTTCCGTCGCTACAATGGCACGTGATCACGTTTTAAGGGACTTCAAAGAGCAATTAGTTATCAGCTGACGAAAAGGGTCACGGCATTTAGATGAAATCTATAAACCCATCATCTACCCCTCGTGAGATGTAGATGAAATCTGTATTTTCTCATTTGATCATTTTTGGAGTGTATCGTGAATATATATCAGCTCTCATTATCAATTCTCTTAAAGTAATGGGGGCGATATAAACCGTGAAAGAAAAGAACCATCGGTGGCATACAAGAATCGATCCAAACGATAGACGTGCAATACTGCCCAAAATTGCTACAGATTTCAATGATAGGATGTCAGCATGCTAATTCAACAAAAGTTTTTTCTTGGCATGGGCTTTGGAACGGTAGAATCCCTCGTACATCTTTCATAACTGTAAGGCACAAACATATGCATTTCTCCAGGGCTTACAGATTCAGTCATCGGACTGTTAATGACTTGAATCATGTTGTTTGATATGACAAGTTGTGTTTCATATTGTATTGGTCTGATAATCGCGTATGGATACACAGGGTGCCCCTAAACTTTACGATACTCGGGCACAAGATAAAAGGGGGGGGATCTTATCTGTTCTCCGAAAAACATAAAAAAAAAATTACCCTGCACTTGGTTAAGTGAGGACGAGCACATTTTCGAAAATATGGAAAATGGACACCCTCCATCACATCATTAACTTTTGGCACCACAAATTTCACAATTCTGTGATGATTTTTTCAATAACATCACCTTACATAACCGTACTATTAACCGTTATCACAAGTCAAACAAAACACTTTGCTGGTTTAGTTAAAATTAGCGTAATTTGTTTTAAACGGGATTTGAAAAAAAGATGTCACCTAACATTGACTCTCCAAAAAAAAGAAAATTACTATACACACAACCTCAGAAAAGTCTCTCAAAAGTTGGCCCATTCACTTAAGATTCCAAAATGGTTTAACACTTGTTCTTTTATGTGCATAAAAATTATAGAGAACTTTTTTATTTGCAGAACAACTTCATTTTAAAAACACCTCTGTTGATATCTGCTATTACATTATTAAATATTGTGACCAAAAATTCCACAATTTCACCGTGATTTTTTCACTAACGTGATCTTTTATATCCGTGTTACTAATTACTGTCACAAATGGAACAAAAACCTTTGCCAGTTTAGTTAAAATTAACGTAGTTTAAGTCGGTTTGAGAAAATGATATCATCTAACTTAATAAATCTATAATAGTTTTCCTTTTATGGAGAGTCAAAGTTATTGGTGACATCTTTTTATCAAAACTTTTGACTAATACAAATTACGCTAATTTTAACTAAACCAGCAAAGTTTTTTGCCCACCTAGTGACTGCGATTGATAGTACGGCTATGTAAGGTAATGTTAATGAAAATAAGGTGATGTTATTTAAAAAAAAATTGTGGTCACAGTAGCTAATGATGTGATGGAGAGTGTCAATTTTCCCCATTTTCGAAAATGTGCTTTTCCTCGCTTAAGCAAGTGCTGGGTAATTTTCTTATATTCTTCCCAGAACAGATATGATTCCTCCTTTCATCTCGTTCCCGATTATCTTTAAATTCTGGGGGGTACCCCCAGTATAAAAAACCCTATGAAGCCACCTCGAACATCAAAATGATACTCTTCGAGTTGGTGAAGCCTTTACCATGATACAGGGCTTGTGTAGTTGACCTGATTTGAGACCTCTGATAAGTTTACAGACAAATCTGACAGACGACCGGTATGTAAGCATTGTTTGTAATAAGTTCAACACATGTATAGTCTGTAAATTCAGACGAATGTCAATGCGACACCACACTCGGAGGAAGTTGCTACCAGTTTATAATGGATAAGACATAGAATATGACGAAAGATGTTGGATGGACATGGTATTGGTGACCAAACACTTTCAAGGATAAATGTGCAATAAACGACTTATTACAAGTTCTGAGATTACTTTTTACGTATTCTAGATTTTAAAGATGAACTATGTCAACATCACATCTTCATTTTCTTGAAGAAGTAAAGATGTAAATTATGAATTACCTTAAAAAAACATTTGTGAATATGCACCTTTTACTTATTTTTAAAATCATTACATGTTTTACAATGATCAGACATTTAATTTTTTCTATATTTTAATAACAGATTATTAAATAATGATTTTATTAAATATATATTTTCTTCGTTTCATTGTAGTGATTGCTTTAATGTTATGAAATAAGAGTTTCAGCATTACCCTCTTCCACTATGATTTATGAAAAAAATTTAATGGGTTACATCTATTCCAAATCAGATTGTATTTGATACAAAGAGAACTGTAAATATTTAGTAATATTTACGTTTTTTAGCCGATGAGCAGAATAAACTTGATTTATAGGATACAGAAGAATACAGACAAAAACAAACAAACATATTTAAAAATAGCTTTAAAATTCTTTTTCAGTTTCAATAGGAGTAAAAAATACAGTTTCTGGCAATACAGCCACTTCTCACACTACGTAATATTGAAAATGCAGCATCAAGAAAGAGTGACCAGAAAACTATGAAAATTTCAGGGTAGATTCATTTTACTGATTAACGCAAATTATGTGAAATACGTAGCTCTCCAACAGACCTTGAGTAGGATATAAGGGGGGAAACCTCCAAAATGGGGATATCCACGTAGTTATTTCTGCCAGAGAAATCCTTGTGGAATTCTCTTCTTGTACTGGTAATTGCAGAGAATGCCAGGCCTCCACCATTGGAGGCAGTCCCAGCAGATAGATAATTTTACGAGGTACATTGTGATTGCAATGAGAAAAGCAAATACATCTATGCGTCAAATCTCAGCTGAGACCCATCTGGATGCATCCATGGTGTATCGGCTGTGGCAGATAGTTGGAACAGGAAATATGGCTAGATTCAAGGGTTCCATTTCGATATATCGTGGATAAGAGGTGACGGACCTGCAAACCACTTCTGTTGTCATTTGTTACTTACCTTTGATGTTCCCATATCGACAAAAATATTTACCCGTCGACTAGTTGCTAGTATTTTGCACTCATGGCGTCCATTAAGAAAACTGTTATTGATACCACAGTACAGACAGCTCTGCTCGCAACGGTGTCTGACTAAAGTGATGTAATGTCATTGAGTCATATTTTCAGACGAGTTACGCTTTTGTTTGTCAAATGATAGTCACTGTTTACGAGTGTGATGCTGACAGGTTCAATCCAGCTGTGTCTGTAGAACGCCCTACCACACAATAACGTGGCATCATGGTTTGAAGCACTATTCATGGCACTGTGATGACCTAACGATACGTGGATAATGTACTGCAGAAGGAGATATTCATTTCCTTTGGGGAGGGGATGCCCTTTACCAGCAAGATAACACCTGACCGTATGCTGCACGCATAATCTGAAGTGTTCTGAAATATCTATAGATGTTTTCCTGTCCACAATTCTTCCCTGATATCTTACTAATATAGCACGTCTGGACATTTATATGCCCTGCCACCACAACATTCAGGAGGTGTGACAAGTGGTAGACAAAGAATAGAAAGACTTCTGAGGACACTCTGCGTATTCTCATTGATTCTGTACCTAGACGTATTGCTTCGTGTATCTCCACCCATGATGGTCCTATAACCTACTAAGCCGGCGTTGCTCTCATTCTACGTTACTATCAAAATATGATTTCAAAACAAATATAATTTATTGTTCGTTGTCATATCTCTCTCTATTTGCCAAGTTTCCTTACTTTCTAACCCCACCTTGGTATTGTATTTTAAATGTCGTGAAGTGTTAATAACTTAAGACAGGGATGGCAAATAGAATTTTATCAAAGCGAAAATTAAAGTAAATTGAATACTTGAGTTTTTATTCATAGTACTTATATAAGTTTTATTTATAATAAAGTATAAATAAAACATAGAGATGGAAAATACAATACTTATTAAATATAAGAAATGTCATAAGAATAATTAAATTTTAATAATACTTGTAATATAAGTAAACTATTCTTATTCTTCGCTAGTTTTTTTTCTTCTTATTGCTTGCATTAGTTTTTTTTTATATGAGGCTATCATGTTGCCAATTGCAAGGCAATACATGCTGCTGAATAATCCTCTCTCTCTGTCGGTTTATTTCTATCCTTTGACAATACATGATTTGATAGTTCCATGCTTCTAGTAGTGAGTTTTCAGTATGGAATTCTGATTAAGTATCCTTAAACATTCAATAACGTTCCAATTTTTCCTATATGTTATCGTCCATCTACAATCTTTTATATAACCTAATAGGAATGCATTGCAGATATACAGTAGATAATATCTTAATTTTCTAATTCCATACAGTTAATGAAGATGTTACCGAAATTATTTATGTCGTATAATTAACAATTTTCAATAGACTCCCAATTCCTTTAAATACTGTAAATCTGTCTGAAATTTGTTCTTTATTAAAATATGAATTTTTGAAAATTCAGTTTGGAATTCAGTTATTTACTTGGTTATTATTTTTGAAAATTATTGATTCATTCCCAGAATTTTAAGTTTTGTATAATTACTAAGTTATATACGCTGAAGGGCCACTGAATTAGGGATAGCAAGGGCTATGCAATTTTTGTAGCGTGCGCATCATTTATGCGCAGGTGAGGGCGCTGTGGTAATTGCATATATAGCGTGTACTGTAATTGTTCTGAATTAGTTATTGGAATTGCCAGTATGGGTAAACTGCCTGATTTAGACGTCTTCGATCGAGGACAAATCGTAGTTGCGCGACGCATGGGCCATCCAATTTCCAAAATCGTCAGACAGCCAGGATTTTCAAGGCCGACAGTGTCAAGAGTATACCAAGAATACAAGGACAAAAAACTAGCGATTGGGCAAGCTGCAAAAGACAATTAGCCTTGAGAGTGCGTGGTGAGAGACGTCTCAGGAGTATTGTACGTAGCCAGCGAAGCCAAAAATTAGCTCAAATTTTCATCCAATTGAATGACGGTGAGACTCGTACAGTCAGGAAACGGAATGTGCAACGCTCGCTTCACCGTATGGGTTTCGGGAGTCGTCGACCTACGAGAGTATTATTGCTCAATGCTCGCCATCGGGCTGTACGCCTTGCCTGGGCAAGAGAGCACAGAAACTGCAGAGTAGAGGACTCGAAACGAGTAGCATGGAGTGAAGAGTCTCGATTCCGACTACTTAATGCCGACGGGAGGTTGAGAATATGGAGTCAGGCTCATGAAGCCTTGGATATTGCATGCCCGGTTGGATAGTACAAAGGCATGGTGACTCAGTAATAGTCTGGAATGTTTTTCCGTGGCACTATTTGGGATCTTTGGTGCGTGTACCTCTCTCAATGCAATTCGGTACGTAGAGTTGCTGGGTGATCACCTCCATCCGCTTATGCTGTCCTATTATCCGCACGATAATAGAGCTTTCCATCAAGACAATTGTACCTCTTACAAGTCCCAGTTGGCTACTGGATGGTTGGATGAGCATTCCTCTGACTTTTCTGTCATAAATTAGCCACCTAGAATCCCAGACTTAAATCCTATTTAGCATCTTTGAGATGTTTTGGAAGAATTCGTAAAAAGCAATCACACATCACCAATGAACCTAACTGAAATATGGGCAGCTTTAGCCAATATTTGGCAAGTCCCTTGGAAGATTTCCAGAAATTTGTTGAATCTATGCCTCGTCGTGTGGCATCCATTATCAATGCCAGAGGAGGTCCAACTCGTTACTAGGTAGGTATCTCTAATTCAGTATATATATATATATATATATATATATATATATATATATATATATATATATATATATATTATATATTATATACAAAGAGAGAAAGAGACTCAATGTATATCTCCCTCTACCAAAAAGATCTAATTTAGATTCAAACCAGTCTAATCATAACCCCAATTTCCTTTTCCCAAGGCATTTCAATTTTTAACAAAGGTAATTTAATATTATGTCCGTGAAAACACATTATTTTTGTCAATCATTCACTATTATACAGTTTTTTAAAATCGTCTCTACTCCAATTTTTTAAAGGAATGACCATGTCTCTTCCAGACACTTCAAAAACCTTTCTAAATATGCAGCACGACTTAGCCAATGTACATTAAACGTTTAAAGGTTATTATATTCGCAATCATTTAGATTTGAAAGTTTCTTTTAATTGCTTTTTATGCATTTCACGTGCTACTATAACATTTATTATATGAATAACTTTTTCTGATATTTCTTTAAAATCTCTTGTACCAAACTTTACTTATACATCTGGTGATGAATAATGCGATAATAACCTTTTATAGGAAGACCAATTTTACTGTGTGAAATAATTTAACGAAACTTATATCCATTCCATTTATATTAGGAACTCCATCAACCGTGACAAAAATATTTTTACATTCAATTGCGAGTACATTTAACTCATGAAATTACTACACAAAGATCACTATACTTCTAATTCTTTCTGATATATTAATTGATTTTTGGTACATTTCATTCTCTTTCGGAAAATACCCGATAATTTCTAATTGTTTCATCGAGACAAAAATAGTTACAGGTATTAATATCTTAATATTGTTGCAAAGTTCATCGGAGATATTGGCACTAACTTAATATTTTTTCAACTATTTCTTCATGGCGAGTTTCAAAATGAAGCTTGATCGAAGACGTTCGACAAACTATAGTTTCAGAACACTGACAGCAATAGCCATGTTTAACAAAGCTGTAATCAACAGTCCAAGTATTAACAAAACTCTTCGTACATTCTTTACTTTCTGCTTTTTTATTAGTATCATTTGAACTGTGTGAATAATAAATTTCTCATACTTAAATTTAAACACAAGTTTAGGTTATTCAAGACTGAGCCTACTGATAAGTGTAGAAAGACATTAATCTGGCAAGCCCAAAGCCTCCTATTTTGCTTATTCATTATTCCGCGCTATTAGTTATCTTTCTTCATCAATATTTGTTACTAGAACTTGAAGAGAACTTTAATTTGGAACTAAATTTGTGACATTTTTTGGAAAAAGAAATTATTCATTTAAAATGTATTTTTATAGCTATTTGAAACTTTTTGGGAGTGCCAGGAAAGTTTTTATTGTGCCAAACTAGGGACGCGTGTCATGTAATATCCATCCCTAATATGAGGTGTAATTACTTTATAACACAGTATAAAACTTATACACATTCTTTCCTGAACATAAATATTAAATCTACCAATTATCCTTTCCGAAAAGAACTAAAAAAATTAATTTATTTAATTGTATAATAACTGGCCCAAAAGAGCGAATTAATTTTGAGCTCTGAAATTTAAACAAGATATTTGGCTAAAAACATCTGAATGCCCTAAGTATGTATAGATTCATTAAATGCACCCTATGGTTCACACACACACACACACACACACACACACACACACACACACACACACACACACACACACACACACACACACACACACACACACACACACACACACACATCATTCAGATAGATGGATCAGGTTTGGAAGGTCATGAAAATACTAATTGTAATACAAAGTCTTCATAAATGAAAGAACTGTTCAATTTTTTGAGGGGTTAATAACAGTTAAATGTAATAATGCTCTTCAAAATTTGATCAACACTCTTCTATTACAAACACACTCTACAATTTTGAGAAAAAAAAGGGGGGTTGTTCACACATTCTTAAACATTTTAAAATATATTTCGATTAAAAGGAGAGGGGTAATGAGAAGTTTAAGAAATAGGTGCAATTCGGTCATTAATAAAAATTCGAATGTGTTAAAAACCTCAAGAAATACACTCTGTCGCAAAAAAATATATGCACCCAGAAGAAATCAAGCTACAATCACGAAACTCGGCAAGAATGTAGTCTGGTAAGAGATATGCAAATGATTAAAATTTCGAAGCCAATGAGACAAGGCTAAGTGTGCTATGCGCATATTAGTTGCGCAACTGGGAGAGTTTAAAAGCATGAGTACGAGCGCCGTACGGCTATCCAAACGAATCTGATGACTTTGATAGACGATATTGAGACTTAGGATGCCTCTAAGACGTAACCGGCGGCAGTACGAGCAGCTGACGGACTTTGATAGGGGCCGTATAATAGGCCTCAGAGAAGCAGGTTGGTCGAATAGACGTATCGGCCGCCACCTCGGTCAGAGCGATATGGTAGTTGCTCGGTGTTGGCAACAGTGGATCACAGAAGGTAGAGTGTACCGTCGCGGAGGGTCAGGACGTCCCAGGAACACAAATGATCGCGAGGATCGTGCAATCAGAAGAGTGGCCACTTCGGCACCAACAACGTCGCTAGCATCGATTCAACGCCACTTACCTCCTTCCAGACATCCAGTGCCATCAAGAGAAACCATAAGGAGACGACTGACCGAAGTTGGCTTGAGGAGCCGACGTCCGCTAAGACGCTTACCACTGACCCCACATCATAGGCAGTGTCGACTGGATTTTTGCCGACCTCGGGCAACTTGGAGTGTGACAGACTGGAGACGTGTCATCTTCAGTGATGAATCCCGATTCAGTCTCAGTGCTGATGACCACCGCACACGTGTCTGGAGGCGCACCGGCCAGCGGTCCGATCCGGCATTTATTGTCGAGCGGCATACAGCAATTTCACAAGGTGTGACAGTGTGGGGAGCAATTTCTTGGGACACACGATCATCTTTAGTGGTCCTTCAAGGCACTTTGACAGCTCGCAGATACGTGGACGATATTTTAACGCCGATTGTGCTACCCATGCTATCAAGTCGCCCAGGTGCCATTTATCAACAGGATAATGCTCGTCCACATACTGCGCGACTCTCCCAACAATGTCTTCAAGGATATGACGTCCTAACATGGCCTGCCAGGTCACCAGATCTTTCGCCAATAGAGCATGTCTGGACGCGTTGGGAAGGCAACTGCAGCCGTCCCGAGATACAGGAGAATTAACTGCGCAGATGCAAAGACTATGGCAGGATCTTCCACAGGGGGTCATAAGTGATCTAATTGAATCGATGCCACGCCGAATTTCGGCTTGTATAGCTGCCAGAGGTGGCTTTACTACTTACTGATTTTTAACCTTTTGCAAGCTGTGACCGCTTAATAAAATGATATTTTGTTCTGAATTTTTAATCATTTGTTTATTTTCATATACACTACATGCATACCAAATTTCGTGAATGTAGCTCAATTTCTTCTGGGTGCATATATTTTTTTGCGACAGAGTGTATTATGTAGCAATGGTACATACAATTTTTTCTGTTTTGATGATTTAGTTTGATAAGTTCACAATAAAAAAGATAAACTGTAACTCATACGAACTGATAATGCACTTTAATTTTAAATTAAATAAATTAAATGTACTTTTCTGTAAGGTAATGAATTTTAACGGTCACAAAAAATTATCCAATTGTATTATAGCTTTTTATTTTAGTTACAAAATTTCCGATAGCACTACTTGAAATCAAAGTACGATGTGAATAAAGAATATGTTAGGGTGGGGTTGTTTTTGATGAAAAACTCGAATAACATAAATAAACACTTCAGAAATATATATAAGCATTATTATGTATTTGAGGCAAAAATCGTGGGCTGTTTTTATTTAGTTAATTTTCACCAACTTATGAGTTTGTAGACCTAAAATAAGCGTTAGTTTTAATATAAACGTAGCTCTATCTGTTCACATTTCCATTTTAAACATCTAATATGTTCTGTGATCTTAGAACACTATCAATTTTGTACATGTATTAGAATCTGTTTTTCAGAACTCGAAACGTGCTTACTTAAGGACTTTTAAGTCGTGCCAGATTTAAGATGCATCGTATGTTTACTTCATATTGATCTTTAAATGAGTAAAGTGATAAAGGAAAAGTAAATCATAGCTTTAAAGCATGTTAACTTTTAACCCTTCTTTGCATGAATTTTTGTTTTTTTGTGTGCGTGAAATAAATCAGGGTGATATAAATCCTGCTTTAGATTAAAGGGAAAATCTCTCTCTTTGAAAAAAAACACTAGTATAAATATATAATATAAAGTAATTAAAAACAATACGATGGAAATATCCATCCTCATGCAAATTTGCACGTTAAGCTCAATACAAAATAATTATCTTTACATCATTTTTATTCCTGGTGATAGTTAAAAAAAAATTATTATTATTATTCTAATTTTACGTGCATAGTGTTATCGTCGTTTGTATTTTCGTCATCAAGACTGTCTTCTGATAACCAACCGCCTTCTAACTAGTCCAAGTAATCTTCTCAATGTGTCCCTATCTCTTCTAAATTTCACTACAATAATAGCACAAAATAAATATACAGTGAAAAAACATTTTTGTCAAACTTTAGTAGTGAAACAACCACATAGGGATGTAAATTTCTGTCACATGGTTTTGAGAAGATTATTTAGGGTATTCGATATAAATTGCATAGAAAATAATAGAAACACAAAAAACAAACCTTTTTTCCATTCATTATCGCTTTATTAGCAAAAAAAAATCTCAAATTAGTTGTAAAAAATATTCAAGAGATCATGTGTTTCCTCCTACCACAGCAAACAGCGGAGTGACAAGTTCAAACCCGCTACAATGATTGTGACATTTGATGTATATATATATTTTATCTACGTTCCTTAGTATACAATAGTCGTGAAAAAAGTTGCCAGCAAAAACCAATTTACAGATTTTTTTCTTAACTGGATAATGGAAATTTCCATCATTATGCAAAGAAGGGTTAGTTACTGTTGCGCGGTCTCATAGTCTCTAAAACGGGAGGGGGGATTAAGTTGATTACGATCGACCGGTGGACCGCCAAGACATTTTGGAGTGATCACTTGAATATTAGCAGTTAGCAACCATATCCCGAAATACTCAAAATTGGCTAATAGAATACACAGACTTTTTTTTCTGGTTATAACTACAAGAATTAATTTCAGATGAAAAAAATTTTTTTTAATGTATTTTGAATTGTTTGATAATGAATGCATCATTTGATATTATATTTGTAGCTATTATTATTATTGTGTCTGTACCTTGTGTTTTGCTTTAAACGTGGTTTTAAAAGTGTGAGTTTAGTTAAAAAAAATTTTCATGAATTATGTGTTTATTTTAGTATGTTCTGCATTTATTATTAAGTTATAAAAATGTTGCAGATTTTTTTTCTTACTTTACCACAACTACGTTACTGGGTGTGGATTTCAACACCTTCAAAAAGTTAGGAGTAGCCAGTACACTGAAAAAGTTTGCCCATTCCTGCTCTACAATATATCTATTCATAAGCATTCTTTACATCATTCTTTTTTTATTTTGAGAGCAAAATATCGAATTAAAATCTGAATTTTTTAAAGGTTACATTTATCTGTATTTATGAACCAGAACAGAATGTAATTTATATAGCTAAAGCTTAATGAAATTTAATACTTGATGTTCGTTTTACCTTACTTTTATGCAAGTAGTCATTTAGATTGCACCATGACAGTTGTAAGATGAAATCTATTCAGAGTAGCTAAGGGTTAAAGCCTTAAATAATAGAAACTCCTCCAGTTCTATTATAAATTAATTATGTATCATATTGAAAGATCTGGAAATGTAAGAAGTGGATTATTAATTTAATTTTGAAAAAAGAAAACATGTTTAAGAGAACTTTTTATAATAATAAATGATGAAGTATTAAAAAGTTATGAAATAAATTAGAAATATAAAATTCTAAGTGCTATAAAATATTTTTATAAGTTTTGTTGCATATATTAAATGATATTATATTTCCTTCTTATTGAAAGTTTTAAAAACTTTTAACCATAAAATAAATTATTGCAATTCTAGTTTAATTATAATCAATTGTATTTAAACTTATTTTAATCCTTATGGATTACGTTAAGAACTTTTTTTATAACAGGTATCTATTTTATCAAATAAATGTATTCTTTTTGAACAAAATTTATTAAAAATTCTCGCGCTCAGTTATAATTATGAAAATTAACTTTAGAAATGTTAAAGGACATGCGTGATGTTTTTTGGATTTAAAAAAAATAGTTTGCTTTATTTGTTAAAACTATAAAAAAATGTAATTGTTTATATAAACTGTCAAACATGCTGCATAAAATAAAATTAGTTGGCATTATAAAAGAAATATATAGTACATAAAAATCAGCAATAGAAAATTTTGCTTCAGTGGAAAAAAAATCGTAGCTTTTTCTCCTTATCACCTCCTTCAACTGCTTGCGGACTCTCATTGAAAGAATCTTCATCTCCTCCTCAACATGAAGGAGCACTTTGTTGATGTATCAATTGAAAACAAACTTATACAGAGAGTAATGTTTATTTGAAGTTTTAAAAGTGATAAATTATATTTATTAGAAATGTCTTTGCGATAAACTAGAATAAGAGGGCTAGAAAGAAATCATGCTGTATAAATTTAACTTTAAAAATACAGACACTTTGATTTCCTATTTATACTGATTTTCTACTTTTTTGTAATCCAAAACTATTTCAGTTAAAAGTATACTTATTAAGTGAAATAGTATAATTATTAAGCTGCATATATCCATTATCATTATATAATAGATTACTCATTGAATATATAATCACTCTTTCAATAGGTAATATATAACATAGTTTTTTTATGTATTTCTATTAAAAAAACCTGAATAATGTTGTAGTAATTTTTTCTCAGGAATGATACTGAAAAATTAAACAGGAAATAGATTGTGATAGTCTCTGGGGACCTCACTTTGAGAACTAGAATAATTATGAGACATAAAAGAACCAGTAGCCATTATTATAAATAACTTTCTTTATTTGGTTATCTTTCCCAAATAGAATCAAAGACTTATTAACAATAACAATACGAATATTATGAGGTTTTAAATATAATATCCTTTAAATTAACTCAATTAATTAATGATCTAATTAATTAATGCATTAAATAACGATCACGCAGAAATTACCACGATAAGAAATCTCAGAATTATATTCAATAATGTTCTTAATGAACATTTAACTTTAATCCGCCTCTTAAAACTTGAGTGAGACTTTAACTTCAAAAATATATTTACCACTCGGAATCTCAATTCTTCATGAGGTTAATTTATCTTCAACTACAATATTTCAATTCAAAATGACTATAATTCTATGTTTCAATGTCTATCTCCTACTGCTCTAACTTTACTAT
The DNA here is from genome assembly GCA_019973935.1 of Trichonephila clavipes. Taxonomy (NCBI): domain Eukaryota; kingdom Metazoa; phylum Arthropoda; class Arachnida; order Araneae; family Nephilidae; genus Trichonephila; species Trichonephila clavipes. Next base: position 1,720,473 of record BMAU01014849.1, read on the forward strand.
TTCGTTTGACTTAAATACTGAATCTGATCTGCATAACAATGAATCCTGTCCGCTTTTTGGAGTTGATTGGAAATAGGTAGGGAATTAAATTTCCCTAAAAAGGTCGGTTCAGAAGGTTAGTGATAAAGTTCCGTATAGATTCGTCACAATCCTCCAAAAGAAAACGGGATTTATTCGAAGGACTCAAATGTCCTGAAAATAAATTACGTAAATCCTATCTTTGTCTTACAGTACTGACGATATTAATTTCTAACTGTATATTATTGAAACATCTTCCGTAATGAAAAAGGATAAAATTACGATTTAGAATTAATTGACAAACCTCATAATATTTTACAAGTTTAAATTAATCCCTGCACTCTATCCATTCGGCAAGGGGGCGTGGGAAAAACCACCCTAGTGGTGGCAAAAAACCAGCCCCATAGAGTATGACTTATACATTATACAAAAAAATACAATACAATCTTCTGTGGCACTGGAACATCGAATACTTCAGGGTCAGCTACCCTGAAAGATTGATATCCATTTGAGAAGTAGGTAAAAGCAGACATGAAGTTATACATTTGTTACATGAATGTCATATACAATAAATATCTGGTTTCTTAGCCTTCCCATTCGAAAAACTTGATGCGCTAGTTAGTGTTAATGGTTAATCCTATCTAACTTCGCCGCGCTCTAAGGCACCAGATGTGAAACAAAACATACATAGAAACACACATAGCATATAATAATAAACATTTTGTAATAAACAAATAACACAAACAACCAAATGAATTGTCGCATCTTAGCGAAGTCATACATCGAAGTAAACAAATGCAAAATTTACAGATGTTTTCTCCAAAATACAAAAAGTAACACAAAAAGTCGTTTTTTTCTGTTATAGAAAAAAACACACACAATGCAGTGTCCACTTTTGTCAGTCTTCTTAATTTTAGAGTCCGCCCGTGACTTGCTTTAATTGCAAAAATTCCTCATTTGTTCGTACCGCGAAGATAAAGAAACAATACAACCTGGATTTTGTCTGTTAAATCCTATGCACTGGATCTCCATTCAACGCTTCCATACTGAGGCTTCTTCTGCGGAATGTGCTGCCAGGTATGCCGTTGATTTCGATGTTGTTGAGGTCCTCATGGATTCTGTCTTTTTCTTGTATACGGCTCCGTAGATAGTATGGGCAAGGTCTCCTTGTATTGGTTTGATTCGACCGGACTGGTTTCTTCGCTTGTTCGTTGCGTCTTCTCGTTGTCGCTCTGGTCTGACGGGTCTGGTTTTCACGTCCACTAACTTCCATTCGTGATCCACTTGTAGTCGTAGCAGTCCTGCGATCAGGCAACTTTGATGGACCTGTAATGGACTCTACTTCTGGTGAAGAGGTATTAGGTCTCTTAAATTTATAAGTTCTGGATGAGATCGAGGATGGAATCGACCTCTTGACTCCCCTGCCTTTGTTCAGGAGCGTGTCTTTTCCGGTCCTGATGATCAGATCCTTGTCGGGATCTCTTCTTACATATCTTGGACCGTTTTAAAGCTTGGTCCTTCGACGCAGTACTATTAATTTTACGTTTATTTCTGGGGATCTCCCGTGTGGTGTTACTCTGCCGTGATCTACACCCTCACTTTCCTGACTAGAGGTTTTCCTATGCTCTTTAAACTGTCCTTGATGTGATCTATTTGACCCATGACTAACTTCTTGTTCGTCATATAGAGTTTCTACCGGACTATCCGAACTAATCGTGTCTGACTGACGAGGTCGGTACACTCGAACCTGATCAATATTAACAGTTATATTTCTTCCGTTTTTCCAAATAACTAAATTATTTCCTTTTATTTCCAAAACCTTATAGGGACCTTCAAACTTAGGCATAAATTTTCCCACCTGTTTCCTACCCGCAGCACTTACGAAATGTGTTTGAAGTAAAACCAAATCGTTCACTTTGATGTGAACATCTCTCCTTCTGAGATTGTAATGTTTTTCCCAAGACCTATGCTGTTTTTGCATATTTCGTCTTGCTTCATCGAATAATTTTTCGATGTTATTACCAACATATTTCGCATCCTCCGTAACATTTATGAGCTTGCTAAACGGAGTTATGATTTTCCTTCCCAAAAACAACTCAGCCGGAGTTTTATTTGTCGTCTCATTTACCGCCGTGCGCAATGCGAAAGCGAACTCGTGTAGAAATTGGTCCCAGTTTTCATGATTTTCTTCAACAAAAGAAGCTATCATTTGAACTAAATTTCTATTCACTCTCTCCGTGAGATTAGACTGTGGCCGGTACGTTACCGTTTTCATATGTTTGATGTCCAACCTGTGACTGAGATGTTCAAACACGTCAGAAATAAATTGGGGGCCGTTATCACTTATCAAAGAAATCGGAGCTCCGTAACGCGCTATATAGGTATTAAAAAAGGCATTAGCTATTGTCTGGGCTGAAGCTTTACGAAGAGGAATCAGCTCACACCACTTAGTGAAGTGGTCAGTTATAACTAATATGAATTTATATCTCTCGGGTCGGGGTAGGGGCCTACTAAGTCTAGCGTTACAATTTCATTTGGATATTTCGAAACTATAGGCATTAAACGACCAGCTGGTAGCGCGTTTTTATAATTAAACTTTTGACACCGGTCACAGGTTGAAGCATATTCAAATATATATTTTCTCATAAATGGAAAATAGCACGTGTCACGAAGTTTAAGATATGTCTTCCTCTTTCCGAGATGTCCTGCCAGTGGCAGATCATGAAATTCTTTCATTATATCTTTTCGAAGAGAACCAGGAATATAAACTCTTAGTTCTCCCAAATTAGAAAAATACTTCGCGTAAAAGAGGAGACCGTTTATTAACTTGAAGTCCTGGGACCAACTCTCGCATACCGTCGCATTAACAGAACCGTCATCAGGGTTTTCTAAGTATCGATAAATATGTCCTAATTCAGGATCTTCCCTCTGTTCCTTAATGAATTGTTCACGGGAATTTATTGCGAGGGCTCTAAGAGCTGCGCACGAAATTTGCGATCCCTCGACACTGTCTACTGGATTTCTTGATAAAAGGTCTGCGACCACGTTTTGAACACCAGGTCTGTGCTCCCATTCTATGTTAAACTCTGACAATTTCAATGCCCATCGGATCATCCTACTTGATAAATTCTTACCATTGGTTAACTTCGTTAACGCTGCGTGATCTGTAATCACTTTTACAGGTAGGGGTCCAAAATAAGTTTTAAACTTATTTAGAGCCCAAATTACCGCCAAACATTCTCTTTCGGTAACCGTATAATTACGTTCTGCCTTATTAAGGGTTCGAGACGCGAAAGCAATAGGTTTTTGATTTTGTTGAAGCACAGCACCAATTCCGACCCCACTAGCATCAGTGAATAAATTGAACTGTTCAGAAAAATTTAGTAATTGCAAAATCGGTGCCTCCGTTAGTGTGCGTTTGATCTGATCAAAAGAATCCTGTGCTTCTCCCGACCAGTTAAACTTCGCCCCCTTTTTTTTTAATTGGTACAATGGTTCGCATATATCTGCTTATCGCGGAATAAATTTTTGGTACCAACCCGTCATCCCTAAAAATTTTGACACTTCTCTATTATTTTTGGGAGGTTTCATTTCCGTAATTGCCCTAATTTTCTTATTGTCAGTTTCGATTCCTTCTTTACTAATAATCAGGCCTAAATATTTGAGTTTGTCACGAGCGAAGTGACATTTTTCTTTATTTAACGTTAGCCCTGCGTCTCGTAATAAGGTAAAAACCCGAGTTAAATGATCTAGATGGTCTTTAAACGATGGTGATGTAATAATAACATCATCCATATAAACGGACACGAAACGCCCAATAACAGGTTTGAGAATAATGTCGATGGCCCGTTGGAAATTAGGTGCCGCCCCAGAAAGACCAAAAGGCATGCGTAGGAATGCAAAAGTGCCATTGCGAGTGATAAACACTGTTTTTTCTATGTCCTTTGGACTAATCGCCAACTGAAAATAGCCACTTCTGAGATCTAGAGTGGACATAACGTTGGTGTGAGGGATATTGGTGAGTAAGTCATCAATAACCGGTAATGGATATCGAGGATATTTGGTAATTCCATTTAGTTTCCGATAATCGATCGCGAAACGATACGCCTCGGGAGAATCTGGAGGAAGGTCATTGTTCTTTCGAGTTAATACGACTGGAGATGCATAGGGCGAATTAATAGGACAAATTGTACCATCCCGTAACATCTTATCTATGTGATAATCAATAATGCCTTGTTTGACCCGGTCGTACTTGTATGGTCTCGACACTACCGGTCCTTTATCTCCAGTATCTATCTCATGATATACAACATGCGTTAATCCCGGTTGATCGGAAAATAACCCTTTAAAATTATTAAATAAGGCTTTTAATTGCTTCTGTTGCTCGTCATCAAGTTTCGATTCTTTGAGATAAATATCAACGAGTTTCTCCTCTTTAGGCGTTTGTTTGATCAGATGATCGGGAATGATTAAGGATTTCTGATCAAAATCTAATGTTAATCGCGACGCCTTCATAAAATCAATCCCCAAAATGCACTGATAATGCATGTTATCAAGTATATGGAATTCCAAGGGTTTCTGAAATTCCCTGATTCGAATTTGTAACTCGACTCTACCCAAATGATTGCACGGGGCTCCTTGTGCTGTCACGACTCTGTCTTTCGTCTTTTGACGAGGTCGGTATGAAAAATAATTGCGGTATACCTCCTCCGAAATAAAAGATTTCTCTGCTCCCGTGTCCCATAGTGCTGTAATAAAGGTTTCATTTAATAGAATAGGGACATACGGTAATTCGACTGGGGTCATTCTTATAGATGATACTCTGATAGGCCGATGATCCCAAACTGGAGGATTTTCCGTACCTCGCGATCGATTACCCCCATATTCACATCGATCGCTTAAAAGTTTAAATTTCTACTTCGTTCATTTTGACCTCGAAATGAACTATTTCTCGACCCATTTTGTCGACCGCCTTGACTGTGGAATGGTTGATCCGATTGTCCACCTTGGCGTCTACCCTCGAATCTGCGATTATTTGTGAAACCTTGGTTTTCGAACCGATTAAATTCCCTTTGTGGTCGGCTATTATTGGCGTATCTCTCATTATTTCTGTTTTCCCTCCAATTTTCCTGTCTATGCCGGGTATTAAAACGATTGTTTTCATGAGGGCCTGAACTTCTAAATCCCTCACTCGAACCTCTGATTTGTCTATGCATAAAACGTTCTTCGTATTTATCAACGATTTGTAGGAGATTGGCAGTATTTAGTGGATGTCTAACTTCGACATAATCCAAAAATTTGAGGTTCTAATCGACTAACGACGTGATCTATTAATTTTTCCTCCGACATTTCTAGTTTAAGGACTTTATGAATTTTCAACAATTCATAAATAAAGTCCGAAGGCTGTTGATCTCGTCTTTGTGATGAGGAATAAAATCTCGTTTCTAGTTCTGACCTGTTTCTGACCACGGGAAATTGTTCCGACAATGCCTGTTTTAAGTGCGCGTAGTCTGTTGTCTTATCTTCAATGACTCTATAACCTAGAACTTCGAACCAGTCGAGTGCCCGTCCTTTGAGATGACCTTTCAAGTAAGCACATGCCAGTTGTGCAGGTATCTCATAATACGCGAGATTATGATCAATATTCTCCAAAAAATCATCTATGTTCTCAATTCCCGAAAAATATTGTTCCGGAATGATTCTAAAATTGGATCCGACTCTATTCTCGGGATTTATACGTTGGGCGCCATTGTGATAGTCTCTGGGGACCTCACTTTGAGAACTAGAATAATTATGAGACATAAAAGAACCAGTAGCCATTATTATAAATAACTTTCTTTATTTGGTTATCTTTCCCAAATAGAATCAAAGACTTATTAACAATAACAATACGAATATTATGAGGTTTTAAATATAATATCCTTTAAATTAACTCAATTAATTAATGATCTAATTAATTAATGCATTAAATAACGATCACGCAGAAATTACCACGATAAGAAATCTCAGAATTATATTCAATAATGTTCTTAATGAACATTTAACCTTAATCCGCCTCTTAAAACTTGAGTGAGACTTTAACTTCAAAAATATATTTACCACTCGGAATCTCAATTCTTCATGAGGTTAATTTATCTTCAACTACAATATTTCAATTCAAAATGACTATAATTCTATGTTTCAATGTCTATCTCCTACTGCTCTAACTTTACTATTTCGTTTGACTTAAATACTGAATCTGATCTGCATAACAATGAATCCTGTCCGCTTTTTGGAGTTGATTGGAAATAGGTAGGGAATTAAATTTCCCTAAAAAGGTCGGTTCAGAAGGTTAGTGATAAAGTTCCGTATAGATTCGTCACAAGATCAATAGATCGTATAAAATCAATGTTTATTAAGACAAATTCTGAGATTAAGTTAACTCAAATTTAATTTTCTAGTGAAGATTCCAATCTATTTAATGAAATTTAGTGAAAAAAGAGTTATTTTTGTTTCTATAGGGTACAAAATTTCTTAATTTTATTTGCGGTCCAAAAATATCAAACTGTTTGTGTTTTACAATTCACCTTATTCCTCCAAAAAAGTAAACTAAAACTGGATATAAGAATACCAGTGCAATGACTGATATGCAGCAAAATGTGTATAATGAATTTATTTATAAAAAAAACAGCCTCTCATATTTTATATTGCGAATTAATACAATGCTTTTCAAGGTTCTGGGATGTAAAGATTTCAAATCTGTTTAAAATTGAGAAAAGCATTTTTATATGTGCGTGATGGATAATTTTATCAACAAGTTGCTCTAAAGCATTCCATTTCAAAAGTTCACAGTTTTTTTTATAGAACTAATAAAACTGAAATAAAGTTCTAAATAGATAAAAAAAACTGGATATGAATTGGCATTACATTATTAAATAAACTTATGAAATACATAAATAAGACGTAGAAGAAATATGAAAAAATTATAGATAGTTTGTATGTTCTACTTTGGAAGGAGATGATATATTTGATTTGTATTAAATTTTCAAAAATCACTTTTGTCACTTCAGATTTTATCGAAAGAAAAAAAAAATTGATTAATCCTGCATGAACATTAGGGAAATATGTTCTATTGAAAATGTAGCCATAAGGAAAAAAGAATGAATTCATCTATAAATTGAAAGATGAATTGATTAAAACATTATGCAAAGTATTTAAATCGACAATATTAAAATATTTATATTTTCTATTTCTAAAAACACGTCATTGCTTATTAAAAACAAGAAAAATTTACTTTATAGTCAAATTTCAAAATGGCAAAGTATGAGATTAGTTTAATTAATAAAATAAAGCTAATTGGAAGGAAACATTATTTTATAATTACTAAGATCGAGTGGAAGCTACTATTTTATCTTAAAAAAGTATACATCTGAACTACTGAGAAGCCTATGTTTTTCAAATTATGTAAAATAATTTAATTTAATCGTGAAGTGCATAACATCTGGATATGTATGTCTATATTTCCTAAAATTCATTTCTAAATTGAAATACCGTACTTACTCGAATCTAAGTCGCCCTTTTTTTCAATGTTAATGCTACTGAAAATCAGGTGTGGCTTAGAATCGAAGGAAGAAAAATCCGTTGGATGGGGGCAATGAGAGCAATTACAGGTATGTATGTATTTAAAAGGTTATAATATTGGTAAAATAACTAATTATTCACTTCTTATTTGTTCTCATTTTCAATTTATTTTAGTTTCGTAAAATTGGATATCGATAAACCATTTTACACTATTTTTCATTTTTCACAAAACTTGTTAAGAATTTGGGATGCGGCTTAGATACGGATATAAATATGGTAAATATAAAAAGTTATTTTCAAGTGTTTGACAAAAGAGTCTAATATATAGTATTTATTCTTATTGTCATCAATAGCCGTTTATATGAATAGGTTGGGGTTTATTACATTATCAATAATTAACATATACATATAGTTGAGTGCTTTTTTTTTCTTTTTGCTGGCGAATAAGTGCTAACTATAAAGCGAACTAAAAATTGAAGTGAACGAAACATTCGACTTTTAAATTATTTTGATCCTATCGACCTTACCGGTGACTTTTCAACCTTAAACTCACTGTAGATTCTATTCTGAAAAGCCAGACCATTATGGATTCATCTTTTAGCTATGAAAAGAGAACGATTACAAAGAAAATCCGGAAACTCGAACAAGTAATTACTTCCTGCCAGGATTCTTTTCAAGTTCTGAAAAGAGGAGAATCATTCTCCTTATACAAGGAATGGGGAAGTACTTTTTCTTCTTGTACAATTCACTTTAAATTATATATATGTATAAGTATAGATTCAAATTAAAAGGAACAAATGATCATTAAAGTTGTTTTGCGATGTTTCGCCCTTCGTGTCACAGGGTCCCAAAAAGATTGGAATTAAAACGTGCTCAGAAAGATTCAAAATTTGTTAATAAATGCTTTCTTCATCCAAAATAAAATAGGATGCTCAGATTTTTAGTTTACATTAGCTTTCATTTTCTAAGTTTTCGTTTTGTATGCTTTCGGGATGTATTAAATACAAGTACATTAATTTCTTTAGGTGATGAAAATAAATAAATAAATGAAAGAGGTGTGTGTGTCAAGAATTTTATTTATTCCAAAAAGATTTGGAGGATATTTTTCAAGATATATATTTTATTTTTACTTTTCATCTCTTGTTTGAATTCTGGTTGTCTTAGAAGATATTTAAAGAAAACAAGATAATTTTTTGAAAACATTTTTAATGTGCTTTGATTTTTATGATGAAACCAAAAACAAGAATTGTGTTTATTATGAGAAAAACGCAAAGTTCGTAGTTTTTTAATGGATGTATTTAACAATTTGCTTACAGATATTTGGAATTTTTAATGCTACGATATGACTAGTAAAACAGTTCCTTTAAAGTGTTAAGACATAGAAAATTTCTCCAAAAATTTAAAACCTCTTTAGAATGATTACGAAATAAAAAATTAATAATGAAGGTGCGATACAGACAAATTTGTGCACTTTCTCTTTTGAAACTAAATCAATAAGGATTTCATTTAGTTTATATTTAGTTCTGGTTTTTACATTTTTTTATGTAAATGTTTTTCTATAAATAGCTATTTCCTCTCAAGGCATCTATTATCTTTGACTATTTTTTCATTTTTTTTTCTGTATAAAAATACTCAGAAATACGCACAATTCTAATATATTATGTAAATTTCTTCATAAACATAAATCCTGATAAAAAGTCATTACAACCGACATACTTTCGACAGTTAAAAAAAGCTACAAAAAACAACTAAATATATAATTATAAACTGAAATTTAATGTTCAGTATTAAAATAGTCATAAAACTTCGAGATACAAAATGTTTCTTTATGTAACTGGAAAACTTACTGATAATATTAATATTTTCTGGTAATATTACGATGTATGTTTAACTCAGTATAGTTCTAAAAACACGACTTTTCTGCGATAAGCTCGCGTAGCTATCTTACGTAATAAAGTCGGTAAATTTGTTATTTCCATTGAAGTATATAACTTCATTTTAACGATGTTACATCATCCTTCTTGAAGGAACAGTAAACGGAGATGACTTTGTTTTCATACTTGAGGGAAAAAAAATTGCTTCTTGAGATCTGAACCCTTAGAACTTATAGATATCATGCCAAACAAAAGAAAACTGCAAAAGATGAAACTATATTGTTACTTTAAAATTCATTTTTTTAACTATGCTAATGAACAGGATAAAGATTTATAATGAATCATCAAACAAAATTATTTAGAAAATAAAATTATAATCATAAAAAAGATTTTTTTTATGAATGTTAAGTTTTTAAGTTTTTAAAGAAAGTTTCTTACATAGTTGTAATTTTTTTAAATATAATGTGTAAGCTGTCAAGAGTTGTATAAAATAAAGTTAATATTAAATCAGTATTATTGAACTGTACTATTATCGCTTAAAGCGCTAATAATACACCACATAGTTAATTGCTTGTGAAATAAGCCGGCACACACATAAAAAAATGTCTTGTATTTATATCCCATTTCTTATATGTATTTCCTTTTATTCTAATTTCATATCTCAATACTGATTACAGAGAGAGAGAGAGAGAGACGAATATTTTCAAAATTAAGTAAAAATAATTCATACAAAATGTTTCGACAACACTCTTCCACTTAATAAAATGCAATAATAAAATACGCGTGAAAAAATTCCTTTCTTTTTTATTGCATATTAATTCAAAAAGAAATAATTAAAATAATATTTTCGTATTCATGTGTAAACTATTTTATTAGATTTTAACATAAAGTACAGAAGAAACATGGAATTGAATACGATGTAACTATATAAATCAGTTTAAAAGTTAAAGAGCAATTCTGATTGCTAAAAATATTTGGAATCAAGTATTTCCTAAAAGACAATTCATATATATTTTTCATAAAGATTAGTCATGCAAAAATAAAAGAGCGCATTTTCATTTTATTCATAACTAGTAGTACAGTCCTCTAAGAATCATAATTTTTTTTACTTTTATTCGATACTGTTCAACCGTTCCATGGAAGCATTTGAAGCGATACAATCATAATTCATTGACCTCAGCTTACTCATTCCAAAAGGATGTTATTAAGCGCCAGGACAGTGTCCAACAAAAGCCATCTGGCGTCTTCTAATTACATCACAAAGAAAGGACAGGAAAAAGCTATCAGCCATTCCCTATCGCATTCCACTGTGCTTTTGGGATATTTGTAGGAGGTAGTTTTAAGCGTAGGGATCAGCGTATTTGATACCACAATCGATTAGATTATTAGGTAAAAAAAAGACTACTAAACACGAGAGCTCCGTATATTTTATTTCCTTGGTAGATATTAAAAATTATTTTAATGTACATTCGACAAAATACTTCAGGGAACTAAGCCATATAAAATATTAAATTTATGCTATTAATACTATTTTTCTTATAATTTTAGCCATCCTTCAATGGCATGTAAAATGAAATAAATTCTTCCCTAGTTTCGAGTATATAGTTTCATATACTTAAGGGGACTTGGCACCCTTTGAGCAAACTTCTTTATTTACGTATTTAAAAATTATATTTTAGCATTTTATACAATGTTTCTATTCAAGAAAATGTTACCAGATGAAAATTTTCATATATTACTCACACAATTTTAAAAATTTTAATTTTTTGAAGAAAATTGGGAAAATTTTAAAATCCTACTCCTTGTGTAAAAATTAATTTTTTGACCTGAAATTTTTTTATAATACTCATATGAATGATCTAAACAACTTTAGGGATCGATTTTAGAATAACTTCATTCGTTTTCGAGAAAAAAAATAAAATGTTGATATACAGGCTAAAAATCAACGAAAAAGCCAACATGTCTTACATTTTATTTTTTTTAAAAAAAGTATTCAGTTTATAGCAAAACGGATCCCTAATTTTATTACATGCTTTATTTTCAACACGCAAGAAAAAAAAAGGAAGTAATTGGTAAATAATTGTCGAAGGAGTAGCATTTTGAATGCACTAAGATTTCGAAAAACAAAAACTGAGAAAAACAGGTTTAAAGTTTATAATTCTGAAAAAATAATTATTATAAGCTTAATTAAACTTAAAATACCACTTTAAGATATTAGTTATACGTTTTTCCTTAAAATAATTGCATTTTCATATTTTTTCAACCCACACATTTTTATAAATGATCAACTTTTAGAGAGTACTAATTGCCCATGAAAATTCAGGAAAATGTTAAAAATTTTTTTTTCTGTCACGACAGAAATTTTAGCTGTTTTTTTCTTCTTATAATATTAAAGTATTACATTTGTAAGAAAAATATATCAGGAAGAAGAACTGAAATTATAAAATTATTAATATAAAATGCCTTAATTTAAAAATTTTACATGCACACATTTCACAAGGAAGAAAAATTACATTATTGTATTGCCTCGGAAATATTCTGCTTTTAATACTACACATTCTTTTTTATAGTTATTATTTCTATTTATAAAATAGATTTTTTTATCATAACGCATTTTTTAGCTCTTTTTCTAAAAAGGGGGTGTGGCTGAATTGCCTAATTTGTTTTCAAATGAAGTTTTAGTCAACTTCTAACTTTCCGACATGCACAAGTGATATATCAATCGAAAGATAATAATGCAAATAATAAGATTAAATGAAAATAAAAAAAACGATAGGTTTGTGATTTTTAGGGTACCAAGTCCTCTTAAAAATATTCCTATACATTATATTTAATAATTTAATATATTTGAATGTAGCTTTAAAAGGCAAGTAATTGAAAAGAAACTAAATTTTTTACAAGAAATCATAATCAAGGTTATGTTTTGTTTTGTTTAGGATTGAAATCAATTGATGTTTCATGAACGTCATATAACTCATGCAAATGTGCAAAATAGGTATTTAGAAGGAACTGTATTTATCTAGATTTAATGCATTTGGAACAGAACAATGCAAATTATCTGAGAAAAAATCTATTTTTTTGCCTTTGGTGGCTATACACTCATATCCATAAATTAAGGATAATTCAGAATCACACAGAAAATGAATTCTAAAATAAAAAATTCACCTGTGTAGAATTATCACACACATCTTGAAGAAAAATATGCAAATTACAGGAAACCACCAGATGGCGCGGATAGTATGTCACAATGACGAGAGTGTAAGAGAGGGGTATATAAGGAATGGTGGCAAAGAAGTAAAATTGTTCAGAAGCGCTTTTAAAGCCTTTCAGTCCAATAACCGCATAGTTAGGGAACAAAGGAACCATTTGGATGATTTTTTACGTGGTAGAATTACTCTGGACGACTGGAATGTGGACGTACCCAGCTGGAAGTATCCGAGGAAGTGGGAATCGCTCAGAGTGTCATCTCCAGGCTTTGGCAACGATTCCAAGATGATGGTAATGTGAGTAGATGTTACAGCACAGGTCACCCCCGAGTTACAACGCCAAATGAGGACCGGTATATTTGGCAGTTACTGCCAAAAAAGAAACAGACGGAGCACAGCATCAGACCTGTCTCGTCAGCTCTTTTCAGCTGCCGGTACGACAGTTTCAGGGCAGACCGTGTACAGACGCTTAGGGCACATTAGTCTCTATGATCGTAGGCCTGTCACATGTATTACACTTACCGCAACTCACTGTCGCCTGCGATTAACCAGGAGTAGAGAGCATGCATTGTGGACACCACAACAGTGGTCTTGTGTGATGTTTTCCGACGAGTGCAGGTTTAGTTTGCAGTCTGATTCTTGCCGGACTTTAATATGGAGAGCGCCAGGTACCCATTACCACCAAGAGAACACAATTGAACGACACCGTTACGGTGGTGCAGGATGGCTCGCACGCGTTTGGGGAGGAATTATTCTTGGTTCTAGAACTGACCTGCATGTTCAGAGTGTAACGATGACAGGCCCCATCTATCGGGATGTCATTCTGGAGCAACATGTACGTTTGTTTCGGGATACCATGGGTGCTGAATTTCTGTTTATGGATGACAACGGCCGTCCTCACCGGGCAAACATTGTAGACGAATGTCTTCAATCAGAGGATATCACCCGTATGGATTGGAAAGCATTCTCACCGGAATTGAATCCAATAGAGCATGCGTGGGATATGCTTGGCCGACGAATTGCAGCTCGTCAACCCCCTCCCACCTGTCTACCGGAACTTTGGAGGGCATTGCTTGATGAGTGGTGTAATATTCCCCAAGATCTGATTGATAATTTGATACTCAGCATGCCTAGGTGTTGCAAGGCCTATATTGCATCGTCCGGGAGACATACTCCGTATTAACCATCATACTAACCATGTTATACTTTCTTTTGTAAATAGGTTCTTTTTTGAAATATGTTCCAGGGGGTAAAAATCGCAATTTTTATTAATTATGTCAAACATATAGCATCTTTTTTGCTCTTTACCTTTTGTTTAATAAATAGACTTTACAAAAAGTCAAATTTGTTTTGCTTCTGTCTTTTTCTTTGCCTGAACTTCATTATCCTTAATTTATGGGCATGAGTGTAAATATCACTGTCAAACGTATATATGTGTCTATTTCAATTAATCTTTTAACATTAATAGGACATGGTACCGCTTATAAGAAAATCTTTCATTTAATAGTCTTATAATTTTTTTTCTTGTAACCAATGTATATAGATTACGTAAAACAGTTTTTGTGCTCAAATTATAACAAAAAACTAACCATTTAATTTTTTAAAGAAAAGCTTTAAAATTTATGAAGGGGTTTTAAAATGCTGCTTCTGTCAACAATAATTGACATAAACTTATGAAATTTGATTCACAAATACTTCAAGCTATGTATAATAAAAATTCGAATGGGTTTTTGGATAGCATGATTGATCTTTGTAAAATGCTTTTTTTTCTGAATCCTTATTGAAGAATCCTTGAAAAATGTGTAAATTCTGAATTCAAATACTTTAAAAAAAGTATTGCTTTGATTCAAAAATGCATGTCAATTATTGTTGCATGTACTAATATCAATAGGTATAAAAATTTCAAAGCATTTGACTCAATATAAAAAAAGCCGTAGCATTTTAAATGAAGATAAATTAGTTATTTTTTTTCTTTCTGAGACAAATCCGTTTAAAGTTTTTATTTGCCTTTGGGATGTAAATAAAAATAAACATGAAAGTTATAATAACTCTGAATTTTTTAAACTTAGAGTTTTCAAATTTTGAGAGATTATAGAAAATTATATAAAGAATAATTTTGGGCTATATAATAAATTTTATTTGAATTTTTGACCGATTTTTTTGTCAATAGAATCGTACTGTGTCCTCTTAAAAGTTATTTACAACATAGCTTGCATTTTCCGAAATGATGAAAAAATAGAGTCAGTTGTGTTTTAATGTTTCTCGAATGTAGTTAAATACAATAACCCATTTATATACATTAGATAAATAAAATCTAAAATATAAAAAGTAAATGTATGGGCTGTTAAATATTGTTGTAAATCACACAGTAATGAGTGAATGAATAATGGAAAAAAATTAAGGTACTATCCTTTTGTTGAAGTACAGAAGGGTTATAGCATGATAATTACTCTGAATAAAGAAGAAAATGCTTACATAAAAAAGCATTCCTCAGTATGAATGAATCCCTTACAAAGTAGAAAAGATCCTTTCAAATAGATGCAGAAAATTTTTTTGTGGTTAAAAACAAATCTGTTAGTGAATAAAATAATTTTTGCTCGAATTAATTTGTATATATTTTAAGCATTTTACTTTGAATTCTTTTGCATGAGAAAAAAATAGGTTTCTGACAACTCTTTCGAATTTCACTCACAGATATAGAGTCATTGATACGAAACAGATAAAGTGACACAATTGAAATTGTTCAGAATTATAATTAAAATTAAATATCAATATATCACTAAGAATATACATAGACCACAACGAAAAGAAGCGAATAAGGCAATTTGCTTTTTCTATACCTTCAATTGGAGGGTTTGTCAATCATATACAATGATTGAATAAATCACCAAGTTAAAAGCAGTTAATATTATTAGAGTATATACTCTCATTATGCCTCTAGTAAATTTAGGTAAGAAAAAGACTTAAAAGAAAAGAATTGCAGCTCATTTGAGGACTTTCTGGAAAAGTGGAATTTAGAAAAACAACAAAAATTAAAGCAGTTTCGGAACTTATAGACGGTTTCATCTAGAATATCGAATGCATAATGAGCAAAAGATTCTGATTATGAATATATAGTTGCATCTTTTTATTTTGTAAAGGGGACTCTTTCTCTGTCACACATTTCAATATGAGACAGAATGTTTTTAGTTAATCTATATTCCTCAACATTCAAACTTTCAAGACTAATTTCTTATTATATCCAAATTATAAAATAAATCGAAAAAAGCTGTATCAGCATTTTGCAAAAGAATTAAAATATATAATAACGCGAATTATGAAATCTGAGGCAATCTTTTCTGAAATTAAGAAATACATTCAGTGATTGAATATATGCTTGAGAATTAGGGTACTAAATGAGAATAAAATATATAGTTCAGATTTAAAACTAAAAAAAATTAAGTTTCTCTCTCTCACTTCCTCTCCTCCTCTCTCTCATACACATACGTGCGCGCGCAATGTATATATTTGTAAAATTAATTTCCACAGTGTATTAAACACTAGTATATTCAATGAAATCGTTAAGAAATTATTTCAGATACATCACAGACAACTGTAGAATAGGAAACGAATGAGATATAACTAATTCATAAGGCGTTACAAAAAAAAATTAATAACGATAGAAAAAATGTGCATCCGCCATCTCGAGAAATCACCTTCCTCAATTAACCAGTTAACTGTGATTGACGAGTATACACTCGTCACGGAGAAGTTGCAGGATTTTGTGTCATGACGAGTATACTCGTCATGAATAAAAAGCAGTGACCATTGGCTATTTAAATTGTAATTTTTGAGAAAAACAAAATATATTCTCAAATTTTAAATTGTTTAAAATATTTTGAGGTCAAGCCAGACTAAAACAGACAAGTAAAAAATATGAAAAATTTAAGCTAAACCCACGCGTCCCCGTATTCATATGTTGAAACTGCGTATAAGCTCGTTTAACGAATTTATTTATGTGCGATAATAATGTTTTTTAGATGTTAGCCTAAAAAGGGCAAAGGCAGAAGTAGGAAAGCTGTTTTCTAATAGAGTTTCTTCAGATATGTTCCAGCATGGGGGGGGACAAATGTATGACACTTACCAGGCACTGAGCCTATTGAACTGTCGGCCCGAAGTTACCTAGCTATCGAGTGGCGCAACCATAATACTACAACCATGTTCTGACATTAGAGTGATGGCCCAATGCCGTACTGCCTAAAGATCAGTTATTTTATTGGAGTGGGAAAGACAAAGATGCTTTTTCGGGTTAGAGGACATTGATCAACCCTGCAGCATCTACTCCACAATTTCTTTAATATTAAGACAGGTAGAAAATATTTAATCAGTAAAGAAAAAAAAGTAAATCGGGGTGTATTTAGATCAGTTATTTTATTGGAGTGGGAAAGACAAAGATGCTTTTTCGGGTTAGAGGACATTGATCAACCCTGCAGCATCAGGTAGAAAATATTTAATCTCCACAATTTCTTTAATATTAAGACAGGTAGAAAATATTTAATCAGTAAAGAAAAAAGTAAATCGGGGTGTATTTAGATCAGTTATTTTATTGGAGTGGGAAAGACAAAGATGCTTTTTCGGGTTAGAGGACATTGATCAACCCTGCAGCATCTACTCCACAATTTCTTTAATATTAAGACAGGTAGAAAATATTTAATCAGTAAAAAAAAAAGTAAATCGGGGTGTATTTAGATCAGTTATTTTATTGGAGTGGGAAAGACAAAGATGCTTTTTCGGGTTAGAGGACATTGATCAACCCTGCAGCATCTACTCCACAATTTCTTTAATATTAAGACAGGTAGAAAATATTTAATCAGTAAAGAAAAAAGTAAATCGGGGTGTATTTAGATCAGTTATTTTATTGGAGTGGGAAAGACAAAGATGCTTTTTCGGGTTAGAGGACATTGATCAACCCTGCAGCATCTACTCCACAATTTCTTTAATATTAAGACAGGTAGAAAATATTTAATCAGTAAAGAAAAAGTAAATCGGGGTGTATTTAGATCAGTTATTTTATTGGAGTGGGAAAGACAAAGATGCTTTTTCGGGTTAGAGGACATTGATCAACCCTGCAGCATCTACTCCACAATTTCTTTAATATTAAGACAGGTAGAAAATATTTAATCAGTAAAGAAAAAAGTAAATCGGGGTGTATTTAGATCAGTTATTTTATTGGAGTGGGAAAGACAAAGATGCTTTTTCGGGTTAGAGGACATTGATCAACCCTGCAGCATCTACTCCACAATTTCTTTAATATTAAGACAGGTAGAAAATATTTAATCAGTAAAGAAAAAAAGTAAATCGGGGTGTATTTAGATCAGTTATTTTATTGGAGTGGGAAAGACAAAGATGCTTTTTCGGGTTAGAGGACATTGATCAACCCTGCAGCATCTACTCCACAATTTCTTTAATATTAAGACAGGTAGAAAATATTTAATCAGTAAAGAAAAAGTAAATCGGGGTGTATTTAGATCAGTTATTTTATTGGAGTGGGAAAGACAAAGATGCTTTTTCGGGTTAGAGGACATTGATCAACCCTGCAGCATCTACTCCACAATTTCTTTAATATTAAGACAGGTAGAAAATATTTAATCAGTAAAGAAAAAGTAAATCGGGGTGTATTTAGATCAGTTATTTTATTGGAGTGGGAAAGACAAAGATGCTTTTCGGGTTAGAGGACATTGATCAACCCTGCAGCA
This sequence comes from Trichonephila clavipes, assembly GCA_019973935.1. Lineage (NCBI taxonomy): Eukaryota > Metazoa > Arthropoda > Arachnida > Araneae > Nephilidae > Trichonephila > Trichonephila clavipes. The sequence goes on from BMAU01014849.1 coordinate 1,738,866, forward strand.
TCTACTCCACAATTTCTTTAATATTAAGACAGGTAGAAAATATTTAATCAGTAAAGAAAAAAAAAGTAAATCGGGGTGTATTTAGATCAGTTATTTTATTGGAGTGGGAAAGACAAAGATGCTTTTTTCAGGGTTAGTAAAGGACATTGATCAACCCTGCAGCATCTACTCCACAATTTCTTTAATATTAAGACAGGTAGAAAATATTTAATCAGTAAAGAAAAAAAGTAAATCGGGGTGTATTTAGATCAGTTATTTTATTGGAGTGGGAAAGACAAAGATGCTTTTTCGGGTTAGAGGACATTGATCAACCCTGCAGCATCTACTCCACAATTTCTTTAATATTAAGACAGGTAGAAAATATTTAATCAGTAAAGAAAAAAAAAAAGTAAATCGGGGTGTATTTAGATCAGTTATTTTATTGGAGTGGGAAAGACAAAGATGCTTTTTCGGGTTAGAGGACATTGATCAACCCTGCAGCATCTACTCCACAATTTCTTTAATATTAAGACAGGTAGAAAATATTTAATCAGTAAAGAAAAAAGTAAATCGGGGTGTATTTAGATCAGTTATTTTATTGGAGTGGGAAAGACAAAGATGCTTTTTCGGGTTAGAGGACATTGATCAACCCTGCAGCATCTACTCCACAATTTCTTTAATATTAAGACAGGTAGAAAATATTTAATCAGTAAAGAAAAAAAGTAAATCGGGGTGTATTTAGATCAGTTATTTTATTGAGTGGGAAAGACAAAGATGCTTTTTCGGGTTAGAGGACATTGATCAACCCTGCAGCATCTACTCCACAATTTCTTTAATATTAAGACAGGTAGAAAATATTTAATCAGTAAAGAAAAAAGTAAATCGGGGTGTATTTAGATCAGTTATTTTATTGGAGTGGGAAAGACAAAGATGCTTTTTCGGGACATTGATCAGCATCTACTCCACAATTTCTTTAATATTAAGACAGGTAGAAAATATTTAATCAGTAAAGAAAAAAAGTAAATCGGGGTGTATTTAGATCAGTTATTTTATTGGAGTGGGAAAGACAAAGATGCTTTTTCGGGACATTGATCAGCATCTACTCCACAATTTCTTTAATATTAAGACAGGTAGAAAATATTTAATCAGTAAAGAAAAAAAAGTAAATCGGGGTGTATTTAGATCAGTTATTTTATTGGAGTGGGAAAGACAAAGATGCTTTTTCGGGACATTGATCAGCATCTACTCCACAATTTCTTTAATATTAAGACAGGTAGAAAATATTTAATCAGTAAAGAAAAAAGTAAATCGGGGTGTATTTAGATCTTTCAGTCATATAATTTTGAAGGTCACTAGAATTCATAGATATCCATAAAAACTTACGGTAGGAAAGACCGACGACCGCATGAACCCGCGACCAAGCTAAATTATTTTATAGCCCCGTTCATAGAGCCTTCGTGCAATAAGTATTTGAAATAAAAGTAGCAATTTTATGAAATAAACTCATCTTTTTTATCCAATATTTTAACAGCGACACTTAATCTGGGTTGATTGATTGAATATTAACGTCGCACTGTTCAGCTACACGAGAGCTTTTGGCGACGGACCACGTAATTTTGAACCATGGTCAAGTAACGTGGACGACACCTGAGCTGGCACCCCCCTCTCCTAACTCCCACACCAACGGGAGGACGTTTCAGCTCTTGACAGATTTAACGTATACTTACTCTGGGACTGACGTCATCGCTGGATTTCTATGATACACATAGTTGCGCACTCTCAAACGGGGGCTCCACAGTGAACTGAAAATTGCCTTCATTACTATTTGTGTCCAATGCAGAAAAGGTTTGGGTTCGGTTTTCTATAAGGTTCGAATATTTGTGAATATGTCTTGAAAAGTTGGATAATTACTTACATCTGTGACTTATTTTAAATATATAAATATATTTGACTGAATAAAACTCTTTTTATAGAAATGAATAAATTATATATACATTCGAACTCCATATTACGTACCTCTATATTGTGAATTTTTCTTTATAGCGAACTTTTTCCTGGAACCAAGAACATTTCACGATTTTCTTCGTAAAATAACCTTCCAATAGCGAAGGGCATTTTCTGTGCAACGAATTTTTTTCTTGTGATTGAATATTTTTTTCTCCTAATTTTTAAAGTATTTCAGGACATTTCAAGTTTTTCTCTCTTTTATCACACTCAATGGTCGCCCAGAGCAACAGAATTCTGGACATTTCATCCAATAAGTGCAACCTTAAATCCCCATTGTCCAGTTCACTGTAACATCTTCGATATCCCCTTTCACTCTCAGTAGAGTTGTCTCGTGTCCCCGTGTCCTTGAACGAGTCTCCGTTCATTTGTCGTGTTGATCAGTCGTGATGGTAGCTTCGTTTCTCGTAGCTCAAAAAAGTTAAAACGTAAGTGCTTAAGCATCAAAGGAAGACATTTAATTCTTCAGGAAGAGGATAAAGGTGGCGAAATTTTTTCCTTGCTGCTTTTCTTTCTTTCTTTCTTTTTTTTATAAGTAAGATATATAAAATAAATGCATAATAATTTACCAAAAGGTGTGAATAATTAATTTTTTTTAATATATAGTGTTTTGAATTTTTGTTTTATGTAGTTTGTAAAGAAAATTGAAAGCTGAACCTCTCTATATCGAACTTTTTTTCGGAATTTAGTGACTTCGTTATATAGAGGTCCGACCAGTAGCGCACACAGGAATTTTTCAAGGGGGAGGGGGGTCCAGGGTCGAAAGTTCACCATTCTTGTATCATGCTCCTTTTGATTTTGTCGATTTTCGGGAACAAAACACAGTAAAAAAACTAATTATTGAATAAAAAATTAGCATTAATTAATAAAATTAATCATTAATAACAAATACTTAATTAAATTTTACGTACCATATACTTAGAATTATAATCAATCGGAAAAAAATCAAGGGCTTTGGGACCCCCAGGACCCCCCCCCCTTGTGTGCGTCACTGGGTCCGAATGTATATATATGCATTGGAAAATGAAGTATTTACATATAAATGGAACTTTATTTTTAAAAGACAACAGATAGTAAAGTAACCCAAATAAAATTCTTCTAACAAAGGGAAAGAAAATTCTGTAAGAAAAAGTTTGAAGAATCTTCAGCATATCTTTTTCGAAGGAATTTTTACATTTCTTCGCATATGACCCTCGGAAATCTTGAATATTATTTTTCATTTGAATTTTATAGCCCCATAAAATGTGAACTAAATATGTTTTTATATGATAATTTTGTTTCACGTAATTTTTTTAAAATAATTATTCTTGTGAAATTGGATCAATTTATACTTTTTCTTGTTGCTAGCCCTCAGTGATATTTTTAGAATTTTCCCCGAATTAAAATCAAACACTTTCATACCTTGAACCAGTTATACCCTAGATAATGCATGTTCTTTGGACTGAAATTTGATATTTTTCAAGTATGGAATGATTCAATTTGTGGAGAGGAATCTAAATTGTCCTTCTACTATCGTAATAGGGCATTCAAATCTCTCAAAGCCATTGGAAACAATATAAAATTTTACACGATATGGAGTACCGAATAAATATTCTTATCGTAATTTTCTTTCAATTCTGAACTTTTTTTTTAAAAAAATACATCAAAAGTATAGATGGAGTGAAACACGTGGTATGTTGATCTGACCGAGTTATGAAGAAGCAATTCAAGAGAGGCGTCACGGTATCGGGACTTTGAAGTACGATAATCAGTATCACTTTGAAAAAGATGTTTTGTTGGTAAAATGATGGCGTAAAAAAAAGTAGAACTTCACGTAGCAAATAATTTCTCATCTAGGGTTGCCAGAAATTCCGATTTTTAGCTGGAGAAATTATCTCTATCGGAATTTCTGACAATGGATTGTTTCCTTCTCTTAATTTTGATAGTATTCCTTTTCGATTTTGAAAATAACTTCAAAGCCAACTATGATTTTATTACTTATTAAATAATATTACTTTAAATAAAGCAAGTATTTTTCCTCTGCTTGGTCACTATAAAAATATTTTTCATAAATAATATATTTAATACTAGCGGGTATACCCGCTCTTCGCACGGGTGAACTGAAAAATTAAACAACATAGATTGAAGGAAAAAGAAGTTTTTTTAATCAGTTAACTTTATGTGAATTGAAAATTAAACAAAAAAAAGCTTTTTAGATATCTCAGCTAAACAAAAAAAGAAAGAAAAAAAAACACCTTTGTTAAATTTTAACAATGTAGATCTAATAGCCGATAAAAAGGATTTTTTTAAAATTTATAATTCCTCGTAACACTCTTGAGGGTCGGTTTTTCAAAATACCTCCCTAAGCTGATCTCTGCTCAGCAAAAGTAACACATTCTTAAAAGTTTTGCGTAATGAACACTTAAAGTAGTGTAAATAATTTATATCTGAAAGTGTAATACATTAATATTACTTTCTGCTGTATTTATTTTATTTTAAAATTGTAATATTCGCAAGCAACGCCGTTTCTTAAATTATAATGGCGATTCAATGAAAAACATAGCGAAATGTTAACGATAGAGTGAAGTTGGCAAATGCCTAGCTACTTTCGTAGCTCGAGCTTTATTAGAGCTTTGTAAGACCCGCCGTGTAGGGGAGAAATGCACTTTAATACTTTATCCAACCGCGTTATGATTTACTGCAGTTTTTTCATACAATATTTTTTTTGGATCACTACATTTGAAATTAAGGGATATACATAAATAAAATACTTCACTTCGGAAAATTTAATCCGTTAGAGCTAATAAATTAATTAAAGATATTCCACTGTAAAATTAATTATGTACACCGTTCACTTAAAATAAGTAGTCAAATCATTTTCCAAGGTCTTCATTAACAGACAAAACCATAAGACACTTAAATTTTGACATTAACTATTTTCTTGCGACAAAAATAATAATCTTTGCAATCCGCTGAAAACGCAATATCTGCTACAAAACTTTTCACCTTCCCCACTAAAATACTCATCATTAAACCCGTGCTGCCATATATTTTGGAAGAGTGGATTTCAAAGAATATTAAAGCTAAGTATTGGTAGAATATTCCTGCTAAGTTCGTGTGGTGTGGTAGTTAGGAGAAGGGGGTGCCAGCTCAAGTGTCGTTCCCGTCACTTGACCATTGTTCAAAATTACATGGTCCGTCTCCAAAAGCCCTCGTGTAGCTGAACAGTGCGACGTTAATATTCACTCACTCACTTACTGCAAAAAGTACAGTGCAGTAGTTATAATTAGTTTTATACTTAAAAATGCAATATCTGCATATTCAATTAAAATTACAGCGGTATAATTAACTACTAACCACAAAAAAATTATGAAAGTTTGTCCAAATGATGTAGTGTGAAAGAGAAAGTTTATTTACTTTAAGTACCAGAAGCGATAAAAGTAGTTATTTTGAAAATAGATCAACTTCTTACTACCAAATGTGCATAATAAAATCATAAAAAAAAAACATTAAAATAAAGAGAGATTTATAACAACCTCTCCCTTCAAAACTTAGTTTTATTCTGAAATAAAAAATAGGCATTATTCTGATCACAGGAATTAATTAGAAGCGATTCCCTTGCGTAGCCAAACAAAAAGTTTTTCACAAACAAAAGATAGATATACGCTGACGTGGGCTTTTTTGCAGCTTTTTTGCTTGCAAATGGCAGAATGTTTTCCTTCTTGACAAATAGCGTTATATTTTGGACACTTTTTACAAATTTTTATAAATTATAGCCTATGTGTTATTCTGATGTATAAGCTATATTACTGTAAAGTTTCATTAAAATCCCCATTCAGTAGTTTTTGCGTGAAAGACCCACAAAGATATTCACAAACTTTCGCATTTATAATATATATTAGATATTAGATAAAAATATTTTTTTTGTGTTTTCAAAGGGATTTAAAAATACAACATAGTTCGAGTTAAACATATAAATTGAAAAAAAATTATATATGAAAGATGAAAGACGACTATTTCAGTTAAAAGAAATTATATATATTTTAAAGAGAGACAAATACTTATTTTAGTTAGTTTTTTTCATCTTACGTAATCATGACGTTGTTAGGTTTAAAATTGTTTCTGTCTATTGTTAGGGAAAGGTCTTAAACTCGGAACACATTTTCAGATAGATATTCTAATATTCCAGCACTGATATCATATTCTGACTTCAGTATCGTATAGAAAGTAGCATATCTTGGAATACGTCTCCTTTTTGTCAGAATTCATACATTTTTCTACCGAAAAATATAATTCATATTTCATTCTTTATTCGGCATTGTTAAAAGCACTTTTCATTTTACTTGTCTTAAGGAAAATTTGCGTATTTATGGAATGTTTCTAAATGTAAAAAACGCACTCTGCATAATAAAAGAGTACATAGATATAACGTCGTTGTTTGTTTTTTTATCGTGGGAACATATGAAATACAAGTGAAGAAGAACAGAAAGCATACAGTACAACAAAAGAATATACACATTTATCACAGATGATGATCCCAGCATATATCAAGAAGAGGTGCGCTGCTTTCCTTTCGAGACGGGAATCTATTACAGGCTAAAGACCGACTTCTTTCCCAAAGAAGATACAGCCATGTCTTCGCGGGATTCGAACCCGAACCCACTCGGTTACAAGTCGAGGGTCATAGCCACCATACTCGCTGGGCGACAAATGGATAGAACGTCATACACTCATATAAGAACAGGAGCTTTTTCTGCCTGGAAATGTGCTACAAATTTAGTTTAGGCTTTTTGTCATAAGGTGAAGAGTTTCTCAATGGAACAACATCTTCGAGAACAGAAAACTTAGAAGTAAAAACAGGACTGCAGAATCTGAGTCATGCGACCATTAAAAAGTTGTTTTTTGTAACCTTTCATTATCTGTATGACCAAACTGAGTAGATATTTAATTTCAACAATGACTGTTTTTAGGATACGTCATTATTAAAAGAGAAATTATCTGATTAATCTTGAGTGCAAGTATGTTTTACTCACCAGCTCTTGTATTCGAAAATTTCTGGAAAAAGAATAATTTAATACAAAATAATACTGAATTAAATCATTTTAGTTGTCTATTATGAGTTGGACTATATATTTATCAAGATGTTCTCAATGGGTAACAAATCTGGAGACCATGCAGGCCAGGGCAACAATCGAATATCCTGTGTATCGAGCAAGGTCGACGACGTGCAACACGTCTATCCATATGCTTATCTTGTTGTTGATGGTTGTTGGAAGATGGCGTTTGACTGCCTCGAAGATGGGGCACAATCACTGGACATAAGATGTCAGAACTTTACGTTCAAATTTCCATCTATTTGAACTAGAGATGGGCATGTCGTTTACTCAATGGCTTCCCAAACCATTACACGAGGTTTACAGGGCTCTATGCCGATATCGAATGCAAACAGGCAACGAGTGGTTTCCTTGGAGCCTTCAAACACGAATGCGACCAACAGAATACTACATACAGAACTGGGACTCTGGGAACCGTCTCTCTCTGCACTGCATTGTCAAGGGAAGCCGAAGCAATGACCCCCATGTTGACAGTCTACGCTGCTGCAAATGTCGTCGCGCCGTACGAGTGGATACTAGACGTGCTGCAAGCATACGTATTTCCTAACTATTGGTCCGTGATGTAGTTTCACAGTTTTGAAGGGGTGACCTCCCAATATGTCTATTCTTTCGGGCATTAATTATGGGAGGGTTTGGAAATCCTTCATGTCTTTCAGTATAACCCTTAGCAACCCATTGATTCCGTATTCGCATGGCAGTGGTTGTATTTCGACCAGTGCGCCGGGAGATATCACGGAGCGATATATATAATCCCCACTCTCGATAGACAACAATTCTGTCTCTATCGAATTCTGATACTTGCTAGTAGGCATTTCTTCATCTTGTTCGAGGTATAGCACGAAATTCTGAGTAAACTTCGGCCTTCGAAAACGCTTTCCGAATGAGAAATCTACAAAATTTTTCTTTTATTCAGTGCTTCAGATGTCATTTCTCCTCTTCCTGCGTTATCTAAATGAGATGAAATTTTAATAATTTATATAACTAAACCTCATCTTCCTTTCATGGGATTTTGACGTTCGTCACATCACTCCTTCCTGTTGCTGCAATTTTAATAGTTAGCATTGTAAGAGGGCCTCATAAATCATGACACTTAGTAGGACTAATCCTAATAAATCTTTTATTAATCATCTATTAATTTTTAACTGAATATTATTGTTTATAATACACTGTAGAAAGAGAAATAGTTAAATCTCCTTGGGCTAAACAAAAATTAATATGGTCCCCGGAATGTAGTCATTATGAATAGAAAAAATATGGATTAAACTTTGTAATTATATATGGGTTTTTCTATAACCAATAATACAAAAATTTGTTGTCTTTTTAAGATATTTATTAGTTATTCTTGATCAAATGTTAATTACAAAAAATCAATCTATCTACCTATCTATTTATCTGTCTCTCTCTCTCTATTATTATTATTATTATTGATTTCTTGTGTGTGTGTGATTTATTCAGTTTACAGTAAGTATTTTGAAAGGAAAATCCACTTCAATTTTTACACATTTTTCCTGACTCTTGTCTAAAAAAATTCTTTTTTTATCCACCCTTTTTTTTCAATAATTGTCTCAGTACTGAATTCAGAAATTGAATCATATTCCTCAGTTTACGAATGCCTTTTTTTCAAACACTTACTCCAACTAATAAGGATTGATTTCTTATTTCTTGTTTGTGTACCTCAAAGCAACACGAGGGCTATTGACGACTGACATCGTATATTGGAATCATTGTCAAGTAAAGAGGATGACACATGAAATGACAAACCATTCTTCAGACTTCCACACCGTTCCAGTGAGATGAGTTTGAGCCTAGACAAATCTAGTATGCATTAACTCCTTAGCGAGTCTTTAAAGGCACCAAAACTCGAAACCACGGCTCGACGCGTACAATAAATGCCACGAGCTCTCGATCATAACTATTCGTTTTTCTGTGGCTAACCTTTTTCTGGAAAGATTATTGCAATAATACGTTTAAAAAGGTATTTTCTGATAAAAGTTTTATGTAATTTCAGAGGAGGTAGTTTTTCTCCAATTTTAATACTAGAACGTCCGTCGGTGTCGATTGACACCGGAGTCTGTATAGTTTATTCTCCTTTCCGCATTTTTGCAGGGAATTTGAAAATTGTTCGTGACTTTTAATCATTTTTCATGGTGATTACACAGAAAAAGTTTTGTGGTTCTAGGTTAGTTAGGAGAGAATTTACAACTGAACATACTGAATGTCCGCTGGTGTCGTTTCGATACCAAGGCAGCTATTCATTATAAATAGCTGTCGTTCAGCAAAAGACAGTTCACTAAGTAGATACCATTAGTAAAACAAACTTCCCGAAGAAATTTATCGCACATTTATTTGACCTTGAATGCAATGTTATTGGGTTCTCAGCGGAAATGAGTCAGTTATACTAAAGTCGTTGCGTCTAAGTGTTTCGGTACATAATATTTGCGAACCGGCTCATAAAAAAAATTTCATTCGATTTTCGAACCTTTTGCAGAGCAGACATCTTAAAATGATGACTCGTAGAAAAGGTCTAAGTCCTGATGAAATTACTGATTTGTTGCGAGTTTCCTGGGAAGGAATCGGAGGGTGGTGAGCTGTCTTGTGTGTTCTAATTTAGATTCCGATGAAGACATAATATTGAGTGAAAGTGACTGCGAAGAATCTGAAGAAAATGCAGATGAAATTTATAATATTCCAGTGAATCCTGATATATATGTTGATAGGGATGGAACATAATAGATACCACATAATAGTAGTGTTCCTGCCAAATTTGCGACCCGAAATGTTTTGCAACAAAGCAGTGGTCCATCAAGCTTCGTGAAACGTGTCAACGTCAGTTTTTTTATGATATAAACAGTCATAATATGTAATAATTATATGAAAGGATATTAAAAAGTCTTAAAACTAAACCCTACTGAATAGCAGTCCTGCAATTATTTAGTTATTGCAATTATTATATATATTTTATATCTCGGTGTCGAAACGACACCGGTGGACGCTTAAGAGTAATCGAAATCCCGCACGTTCTAGTGCAAAGTAGATCAAGTAATAGAGGAATAACCTCTTTTTCAAGATATTACTTGATTATCCCCCACTTAGACATTATTGAAGACCCTAGATAGGGATTTCTAAACATAAAATCCCTGAATTTAGACATCCCAAGGGCTTGGGATGTCTAAATTAAGAGACGAGCATCAGCCGCTCCACAACACGATGGGTCTTAAGCGGCACTGTGACTTGAACCCAAGACAACGCCGGCCACGAGTTCGTGATCATAACCACTCGGCAATCTCTTCGCACCTCTAGTTGTAGGAGTACTTGGAATCCAAAGAGTAAGAATCAAATTTGTTAATTATGTCTTATGTGGGGGATGCCACACTTAGCATGCTACGCCTGTTGCAGTGCTATCCACCATCTTTCACAAGTCAAGCGTTGTCGTACAGGATGATGGATGTATCGAAAATGTTCGCTTTGCTATTGCTAATGAAAATGCATATTTTTGCAGTTTTGTGCATGAAAATGTTTGCTTTGTTATTGCTTCTCCGTATTTTGTTGGCCATTTTTACTTTTCCCTTAGTTTCTGCTTAACGCTGTTACAAATACAGTTCCAATTCCATTGTAATATTTTCATGAGGATCATGAAAACAGGCAGGGAAAAAATTACAGGTATAGGACAAAATAATAGGAACACCTGTGAAAAAATGAAATTTTTTTATTATTAAGGGGTTGGGCCACTTTTGGGCTTGCATTCTACGAGGGATTGACAAATAAAGGTCTTGAACAAAGTTCATTAGAATTCTCACCCATTCCTCATACAAGGCCGCTCAGATAGTGTTCGTGGAGGAGGAAACCGAGAATAGAATCTGTTCTTTAAAAACCTCATAAAAATACTCAATGATGTTCAGATCAGGTGCTGGGTATCCTGTACCCAGTACCCTGTAACTGATTAGAATCGGGTACAGGATACTGGGGACACTAAATTAAATGTTCCACTTCATCATCATGTTCATGTAACTATGTTTGAACACAGTGAAACGTGTAAACAGGGGCGTTGCCATCTTAAAACACAGGACGTTCTGCTGGAGAGAGTCTCAAGCATAGAATGAAGATGAACTGCGAGAATGCTTCGATAATGATCACCTGTGATTATCCCCCTCAAAATAATGTGAGGCCCCGATTCACGGAGAGATATTGCGTCCCACCGCACCATCACAGAACCCCCTCCCTGTTTCATGGTTGGAACAAGACAGTCAACATGAAACGCTTCTGCCGGTGTTCGCCAGACGAACACACGTCTGGTGGCCTGGAATAATGTAAATAAGGATTCATCAGACCAGATGACTTGTTGTCCTTGCAGTTGTGTCTAATTTAGGTGGCCCGGCACCACTGTAGTCTCTTCATAGCTTTCCACACCAAAACTAAATGCTGTGGAACAGTCTGTCTTGAATGTTCAGAGCATGCAACTCCCGTTGAATAGTTTTTCATTGATACGGGGTTCTGAATGTGGGTATTTATCTCGGACGTTATCTGCGGCTGTGTAGTCTTGTGTTTTCGGACGACTATTCTTTTCAACACCCATCTATCATGGTTCTTTAACTTCAACTTTCGCCCACTGCTGTGTTTCGTGGAAGACACCTGACCCAGATTTGTGTGGGCTGTCATAACCCCTGATGGTCATTGAAACACCCACAAGATTGGCTGTTCTGGACACGGACGTTCCAGCGAGGTGAGCTCCAAGTATCATGCCTGTTTTCATGTCGGACATAATCACGCTTTGCTACGAGGTGAATTTGCTAATTCTACATTCATTTCTCACATTGCCAAATGCTTGACTGATATCTTCATTTTCTCCGCTACTAGGTGGAGTAACATGTGGTGGCCGTATATTGGACTGTCGAAGAACGACTCATTTTTAAATGGGTGTTCCTATATTTTTGTTCTGTAGATCTAGACAAAAAGGTTAAGTTTTGTTACTGGAAAATTTCAAAATTCTGTCATAGTAATTGTGAGAGATGGATTATTGTTTCACACAACATTTTTTCAAGCACACACCTTATAAAAACTGCTATATATGTATGTATACATAGGAGTAAATAAATTCAAAAGATTTATGCACTGTATATAAAGTTTGGTTTTAAGATTTTTCGATCTCATTAATGACAAAAAAAAGAATGAAGATAAGTTTCAGTCAATAAATAAGTGAAGAAAAAAATAAAAGAAGATTTTTAGACATTTATTGAAATTTGTCAAAAATAGAAATAACTGGTCTTTAAAATCACATATATATTGCAGATATAAAATAATTTAAAAAAATTTATCGTATTTCATATATTTTAAGATATTTTTCACACGAATGTGGTTCTTACTACCCTGTTAAATATTTATAATGACATTTACGTCAGTACCCAGTTTTTTTCCCCATTCAAGTTATCATGTTATATTAAATGCATAATTTTATACGACCTGCTTAAATTAGAATGATGATTCCTAATTATAATATATCTTTTTCAGCATTTTAAAATGAATCACTCTATCAGAATTTTTGACAGTGGTTACAAAATGATAATTTTATAAAGAATTATCTTATCCTTCGTATATTTATGATAACATTTTTAATAATCAACATTTCGGAGATTTCAAATAAACATTATGTTGTGTTCGATTTTTTTACGCCTGATACACCACAAAAGTGCTCCTTCAGTACAAGGAGGAGATGAAGTCTCTTTCAATGAGATTCCGGTTAGCGTTTCAAGGAGGTGATAAGGAAAGACATGATTCGCTTTCAGCCGATGTATAACATGAAGTTTTCGATATTTTTTCTCTTTGAAGGTATTTTCTTGTTGAATTGTTTAGCTACTTCCATTCTCACAGAGAAAAATTTAAAATTATAAAAAATTTAAAATTATGAAAAGTTTAAAATTATGAAAAATTTCATAGTTTTTATTTCATTCTGAAATAAAAGAAATTAAAACAAAGCCTTTTGTTCAAACTATGTGAACTGCCTTCATAATATTTTGCTACCTTGAAATATACCGAATATATGAAATCGGGTTTTTTCTAATAGAAGCGTGGGAATCGCCAAACGGATGCGATGGGACGAGTGTTTTTCAGTCGCAAGGATAACTACAATTACATTTGTTAATTCTGGATAACAACAATTACAAGGGTTAACTCTGGGCTTCGTGGATGTGTTACAAAAAACTCATTGAAATAATTCTTGCGATCTAGTGTGGCCTCGATAGCCAAGTGGTCATAGTCGCGAATTCATACCTGGTTTTATTGAGTCAAGGGTACGAACTCTGGTGCCGTTGAAGAACCGCTGTGTTGAAGGGTTGATGTACGTTAAATCTGTCAAAGTCTTTGCATTAGCGAGGTGTGAAAGTATGAAGAGTGGGGTGCTGGTTTAGGTGTCGTCCTCGTCATTTGACAGAGGTACAAATTACGAGGTCCGACGCCAATAGCCCAAGTCTTAGCATCAAAATGCGACCTTAATAAACACTCACTTGCGAACAAGTAATTCAGCATAATTATCCCCTTCCCTTTCTTATTAGAGACGCTTATTTTCTTATTAAAGTTCTCTATTCAAAAGGTGATCAGACTCATAAAACATTAGCTTCTTTTCCTTGTATTGGTCGTAGAAACCCAAAAGAGGCTATTCAATTATGGTAAGCGTTCACTTAACTAGCCTCCATGCTCCCCGTGAAATCCAAACTTGGGTCATATAAAGAAAAGGCTAAAACATTAATTATTTAAAAATATAAAAATTATATATTAAACGCTTCTCGTAAAAAATGAAATTGCTTGTACAATAAAACACTTATTACTGACTAAATAGATTATTCAACACTAAAAAAAAGAGAGAAACGGGAGACACACAAAAATGTTATTGCAGGTACCGAATGAATTACTTATTTAACTAATCGGTAAATTAAAAGAATGTGTTTTCTGTATATTAAATAGAAGACAAAAAGCAGGAATTATCATGGAATAAGTTTAAATTTGTAATAGTTGGGGATATTTTTCGATTTAAAACGTTATAAAATGAATTCCATTCAAGATGGTTAGAAGCCGAATGTTTTATATGAAGGTTTTTAGCTTGAAAATTTAAAAATATATTCTATTCCGGGTTAACAGAAAAAAATACAAAAATGTGATAATGAAAACAATATGACAATTTTTAAAATAAAAGATGACGGAATGGAAATTTTATTTGTAAAATTCGTCAAAAATATGAGATTATGAATATAAATATGAGACATATGTGTGTACATATATATATAAAATTAGAAGTGGTTATTTTTAACACAGAGATTTAAAGTTAAATATTCTTCATTTCAAGAATTTCTCGAACGCAGTGGAGTTATTTGTAAATAAAGTAAAATAATCTACAAAAAAACTTCCCATCATTCGTAACTGTTGAATTCTATTTCAGTTTATTTTTCAAATCAGTTTATTTTGAAAAATACTTGATCACTTATTTCTATTCCAATAGATTACCACGAACCGTCATTTACTATGAAAAATACTCCATTTTAAATAACATTTCAATGCGCTATTTTCACAAATTTTGAAGTGGTGGTTAAAACGGACATTTTTTTTTCTTTTTTTTTTCTGCTGAGTGATATTGCTCGTTTTTGAAATGAAAAAAAGGACATCAATAAGAAATCAACTTGGATTTAAGAAATGTTGCCACAGATATAACTAATAAGGATATTTTAAAAAAATTAAATACTATCTGAAAAAATATAGCCCCAGCCAATACGCCAAAAAATCTGGCTATCTTATCTTGAACATATCATTTCCTGGATTTGATGGGTAGTATATGAGTGGAGAAAAAGTCCAATATGTCAAGTGATACTCGTCTCTCACGCCACTTCATTCATTCAAAAATTATCAGTCCGACCGCTTTACTTGATTTCATTCGTATGCGTAATGGAAGTGATTTATCCTCACCAGTTCACTTTTATCTGATAATAGCACAAGAAAGGGCAAGGAAGAGCAGAACTTACATTATAAACAACTCATAGTCCATTTTAACATGTTTCATAAACTTGTACAATGTACACAAGCCAAAAAATAAATATAATTTTGTTAATACTTTATTCATCTCTAACCACACACACAACCTAAAATTTCAATTGTAAGAAGTATTTCAGTTGAGACCGACGTTTCTTTCAGGGAGGAAATAAATTCTCGTAGCAACTACTTAAATTGCGTTTTGAAATTTTGAATATACAGAATTCAATAAAAAAGGCAGCACACTCTTAAAATAATACATGAAAACAAGCACCTACTTTGGATAACTTTAACATTTTTTTTCATCAAATACAGAGCTCTCCAAATAAATATAAAATATCCCTCAACTCCTCGTAAAATAAAATAAATTAAGCTTCCAAAACTACATTCTAAATACTTTTAGCTAAATTTAGTTTTGAAGTAATTCAGATTTTCTTAATATATTAATCACTACTTAAAAAAGCAGTACGCAAATGAATATTTTTCAGTTTAAGGCATTTCAGTACTTTTTCTTTCGATCTCGTTAATCGAAGTTTCAAGTAAAATTAAGGTATCTTGAGGTATGAAGTTTGCCAAACGTCAAAAAAGTGCATCTGGAAATGAGACAAACGGTGCAGAACTCACAACTCAACGAAACTCGGTCTCTTTCTCAGATTGATAAATGTTATAAAAAAAAAAAAAAAAGATATCTGTTTGTTCCCTAATACTATCCCAAAATGATTATTACTCATTCAACTTGTCAGTGGTACCTCCCCTTTATGTTGTTGAGGTGGAGATTAGTTTCATTTGATTTCCGAAGAGATCCGAAGGTAGCGTGGATGGAGAAGCCACTAAATTAAACTCGAAATGATGACAATCAAAAGTGTGAGCAATTTTTTTTTAAAGTTAAACACTAGTAATGGCTATGCGTTATGCAGATAAACAGGGACGTCTTAAGGTATGGGCCAGCTGGGCCCGGGCCCAGGACCGCGCACTCGGGGGCTCGTTTTGTTCTCGACTCTATTTTAATATGATCATGTAATCCAGATAGTTTTATTGGTCAAATATTATTCCCGTACATATTCTCCGAAAAACAGGGAATTTCAAACTGCATGTCAATTTGCAAAAGTGGTAAGACTGCATTATTATGTGATGACCGTTGTCCATGTCTAGGGGCCTAGGCCTAGTACCATGAACAATCCTTCAACTTATTTAGTCAAAATGCGACCATCGGTCAAACCGATTTGTGTCTAGGATTTTGTGAGTCATGCACATTTATTTGGTTCAAGTTACAGTTTGAACGAGTATTTGACAATGCACTCTATATACTGTCTACTTTTAAAGGTCTCAGGTAGGGCCTACTTTTGCATAGGGGCCCAGGGCCTCAAAAAATTTTAATATTTCTCTGAGTCCAGGACCTCAAAGAGCCTTAAGACATCCTTGCAGACAAGACAAGCTTTAGGAGTAAGAATCAATTTGTACTTATCTAAATGAAATGCAATCCTTCGTCAAAGTGAAAATCCTCTGTATTCTTGTATCGTAAAAGTGGCTACACAAATACGGTACTGACCCGAAATAATGTGGCAATATCTTTCACTCGTATCTACTTCAATATATGACCACCCACTATTATTTTTAATCGTCTACTTTGATGACTATGCGTTATTTGGCAGTGACGTTCATTTGTGATGTGGCGTGTTTTTCGGTTAAAGGGCCAATAGGACTGGACGGAAGAAAACCCGAGTTAGAGAGGATAGACCTTGGGGAGATAGCTCATTGATACAAATTTCCTGTTAAAATGAAGCATACCTTCATATTATGAAGAAACAATATTTTTCGAACAGGAATTTAAGCTTTCAAATTTACAATGACTCACCCAAGGGAGACCAATACCACGCAATAAGGCTTTGTGGCAGTAGCGTAACGGAGAGTGTTAGCCCCCCTGCAAAGTTAGGTTTCGGACCCCAAGCAGGATCTTACAAAGGGTACATACTTGGCGTCAGTCAGGCTGAGGGTCCCCTGGAATCCTGGTCCCTCCCCCTCGGTGCGGGGGTGTAAGTTACACCACTGCTTTGTGGCCATCAATTAAGTCCCCTTATAGGATAACATACATTTTTCATCTTAAAGATCAAGTTCTCGCAGCAAAAATTTAGTTCTACGAAACCTGTACCTTGGGAGGACCACCATCCCAGCACTCGGGAAGAATACCTTTGGTGCTAGCCTGTCGAGTAGCATTTACTAAATAAAAAATAAATAAAAGAGATATCTCATACGAGAGATAAATTTAACAGAGTTTATTTCAAGTGAATTTACCAAAACATTTTCGAGGTCACAAACAACTGTTGCTATTTGGTAAAAAATTTAAATTCACAATAAACAAATTAAACCGTTTAGTTAACAGAAGATGAGTTACTTTTAACAATAGTAAGTTTTCATTTCGACGAAAGGAATGTTTCTATATATAGAAATAAAAAAAATGTAATATCAGATTTCTCTCTGTGATAATTAATCTATTAATTTCGACCCTTCAAATTACGTTGACATAGCCCGAAATATTAAAATGTACCTGATCTCCTCAAACTGAATTTATGCAGACGAAATATTTGATCTAAATCTGAATATGATCTGAAATTCGAAAAGGTTAGGCGTCTTCAAATTCACTTGGCCCATACATTGTTCTACATTGAATTCAGATATCTTTTTTCTCAAAAGTTAAATTTTAAGAAAAAGATGACAGCAGTAGCAGATTTTAGTAAGATAAACAATTGCTTAGATCATCCCATAATGGTATTCAAGGCCGCGGTAGCCTAGTAGTCAAGGTAACGGACTCGTGGCTGTGGTGTGTCATGAGTTCGAGCCTTGTGCCGCTGAAGACACATCGTGCAGAAGAGACTGGGGTAAGTTAAATATGTCGAGGTACAAATGTCCTCCTGTTGGTGAAATGTGGAAGTTAAGAAAGGGGATGCCAGCTCAGGTGTCATTCTCGTCACTTAACCATGGTTCAAAATTACGAGGTCCATCGCCAAGGGAGTAAGTGAATATTAACGTCGTTCAGTTCAGCTACACGAGGGTTCTAGTCCGTCGCCAAAAGCTTTCATGTAGCTGAAAAATGAAACCTTAATATTCACTCACTCATTATGGTATACATGCGGCTCCAGATAAATACTCCTTTAAGTCTTTTGGTGACTTTTTCAGCTTCAAAAAGCTTGTGTTTACGCCATATTTAAGGCCGAATGAAAAGGAAGGGTTAGGAAATGAATTTCTGAAAAAATGACTCTTCGAAAAAACAGGGTTGGTAACCTGCTGTAATTTTACATCGATGTTAGTTATTACCGTAAAATCCAGCGTATAACGCGCACTTTTAACACTAAAAATAAGATCGAAATCTATGGGTGCGCATTATACGCCGGGTATAAAAATGATAGCTTTAAAAGTAAAAAAAAAAAAAGAAATGAGTATAAAAAAAATATAGACATTTACATTTATCGAAGTATTATTTTTTTTAAAGAAATGACATACTTAATGAACTTAAAAGGTTGAAGAGAGTTCTCGAAGTATAACATTTTTTTCTGAAGCTTAGAATAATATCTCGAATGAATGACTTCAAAACACAAGAGCATTCATTGCATACGTACATTCTAGGTTTTTTCGTAAAAAAGGGGGTGCGCGTTATACGGCGAATGCACGTAAAAACTAAAAAATTACTCTCTAAAGTATAGGTGCGCGTTATACGGCGAATGCACGTAAAAACTAAAAAATTACTCTTGAAAGTATAGGTGCGCGTTATACGGCGAATGCACGTAAAAACTAAAAAAATTACTCTTGAAAGTATAGGTGCGCATTATACGGCGGTGCGCGTTATACGCCGGATTTTACGGTAAATAATAAAAGAATTAGTTTTCATCCTAGGAACAACCAAAAAGCAATATTCGTATATTTTTTGATATTTTCTTATTGTTCTGTAGAAATAAAACTTTTAATAAGTTCTTTTCTTTGTTCGTTTTTTGTATGAATCTTCTGTCATAATTTTGAAGCTTTCATTTATGCCTAATAAAATTATTAAATATCGTAATAGATAGAAACGCTTGTTATTATTACACATTTAGCTTAAACATCCATGTCAGCACCCCTTAATATTTTCACAATCACAAAGCATGTGTAGTTTTACGCAAACTTTATGGAACGCAATTGCCAAATATTAAAAAAGTCCAGATATTTTTATTTTAAAATTTTGATAAAATACTTCCTATAAGTTTACGGAATACCAGTTTTCAACGAAACACCCATTAAAAGTCACTGATTTACGATTTGCATGAATTTCAGAAACAAATTTCAATGTCTCTTAAAGTTTTTGGTAAGCGTACATTTCAGTATAAAAATTCTATGGCATTTTATATTTGAGTCGATTTTTCAATTAAGGAGACATGGTAGGATTTAAGCAAAAAATTTTTATTTAAGGATTTTTAAAATTGGTTTGGTTGCCTCCTATGTATGTATACTATATTAAATAGATTTTGTGCTCAAAATTTCATAAAAAGCTAGCCATGTAATTTTTAAAGGAAAATCTTAAAATTTGTGAAGCGATTTTAAAATGCCACTCCTCTTACAAAAAATGCACGTACATGCATGGAATTTGATTTACAAGTACCTCAAACTATCTATATCAAAAGTTGGTATGAGTTTTGCGTTAACGTGATTGGTATTCCTACAATACTTCTTTTTATGAATGTGTGTGTGTGTGTTTATTGAAAATTACTTAAAAAATATATAAATTCCGAGTTGAATTATTTTAAAAAAAATTAAATATATATATATAGTGCTTTTTTATGTTCAAAAATGCATACCAACTTTTGTTATATGTTCTATTTTCAATAGGTAAAAAAATTCAGTGCATTAGGAGCAATAGAAAAAAAGCCTTAGCATTTTAAATGAAGACAAACTAGTTATTTTATCTTTCTGAGATAAGCCAGTTTAAAGTTTTGATTTGCCATAGAGATGTGAATAAAAAAAAACGTGAAGTCTATCATAATTATGCGTTTTTTAAGTTTAGAGCTTTCAAATTTTGTGAGGTTACAGAAAAGTATATAAAGAATAATTTAGCCTAAAAAAATTAAATTTGATTTTTTGACCGATTTTGGTCAATTGAATCGTACTGTGTCCTCTTAAATTATACAAAATGTAAGTTGTTATGTATTAATTTACGGATGAAACATATTTTATACAGTTTGAAAATTAATTTTAAAATTATTGTGAGACTTTCAGTTGTAATAATGGGCGATGTAATTCCCCTGTATTATGTCTATTCAAAAGAAAATTTAGTAATCATCTTCGAAATTTTCAGTTGGTACTAGGAAAGTTATTAGCACATTTTTAAACAAAAAATTTGCGTTGAAGTTAAAACATCCAATTGTCTGAAAAAAACCATAAATATTTTATTATTTGAATTTAAACCTTTTTTAATCTTTGTTAGTTGTTAATAATGCAATAATGCATCAAGTAAGTAATATAATAAAAGAATCAAAGAGAGCATAATTTTTTAAAAAAGATAAGGGAGTATTGATATCAAAAATTACACATGGTAGTGAAATATGTTCCAAAAAGTAATATGATCGGGGAATAATGTTTTCAAAGTAATTGGTTATACTGCAATTTTGTGATATTGTGAAAGAATTATACACGTATGTATATATACACGGAATGTTCTAGATAAAATCTTAAAAACCTCGATAGGAGGTAAGGTACATCTAGACGACTTGGAACCACACTGGGATGCCATGTTGCTAACTCCTTCCTAACGTGGTAAGGGCATTGAAAAGACTAAATCACAAAAAGTTGAAAGAGATTCTT
Source organism: Trichonephila clavipes (assembly GCA_019973935.1). Lineage (NCBI taxonomy): Eukaryota > Metazoa > Arthropoda > Arachnida > Araneae > Nephilidae > Trichonephila > Trichonephila clavipes. The sequence continues at coordinate 1,759,778 of BMAU01014849.1, forward strand.
GACCCTGTAGCTGTGAGAGTAGAGGCAATGGATAAAGTAAGCAGGGTTTTCTCTCTGTGTAAAATTTCTCGAGATAGCATTAAAGGGACAATAAGTAAATTTCTCGGTGGAGAGTTGAATTAGCTACCAGAGGAAATCTACGATAAGGAGATGAAGAGAAGCTGAGATGAAGCTTCGTTTTGCATGCAGCTAGAGAGGTTGTAAGATGGATGATATACTGCAGTTTCACATATCAGAAAAAGCGGTTCAAATTTTCTCACATATCAGAGAAAACAGATATGCTTTGGGCATACGGGGACGCGCACTATAATAGTCGCTTAGAGGCTTAAACTCCTAAATGTATCCGTTGAGTTGAATTCTCATCCGTAACATGTTTGCACTCCTACATCAACCACTATGTGATCGCTGCTCTTTCCATAAAGCTACATGCAGTCGTGATCTAATGATACGTACACCAGCCAACGAGGAAATTGTGTTAGGTCTGATAGAGAGTTCTCCCAATAGAAGTACATGAGGTATCGTGAATGAAACTGGGATTTCATGCAACAGCATGTTGATGATTCTAAAGAATAATGGCATGCATCCATATCCCTTACAGGAGATCCAGTTACTGGAAATGCATGACTTTCAACCCCGTCTGACTTGTTCATTGAGGTATTTGCAGAAACAAGTTGAAATTCCCCGTCTCCCAGCTTCCGTGTTGATCGCAGATAAGGCGTATTTCAGGAGATAGGGTATTTTCAGTACTCACAAACAAATGTGGGTGGGCGATACGTACTCAGGCTACACAGATACGTTGACATTACAGGATATCGTCTTATCGGGGCATACCTGTTGTCTAATGGCCTGAAAGGTACGAACTAATTCATATACTTTCAACAAGTGTTACCAAAATTATTAGACAATGCGTTAGTTTCCACTGAAACGCATCCTTCCATGTGGTAGTAGCCCGATGGATCCTCCACCCATTTCTTGTATGCAACCATTTGAACGCCTTATTTGGCCAACAACGGATTAGCCGTGGTCCAGTACATTGGCTTGACTAATCGCCATCCCTGAAGTGTAAGGATTACTTCTTCTGGGGCTTGTAAAATCCCTTGTCTACGAAACCCCCGTTTAATTTATGGCACTCATCCTTCGATATGAGCCGTACCTCACTTTTTTTGCTTCTGTTTTAATGTTTATGAACAATGAGTGCAATGGTTTCCAATTTCTTTCTAAAAGCTTCTCAATACAATCAATTCAAACACAGTCCGTCCACTCTCCCAAGAAACTCTATTCTTGGTACAGCAGACCACGTGCTGTGTGTCAGTGTGTCAATTTAAACAAAAAAACCCCTCAATTTTCTTAACACTAAATTCAGAGTCTAACACTTCACACTTCCAAAATAAGGGATACTCTCGATACCTCCCCGTCTTGCTCGGAGGTCAACCACCTTCTCCCTAAAAAACAGCAAGCCGTCACTGAAGACGCGCAGATTAGCGCCAACAGTAGCCAGACACTGCAATGAGAAATAAACATTTTTTTTCTATTCTGTGTCCTTTCCTTGTGTTTTATGTCTAAAAAATACACACACACATGCATATATATATATGACAGGTTTTTTGAGTCAGAATCAGACTTAGTTTTAAAAAGGATCTTTATTTGATGAAATCTGTGCACATTCTGACGCCGAGAGGGAGAGAGAAAAAAGAACGCCACCGTGAAAATTAAGTGGGTTAGCACTTAAAACACCGATGAGGTAAGTATCGCGGCTTTTATGATTGTACTTGAAAGTTAATGCTGACATATATGGCTATTATATCTAACGATCTGGAATTAGACATGTTTGTTGGCTAGGCCATATGTTCGGAAAAAATAAATGGGTGATTAGTTTGATTCTTGAAGATGAAATGAAAAAGATGATATAGGAAATTTAATTTTTAATCTAATTTAATTATCCTTATATATATATGGTACATTCACTTAACTATTTTTGTCATTTTAAGCTACATATCTGGCTGAAATTATTTTGGTGTACATCATTTGAAAAACATATTTGATAAATAAAACTTTAGTTCATTTTTTATTGCTGCTAATATTTTGAGTTACATATGTATATATGAGGACATATCTATCTCTTAAAGCCTTAGGGCAGGGGTGGACAGACTTTTTCAGGCTATGGTCTAATTTTAATTTTTTTCAAAGTGTCGCGGTCCTCCTAGTGACATAGGAGTCATGAACTAAAAGAAGGGTCTACAATGTTTAATATTTAAGGTGTTTGTCGGCCCAAAAGTAAATTAAACTTAAGAGCTAAAGTATCACATGAATATCAAAACACTTCAGCGGTGTTTATTGCTTGCTTCCATCTGCATAGCATAACCATTTCGTCGAAAAAGCTATTGCAAAATGTCCTTCCTTTGAAAAAAAAGTTTATTATTTTTCTTTCATCGGCAAATTCCATGTTCTCATCATTGTAGGAAAACAGTAGAAAAAAATAACTAAAAAAGTTTTTAAAAAGAAAATGACAGTTCAAACTACCATATTTAACGGAATATAAGCCACACATTTTTCTAATGTTTTTGATACTAAAAATCGAGTGCGGTTTCGAATCGAAGACTGAAAAATTCGTTGGATGGGGGAAAATTGAGCTTGATACTGACGGTTAGAGCAAATAGATTCAAGCAATTATTTAAAAATTATTAATACTGTAAAATAAATTAATTATACATTTTTTATTAGTCCTCATTTAATTTTTTTAAAATTTTGTAAATATCGGATTTTTTTTTGATAAATTATATTTAACACTACTTTTTATTTTTTCACAAAAACATGTAGAGAGTTTGAGGTGTGTACCTTAAATTAAAACAAATTCGGTAGTTGCTATTAACAGATTGGTAATATTTTGAAGGTCGTGTCTCCTTTGACGATATTACGTCACTTAAAATAAAAGCTTTCACTTCATAAGCTCTCTCATTAGATATCTATGATCCAATAACTAAATCAAAAGACATTTTGTTTGATTTGCAGAATCACATACAACCCTACGATAAGATTTTTTTGTTACGTTTTCTTTTTAAACCTAAAGTATTACTCTCATAGAGACAAAACAACTCAGACCTATAATCTAAAATAATTCTAGGAAGACAAAAAATTCATCACTGTTATTATTATTGAAATTGCAAAAAGGAAGACAATATTCACTCTTTATGAGGCAGAAAAAAATATTTGCTGATCATCTGTTTGGCCTTCAAATTTGCTGGCATCGTTAGAGTTCCCTCCCTCCTCCCCTTATGTGTTTTCATCCTCATTTAGAGAAGTCGTAAATAAACTATTTCTGTTAAGCGGTTTTTTTTTCATGTGAAAGTATTAAGATATTTGGAAAAGTACAGAGAGAATTTTTTAAGGGATTATGTGGGCAAGATTTATATTTGAGTCTTCTCAAACATATATAACACACACAATGAGAAATATTTTACAAAATTCTTTTTAGAACTGACACTTAAAAAAATAGTCTCCTTACAATTCAGCTGTTATATCAAGAATAATATTTGAAAAAAAATTTACTCGTTGCCAAGAGCTCGTTACTTCATCTAGTCCTAAATACGGAATATGTACTTACCTACATAATTACAACAAAGAAAACCCCTAATTCTTTTTAAGCCACGCTAAAACAAAATGCAAGATACAAGCATTTGCACAGCAGCCACAAATAAAATATAATTAAATGATGCACTAACTATCACACAAACTATTCAAAGTACATAAAAAAAGTCTTTTTTTACCTTAAGTTAGTTCTAACAGTTATAGTTAGTAGAGGACTTAGTCTGCATACTGTCCACCAAACTTGAATATCGATGTATATAGTTACTGACTGCTAATCTTGCACTGGTCGTCTAATGGGAGTGACAGTGAGACGGGACCGACATGCATTCTTAATTATATTCATCGTTGAAAATGCTGATTCACACAGGTAGGTAGAGTCAAAGAACGATGTTAAATGGAATGCAACTTTTTTTAAATTTGGAAACTTTGCTTCCTCCATTAGATTCCAAAAGTTATTCTTAGGTTCTGAGCGACGTGCTTTTAAAATTATGTCATTTTGAAGGAGAAGAATTTCGTTCTCCTAAAGAGATAAAAATAATATATAATTTTATATTTTTGGTTATGTCTTCCACATGAATATTGTCAAATGGGTAACACATGAAGGTAACACAATTGGTTCTAGTTTAGTGAATTTTTGAAAACGTCTCTCAAATTCTGAGTGAAGTTTTAGTATTTCATCACAATATTTCTCTTTATTTAATCTACCCCCATTTTTCGACAACTCGTCAGAAATATTTTTGAAATTTTTTAGTTCATTCTTCATTAGCTGGGAAGATAATAGCTTTAATTTATTTTTGAAAGTATTAACATATCCTATCAGTTCTACTACTGTTTGAGTTTTTTTTGCAATTATACGTTCAATTCATTAAGATGACTTGTTATATTAACAACAAAAGCTAAATCCATCAACCAAATTTTATCACTAAGTTCGATGTACCATTCTTCTCTGAAGACTTCTTCCTCGAACTGAGTTCACGATTTTCATGCAGATTCCCATAACATGACGCATATTCAGAATTTTGCAACACAGGGCTTGTTGCTGAATACTGCAACGATAAGAAAGGAAATGCGGAAAGTCATCGTTTCTCATACATATAGCCAAAAATCCATTGACTGTGTCGGTCATTGATGGTGCCCCATCAGTTGTCATCGATACAACTTTATAAATTGGAATATTTTTCTCTTCTGTGAATTTTTTGAAGGCGCAGTAAACATCTTCGCCTCGTGTTTTCTTCTTTAGGGGTAATATTGTCAATAATTCTTCTTTTATACTCATATCCTGAAAATCCATTCTTACAAAGATACAAGGTTGAGAAATATCAACCACGTCCACAGATTCGTCAAACTACAAAGAGAAGCAAATGCAGTTTGTGAAACTTTTGGTCAGCTGATCAGCCAGATCAGAATTCAACATTTGTATGCGACGTATGATAGTTCTACGCGAAAGTTGAATATCTTTAATTGCGGAAATAATTTCAGTTTTATTCTTGAATGAATCAACTAATGAGTCACTGGCTTCCAGAAACACTTTTTTTATTATTATTTCTCCATCCGCGAAAGGTTTCTTATGTTTTGCTAACAGGTGACTAAGTATTTGCTAAAGTATTGGGTTTAACAAAAGATGACTGTTGTCCCATTAATTGCGCGATTTAAATTCTTTTAATTTTTTTTACTTAATTCGCTTTTTAAAGGAAACTGTGTATCAAAACTTCAAAGCATAGTTTTGAAATGTCTTTCAACGTTTCCTTTTTTGGAAGTGCCACACTTGCATGACATATATAGTACACACATTTTGTATTCACCATCGTAAAGAAAAACTGTTCTTCCCACTCTGCATTAAAATTGAAGGTTTTTCTTTTTTTAATACTTGTTTCCGACATTACATGTGTCTTTTGATATATGACAGACTACTATTTTTACTTAAAAACACACACACACACACACAAGTAACATTAAGTCTTCAAATTGAATGATTGAACAACTATGAACTATTGCTAGATCACGGAGCGTGGACATTTTCAAAGCTACGAACAAAAAGGAACTAATTAATCTGTAACCGACAGATGTATCTAACACGCAGAACGTAAACACAAGAATCTAATCCCGTGTTATCCAAAAAGACCTGACCAACGTTTATTTTCCCCTTTAGTCGACGTGTGGGCGAAGTAGATTTCTACTGCTGGCATCGTGTTGTGTGTGTGTGATTGCATATCCCCTATAATCACAGAGAATGTGTTAAGCGTCTTAGTGAGCTTCCAGTAATGGAAAATGTCATCTACACACAAAGTCGCATGGATTGTGAAAAGCCGATTATCCATTCTAACTGGCGCCGCTGTTCCATAAATATATTTCTGTTAATATGCGCATCTTAGGTCTTAGTTAAAGGCAGTCACCTCAAAAATGTCTTGGCGGACCACCGGTCGATCGCGATCGACTTAATGCCTACCCCGGACTACGGGCCTCTGAGGCTACCGCAGGATATTCAACTAGAATTTATAAATATCGAGCTCATAAATTCTTACCAAATGCGCCGTTATTTTTATAAATTTTATAAAAGTCTCGTTAAAAAGTCTTTTAAGAATAATTTGAGAGTGAAATTTGTGTATTAAGCTTAATAATGGTGAATTGACTGTTGATCACAGAGTGGGTGAAGCAGAAATTATATTTTCAGAGTTCCATCAATTGATATCTTGCTATATTCTTTTGAGAAATTTAAAAGTACATTAAAGCTTTGCTTTTCTTACAGTTTTCATGAAAGTAATTCTCTTTTGAATATTACTTGTGTTATGTATTTTTAGAATGGAAAAATAATAATAGTATGAAAAAGGCTTAAGGTATCCGACTACGTTCGGAACCGTGATTTTGCAAAAGCGTATAAATGAATAATATTTATGATATTTAGTGTCACTTAGGTTAGAATACATGTATAAAATTGTTTTAAGGACGTTTAGACAAAAAAAAATGTATTTAAATACAGTATTTCGGCAAAAAGTTAGCTTTTCAAAATGTTCTCCTTTTGTAAAAAATGCTTCTATTATAATAATATTTTGCCTGTATATAGCTCAGACCTCTGTACAGAGGCTCAACTATGAGTTTTGAAAAATTCACATTATTTTCAGAGTTACAACGAATTGAAATAATTATCGGCGTTTTTTTCTTAAAATTTCTTCCCGGTGTTGTCGTAAAACATGGATAGACCCACTTCTAAGTTACATATTTCAAAAATTACAGTTGAGCCTCTGTACAGAGGTCTGAGATATATACAGGCAAAATATTATTATAATAGAAGCATTTTTCACAAAAGGAGAATATTTTGAAAATTGTTCGTTCTATGTTCATTTTTTGTCAAAATATTGTACTTAAATAATTTTTTATTGTAATACTATTCTTAAAACAATTTTATATGCATTTTCTAATCTAAGTAACACTAAATATCATAAATATTATCCATTTATACGCTTTTGCAAAATCACGGTTCCGAAAATAGTTGGATACCTTAAGTATGTAAAGAAACAAAAACTCACATATACCTCTCTCTCTCCCTCTCTGTTTGTATGTATAGTTCTAACATAAAAATAATCGACAAGGAGTTCTAAATTAACGAAGCAAAAGAGACGCATGAAAACAGTACTTTCGTAATAAGAGATTTTGAAAAAAAAATTCAGAAAGACAACAGTTAAATATTAGATCACATATCATGGAGAAAAAGTAATGAAACATGCAAATCTATAGTTTTTTATTGGCATCGTCTTCCTGTCAAAGCATCATTTCCTCTTAACACTAAACATACCATAACGGGTCAAATGACCCATTTTGAACTTTTGCATTGAAAATGCACGTATCATCTTATTGCTTTTGCACATTTGACTTCATGACTTTTTCTAAGTAATTAATCTACAGTTACTATTCTATTTTTTTGTTTTGTTTTGTATATTTTGAGTAATACTTGTCGTATACCGTTATCTACGACAACAGGTCATTTGACCCGGAGAGCATTTTTTGTTTTATAAGCTTATCGAGTCATATTGCTTATCGTATTGTAGTCGGTAAGTTGCACATTTCTGCAAAGACTGTTGCGTAAAGTAGTTAATTCAAAATAGCTGAGAATAATTTCAAGAAAAGTCTAAGTTCTAAGTCTTTCAGATGGCCTCTCCAAGTTTTTTTCAATATCCTTGATTTAGCTGGCATAAATGCCTGTATTTTGTACAAGCAAACGACAGGAGAAAACATCTCAAGACAAGATTTTTTACTCAAGCTAGCAGTAGAACTTGGCGCCGATTTTCGAGAATCCCGTGAACAACGAAAACAAAGAAAAAATACGAAAGGATCGTTGCCTTAGTCTACTACAGATGCTTATCAGCGTAAGAGATGTCAAATAGGACACTGTAAAGAAAATAAAACCAACAAAATTTGCTCTAAATGTAAAAAATATGTTTGCGGAAAATGTACAATGGACACACTTATATGTAAAAAATGCGATGAGCAATGAATTAAAAATTCTAATTTTTTGCTTTTGTAATAGCAATTTAGGTCAATTTACTATTTTGTTTTATTATAAAAAATTTAATTTTTATTTTTATTTCCTTTCTAACATCCATGTTTCATACATTCAAGCATAAAACATAAAGTCGGATCATTTGACCCGCTATGGTAGAAATAGGTATCTATTAAGTGTCTATTAGTGTTAAAGGCCATCATTTTATCAGCCATCTTGCGTATTCATGTTTGATATAAACATTTTTGTTGTTTCAAAATTCGGACTGGATTGGATAGAACAATGCCCACCACCAGAAGCTTTTGCAATGTGACCGGGCTCATCCGGCCAGGAATATCCCGGACATCGTTTTCAGTGATATGATTTGCTTCGAACTGAGTCTCGATGACCAGCAAATACTTGTCTAGAAACTATTAAGATAGCACCTAGTTGTGAGACAGTCTTTTGGCTGTCGATCTCCACACAGCTGAACAACCTGGAGCTATGATATGAGGTGCCATTTTATTAAATATAATCAAATCCTCTTAGTTATCATCTGCAATACTCTTAAAGCACAGAGGGATGTCAACAAGGTTCAACGACCCGAGTTGTTGCTTTTCCTTTCATGGACTTCTTCAATATACATTTCAATAGGATAATACACTACCACAACCGACACATTTTTCTATTTCTTGTCTTCGCGCTTCTCCAAGACTTTCCTGGACAGAGAGATCGCTCTCTAAATCTTTTCCCAATAAAGCACTTTGAACTCTAAAAAGCAAACGTCTCCTTATTCTCTCTGGATCTAACTCGTCAAACGGAATGTGTATTGCAAGTAATTCCACAGTACAGTCGTCCACTCTACGATTCAATGCCCAGCTAGATAACAATTGGCATCAGGGCCAGAGGTGAATCAACGCATTATTGATTTTTTCCCCCTTGCAGTGGTGTTTCTCGAATTAAACATCCAATCCCTATAACCCTGTTAGCGTTCTGTTTTTAATACAAGTATACCACATCTATAATTTTCGTCCAATTCAAATTACTCCTCGGTGTGTTGCTTTTACGTTATAGAGTGTATTTTCACTTTTGCATAACTGCAGGAAATAAATATTTCATACCAATATAAATATTTTCTACCGATGTTTATTTAAGGGGACTTGGCACCCTTTGAGCAAACTTCTTTATTTACGTATTTAAAAATTATATTTTAACATTTTATACAATGTTTCTATTCAAGAAAATGTTACCAGATGAAAATTTTCATATATTATTCACACAATTTTAAAAATTTAAATTTTTTGAAGAAAATTGAGAAAATTTTAAAATCCTACTCCTTTTGTAAAAATTAATTTTTTGACCTGAAATTTTTTTATAATATTCTTATGGATGTTCTTAACAACTTTAGGGATCGATTTTAGAATAACTTCATTCGTTTTCGAGAAAAAAAATAAAATGTTGATATACAGGCTAAAAATCAACGAAAAAGCCAACATGTCTTATATTTTTTTTTAAGTATTCAGTTTATAGCAAAACGGATCCTTAATTTTATTACATGCTTTATTTTTAACACGCAGGAAAAAAATTGAAGTGATTGGTAAATAATTGTCGAAGGAGTAGCATTTTGAATGCACTAAGGTTTCGAAAAACACAAACAGAAAAATCACTTTAAAGTATATAATTATGAAAAAATAATTATTATAAGCTTAATTAAACTTAAAATACCACTTTAAGATATTACTTATACGTTTTTCTTTAAAATAATTGCATTTTCATATGTTTTCAACCCACACATTTTTATAAATGATCAACTTTTAGAGAGTACTAATTGCACAAGAAAAAACTCAAGAAAAACTTTAAAAATTTTTTTTGTCACGACAGAAATTTTAGCTGTTTTTCTTCTTATAATATTAAAGTATTACATTTGTATGAAAAATATATCAGGAATAAGAACTTAAATTATAAAATTATTAATATAAAATGCCTTAATTTAAAAATTTTACATGCACACATTTCACAAGGAAGAAAAATTACATTATTGTATTGCCTCGGAAATATTCTGCTTTTAATACTACACATTCTTTTTTATAGTTATTATTTCTATTTATAAAATAGATTTTTTTTTATCATAACGCATTTTTTAGCTTTTTTTCCTAAAAAGGGGGTGTGGCTGAATTGCCTAATTTGTTTTCAAATGAAGTTTTATTCAACTTCTAACTTTCCGACATGCACAAGTGATATATCAATCGAAAGATAATAATGCAAAGAATAAGATTAAATGAAAATAAAAAAAACGATAGGTTTGTGATTTTTAGGGTACCATGTCCCCTTAATGTTATGAACAATGACGAAGCAAAAATATTTTACATGGAACACTTCTTTTCTTCCCATTGTATGCACCTGTAATAAATTTAACAATCACAATTCTTCGTTGTGCATCATGTGTACAAAATAAACTTGAGCATGTATCAGAAAAAATAATTAAGTTTTGAAATATAAATCATATGAATTAAAGTTACTTTTGCTTCTTTTTCTTCATCAGATTTGCAAATGGACGAAGTGCATTGATTTGTTTCCTCCCTCATCATATGTGTTGCTGCTGTACAAAAAGTCTTGTGCAAAGTTCAGGCAGCATATATATATAAGTCTTGTACTTTCGTCCCTTTCAGTTCAGGCTGCTATATACAGTTCCTGTTAAAATATAAAAGTCATTATTATACTTCTTTTGATTCTTTAAGAACTTTGTATAAATATCGTGAAAGTGTATCAAGAGTGAGTATAAAAACTAAATAAAAGTTTTATTAATTTTTCATTTGAATATACGCAAGCTTTAATTCTGAAAGATTTTATAAAAACATTTTGCTCCAGAATTTTTGAAGAACAAAATGAAACAGTTATTTCTATTAGAAATATTTTTTTCACAAAAATCATGTGTTATTGAGAATAGTAAAAGTAGAAGTTTCTGTATTTAACATAAAAAAAATGTCATAAAAATTGACTATGCATCATTTTTAAGAGGATAATTAAACTATCTATTGAGATATCTTAATAATGTAATATATTTTCAATGTTATATCTTAAGAAATAAACTATTTAGTCTATTATAAGTAAAAGGAGACATTTTATTAGCTGTATCGAATAGCGTAATGTAATTTTTTTTATTATAGAACGTTCTTCAATTATGATTGTTTTTTTTTACTTTTGTAACTGCATTTCCTGAATGCAGTATTCAATTCTTATGATGCTGTTGCAGTTTAGTTTTCAGTGCATGTGCATCACATCTACTGATTTTCATTCCATTCCGATAACTTTTTGGAGCATTGCTCTTTATGTTATGGATATTATATTGCCTGTTTTAAGAGTTTTTGAAACTGTACTTCACTGTACCAAAATGCGTACTGCGTATAATTTATGAAGAAATAGCTCTTCATGTTAACACGTACCTCACACATTCTTAAAGAATTGATTTTTCAAATATTCGACAAAAATCTTCATCTCGTGGTCATTTGAATGAGGATGTACCTTCGATGTATTTCATGCATGGAAAATACTACTAAAATCCATAAAAATAAGAAAATAGAAGGAAATAGTTATTCAGCACAGCTATTTCAATATAAATTTTTCAATGCCATTTTTTTAATTAGAATAATAGCTATTTTTGTTCTTATAAAATTAGATCTTATTTTACGGAGAATTTTTTATCTGTTGCAATACACTGGTGTGCCAAAATTAAGGACGAGACGGTTTTTTCAATATAACTTTGTACAAAAGCTTTCCAAATCAACACATTTAATACCGTAAGATCCTCAATACGTAAGGACATGTGTAATATGTAAGCAACACTTACTAAAAGAGAAATCAGAGGGATAAAAAGAAGCTTGATTGAAAAAGTAGCATGGAGCGCAATGCGACTGAAGGCCGAAACATCCCTGTGATGGGTGTCCAGCAAGAAACATCCGGTCTTTAGTAGAGGATATGATCTCCCCTGACTGCTAGGAAGGTTTCACAGCGTCTGACCATGCTGAGAATGAGGGTGTCAATGAGTTGTTGAGGCATTGCTGCCCATTCGTCTTGCAGCGCCAATCGAAGCTCCCGAATCGTTACTGGTGGTAAGGTACGAGCTGCCAAGCGTCTGCCTAGAAAATCCCATACATGCTCGTTGGGATTGAGATCCGGAGATCGTGCCGGCCAATCCATACGTTCAATATCCTCACTCTCTAAGAGCTGTTCGGCAGCTACTGTGCGATGACATGGTGCATTGTCGTCCATGAAAAGGAACTGCAGACCCATAGCGCCTCTAAAAAGACACACATATGGAAGAAGAATCTCGTTACAATGATGGGTCCCGTTGACTGAACCTGCGTCGAAGATGTGAAAGTCTGTACGACTACCAAGCATGATGCCTCCCCTAACGAGAACACCGCGACCTCCATACCTGTCCCTTTCAATGATGTTCGAGGGATGATTGCGGCTTCCCCGCTCTCTCCAGATGAGTATGCGATGAGAATCGCTACTCAAACTGAATCTGCTCTCATCTGTAAAGAGTACTCGTCCCCATTCATTGTCTCTCCAATTCCGGTGTTCCCGGCAACACAGAGAACGCCTTCTCCGATGGGCAGGCGTTAAAGCTACACACCTTACAGGGCGTCGTGCAAACAGACCACCACCGTGCAGTCTTCTGGCCACGGTAAAACGCGATATCGGTCGTCCAGTCACCTGTTTCGTGTGTCCAGCGATTTCTCCCGCTGTCTGCCGCCTGTTTCTTCTGGCCTGTAAGACAATGTACCGGTCATCTGCGGGTGTGGTTCCTCGTGGACGACCACTACTGAACCCCCGGATAGCTGTTCCTGTAGTTTGAAATTGTCTCCAAAGTCGTGAAACGATGCTGTGAGCAATTCCGAACTCAGCAGCCACACTTGTCACACTGCGGCCTTCCTCCAACTTCCCAATGATTCGACCTCGGGTAAAAGCATCCAGATGTCGTCTAACAGATTGATTATTCGCCATTTCTCGCTGAGGCAGCAACTCGGTGTGATTTTAACTGCTATACGGCGTGCAATCTCTTTGCCAGAAATACTGATCTTACACCGACAACATGCTTTATACTACTCAGACACTCCCCCATTACGTCATCTGCGCATGTGCTACCGTACATCACTTTACTTAATCTCCTGATTTGTCTTTCTGTCCGCTCTGCCTCTTCGTTCAGCTGATATGCTAATTTTTCGACTTCGTCCTTAATTTTTGCACACCAGTGTATATTAATGAATTCCTGGATCCACTTCAGTAGTACATTAAACATTATAAATTTTAATGTAGTTTTTAACTAACAAAATTTTTACATCATTTTTAGATATTTTTCTTAAGAATAATTTTAAATTGAATGTACTCTTTTAAAACTATTATCCATTAATAAATTTTTTCATGGTTAACTGCGTACTCAGAAAAATTTTGTTTGCATACTCCTCATACCGTAATTTTATAATTGATCTGAACATATGTTCTGTCAAAAGAAGATAATTTAATATTTATAAAATAGATCAAAGTATTTGAAAATATTAGCCTTTATTTAAAAGAAATCATATGTATCTTAAGTTGTGTAATTAATTCAGAGCGTTATGTTTCAAAGTGTTTCATCGGTCTTTTTCTAAAGAGCTGTGTTATTAAATAGTACATACTTTAAAATTCTGAAAAATTCCACTTCGTAACTATAATTATGTAAAAGAGAATTCGCGTTTTATATATTAAAATTATTTTTAAAAATATATTTCAAATTTTCAAGCAGGGTTTTTCTACAAATCCTAATTTTTCTTCATTCAGTTATCTTAATGATATGGATCAAAACCATATTTTGGTGTTGACTGAAATATTTATTGTGAGTGATGAAGGATTTTTAAGTGAAAACTTGGTAGCTATCTGCTTCGAAGAGTTGAGAGCGAAGGCTAGTTCAAAGGCCTTATGCACAGTTCATCGTCCTGTTTATTGTCACAAAGTACTTTCGATAATTTAAAAAAAAGAACGAGATTAGGATATTGAATGAACTATAAATATATCTAAAAGTAGTTTTTATTAAATGCGGGTATCGTATAAAAATCTAGACATTTTAAAGTTATTTATTTATAATTAGTAATGAATGAATAGCATCAAAATGTGTAGCAATACTATTTGCAGTTGTGTTTTCTGTGAAATGCAAGAGTCATCGCTTTTTGTTTTGCCTACAAAATATATCTTAGTGTGGAAATTTTGTAGTTGATTTTGGCAGAAACAAATTTCATCGAAGAATATAATTCTCTGATTCATAATATTAGCTTTTTGAAAGAATTTATAAAATAGGAAAGAAGGAACAGAGTTATTACTTAATATATACTGTATGCTTTAAAACTTATGCAATTAAAAATGATTCCATTTTTTACAGACATATTGATAATTTTGCATAAATAATAATTCATATGTATTTCAAGCCATTCACATTTACACATCTTGTGATTGAATTACATGCTTATATATACAATATATAAAGTTACGTTAGTAATCTTCCTTGTCTTTGATTTTGCCTTAGAAAGAAATCCAATCCAATTTAACATCAGCAAGTACGATTTATAAACTACGTCTAAGATGGATCTTGTTTGAAATTTATTAAATAATGATATACAATTATAGTGCGCATTCTCTTGTTTTATGCAGAAAATGCTTGACGAAGGAATGTTAACACATTTTTTAAAATGCTAAAAAAACGCAAATTAAGTCAACCATCTGAAAATTTTCCCGTAAAACACAGCTAGTAATTATTTTTTTCTCGTCATTCTATAATTCCTTGAAGACGCTGCTGTAGAATCTGTCGAAAATTTTAAGACCCCTTTAATTTGGGAAATTGTGAAATAAATATTCTAGTTATGATTTAAACATATGAAGTATGATACAACAACATATTTATTATATTCAGGTTGATATAATTTTGAATAATGTAATAAATGATTAAGCTAACAAAAATACATTAACAAATTACATAAGTCCGCTTATCTAGAAACAACAACAAAAAAATGAAAACTAATATAACATTGGTCCTTTATTTTTCCTGATAATCTCAAACATTTTTTTTTTTTTTTTTTTTTTGCATTGAAATGACCAGGTAGTTAAGTTCAATTTTAGAAATGATGTTTTATTTTTTTTCAATGTACTTAATTTCAATTCATTGGCAGATGAAAAGTATTTATTATTAGCACAAACTTTTCGACATAATGTACCCAAAAGGTTTTCCAAGCATCAAAAGTCTCACTTTCTGCTTGGCAATGGGAAAACATTAACTTTTTTTTAAAACCCTTCCTTAGTGAATTTAGATGTTTGACAAGAAGTATTGCTCTGCTGAAATATCCAGTTAGGATCACCTAATAAAAGTCCATACACTGTTGGATAATTACATAATATAGCTTGTTCATAAGTCCCGAAATTTTCTGTAAATTGGCAGTTCATTATGAGTAAGAACTCCCTAAACCATTTGTTGATTAAAGCAATCTTTCAGTTCTTACTTCGAGTCATTCCAATAAGATTTGCAGTCTACAAGTTAAATTTATTTTCGTCAGGAAATACCTTTTTCAACTCATCGTTCCAAGATATGGTATTTTTAGCCCATTTCAGATTTTCTTTTCGATGATATTTCCATAACTTTAAGTGTTTCCTTTATTTTCATAAGCTTTGTATTAGTATTTGATTTAACAGTCTTTCAAATTGTGACAAATATTTTTTGCTGAAACGTTTCGAAATTTCACTTGTCGACTCTTTTATACTGAAAATTGAAAATTTCATTGTTAGCTCCGTTTTGTCGAACTCTTTTTTCCATCCAGGTCATTTTATTTTGTTTAAATCATCTTTTTAATTATAACATCGTGATTGGCTGTTTAAGAATGCTCCACTAACATAAATATTTCTCTTTCGGATTTACTGGCACTTTTATAAAATAAAATTTTTATCATTTCTCACTTAGATTACTCTTTATCTCTCAGAATCTTTAAATAAATAGTAAATAATTCAATAAAGCAGTGATTTTTCTTCAAATTCTAACTCATGCATTGTAAAATGATTCTGATGTAATGTATAATGAGCTTATTTTCTCAGATCTTTTTTCTTATCTGATACCTTTTTTTATTTTTAGAAAAGCGAATAGAGTTTAATAAAATTTAAGTTAATTTTTAACATTTTAATTAGTGCAGAAAGTATATATATATATATATATATATATATATATATTTCACGATCAGTTTCAAATAAATAAGCTAAGCGTTTTTATATTATGTCTTCGTGAGAAATGCTGTAATTCATTACCGGTCTTAAAATTTCTTAACGCAAGGTAATATTCTCGTTATGATATATTTGATGACCTTTTAAACAGTTTGACAACTTTCCACGATGTTGAATATCCGACAAACACACATACCGAGAAATTAACCACTTCTTAGCTGTGAACAATATCGAGCAATTGTAAATACAATGATTCAACTGTGCAATGTTCTGTTAACAACAGTTACTAGGAGTCATTAATTCGTACAATTAAAAATTCTGAAACACAGGGCTGATTGTGAGACATGTATACAGTACTACTCCAACTGATCATACTTCTTTTTAATTTTAAGCTTTGACAAAACCTTCTGAGTTGTATTTCCTTTGTAACTTTCATTGATGAAACTCTATTTAGTATTGAGGCAGAGAACCATCTAACATGTATCTGGAGGAAGTCAAGCCACTATTCCTAAATATACCTTATTTTACACATAATGCGTTGCATGAATCTAAAAATCAAAGGTATCTTCACTGATCCCCTTCTTGTGCTGGACTTTTTGAAAGTCGACGATTTAATGGATCTTGTCTGACTTCATCAGACCCCGGAGGATTAGCAATAATACACAACAACATGCCTTATTTTGTAGAGATGTGTGTGTGTGTGTGTGTTCTGCCATTACTTGTGTTGTAATGGTCTAAGATGCTATTTTTTACAAAGGCCTTTTTGCTCTATGTAGTTCAGTGACTGTTTAATAATTATTTATAACATGTTATCCTGGGATTATTTTTCAAATTAAAAATGCTTGACATCATATAACTTACAAATCTCTGATTTTCTTGCATGATATTCAAGTTGTTTCTTTGGTCAGCACAAAAAAAATCATTAGAATTTTCACCCACTGAACATGTATGTAAAATAATCAGTTACCAGATACGGGCGCTACAGAATATTGGAGGTCCAGATCAGTATATAACCTGGCACAATATATTGCAAGATTACATAATTCTTTAATTAGACGTTTCTCATCCAGAGGTAAACTTTCATCAGTTACTGATATTAATATTCAATATATAGCTACTAGCCATTAATGTGTTCATAAACTATGAAAAGTTGTAATAATTTCATTATTTATGGGAGATATTTACACTTAAACGATTTCTTTTGGAAATGAATATTTCCATTCACAGTGCTCTTACGTCATTCTCCTGACTATATTCTAAATCAGGGGTGGCCAATCCAAATGACACCCTCGGTCCACTTCGGAAAAATATTATAATCCCGTGGGCCGCATATAAAAATATATATATTTATATTAAATTTGGACCCATTACAAACGTTTATTGGAGTAAAAATTTAAAACAGAATGACTTGTTATTATTGTTTTCATTATTTTTCATGTATATAGAGATAATGTAATAATAATAATGCAATGATCAATTAAATTTAACTTATTTAATTCCTAAGATATTTGTTTCTCAACCCTTTCACTTAGTTTTTGCGAGTCGATCTCAATGGGTGTATTTGCGCGTGGTAACTGATGTTGCAGGTTTTCGTCCCTTAAGTTTGAGCGTGATTTAAGTTTTAATAAATTTTATTTTCGAAAGAAAAAAGAAGATTCGCAGTAACAGAAGCAACGTGACGCAATAGAAATAATCATGAGATTTGTTTGTTAAAAAAACACTAAAACAAAAATATTGTACAAAATAGTTGTATTTTGTAAAGTTTTAAGAAATCTCGCGGACCGTAAAATTATTCAAGGTGGGCCGTGAGTTGATCACCCCTGTTCTAAAAATAATTTTGCTTCCGTTGGATAGTTAATCTTCCCATCTTTTATAGTGCAATTAAGATAATTTTAGAGTAAAAGAGAGTAGCGGGATGTTCTTATATGAATATTCTTTTTGTTGTTTTTTAGAGATTATACGTATGAAATGCTCTTGATTTATATCCAGTTGGAGAAAGCATGGATAATATATAATCTTTCGAAATCAGTAAAGGTTTTCCATGACGTAAAATCCTTTTCAATCTTAGTGAAATAAACAATTAGACAGTCAACAGCCGATTTACAACTTCCAAAAAGAATTTTTGTATTTTTTAACGTGTATGAAATCCTTGAATTTTGGCTTAGCGTGTTTTTGAAATGCTGTTAAGTCCATGTTTTTACCTGTGTGAACGCCAGCATTATTTACTTACAATTTACCCGAAAGTTGCTACAAGGGGTGGAGAAATATTTTATTGTGGATTTGTTTTTGGAATTCGTAGATACAAATTTAAACGCTTTGTAGAAATTTTAAGGAGAGGCGAGCTTGAAACTTCTTGAATATCAGGGAGAATAAAGTCTACCTTTCAACCCTTTACCGAGCTATTTTTCTCTACCGATGGTACATTGAAATATTTTGGGGGGACGAGATTGATTTAAGAAAATGAATTAATTTAGCTTATTTGTGGTAAAATTACTTTGATTTTTAAGACCCCTTTGGGGTTAGTGGAGACATGTTAACCCCTTCCCGCTATGGGCTATTGAAAGGCATTTATATACGTTTTGTTTCCTTTTATCTCACCTCACATGAAATTTCTAAAACATATTTCGTAAATACCACAACCTTCAAAAAGAATAATGAATTACAAATATTTAATTTTCGAGGAATTTCGAGGAATAAAATTAAGAAATTTTATGCATTATTTTCAAGAAAATTTATGTAAAAATAGATCAGTACGTAGTTAACACAACCAATTTATTAAATATCTTTGGAAATACTAAAATATGTAAAATGAGTAGCAAATTTTAGATGATGATGACTGATAAAGAGATTAGATGGATGAATATGGTGTTAAGTATATTTACCACGGCCAGGTAAAGGGTTAAAAATCTATTATGTAAAATAATTTTTAGTAGCCTTAATATGTAAGAAAGTGAAACTTAGTCGTGCCATTTATATGATTACCAAGATAGGATCAATTTCTTTTTAATTTGACGTTACACACAAACTGTTACAATATTCGTACAAAATTCGTGTATGTTATGGATTTCATTTTTTGAATTTATTTTCAATACACTGAGCTGACAAGTTATACTCTGTTTTCTTGAAAAGCAATTAAGAAAACAGCAGTAATGTGATATTCACTAATTTCTATATACAATAAGGTTACAATTTACTTAGCTAACCACTAAACAAACTTTACACAGCACTTAACTACATCACTAAACAAACATCACTGAGTAACGTAAGATGAAAATTCCTGTTACATTATGAAATGGTAATTTTTAAAATCGTGTGCATTGATTTCTTAGGAACAAATAAGTTTGTGCGTTATGATCGTTGAAATATGAACATAAGTTTAGGGTGTCCAAAATGTATGACTACACTTTTAAAAATGAATTAAAAATAAACAAAGATTTTTCACTTAAGTTTTTTATGTTCCATAAAGAAAAGATTAATGTTTCTATTTAATGAAATGCAAACTAGATGGTTCAACATCCCCGTTTTTCAACATTCTCGTTTCAAAACAGCTTCACCCCAAAAACAAGCGTAAGTTGTAGTATGGTTTATCGAGTTTAAAGCTGCAACACATGTACAGCGTAAATGGGGCACCATCACACTGGAGTTTGAAAGTGAGAAAACATTTCCCGACCAATGGATGAAAGAGAAAGTCGAATAGCGTGGCCACACTTTTGGACTTATTGTGTAGGGAGACGTTAAAAACATTGTTTCAAAATCTTTGATTCGTGACTCGGATGAAATGAGAAAAGTAGTTTTGTTATTAATATTTGAAAGTGTAGTCATACTTTTCGGGCATCTGGTATTTCGTGCTAAAACATGAAAGGCTGATATATTCACACTTAATTTAATGTAATTTAATTACATTCGATTTAACAAGCAGAAAATGAAATAATGAATCATTTAACGCTTTAATTTAGGGTTAATTATAAGAAAAGAGCCTTCATAAAATATCAATCTTTCTTCTTAAAGTATGTATGTAGCGAAGGGCTTGTTAAGGTTACTCTATCAGCGATATTTTACTTAACGAGTTTGTGTTAAGTTTTTTACAGAAAAAAATATTATTGATTTTTATTTTTAAATTTCAAAATTAATACTAGCGTAGTAGAAAAAATAATCATTATTCTTATTGACGGTCATTCATAAGTTGAATCCTTTTCCTCCATATTCAGATAGATAATTTCACTTTCACATAGTTCTCAAAAAAATTAGGGTATGAAATACTACCCAAAGAATTTTTAGAGTTTATATTGCAGAGAAGAATTACCTTCAGATGTTTGTCAAATACAAGCCACCCTCAGTCTTATTTTGTGTCACAAGATAAGCCTAAAAAAGTTTAAGTGAAGTTTGTTTCGTTGTTAGATAAATAACTAATATAATTTATGCATCATCATTTAAGTTTCAATTATACAAAACAGATCTTATACTTAGATTTTTAAAATATAAATTTAGAAACTATAAAAATTGGCTGGTTGAATTTATAATTTTATATAACTCTATGTTCAAGTTAAGAAAATAATTTAAATGTATGATTCTTATTGAACAAAAACTAACGATATTTATATAAATAGCTTTTTTGTTATTTATTTCGTTTTGATCTTGTAGCTTGAAATTATTTCATTTCGTATAAGCGCATTAATATCGCAGTTTTGTTTTGCGTTGTAATATAAAGAACTGAGATATTTTACTACGAGCAAACTTCAAGATTTGTAACTTTGATTCATTAAGTTTCATTACTAAACATAACTGCTCCACAAACATATTTTAAGAGATTGGCAAGTCTTTCACAATAAAGCTATTTTTGTAAAATTTACTTGAAAACTAACATGCAAGTTTTGTTTATTTTCAATTTAATAGTGTAACAATATTCATCATTAACTCCACTCGTAATTAGTCCACATTTTATAAATGAATTTAAAAGCAGGAACCTAATATAATAATAAATCATTTTCATATTATTTGAAATCTTAATTTTTTTCTTTGAATTATTTTAGAATTGTTTTTTATTCGGATTGAATTAATCGATTTCAACTCCTGCATGAATCGTCATATAATGTAAAATAAGTTCTAAAATTACTACATTAAGGAAACTGATAATGAAGAGTTTAACATCGTTCATGCAGAGAAGTTCATGCAAGGAAATTTAAATGAACGGAATATACGTTTTGTTATTTGATCAAGATCTCGCAACTTAGAATAGGTAATAAGAAAAAAATTAACGAAAAGATAATAAAAATTGTTTTAAAAAGCAGTAATATAAACGCTGTACAAAATTTTACTGAGTTTATTCTGAGTTTTACTGAGTAAAATTTATTAAGTTTTAAGAAAAAAAATAAACAAATCTTAGCGACGGATAATTTCACCAGTCGTCAATTTGTGACTCTAGAGATTAAATTTAAAAAATGCCTCTTTCTATAAACTTTTGTAATTTGTATTACAAATAGATTCCCTTCTCATTGAGCACTTATTCCAAATGACAATGTTCAGTCTATCATTAAAGGATTATCTCACCGTAACTCAATTGCTGTGATAAAAATTCCCAGTCCTCTCATTATTTTCTTATCCATCCTAGAGCTATATTTGAGTTGTAATGTAAAATCATTATGACACTTCATGTTTGAATGTCATCGAACTTCATTTATCAGTTATGAAAACAAACACAAGCATATTCTATAATCAAGAGTTTGAATTTGATGAATCCCTTTTGTTATTAATAGTTTCATAGGTTCTGCATTATGCAAAGAAAACAGAATACATATAATCAGCATCGATATAAAGCGTAACAACACGACGTTTTTTATCTATTGGATGAATTTTAATTATTTGATCTTTACAATTGTCAGCGCTTAAAATATATTAACCTTTATTAGGGAACATTACATTTTGACAGCAATTTTTATGATAGCTAATTTTTTGTCTTCGAAAATTATTCATACAAGTAATATAAAAAAATACAGTCAATTCCTACTTAGGTCAACAAAGAAAAATTTTATTTTAGTTAATTAAACTTAATTAGTGAATAAATATTTGAAAAAACTGTATCAACATCAAGTGTCATTCACTACAAGTTTAAAAAATATATTTGAAGCCAAGAAAAAAAAATCGTTAGGAAAATTTACAAGCGCCATCTGTTGGTGCTGGTTTAACTTTGACAGAAATAGCGCAGAATAAATTTAAAATTAAAAAATAAAATTTAATTAATGAATTAATATTTGAAGAAACTGTATTAACATCAAGTATCATCTACTACAAGTTTGAAAAAATGTATTCGAACTTTTCAGTGGATGAATAAAAAGTATTTTATTAAAGATTGAAAATTTAAACAGGGTATATATATACATATATATATAGTATAATAAAATAAAAGTGAAGAAGTTCTAGAACCTACAGAGCTAAAGAAGAAAGAAATTGGAATTCACCAGACACAACAAATGGAGATACAAAAAAGTCTTTGGACTAAACTGGAGACTAATAGTTCACTCTCTCCTATATATATAGGAGAGAGTGAACTATTAGTAAGAATAGAAAGAGGAAAGCCACAATCTATATCATAAAAGAATTACAGAGAATATATAATATGTAATTCATAAAATCATAATATATCCTCAGAGTATATGGAATATTTATACTATGTTAAATTATGACACAGGTAACTCTTAATTTACTTAACCAACGTATCTCAACTTTATAGCAACAAAACATTTTTTGGTCAAGAATTGAACATTTGGGAAAAATTTAAAATATAGTATTATTCGCTACATTCAAATCAAGCTTAAAAAATTAACTTGAGAATAAATAAGAAATAATTTGGGAAAAGATGTTAAAACCATACACACACATTTCAGGTTTATCAGTAAATTATTTTGTTTAAAAATACGTGCCTATTTTCTCTAGTTTGGGAATTCCTTTCTAGATAGACACTTATCGTATTACTGAGTACGTTGTGTGTGTGTGTTAAGTACATTTCTTATAGCTAATGAAGAGTTATAATTAAGGGGTAGTCTGGGTTAAGAGAGGACATTTACGTTTATCAGTCTCTAAAAGAAATGAAAAGGCAATTAAAAGTTATTTTAATAATAATTTTAAACAGAGAAAAGGAGAAAGGTACATAGCACATCCCAGAGAGCATCTGTTACTATTTTATATAAAAAAGTAATGTTGATAGATGATAAATATTCTTTAATATACTGTCCAGTACCGTTTATTAATCACATCAATGTTTGAGTATGTTTGATCAAAGAGTGTCTCATTAAAGCCTGTACATTGTTTGGTAGTCAGTGTTGTGTAATTTGCTATTGACCATTACTATTAAATGTTTTAACCTGAGAAAGATTTATTAATTTTTAATGTTCAAATATGCTTCTTCTTTTTCTTTTTTTTTTTTGAATGTTTGATTTTGTTTACTTTGTCACTTAGTTAACTGCGCGAATTTTTTTTGTCGATAGTTGCTTAGATAATTGAGCCAGAGTTAGAGAAATGCTCTATAAGAAATACATTTTAAAAACCTCGAATTTTATCATCAATCCCGACTCTCATTAGCGTACACCAGTGTTGTCGACTCTCGGAACCCTTAAAACTATAAGATGTTAACAAAAAAAAACCCATCCAAAATAATATTTTAAAGTGGATCAACTTGTTATAGGTACTTTAAAAACAGTAAATGAAAAATACTGTATGGTTTTTTAAAAATTTTTTTAGCGTAATATTAATGTAATTTACTTGCGACGGGCTCAGGCGTCTTTTCTTTAACATGTCCTTTCGGTTCTTTGGGCCAGAATTAATGGCAACTCTTTTCCAACCAAATCCAAGAAGTGAAGTGTGAATGAAAGATGCAAATGAACAAACTTTTAAATATCGGATCTTAGAGTAAGCGGGATGGAAATGTAAGGTAATGTTTGACAATTGATGTTAGTTTGTGGCAGTTGATGGTTATTATAGTTCGTGGTTCAAGTCTGAATGAGTTTTACGTGACGTGAATAGAAGTTATTAGTGATCGAATATATGAAGGTCAAGTTGCACACCAGTGCATACAAAGACAAGATTAAGTATAGAACAAGATTGATCGTTTCTCCAAGCTGTAATAAGGTAGGATTGATTATTTAATATTAGAATCAGGGATTAGGCGGTTCACTTATTGATAGTGGTCTGAATTAGATTAAGTCTTATTATATATATATATATATATATATATTGTGTGTGTTGCGTATTTTGCCATCGTAAATTCTCTCACATTAATTATTATAATTTAATTTGTTAAAGGTTTAAGTTGAATATCTTAATAAAGTCATATTAAGATGTTTGATTCTAGTTCTTTCGTTAATCCTACGCTCACGCTGATACTTCGAGAGATGTTCTCCCAAGGGGAGGAACATCACATACTTATTAATAGCATTAATTCGCACGTTACAGGTGTAATTTACTCATGCAAATCATTTAGTAACTGAAATATGTATTTTAATTTTTTTACGTAAACTGTTGATGTGTAGATCTATTGAAGTTATTTGCAGTCTCTTTTCCTATTCTGCTTTAATATGTTTCTATATTTTACTTTTGTTGCTACATACGTTGAGAAATATTTTTAATTTAAATTTATTGTTCAGAATGACAGTAAAATAATTATTGCTGTGAGATAAAATTCTACGTATTTTGCAAATTTGGAGCCTAAAAATAGCTGCTTATCCTGTTTAAATTTTCATTTTAACCCTTTATCTACGGTACTTATAAGTACCACCCACTTTAAAATTACTTAGAAAAACCATTTTTACGAATATTCTCACGATACTTAGCATGAAAACACTTTTAATTACACTCTTCAAGGATACATGGTTGCACGGGTTCTATGATGAGCATTTTAGCGGGGAAGACGAAAGGTTTTAAAACTGAAGTTGCGTTTTCAGCTGCTATTTTGATCAAATTGCCAAGCTTGTCATTTTTATTCCGCAAAAGTAGTTAAAGTTAAAAAGTAAGTGTCTTAATATTCTATATGTCAGTTAAGATCTAAGAAAACGACTTGACTGTTTATTTTAAGTAAACAGTGTATATAATTGATTTTATAGAATAACCTTATGGTACTCGTTAGAACCGCCAGTACACTGGATGTTAGAGAAAGAACTTAGTATTTATTTTTCATCTGCTTAGTTTATTACTGTTTTTCGTTGTGTTGTAGCGTCATTACTAAAGTGTAAGAGAGTTATGTGTTTAGGCATTTCTTTAGAGTATAAATTATTTATTTTGCCTTTTTATTGCTTTTTTAACATTTTCAAAAAAAATTTGAAATTTGAATCTGAGATTTCCTTTTTTTATTGATTATTTTTTTTGGCACACAATTAAATGAAATATCTGTTCTTTATTCAAAAATTAAAATCCTAATTTCTTTGTGAGTAGCACTGAGATTTAACAAGGAGGTTTTCAAGGTGCTATAATTTGTTCCCTCTTCTTTTTAGAATTGTCTGGAAAAATGAATCTCAGCCTTCAAGAGGTTTTGAACTTATTATAGAACCTACCATCTGAAAACAGTGATACCCTAACAGATAATTCTTCAGATGAAAAAATCGAAGCAAATAATCTGCTGGAATCTTCGTTGGATTTTTAAGACGACAATCAAGAAACTGAACAAGGCCCAGGGTGCATTAGTTCATGTTCAGAAAATACAGTATTTTCTACCCCAGGATGCAGTGCTTTAAAAAACATTAAATCGAAACCTCACTCAAAATCCACAACGTGTAATGCATTTTTGTGTATTAATGAAAATAAAAAAAACGTTTCTTTGAATATCATCAAATTAAGTTTATGTGTAAAACCCTTGTTATGTGTTAAAACATGTAAAAAAAAGTACAAAAACTTTCGAATTATCAAAAATAAATATTTCGCGCTGTAAAGCATTAATGTTCTCTAGTTTTCATTCAGTATTTTTAAGAGTTGAAACTCTATTAAAAGTCATACGGCCATTTTGTATAATGAGAATGTTTTGCGCCTGCATGCACTGACGGTACTTTAAAGTACCAATTTAATTAATTCGCTCTAATGGATTAAATTTAACACAGTTCAATATTTTATTTATGTATATCCCTTAATTTTCAATGTAGTAAATCAAAAAAGTATCGTACGAAAAAAATTGCAGTAAATCATTAAGTGGTAGATAAAGGGTTAAAATCGAATCTGTTGATATGTGTGTTCCTTTACCTTTAGCAAAATATATGCTGTCCGATGCCATACTTATTTTAGTTCTTCCCCTTCCCCACCGTGGGAAATGGAATCCACATTAGAAAACAAGGATTTAAGTACTTATTATATGAATTCCATCGAGAAAATGAATCCATTTTACATACATAATTCTCTTTTCATTCTTTTTTTTTGACTCGTGGAACCCTTGGGCATGGTTCATGAAACCCCAGGGTTCCATAGAATACAGCTTGAAGGCCTCTGGCATATGCCCTATGTAAGAAAATCTCAGTCTGAATTGCTGAATAATTGATCTTATTTAATTGGTGTACTAACTGGGATCATTAAAGTTGTATTTTCCCACATTTGGAAAATTTAATATTCTAAAAATTATAGTATATTAAATTTTTTCGATGTTAAAAATGTTTAAATGGAAATAAAATGTTAATTCAGGAAATATATTAGACTCGTGTAAGCCTAGGAAATTTTAATCAATAGATTCCTAGGAGACATTTTAATATCTTAATTAAAATCACAAATTTTCAATTATCTCTCCACTCCCACACATACCTATTCATCCGACAAATACATGTCTCAAAACACGAATTATTCAAGTATTTATTTCCTCATAAAAATGTTCTAATTCAGAATTTTAGAAATTGCTCCTAAATATTCACACAACAATTTTTTATTGTTTGATCTGAGAGTGAAAAGGATTTATATTCTACGAAAATTTCCTCACAATTTTCTAATAATTTAAAAAAGAATTATAAGAAAATTCAAATACCTTTAGTTAAATATTTTTTCTTTTACTATATATTAGATGTTTTACGGTATAAAATCAAGTAATTTTTTCATTCTTAATTTCTTTCCTTCGCAGTGAAAAATAGCGAAAAAGCAAAATGGATCATTTTGTATTGAAATTGGATCGAAATTTATTCAATCAAAATGGATTTAAAATGGAACGTTTTTCATGTGTGGTGGAGTTAACCTTTTAACCTTTTTCTCAGGCATGACATATTTTACATTTATTAAACAAGGTATTCTGGAATTCAGTTTTGCTCCATAAAAATGTAGTTGAGAAACGTATTACATCTTAAGAATTTCAAATCCAGTTTGCATTAAAACTTTTTATAATTATGAGGATGCAGCTTCTGGACAAAAGAACATTTTATATTCCGTACTAGCTGGTGTACCCCTTCTTCGAACGAGTGAAATGAAAAATTAAACTACAAAGACTGAAGGATAAAGAAGTTTTTAATGAGTTAATTTTACGTGAACTTCAAATTAAACAAAAAAAGCTTTTTGCATATCTCAGCTAAACAAGAAAAAAAAAACACCTTTGTTAAATTTCAAGTATGTAGATCTAATAGCTGATAAAAAGGATTTTTTTTTTTTATTTATAACTCCATGTAACACTCTTGAGGGTCGATTTTTGAAAATACGTCCCTAAGCTGATCTATGCTCAGCAAAAGTAACACATTGTTAAAGGTTTTGCGTAATGAATGCTTAAAATAGTGTAAATAATTTATATCTGAAAGTGTAATACATTAATATTACTTTCTGTTGTATTTATTTTATGTTAAATTGTAATATTCGCAAGCAACACCGTTTCTTAAATTATAATGGCGATTCAATGAAAAACATAGCGAAATGTTAATGATAGAGTCAAGTTGGCAAATGTCCAGCTACTTTCATAGTTCGAGTTTTATTAGAGCTTTGTAAGACCCGCCGTGTAGGGGGACGATGCGCGTTAATACTTTATCCACCGCATTATGATTGAAAATTAAGGGATATACATAAAACAAAATACTCCACTTTCGGAAATTTAATCCATTTGAGTTAATAAATTAATTAAAGATATTCCACTGTAAAATTAACTTTATACACCTTTCACTCAAAATAAATAGTCAAATCGTTTTCTAAGGTCTTCATTAACATACAAAAACATAAGACACTTAAATTTTGACATAAACTATTTTTTCGGAACAAAAATAATAATCTTTGCAATACGCTGAAAACGCAATATCTGCTACAAAACTATTCGCCTTCCCCACTAAAATACTCATCATAGAACCCGTGCTGCCATATATCTCGGAAGAGTGGATTTCACAGAATATTCCTGCTAAGTATTGGTAGAATATTCCAAGTTGGTGTGGTGTGGTAGTTAGGAGAAGGGGGTGCCAGCTCAGGTATCGTCCACGTCACTTGACCATGGTTCAAAATTACGTGGTTCGTTGCCAAATGCCCTCGTGTAGCTGAACAGTGCGACGTTAATATTCACTCCCTCCAAAAAATACAGTACAGTAGTTATAATTATTTTTATACTTAAAAATGCAATATCTGTCAATTCAATTAAAATTATAGCGTTATAATTAACTACTAAACACAAACAAATTTTGAAAATTTGTCCAAATGATGTAGTGTGAAAGAGAAATTTTATTTACTTTAAGTACCAGAACCGATAAAAGCATTTATTTTGAAAAAAAGATCAATTTCTTACTACCAAATGTGCATAATAAAATCACAAAAGAAACATTCAAATAAAGAGAGATTCCCTTTATTATGAAATAAAAAAAATTAGGGATTATGCTGATCACAGGAACTAATTAGAAGCAAACGCCTTGCGTAGCCAAAACAAAAAGGGTTTCTTCTCAAACAAAAGATAGATATATACTGCCGTAGGCATTTTTGCAGCGCATGCCAGAATTGCTTTCAGATGGCAGAATTTTTTCCTACTTACTTGACAAATATCGTTATATTTTGGACACTTCACACAATATCTTCATAAATTATAGCCTATACTATAAATTATAGCCTATGTGTTATTCTGATGTATAAGCTATATTACTGTAAAATTTCATTAAAATCCATTCAGTTATTTTTGCGTGAAAGACGGCCAAACATCCTCACAAACTTTCGCATTTATAATATATATCTAGATTCCTCCAACTCCTGCTAAACGTGAGCCTACAAGGCAGTGCAAAAATTAATGGTTCAAAGAAAGATATGAATGGAAAAATGAAAAAGAAAAGGAAACAGGATTCTGGTGTAATGATTGCAGAGTTGGTTTGTGCTTGAAAAAAGTGTTTCTAGTTATATATCACACAAAACTGAATTACTGAACTACAAATACATATTCATTTTTATTTATTTTTTAGGAAATAATGCTCCACGAGAAATGAACTTTACCTCTACCATGCTGTGTGGCAACCACTTAAAGTGAATATTCAGTTTCGACAAAACCTTAAAAATTTTTATGCATGTAACTCAAAACACATCAATTTTTAACTAATAAGCATATTTTATTTTGTACTAAATATTTGATTTTGCAATAACAAAATTTTGACAATTTATGTATCCAAATCATCAAAATAACTTAATTGTTAAAGGGTTAAAGGGAACAAGTAAAGTTTGATTATTCAAACGGACAAAGAGGCTGAAAGTTAAAAGAGAGTTATTACATTATTATAACTTATTGTGATAAAGGGATTGAATTACAAATATCAATTATAAATAAAAAAATTTGAAATATATATATATCATTTAGTCTATTTCTTTATTCTTTTTTTAGCCTCTATAATTAACTATACATTCTTCATTATTTAGGACCAGTTGTGATGTACCTCCCTTTGGAAGTACATCCCTCGAAGTATCAGCGTAAGCTAGAGGTGTAGGATCAACGTAAGAACTAGAATCATACATTATCTTAATATGACTTTATTAAGATATTCAACTTAAACTTTTAACAAATACAATTATAATAATTAATATGAGAGAATCTATGATGACGCAATACGCTACACACAATATAATTCAAAACAATCTCAATAAGCGAACCGCCTAACCCTCAATTATACTAATCCTACCTTATATTATTCTGTAATGCTACTTGTCTTTATCTGCAATGGTATGCAGCTTGACGACTAACTTCTAGTCGAACACCAATAAGTTTATCCACGACACGTAGAACTTAAATCTTGAATAACGAACTTCAATACTCAGCCCATACCACAACGCACTTTAATTGTCGAACATTCCTTTACACTACCATTACATTGCTATCATTGCCCTTATTGCCATTACGATCCTATATTTATCCTATATTATTTACATCTCTTCACTTCTCGTTTCTTGGATTTGGTTGGAAAAGAGTTGCTATCAATTCTGGCCCAAAGAACCCAAAGGACTTGTTAAAGAAAAGACGCATAAGTCGTCCCACAGTTATAGGATAACGCTCCACAATCAACCCTCTTTACACTTAACTAAATTCTACATAAAACCTTAAAATTGATGATTTTATTACCGAAAGAGATAATTTAACTAGAAAATCTATTCAGCAAAAATTACTTTATAAGATACAGAGGAAATACCCTTTTTTTTGTACAGCATTATTTGTAGCATCAAATAAACTCCTTTTGAATATGTATTTAAATTTATGTTAGCTGTACTCTGAAAGTTTTCCCAGAAAATTTTATGAGAAAACTACTTTATTTCTTAAAATAGTAATTTACTGAAATTTAAATTTTTACACAAGAGTATTTCATTAATACTGATATAGCACATAAAATGAAAAGGCGAAATTTATATATAGCTCCACATTCTTTGTGTGTGTGACCGTTAATTATTATCATATTCATCAATTGCGGTACCTAAATATAAAAGTAGAGATTAAATTACACAGAATTCGTATTTAATTATTTACTAATTATGTTACTGAAAAAGGTATCATTCACACAATTAATGAATGAGTTATATTTAAGACGCATTATAAAGCTACACGAGAACTATCGGCAACGAGCCTCGGATTTTTGAACCATGGTCAAGTGATGAGAACGGCCCCTGAGCTGGCACCCCCTTCCCTCTCCTAACTTCCACACCACACCAACAGGAGGACGTTTCAGCCTCTCTGTCCCATCTGCATGGCGGGCTTTCATCAGTACCAGGCTCGAACTTATGACATGCCAATCACGAATCCGTGACCTTGCCCACTAGGCTACCGCGGGCACCGTTTAATTAATGAATAAGCACAAATGTATTTTTTATGCCAAAAGATAAATTAGCTCATTATTCTTGTCTATCTCTTTCTCATTTGAAATTAATTTTTCAGTGAAAATATATAATTCCAAATATTAATTTAATTTTTAAAAAAATGAATTGAAATCTTTCAAAATCATTTAATTCATGCGTATACTTTAAATCACATCTTAACGTGTTTATTTTTTTTGTTTATGTTAAATGCTACACACACACACAAAATTTCCTTAAAAAAATCTCTCAGTTTTCTCTCTTAATTTTGTCTATTCAGATTTTACTTCTACAGCTAATAATTATTGAAAATCTAATAGTGAACTTGTTTTTCGAAGGAATATTTTAAAATTTGATTTAAAATTATTTTTAAGTTAAATTATTGAATTTTTACCATTACCTTTCACATTATGTTTAATTGATAAATGAAATTTCTAAATTTACTCAAACATTGTAATCAAACGCAATAAATTTTATAATAATTGAATATATATAAAAATACCAATAAACCAAATCTTAACTCGAAATGTAAAGTAATGGAGATGATTTTAAAACCTATTTCATGTTACGATGTGAAAGTATAATTAACATTTGAATCCAAAATATTAAATGTTAAATATTTTTCAAATATCAATTGATACATTTCCTTCTGTGTTTTG
This sequence comes from Trichonephila clavipes, assembly GCA_019973935.1. Lineage (NCBI taxonomy): Eukaryota > Metazoa > Arthropoda > Arachnida > Araneae > Nephilidae > Trichonephila > Trichonephila clavipes. The sequence continues at coordinate 1,791,956 of BMAU01014849.1, forward strand.
AAAATGCATGATGTGTATCGTTTCATAGTTTTGATATTACTCGAATAAATTCTGAGGTTAAGATAACATTTTTCAAATTTGATTCAAACGGCAAATTTTTACAGTGTCTCTAAGCTTTGTCTTTAAATGAAATACAGTAAGTTTTTGTGAAGGAAAAAAAAGAAAACATAATTATATTTGAATGAATTTCTTCTAGGTTTATAAAGAATACAATAATAAAGATATGCTTCTTTTTTCTGAACTTTATGGTAGTTGATAATGATTACAAAGAGTGTGACTAAAAGGTTACCTTTGCTCGAGGTCGTTATTTTGAACGTTTTGATAATTTCCCCATATATTTTAATTCTATTTTTTTGTTTTGTTTTTCAATACAATTTTTACTTCAACGTGTTTATTTTTTCTCTCTTCTGAAGCTAGTTTCGACTGCATCTATTTTCAGGACACGAACTTTTGGTCTCGGCTTCTGACCTTTCGACAAAAAATCCTTAATGGGAACAGGTGCTGATTGTTAATCACGAAGTTTTCGCAGATGAGATTGGTCGCTTCTAAATACTGAATGTCCGGAATAAAGGCGGTTTTTATCTAATCTTCTCTGCGAATTAGAAACGACTAAAGTACTTCAAACTGCCTGTTTACATAACCATGGCCGCCAAAAGTCAACTCTGGGGATGGGTGGTATGGATTGGGGTGGGCAAAATCAGGAGACAATCTTTGGAAGGATAAAGAGCACTTCAAGTATCGTAGTATTGTTTATTTATTAGCATTTACAAGGACGGTAGTTCATATTACCGCATTTTGCACCCGAACCTTTGTATTTTATACTGTGGTAGGTTAGTTTTTATATGAGTTCCTCCTGATTAAGAGAATCAGTTAGACGAGAGGTTAGCTACAACTACAACTCGTTTGAGACATATATATATCAACAGCCTTTACTAAAGCTTCATTGAGTTAGATATTTTACATAAGACACTAACAGAACTTAGAAAGAGTTCAGTCAACTGAACAGCTTTTAAACATGGGCAATATCAGTGGTCATGTAGAAGGTAAGTCTTATTTCAAATTTATTGCTGTAAGTTACCTTAAATGTAATTCGTATGCATTATTCTGCAGTTACATATTATTGCATCCATATTACAGACAAATGTGCCAAATATATATTTCATACCATCAAGAGAGAACTACTCAAATCTTTTAAAACTAAAATTTTCAACTTCAGGCTCACACATCAGATCCTTTTCTCGTCGATTTATTTTATTCGAAAAATAAAGAATAAAAATGAAAAGTAAAGGGTGCTGTAGCCTAAACTCTAAGGTAATGTGTAGAAGCTATTGTAAAAATTAAGAAAGAAAGAGTCTCACTTTTTGTGAAATCCCCACAGCACGACTTACTACTGTATTACTTACAACAGTTATTTATATAGAAAATATTTTCCAACTTAAAATTTCAAAATAATAAAAAACAATGCTTTATAAATAAAAAAAATTATCTTTAGTGTTAAGAGAAAAATAGGGAAGCCTTAAATTTTCTTAAATAAAGATATATAATTGTTAAATAGTGTCTCTTTTGCAGATTCTTTCAACTTGGTTCCCAGTACATTCAATACATTAAAGAAATGATATTCATATATGTCTAGAATTCTAGAAAATAATAGAAATTTCTTAAAGAAACATTTATGAAAACCAAATAAAAAAAAAGAACAATAAAAATATCTTACCTTGAAAAATTGGAACAATAGAAAATATACTCGTGTCATCCAGAGAATATTCATGCCCCAATTATTGTATTTCTTTAAAAAATCAACTACAGCACAAAATACAAGTCATATTTATTTTTTAACAGATTTATTTTGTTTCAATGCATTTTTATTAAGAGTTCATATGTGTTTTATGTAAATTAGAGTTAATTTTCAAATTTTATGATTTTTCATTTCAAAAACTGTGAAGATAAATGTTATTAAGAAATTAATTCAAACTGCGATACGTAATTACCTGATTGCCTTTTCTTCAATAAGGGAAATGCTTCGATCCCAACCTGTTTTCTATTCATATGTTTTTAAAGAAAATAATTCGTTCTTTAATTATATTTAAATCATATTTCCACAAAGCATTTGAGCGCTTACATTATTTAATACTTTCTTAAATGTATTCATCAATTTTGGAATATTTTGAAGCTGATGTTTTAATCTAACGTTTTGAGTTTTGTTGTAGAAATACTGCTAAAATAATCCAGCTTACACATTTCATGGTTCATATGATATTCAGTTATATTGCAGAATGTGAAGAGTTTTGTATTAAAATAAGTAATGAAGGAAATATGTTTTAATTTTTCGTCATACTGCCTATATAGCGTAATTGTTAAATGATCAATACATCTATAATCAATTAATAAAAAGAAACAAAGCAATAAGTTATTGTCCTAAAATGGTCAGAATTTCATTTAACAATTCAACATTTAGTTCTCGTTATAAATACTAAAACATTGAATTTTCAGATGTTTTGTGCTCCTTAAGAAGTAAATTCGTAGCGTGTGGTAGACTCATATATATGTTCAAAACAATGCAAAAAATGAAAGTAATTATTCATAGAATAGATTATATATAACAGAGGGGAACTATAATAAATCATATTTTTACTATACATTTTTGTTAAAATGTAATTAAAATTTTTTAATTATATCTTCCAATTGTAATTTATATTTTGACTTTTTTCTTTTGACCCTATTTCTTTTTTAGTAGTAAATCATTTTTTTTCAAAATAGCTTAAAGTACAAATCATGTCGGTAACTAAGTACAAGATAATTCCGTAATTTGAACTGAATCTGATATTTATCCTTCAGATCCTACAAAAAACAGAGTGCATTCGATATTATCTATAATTGTACTTATATCCCATTTGGAGGGTATGTAGATACTAATGTTTCAATAAGATCAATTATAATTAAATTAAGACAACACGGGTAATTACTTTTGAAGCTAATCTTAATTTTTCCTCTAAGCAAAATCAGTCAAAAGGTATATTCATTTACATACAAGCTAAGTGGGCCGTTCTTTAAAAAATTTACACGCTTCCAGAGATGTGAGTTTTCTGATACCGTGTTTATTTCAATGAATGAAAAAAGTTACAAAAAATAGTGACATCACAGAGTCGAAGCCGTTTGTGAAATTGCATGTACGCGTCACACATACGCAACAGGTTCGAAGTCCAATACCGTGGCATTCGTTAGTAGAATACGACCTTGTCAGCAATTTTTTAGCGTGTTATCAGTCTTCATTGTAGAGCTGTAGTGGAAGAAACTCGGTCAAGGATTGTAAAAGTTTATTTGTATTCGAAAATAGAAAGGAGAACTTGGCACATTGAGCTAAATTAAATAAGAATCGAGGGTATAGAGAAATTTATTTGTAGGGAAAGGGCTTACAAAAAACACGTGTGACAACGTAATTTTTCACCATTGATTCCTATAGAATATAAAATACGTATATTTTTTGTGCAGAATATTTAAGATAAGATACAATTCTTACGGCATTCTGATAAGTAAAGGGCAAGAACAACTCTTTTAGCATTTATGTGAAATAATAAGTCATAAAAAAAAGATGCAAATTGTTTATTTATATTTTCTTAGAACTGAACAAATAACATGCAAGTATTTTTGTGTCTTCGAACTAAGTAGTGCTATTTTCAACTATAGTATTTCATCTCTGAAGAAATATTATTTTTCTCTCTAATTAATACCCAAATTACATAAATAATAAATTAAATAATTAAAATTTAGTTTACAATGAACTTTTACAGCATTTATACATGTTTACAATTTTAAGGAGATTTCAAAGATGTCGCCAGTTTTTCTTAAATATTGTTTTTATTGATAAAACTATGTTTTGGTGGGGGTTTTTTATTGGATGCTTTTCCCACAAGAATCTCAGTTTATTTTGTTAAAAGGGAATGGGCTTTTAGTTTGCTTTCAGTGAGATATCAGAGATCTTCAATGCACAGTTTCAGAGTAAAATATCATTTGTCAAACATTAAAATATTCTGTACTTTAGAGCAAGTTACCTTTTCTTCAAGAGCTTTAGGTATTACAAAAATTCTTTCCCGCAACAAAAATAGTCAGAAAAGAAAAAGAAAAGAAACATGCTTTCTGGAAAGGAGGTCCATCATTATATGTCAGGGGCGACATTGATTGGTAAGTGTGGAACGGGCTCTGTTAACTTTCGATTAGAGACGACTGCCATTTGAATGTGAGTGGCAGTTGCAGCTTGTTAACTGCACGGACTTGTGCTTCGCGTCACCTAACTCCGATGACAGGAAACGTGCCGCCTTCCGACTATTCGTTCTGCAAGACTCCTTTAAGATCGATGTCATGCCATACCTTCCACACTTCGACGAATCCTTTCTCTTGGAGGCAGTTCCCTTCCACAAAGAAATGCATTGTTGACCAAGTGTAAAAAAAATTTGACCACCTCTTTAAAATAACATATGCAAAATTCAAAAATAAAATTATCCCTTCTTATACAGTCCGAATTGTACTTCAGTAACACTAAAACACTCTCAGTCAAGATAAAAGAATTGAGAATTATTGATTCAGAAAACATATTTGAAGCATACGTTTTATTTTCATAGTATAAAGGATTATTTAATGTATATATAAAGGTGTCTACTGTATAAAATAGATTAACTCTTCCTATCTCATGTGAAGGTGAAAATTAAGTAGGTCATTAAAAATAATCTTACATACTTTTCGGGCTTTACTAGAAATCTGTTCTTATATAATTTAGAATTTTTCGAATTTTTCAGGTAATTAATTTAGATTCATCTTCACTTTCATACATGCTGATTAATGAAGATAAATTTCACTCTCCATATTTACACTAAAATGTTTTTTTCTTCCAAATTTTTATTAGAACCAATAAATTGTTAAGTGGGGAAAATAGATATAGGTGTATCCGCTCATGAGACTATTATATGCGGATTAATGTAAAATAAATTTTTAAAAAATGTATGTCCCCTGTAGCCTCGTAAGTAGAATATATGTAACAAAAATCCAAATTCATTCAATGAATGTGGTTATTTTTTATTGGAGAATAATTTTTAAAATATCAGATAATTTTTGAGGTATAGAATACTCTTAAAAAAAAAGAGTTCCGGGAAAAAATTATGAAAAAGTGCTTTTTAAGACACACACTCTAAAATCTACTTAATTTTAACATGGAAATATTTTCTCAATCATTTTAATCAGCTATTTATAATCATAACAAATATTTGAAGACTTTAATTACTTTCTCTAAAAGTAAATGACTCGGAACTTATTTTAATATAATGGAACTCAAAATGCGGTGGTAAAAAAAAAAAAAAAATAGACGAGTACAAAAAATGTCGGCATGATAAATGTAGGCTTAAGAAAAATAGAATCGTCGTATCTTATATTAATTGCTGTCAATTGAACTCAAAAAATAAGAATTTACATCAATACTAATTCAAACCGATCGCTTTAAAGTACACTTCAACTTTTATAAAAATTGAGGTAACAAACCTGAGTTGAATTAAACGGGGGAAATATACGCTATATGATAAGACAGTAAAAAAATTGCTCTTGAATTTTTTTTCAAAATATAAATATTTTTATCAATTTTTTACTTTACAGCAATGCTTCTCAAACTTTCAATATTTCCGACCCAATTTTCAATCATGATTTTCATCGCCCCACCTCTCCATATAATAACAATGTATTGAAGGCACCAATAATGTACTCTGACGCTAAAGCTACAATATGACCTAAATTATAAATAGTAAAATTTATCAAGATAAGTATTAAATTTTGTATATGTTTCTTTTAAATAATAGCTAATTTAGATTACTTTAAAGTAGTAGAAGAATTATGTTACTTTTCCTTTTTAATTTGGAACCGATTGCAACAAATGTGCAACGTATATTTTATTTTTTATTATGTCAGAATGCATTTTGTTTTGCTTCTTTTTAGTAAATTAGTAATTTTTAAAAATAATCTTTCATATTCAACTTTTCGATATGCTCGCCTCCCTCCCTCCCCACGTAGCTTTATCACGCCCTCTAGGGAGGCGCACCTCACCATTTGAGAATCGCTGCTTTAAAGCATTGCACAGAAGCATTGTGTTGAAAAAAATCAGCTTCGTAGCATTGAAAATGCTACAAAGCTTTATCTGGTAGTTGAAACTACCAAATGAAAGGAAAGGAAGAGAATGAAGGATATTAATTATAAGTATAAATAAATCATAAAAACTTCATGCAAACATGTAAGATTTAATAATATTTCAGCATATCCTTAGTTTTCTTCGTTGCTCATCGTTCAACGCTCACATCAAAGCCCACATGGGAAAAATATTACTTAATTTTTGTATTAAATTGTTGGTCATCGTGATGTTGACTATTGTTTTTGAAGTATACGAACAGGAATGTAGAAAACAACCCACTCCAGCTTTCGCCCGCTTTTGAATTGCTTTCAGGAAATGAAAGACGCTTTTCCCCCTAACGAATTTAAGCTGCCGTTTTGTAGTCGATTCGTTTTCTATCACGCCAGATTTGTGGTCCGGAATTCAATGCTCCTTTCCCGTTACACATCCGGCAACATTGGCAACTCTTCCTCTCTGAACGCCTTTACCAACAATTTATTTTCGAACTTTTTGGGGAAATGGTTTGATGCAGTAATACTGACAAGGTTTGGAAGTAGAAAGAGACTGAAAAACTACCATGTCCGATTATATTATTTTAATAGTAAAAAACCTTAGACGTTGTCATAATTCAATGACACTCATATCGTATTATTTTAAAGGCAAATAAATTCAATAACCGACAAAAAATTTTCGTTACTGCACTAATTTCCTCAATACTGATTTGTCATTAGTTTATTTGTTGCTTAAATTTATGGCCACATACTCTTCTGCCAAGTAAAAATGATGTAATATACGAATAATTGAGAATAATTTTTTGTGTGCACAGCAATTGAAAATAATAATAGAAAGAAAGAAAGAAAAATAGAGGAATAAGAAGAAACTGAAAAAAAATAGAAATAAGCTATGAAATTTCATTTACGAATACGTGCTAGTAAAATAACTTGAAATAAACAGGTCTACTGATTTAATCTAATGCAATTCCTTTGATTTTGATAATACAATTGCATCAAACATTTTAGAGCTATAATTAAAGTCTACTTCCTGGCTCAGTTTTCGATTCACAAATACATCGGTTAATCCTCTAAAATCCCTGACTTTTAAAGGATCTAGAGTCTATTTTAAAAACTAATAAATAACATCGTGCGGTAATTTTTTCAAACGATTTTATTTTAATTCCATTTCAATTTATGGATTATATTATTCTATTTGCATTACATTTTTACATACTAAAATTCTACTTTTTCCCCCTTTGTATTCCTGGACTACAAATTGCTATTTCGTTATTATTCTGAAGTTGTTAAAATTGGTTAATCTCCTGTTTTATCTTTGAGTTTTAATTATAAATTAATGTAATGGATAATACAACAAAGGGAGGAGCAATTTAATGAGCAAAATATATAGTCTGAAGTATTTAAGATACGAAGCCTTTAAAATCCAGAAATGTTCATCTTCCAAATGATAAATACACGCGATGTAATTTGTGTTGAATATATATATATATATATATATATATATATATATATATATATATATATATATATATATATATATATATATATATTCATATATAACAGAAGGTTGGGAAAAATAATTTACAATACAAAGAAAAATTTTACTGTATCATAAATTCGATCTATATTTATATTTTAGGAATTTTAAATCTAGCACTCATGAATTTATTGGCCAATAACATCCTTGTCAGCCCATCTCACAGAGATTTAAATTATGAGAACCGTCGCATAAAGCTTGTGTAGTTCTATCTAGAACAACATTAATTAAAGTCAACTAATCTTGATTAAAAACTAATGCTTTGCTTCAACTAAAAAAAAAATCATAATTCCTGCAATTTAAATTATTTGTTGTTTCTTAATGTTTTGTTTAAGAGTATTATACGCGCGATTTT